>JAEQBH010002137.1:0-600000 GCA_016808115.1 Tetrastigma voinierianum | reverse complement strand
CCCCCTCAAGTTGAAGCATAGATATTAATCATGCCTAACTTGTTACATAGATAACTAACCTGGTCTCCATTTAGAGCCTTTGTGAATATATCATCCAATTGTTCTCCAGTCTTCACATATCCTGTAGAAATCAAGCCGAGTTGTATTTTCTTACGAACGAAATGACAATCTATCTCAATATGTTTAGTTCGTTCATGGAATATCGGATTAGAAGCAATATGAAGGGCAGCTTGGTTATCACATCAGAGTTTTGCTGGGATTAGTGTCTCAATGTCGACTTCCATCAAAAGTTGATGGAGCCACATGATCTCACACATGGATTGTGCCATTGCTTTATATTCAGACTGTGCACTTGAACGGGAAACAACCCCTTGCTTCTTACTTTTCCATGATACTAGGTTTCCACCAACAAAGACATAGTAACCTGAAGTGGATCTCCTATCTTCTTTTGACCTTGCCTAATCAGCATATGTGAAATACTCAATTCTGTTATGCCTATGATTACTATATAGATTACCTCATCTCGACGTTCCTTTCAAATAACATAGAATTTGTTCTACAACTACCCAATGGTCAACCGTTGGAGTGGACATGTACTGACTTACAACACTAACTAAGTTGGCAATATTAGGATGAGTTACTGTAAGGAAATTTAGCTTCCTTACTAGTCTTCTATATCTCTCAGGATCCTCAAATGTTTTGCCTTCTCTAGTAAGGTGTACACTTGGAACCATAGGGGAACTGTATGGTTTTACCCCCAACTTTCTAATCTCAGACAATAGATTAAGCACATATTTCATTTTAGATAAGAAGATTCTATGTTTGCTTCGCATAACTTCAATGCCTAAGTAGTATCTTAGCATCCCTAAGTCCTTTGTATAGAATTGGTTATGAAGAAAGGACTTAAGAGATAAGATACTTTTAGAGTCACTCTCAATGATA
The DNA here is from genome assembly GCA_016808115.1 of Tetrastigma voinierianum. Lineage (NCBI taxonomy): Eukaryota > Viridiplantae > Streptophyta > Magnoliopsida > Vitales > Vitaceae > Tetrastigma > Tetrastigma voinierianum. Next base: position 599,058 of record JAEQBH010002137.1, on the reverse strand, counting down.
ACAATATCATCTACATACACTACTAGTAGAATGATATTTGAATTGGAGTTCCTGTAGAAAACAAAGTGGTCAGATTTACTCATCTGCATGCCAAATTCCTCAACGGCTTGGCTGAATTTACCAAACCACGCACGGAGACTCTGTTTCAAACCATACAAAGACTTTCGAAGACGATAAACCTTCTCTATCTCCCCCTGAGCGACAAACCTTAGAGGTTGCTCCATATACACCTCTTCCTGAAGGTTGTCATGAAGAAAGACATTCTTAATATCGAGTTGGTGGAGATCCCAATGATAAGTGGCAGCCAGGGAAATAAAAAGTCGAATAGATGTCATCTTAGCAACAGGGGAAAAAGTGTCAGAATAGTCTACACCATAGGTTTGAGCGTACCCCTTAGCCACAAGTTGTGCTTTCAATCGAGCAACTAAACCGTCGAGGTTCGCTTTAGCTATGACAAAAACGCTCCGTGTTTTCTTCTAACGGTAGCTATATACTAAGTTCCAAGTACCATTGTCATCTAAAACTGCATTTCTTAGCCATGGCAGCTACGCCCAGCTAGGGGTGAGATAAAGCCTCACGGACAGTTTTAGGAAAGAGAGATAGAATCCAGGGATGCAATAAAAGAACAAGAATGTGATAACAAACGGTTATAAGAACAAATGAGGAAATTGGCTGAACACACTGATGTTTACCTTTACTAAGAGCAATAGGAAGATATCTTGATTTGGATCTAATGTCGAGCGGTGGTGGTGGACTCGAGACTAGGGGTTTTGGTGTCGAGCATGCACGAGTAATGGGAGTTAGGTAGGAGCAAGTGAAACATAATGGCGATACGTATGTCTCCCTCAGGCTCGTAACAGTAGATGGAAGGGAAAACGGGGTAGTCTCAAAGAATGCAACATCAGTAAACATAAAGTAACACTGAAGAGTGGGATAATAACACCTATACCCTTTTTGAACACGAGAATATCCGACAAAGATACACTTTAAGGACTTTGGATCAAGTTTAGAGACTTGAGGACGGACATCCGGAACAAAGCATGTACATCCAAATACCTTGAGATCAATAGGGAACAACGATTTATTTGGAAACAATTGATGGTAAGGAGTAGTCCAATTAAGAACCGATGAGGGCATCCTGTTAATAAAGCAAGTTTGTAGGAGACTACGTCGGCTGAAAATGTTTAGGACATTCATTTGGGAATAAAGGGCGGACCAGTCTCGAGAAGATATTCTTAGCTACCCGTTACATTGGGGTGTATCAATACCTGAAGGGCGATGGAGAATCCCATTTTGTAACATGAAGGACTGAAAAGGTTCCGACAAATATTCCTTGACATTATGACTTCTCAATGTTTGAACAGAGACAAGAAATTGTGTTTGAATTTCAGCACAAAAGACACTAAAATGAGAAAAAAGCTCAGAACGAATTTTCATTAGATAAAGCCAAGTGTCATGGAGAGAAATCATCCACAAAGGTAACGAAATATTTAAAGCTGTCGAGAGACAAAGAAAGCTGGACAAGGGCGCTGAGCAGCTCGGAATAAACTAACCGAGGGGCGAGAGCTCGTTTATTGACCCTAGGACTCAAATGCACACGATGGAGCTTAGCATATTGACACGACTCACAGTTTAATGAGGATATAGCTTCTTGAACAAGGAGAGAGAGAAGGATGACAGCGTGATATGGTCGAGATGCGGTAACAGCTCCCGGAGCAAGCAATATGCGTTGGCACCTCAGTTTCAAGGATGTAGAGACCCTCAGACTCGCATCCTCTACTAATAACCTGCATCGTCGAAAGATCCTAAATCAGACAATAATCAGGAAAAAAAATGAGATATTGCAATTAAGTGTATGAGTGAGTTTACTCACTGAAATTAAATTAAAAGAGAATTGTGGTAAACTCAGAACAGAGGTCAAAGTGATTAGAGAAGTCGGATGAATTGTCCACGACCCGAGACCACAGATGTTGACTCATGCGCAAGGATAACGATGGGGTAGGAGTTAAGGCCCGAAACATAGTAAAATGCGAATTACCTGTCAAGTGGTCGGTGGCTCTAGAGTTAATGAACCATGTGGAGGAAGATGAAAGAAAACATGTGTTGGTTTTACTTGATTCAGCGAGTGTATTGATAGGAGTAGAGGCAGATTTAAGTGATTTCTGATAAGGAACAGATTGAAGTCTTCAATTTTTATTTTGCAACTTCCTACAATTCTGGCGTGCATGTCCTAGATTATGGCAATAATGACACACAACTTCTCCCGAGTGTTTCTTGTTAGTCATAGAAGCAGATCTAACTCAAAAATGCCTATCCGAAAAATACCAGAAAAATAGGATCTTGCAATGAAATGAACTACCTTTCTACGAAAAACACTCCACTGGAATAGAACTTGGCCTACTGATCACAAGCACCTCCCAGACACAGAAGAAATCAAGGAGACGAAAAATCCTTACAGAAAATTGTTCTCGGTAGAAAAGTGTTTGAAAAACAATGTTGCAGGGCTCAAATGTCAAATATAGGTAGCTGAAGGGGCTTGTGAGTGGCCGGCGACACCGAAGGTGAAATCGTAGGCGGAGAGCCACTGCAGTAGATCCCCCACGTGTCCCAGTACCAGTGTGTTGGTTTTTCGTCGGAGAAAGAACAGGTCGCGTAGAGGCGTGGTTTGCCTGCGGGAGTTAAGGGTTCCATCAAGAGTAGATTAGAGATGGCCTTTTTGTGTAATGGATTCTTCGTGGAGTTAGTGGTCGTTAGAAAGGTTCAATGGAAAAATTTTCGACAGTGGCAAGGTGTTCTGACAGCGGTGGTAGGATTCGAAGCTTTATGTGATGAAGGTGGGACTTGACATTTGCATGTGTGAGGGAGTCGGTGAGGATTCGGGACATGAGATAGGGTGAGTCATATTCTCATATATGGCATGTAGACATTCGAGTAGGATTGTGCATGATTTTGCTTGGATGTGTGTGTGTTTGCCATTGCATGTGCATTTAGGTGGGGAGTAACCCTTGTAGGAAAATTCAACTACTGGGCATTACTCACCGGAGTCGTAGGAGAAAATATTTTTATTTGAAGGTACACGGGGGATGGAGCAGCATCGAGACCTTAATGGTGAAGAAAAAGCAAAATTTGGCTTTGTTTTGTTTTTTGTAAATTTCGGGTGGAAAAACCCAGTTTTGTTATGTAAAAAGAACAAAGTTGTAATTAAACTCATTTCAATACATTTTGGGCTAGTTTTTTTAGGTTTAATGTTGCCTTTGTAATAAAAAGGCTAATTTATATTGAATTTAGAGTGCTTGGAAAGAAAAGAAAAAGGGGAAAACTGGAGGTGTAGGAGGATAAGAGAGGGCTATTGCCCATTTTGGGTCCTTTGTCGCGACAAAGAAATTTCTGTTGCGATAGGGTTTCTCTGGCCACAGTATTCGCGACGGGGTCTTCCATTATCTGCGGCCCAGGGTTCGGGCTAGGCGCAGAGGCTCGGCTGGGGCGTGCACGATAGGCATGCCGTGCCGGTTGGGATGCGCGCGATAAACTTTGGCTCGTATTGCGACAAGACATGGAATCCTACAATCGCGACATTGTGAGCATCTTGGGTAGTTTGGAGTTGCGACAGAGAGATTTTGACCTTGTATTGTAGCGAAGTGCGGTGTGATGGGTTTGGGGCTGGGCGGGTTTGGGTGTGACAGGTCTCATATGTTGTGACGAGTTTTCGGGGTGGGGACATTCACATCCGTGACGAAATTCCAAGGGTGGTGTTGCGATAGGATGTTTTTGTCGCCAACCCACGGGCGGGAACTTGCGCCCTTGTAGTATTGGAAAGCCGCAACGGGCACAGAGGCGCCCGCGTGATAGACCTCTTAAGGCTTTGCAATAGAGTAGAGGAGAATCTCGAATATGGGATTTCCATGTCGCCTGATGCATGGCGAGCGTAGCGCGGCGCGAGCGCGTAAGCGTGTGCCGCGCGAGGCGACAGAGGCCTATGCGCCGCGACCGAATGGCTTTGGGCCTGCTGACGGTAGCGACCACACGCCGCAGTGGGTGCGGCGAGTAGCGGCAATTTGTTGATAGCCTGGTGCCTTTGTATTTGTGCACTGTTTGAGCTATTGTTCTTTGGCACTGTTCATGGGCACTATTCATGGACACTATTCACATGAGTTTTACAAATCTGGTTTCTGATCTAGTGGGACCTAGGAAAAAAAAAAAAAAAGTGACTGTCGGGATTTGGGGCGTCACACGAAGTAGACCTTCTATCTTTGTGGCATGTTTTCTGGCCATCGGATTTTTGTGGCAGGTGCATCGGCGGAGCTCCTCAAGCCGGCGGTGAGATCCCACTCTCCCTCGAAATAGGTGTTTCAAAAAACACCCCTCATAGCTCTCTTGAGCACTTCGAAAAACTGCCTAAAAGCAGTCGAAAACTCTCTTGATCTGAGCCCTAGGTTTTGATACCATGTAGAAACCAAGAGGAGAAGAGTTGGAGGAATGAATTTCTTGTGTATTTTTCATTGAGTCATCATACATATATATACAAGAAGGTTAGGCTATACATTAGGTAAGCTAATCTACTCTACCTAAATGGTTACAACTCTATTAGTAAAGTATCCTGATAAGATACAGCCAATATGTTAACGTATGATACATACTATTACACTTTCAAAAAGCATCTTCTTCAGAGGCATATCCCTAACTCCACTTTTCCAAAGGAAAATCTTCTGGTGTAAACCACTCCTCTTTTCATTGCATATGGAAAACCAATCCACTAAGTGCTTCCCTTCCCCAAAGAAAATCCATGAGATTTACAAGCCTCGTCCTAATTTTATTAGGAGTGCTGAAGAAAGATATAAAGTAAATAGGCAAACTGGAAAACATGCTACAAATTAGAGTTAGTCTCTCTTTCCAGTTTCCAGAAGATATTACAAATTCCTGACCCACACTCTTTTTAGTTTAAACTTCCAACAGTGCCTAATTTCACTCAGGACTCATGGAGCAGTTTATAGGAGTTTGGCATGATATCACATCTTTAATTGGCATGAACAATTCTTAAACTCTCATGCTCTGTCCCCTTCAGAAAAAAAAAGAAGAAAAAAAGCCACATCTCTTCTCAATTTTTTCTGTGAGCTTCTATGCTGAAAAGAATAACTGTCACTTACTGAGAATGCCTTGCTCTAAAATGAAAACCAGGAGAGTATCTTTTCTGGTTTTACATTTAATGATTAAGAACATTATATAGTTGAACCTTTTTTTTTTTTTTTAATACACTTTAGTTTCAAGGTAGTAAACTGTCCCCATTGGGACTCGAACTTGGGAACCCCCTCCCCCTGTTTGAAACGGTTAACGCTTTACCACTTGAGCTAGGCATGATGGGCTATAGTTGAACCTATTTAGTATTTTTAGAATTAATTAACTGTTGGATTTCATGAAAATCTTGAGGTTGAAGTTCAACAACAATAATAATAATAAACATGTAGGTAAGCTGCTATGGAGGGGATGGCGATTCTGATGCTGGGGATAATTGGAGGTGAGTGTAGCAGTTGAACTGAATGAATGACATCCTACATTAAGCTTGTTTGTTTTAGTTGACAGTATGGTTGATATCCACTTGTTTTGTTACTGGATTTTTACAGACTAGAAATTGAGGGGAGCGGGAAAACTTGGAAGCAAGACCAAAGGATCAGGCTTCTTCATGTGGACACTGGTGGCTACCTACATAGTCATGACAAGAAATACACGAGGATTGCTGGGGGTCAGCAGGAGGTAATTAAAATCTAGTATCATAACTTTTTTTAGGGCTGCATATTCATTAATTATTTAGTAATATGGGCTAGAGAATACCCTTGGGTATATTTGCCTCTGTTATGATCAAAGGTACAATAATGAAATACGAAAACAAAGAAAAAGACATCAGATTTATGTGGAAACACTTGTAGGAAAAAAGCTTCACTATGAATCTGAAAATGATTACAGAGTACAACGAAATAGAGAATAAACCCTAAAATGTTGATATTACGAAAATACCCAAGTAGAAAGGTCTGTATTCGCGGGCCTTCAGGTTGGGCATAAGCCAAAAACCAAATTCGGATCACAAATCAACAGCTTCATATTTATTTTACTGAACTATCTAAATGCACTGCTGTTTATATTTTAGGAATCAATTCCAAAGGTGGTGGGGGAATTTTGATAATTCATTATCAAATTGCATCTGAATCATGGTGGATTTAGACATTACTACCAATTTGCAACTGGCCTGTGAAATAACCAGGCAGCCTGGCGATGATAAAAAAACGTTGCTGCGAACTAATTTCATAGTTTGCTTTTGGAAAATGTGATCTAATTAACCCATCTTTGATAAAATTCACCATCTTGTGAGCGAGCTTGTTCAAAGGCTACCATAGTTTTGTTTTGAATCAACTTAGTAGGATTTTGCTGCTTGCAACTTATTGTTTTTTATTTGTTCACTTTCTTTTTCTAATACTAAAATTGGGCTATCCCTGCAGGTTTGTGGCGTTGGAGAAAAGCGTGCAGATAATGTTTGGTTAGCAGTAGAAGGTGTATACCTTCCGGTTGATGAAAGCAAGTAAGATTTACTTGACTAACTATGCCTGCCTGGGCACTGTAAGACAAGTGCAAAATTCTGAATTGCAAGGTCTATCTCTTTGATAACGTCTTCGATCTTTAAAATAGATCATTAGGTAAATGGAGACCGGTTACATTTTTCCAGGCTGCTATACACCAAACTCTCTTGATGAAAAATATTCGACATGAAGCATATGAGTATAAAATGTTAGTGTCATTTTTTAGATTCCCATTGTTTATTTGTGTTCCCCATGAACTGAAAGTCAAACAGCAGGATTGTTATCCCTTCTTAGCATTGTCAAGCTTTGACTTTGGTCCGTTTGGCAGTGACTTCATAAAACTGTTCTTCACTTGTGCTTTTGTCAAGAGAATAGTAGGTTTAGATGCTTATTTCACAGGCGTATTTGGTTCGTTTTTGAAAACTGTTCTTGTGAACAGTTTTTGGCTTTCTCATTGTTGTTCTTTGTATTCTTGTGCTTTAATTTTGTGTTTTTACATGTTCGCATTTTTTAGAACCAAAAAAAAAAAAAAAAAAAAAAAAATTGTGTATCAAACTTGTTCTATATGTTTTCATTGTTTTTATTCTAAAAAACAGTTTTCAAAAACTGTAAATAAACATGCCCTATGTTTTTTGTTTTTTAAAAACAGATTTTTCTATATTCAAATAGAAAGTATAGAAATATAAGAATATATATATATATATATATATATATATATATATATATATATATATATATATATATATATATAATACCTATTTATTAGATTTAAGATTATATATCTTAGTCTCCTGAGTCTTCTGAAGATGACTATTTTAGAGATCGAATTTAGTGAAGACTTGATGGATTAAACATGAAGTCCCTAAGAGAACCAGGAAGTCTTTCGGACAACGCATTCCCCCAGTTCAGGGACATGGCAGCTTGGGAGAGTTCAAATTAGGGATAGAGCTGATATGGGATACAAGTTAGTTTTGGAACCTTGGAGGCCAAGGTACTTGGGAAGCAAGGTACCTATGGGCTTGGGATGATTTTTGGCAAGTGGAAGATTCGATCATCTAAGCTATTGAATCAGAATTAGAAACAAATCAGGTTTATATTCTAAAGAGGATATTTGAGTAGCGAGTTTTCTTTTTTCGTTGTGATAGCTTAAAGACAAGTACAAAAAATGGAAGGTAGAGTTGGAATCATATTAGGATAATGATCCAACTTTATCAAGACTTCTAAGATTGAATTACAAGGCTATAAATTCAGGGGTTTGGAAGTTGTTCATCCACGTTTCAGAAGCGAGCGAAGAAGAATAAGCAAATAGGACGTGCCAAGGAGTGCGAAGTCACGAGATGCTGATTTGAGATATTACACATTAAAAGCTTTTCATCTTTCGTGATAGATGACATTTTGATTTTCTTCATCTTATTTATGTAATGTGTGTGTGGATGTGCGATGCTGTAGAGAAGGGAATGAAGGGAGTTCATTATGAATTATGCTATGACTAATTAGGTTTCAAGAAGGTCATGGGTAGAGAGGGAGTCTGTATCATGGAATGTCATGACACTATGAGTTATTAAATCCATACATTTAGGCACAACCTTGTGGACATAGAGCGTTGACATGTAAAGATTGTGTGTAGTAGTTATACATATACTTTATATACGCACCGCATGGACTTGAATCCCATAGGGTTGAATCTACCCTTTGAAGTTCGAACTCTCAAACCGTCCCAACACACGAGGAACTGTGTTCAATAGCACATACTTATATATGTTACTATTCACTTTTTTATATTATGTTGTAGTTAGTACTTTGTTCTTAGAAGGATTCAAACTTGGTGCTCTGGTATGACCATCTCATCCCTTTATCACTTGAGACAATCCTCATGGACGAATTTATTAAATTCTTAAAATTTTCAAAATGAATGGGAACCTATGTCCTTATAAATTCTTTTTGAATAAAAATAACCATTCATACATCATATATAAAAATTATTACTATTTTCTATCTTCAAAAGATAAGAGCAAGTGAATTAAAATGACACCCATCTGGATATCGAATTGTTATCTCATAAACGAAACATTGCAATGGAAAGGAGTAACAAGATGAATTTGAGTATGTTAAAAAAATTTGCACCTTCATAAAGATGGTTAGCCCGAACAACACCAATAACTAGAATTGAAGTAATAGAGAGTGAAGGAGAAATAAATTCAAAGTAGAGAATAGCTAGTCTTGTGAAATTCACAATTTTTTAAAGACAAATTCGCCTTTTCTACTGGGGCTTTGAGATTTTCAATGCGTTTGTCTCATAGGATAAAACGATTGTTGAATGGTTTACCAAAGCACATTGTCGCCATTTGGGTGAACTGGAACTATGTTTGACTCTATCATCAAGCATCCAATACTTAGACAACACCAAACGAAATCCTACTAAAATCAGGACTCTCTAAACCAGAGAAAACCTCTTCTTTATAGACTAGAAAGGACCCTTGGCCTCCAAGCAAGCCAAACGCTTTGGCTTATGAGGCCGATCAACAATGGTACCAAATAAATGTCGTTCATTTATTTGTAATGAATGTCATTCACTCCACAAACTTTCCAACCGAGTAAAGCTAATTTTTTACGAGCTACAATTTAGCCCCATAAGTCTCAATTTTTTCACCCACTCCGTTGTTTTTCTTGTAAGCTAATTTACGCTTATAGATTTTATAATGAGTATGTGTTTAGTACATGAAAATAAGAAATATAAATAAATGTTTTATTTTTATTCTTATTCGTCTTGCATAAGAATAGATTTGGTTATTTTAATTCTTATGTTCGGATGTATTTAGGAATATAAGATGAAATGATTAATTATTTTATTTGAATATTAAAATATTTATTTTAAATTCGTTATATACACTGTTTTCAAAAAGAAGTTTATTAAAAATTTACGCGTTTGGCTGTTGTTTTTTAGAAACAAATTTTAACAAAGTAAAGAGTAATAATTTTTAAAATAATTTGAAACTCATATATATATATATATATATATATATAGAGAGAGAGAGAGAGAGAGAGAGAGAGAGAGAGAGAGGAATTTTATCCTGAAGCATAACATCATAAAGAGAGGGAGGCAATTCTCCTCCTCAAACCTCTTCTAAGCAGGTTAAACTCCTCCAACAGTAGCTAGGGTTAGAGCCAAGCGAAGCCTCCATTAGAGTCCCATTTGGGAAATATTTGGCTTTATAGATCCTGGCTAGCAGTGAGTTAGAGAGCTTTTGATCATGCACAAAGTTTGCTTAGCCACCATAGCTGTGCTGAATAGGTGGAGTTTTCTAAAGCCGATTTCGCCTTCCTCTATTTTTAGACAACGCTCCTCCCATGCAGCTCAACAAATACCATTCTGCCCATTTCATCTTCTACCCCACGAATACGAGTTCATTAACCTTTCTATTTCTTCACAAATCGATACCGGGGAGGATGAACACACTCATAATATAAGTTGGAATCGCCTGGGCTACCCTTTTTAAAAGGATCTCCTTCCCAGCTCTTTGATAGGCTTGGATTGGGATAAGTTTTGTTGGAATATGTCTCAATTTCCTAATTAGTATTAATTCTTATTTGTAAAAATTATTTTTTAGGATAATTCTTAGGTTATTATATTATTTTAATATTAGGTTTCCTTATAAAGTAAGGAAAGTTGTTAGGAATATCAATATAAATATTCTGGAAAAGATATGAGAGAGAGATGAGTTTGTAAAGGCTATATGAGGTTTGTAGAGATGTGAGGAAGAACAGGAATACCCGATGGAGCGAGAGGTTTTGTGGTTTAAGGTATAGATACAAGGAATGAGAAAACATGTGAAGTTTTGAGAACCCAATTATATGTTGTTTTATCTTTGTAATTTTTTCTATCGTATAGTGGAAAGATTCCCTCTCATTCGTGGATGTAGGCATGGTTGGCCAAATCAAGTTAAAACCTCGTGCATTTTTGTGCGATTTATTCTTTATCTTTTTGTTCTTGAATTATTATTATCTACATCAAAGCTTCTGTTGGCACAACAATTGGTATTAGAGCCAAGGTTCAGACTTAATCATGTTGGTGAAATCGTCAGATGTTGAACATAGGTGGTGAGACTTAATTAGTTGGCAATAAATCCATGGTTACGCTCCATCGAATACGCGGTGTGCTCCGGATCTTCATGTAACTGTTGCTGCTCCACGATGAAGAGGAGTTGTCTTAGATAAGAGCAAGCTCTTGAGGCAGGTAATGCTTCATTAAGGCATGTGGTAGAAAGCAAAAGAAGCAAAGGAAAATCCTAAGATGTAGAGAGTGGATGGATAAATGATCATTTGAGAGGATGTTCATTGATACTTGTTCGAGGGGAGGATTGTTAGAGCGTTGGATTGAAGATTTCTAGAAGAACAAAATATTTTCAAACTACGAAGATAGGAAGGAAAATTTCAGTTCAGGTGGAGTCAATGATGAGTTGATCAAAGGTGAACCTAATTAAGAATAATATACATTCCTATTAGTATTAATTTCTATTTGTAAAGAATATTTTATAGGATTATTCTTAGGTTATTATATTATTGTAATATTAGATTTCCTTATAGAATAAGGAAAGTTGTTATGAATATCAATATAAATATTCTCAATCACGAGGGGAAAAATATATGAGAGAAAGATGTGCTTGTAAAGGTTATACGAGGTTTGTAGAGATGTGAGGAAGAACGAGAATACCTAGTTGATCAAGGGGTTTCGTGGTTCAGGGTTTGGATACAAGGAATGGGAAAACATGGGATGTTTCAGGAACCCAATTGTATGTTGTTCTATATTGTATGTTTCAGGGTTTGGATACAATATTTTATATTGTATGGTGGAAAGATTCTCTCTCATCCGTGGATGTAAGCATGGTTAGCCGAACCACGTTAAAACCTTGTGCATCTTTGTGTGAGTTATTTTTTATCTTTTTGTTCTTAAATTATTATTATCTACATCAAAGCTTCCACTAGCACAACAATTGGTATCAGAGCCAAGGTTCAGACTTGGCCGTGTTGGTGAAATCCTTGGATGTCGAACATAGGTGGTGAGCCTTAATTAGTTGGCAACAAATCCATGGTTATGCTCTATCGAATAAACGGTGTGCCCCGGATCTTCATGTACGTGTTGTTGCTCCACGATGAAGAGGAGTTGTCCTAAATAAGTGTAAGCTCTTGAGGCAGGTGGTGCTTCATGTATGGCGTGTGGTAGAACATAATAAAAGCAAAGGAAAATCCTAGGATGCAGAAAGTGGAAGGATGAATGATCAATTGAGAGGGTGTTCAATGATACTTGTTCGAGGGGAGGATTGTTATAGCTTCGGATTGAAGATCTCTAGAAGAAAAAAAAAAAAATTTCAAGCACACAAGATGAAGGCAAAAAGGAATTTTAATTCAAGGTGGAGTCAATGATGGAATTTGATATGAGGTGGAGATTTTTGGAATATGTCTCAAATTCCTAATTAGTATTAATTCATATTTGTAAAGAATATTTTATAGGATAATTATGAAGTTATTATATTATTGTAATATTAGGTTTCCTTATAGAATAAGGAAAGTTGTTAGGAATATCAATATAAATATTCTAGACCATGAGGGGAAAAAGAAATGAGAAAGAGATGAGCTTGTAAAGGCTATACGAGGTTTGTAGAGATGTGAGGAAGAATGGGGAATACACAGTGGGCGGAGTTTACGTGGTTTAGGAGTGCTAGATTACGATGAATAAGAAACATGGGATTTTTCAAGAACCTAATTGTATGTTGTTCTATCTCTATAACATTTTCTTGTGACAAACTTATAAATGTCGCGACAAATGTTCTGTCGATTTCTTAGGTACTCTTCTCATAGTTGTCGCGACAAAGTTTGAAATGTCGCGATAATGTTATTGCCTTTGCTTTATCGCATTAATCGCGACAACTTTTGAAATGTCGACAATCTTCAATTAATCTTCGAGTTCATTTCAATATTTGTCGCAACAGAGTTTTGATTGTTGCGACACTTTTTTTTGCTAATTGCCTTTAGTTTTGTCGTGACAAAATTGAGTTTAAATACGACATTCATCATGCTTCTTTGCCTTGCTTGATTCAACCGCTTCACTCTTGCTCTTTTACTTCTTTTGCTCTTAACCTTGCAGAACACAAATCTCAAGCCAGTTATATTTTGCATTAAATTGAATATTAAGGTCTTAAATATGCATGAAAAATGGACTTAAAACTAGATGAGTTTCACACTCATCAAACTCCCCTAAACTTAAAGTTTTGCTTTTCACCAAGCAAAGAAATGACTCATTGTTTCTCCTCAAGCAATTTAAACTGATTTTAAGGCCAATTTTCTTTTCAATCACCTTTTCAAACATATCAACAATTTGGATTTAGTGAAATGTCAGTTGTGATATCAATTCCAACTAAGCTTCAATTTAGGAATCCTAACGATTTTCAATTCATATCATCCAACAAACATATAATTCTTAGAGTGTAAATAACTACAGTTCTTGACCTCTAATGTGAGAGTGCATGTTGGTCTTCCCTTTATGACATATTTGCATGTTAGGTAACCTTATGAGACATATTGTAAAAGAATAGAAGTCTCTTTAGAGTGACTTAGGTCCCATAGGCTTGTTGGTCATATTACTCTCTACTAATTTAGGCATACACCACCCTTAGGATCAAATAGGTCTTTTAGGCTTGTAATGTATAGCTTGGGCATTGGGTAGTTGACTCGACATTTAAGGTTCAAGTCCACCCAAAGTGCACAAACTATTCAACATTTTGCCTTTAAACTTCTCATCCTTTATTTTCTACTAAAAACAACCTTCAAGTACCCCCAAACTTGGTTTGGTGCATCTTTTTGCATACTCTCCATTGTGGCATTTTCTTTTTCCACTTTCTACTTTCAATTAAGTTCCTTCATTCCATAAGCTCTTTTCTTTTCATTTTGTTCTAGGTCTTGGGAATGATGCAATGTTTTGCCTTCTTAAGTTTTCTACCACCCTTAGCAAGCTTTGGGTTAGTAACTCCCATACCAGTTGGCATTAGGTACTAGGTGTAGAACACCCCTAAGAACTTAATGGCTCAAGGGAGGAAGGCTACAAGGAAAAACACATTCCCCTTTTAAACTTTTATGCTTTTTTAACTTCTTAGTTTTTCACTTGTGCACTTCTTTTAGTACATTTGTACTTAGTTGATCTTCCTTTCATATCCCTAATTCTCATCCTTCTTCACATTCCAAAATTGTACTCCCCTAAAATTGTCATCTTGATTACTTTTCATGTACTCATCTTGCAATTTGGGCAAACAAAAGGTTCTTTATTGAAGGATCAGATTTAAGGAAAGGTTAAGGTCTTTCATATGGCTTTGATGATGAAATTGACATTAGGCTCAAACAAGGTACTAGGGTATATGCATATGCATATCAAAGGGTAGGCTAAAGGCACAAACTTTCCAAGGATGGCCTAAATCATTTCCTATTGGTTGTGATGCCTAGGATTTCACATTGAATAATAATATAACAAGTTCTAGGACCCTTTTTGAGACTAAAGTTATGATGAATCCAATAAGGTGTTCTTAACCCAAGCATAATAAGTTTTTAAGGTAATTATATGACCAAGCAGTATGATTTTAGTTAATACTAATCGCACTGCTCGGGCAAACTGAATTATCACTTTATCAACATTGTCATTAATTTTAGTCTTCAAGAATCTAAAATTCAGCCTATTTGTCATTGATATCACAACTTTTCAATTCTATTGAAATCATCCTGCCCAATTTCATCTACAATTTTTCTTGTTTGGTTCCTAAATAGGTTGTTGTGCTATAGTACAATTTAGAAGTTCATTTTGATTCAACAATTCATTTCAGTCTAATCATCATAGCACAAGTAACTCAACAACAATCATCTCAATTCAACAAAACAATCAAACTCATAATCTTCAGTATTCAGAATATGTATTCAAATGCAAAAATATTCAAGACAAAGACACAATTTGCACAAGTTCATCAAAGAGACTTCATTAAAATCATGGAACAATTACAAAGAGATTTTAGATAAAACAATTACACACTAAAAATACTCATTGTTTTATTTTCCTCGTTATACTGAAATTTCGGTTAGTTCCTGAGGTTTTAAGGTATCATTCGATTTTTCGAGGGTTCAACCGAGTTTTTAAGGTCGTACTTAGAGGTTTGGGGGCAGTATTAACAGGTTCAAAGTAGGTCACTAAAAGGTATTAAGCAAATCTTCAGACATCTCAGCAATATACAAGGCACATAATTCGAGATAGTCGATCTTGAAGTGGCACTTTCCTTCCTACACTATTTTCATAAATTTCACCCAAGATTGTGCACTCACACTACACGCTCTTACCACTAATTCCAAGGCCCTTATATTTATTTGTCTCTCGAAATATCAACCTCAAGCCACAATTATATAGTGTAGACTATTCATCCATGCTTTGTCCCTAGAAACCAAAGAATCTTGGATTCCCTTGTCTCTTGTTTCCAGCATTCTGACTAGATCAACTTCTTTGTTATTTGAATCCTCCCAATAGGCTGCATCTCTCATCCTCAACTAATCTTTCCACGTTGCATCTCTTTCCTCCAGTTCTCTTGTCCACTCTAGATCTCTTTGTGATCTAGGAACTAATCTCTTTTTCTTAATTCTTCCTCAAAGTATATGTCCCTCTCTTTCAATCAGCCTGAATCGATAGCCTCTTTCTCATGTTCGCTCCATTATAGTCAAACATCTCCATAATATTCTGTAGCACCTTTCCGCTCGACCCGACAAGGGTCCGAACCTAGTCGATGCTCGTGGTGTAATTCTTTTTACTTACTTTTTATTAATTTGTTATTTTTTTTTAAAAGTGTTACAATCTGGTCCCGCCGTTCAATGGCCATCCTGAACTGAGTCCCGCTTTACATTCGAATAAGCTTATTTATCTTATCAAACCATTTTACGATGCCATTTCATTTGCAGTTTTCAATTATGCTAAGTCGCTTCAAAATGGCAGCTCATAAACATTTACTGCACAATACGCTTACAAATGGCGATCATGGCTTTTGCATAAAATAATATATAAAACAATAAGTCTGTGAGATTTAACTCTTTGTTCACAAAATGTCACACATTCAAAAGAATGGTATGCATATGACTCGGTATATACTTATACGCAACTTTTCTATGACTCCCAGTTTCGATCTTGCCTTCTTCTTGCTTACTCAAAACTCGCAAGAGATGGAGAAACATACACCAAGCATTTTCATGCTTAAAGGTTCTATACAAGCATATTTTAAATTCTCGCTTTAACACGACATGCATTTATCATAAAACCATGCCTTTTTATATCAAACTATACTCATGCTTATTCATTTTTACATGTTGTACTTTACAAATCATTGATCATATCAAAACATGCATTTTCACATGCACAACCATTATCTCAATCATGATTCAAACATATACTCTTAAGGACGATGGTTTATAAATCTCATTTTTCACTCATCAAAGTTTGTTATTTCACTTTGTCTATACTATCTTACATTCATGACGATTCTCGTTTGCGAATCTCGCCCTTTGTCATTCCCAGAATGTGCTTACACATTTAACACTTTCTAGTTTCCATCGCGATGGATGCCGATTGGTGCATCCCGCCATGTGGTCATTTAAAAATGCGATGACGCCATCATGACTGACAGCCGATCGGGTGCATTCCGCCGTGACATTTTAACACAAGCATACACCATCATGACTGCCATTGCACATCCCGCCAAGGGACATTGAACAATTTCTTGTCATTTCACGACGGATAAGCCGATTGGTGCATCTCTCCATGTTGGTCGTTCGGTATATCGATTTAATTCAAGATATCAAGAATCACCACCACATAATCTGACATTAATCACTCTCATGCAATTAATCACAAACATTTCAAATATCACATTTTCAAATCTATATGCACTTTCGTAATATCATTTCAAGGATATACTCATTCCATATACTCATTTCAGGTTTATTTAGTAATTACCAAACACTTGAAATATGAATACAATTTCGGTGAACAAAGAACTAACAATACTTGAATCAGAATAGAGGTCCGAAGAAATAATCAGTCGGCTCTAGCCTCAAGCTTTCTTTCTTCGATCTCGAGCCTGTGTTAGGTGATCTTTACACTCTAGTCAAACATAAATACACCACTTTTAAGAGGTACACAATTAGTCACACTTTGAAGTACTGCGTTTTTTCACTTAGACTCAGTCTTATTTGAACCCCCCATTAGTCATTTATTAGGGTTCCTATACTATCTGTACGAAAAACTGGGACTTCTAACAACAATCCAAAAATTGCTCGTGGAACAAAGAGCTACTCCGTGAAGAATGCCACGCTTGCGGAAGACTTAGGGTGCCATTGGGCACCTACCACCGCTGCCGAGGGCATCCCACGCTGCGAGGTCTACGTCGCGACGTGGGTTCCCTAAGTTGCGGCGTAGGAGCTCGATAATGCCCAAAATTTCCAGTTTTTGCACTTTTGCGATTTTTCTCCAAAATAACCCCAAAATCCTAAAACAAAACATGAGAATTACTCCCAATAACATCCTAATATCATCCTAAACCAACCATGAGCAAAACCATGGATGAATAGTGGTTTTCTAACCCAAACATCAAATACAACTTTAGCGTTTAGTTCATACCAATCTCTTTTGTCTTTAAGCCCCGCTTTCTTCTTTCTTTCGATCACTTATGCAATCGTAAATGGGAAGATTCTCCACCAAAATCATTTCTTTCCAAAACCCTAGCTTCTCCCCTCTCACTCTCTCTCAATACTGCTTTTTGTCACAAATATTTGATATCTCAAATGTGATCTAATATCACTTATCCATTATAAGGCCATGTTTGGGCTTCCTCTATTAAATCCCATTTTCCATTTTTTCTCACTTAAAGCTATATTAGTCTCCTTATTCGCATTCACTTATCAATATTTATTTCACATTAGCATTTGCTTATCATTCGACCCCAGTCCTTATTTTTACAATTCTTAAATTCCACTTTTTCTCACTTAGGCTTATTTCTGTCTAATAAATTTCATTTTAGCATATAATATTTAATCATATGCTCACATATTCATTTCACTTCTTTTTCTGGAAAAACCGAGTTTGACTCAATTATAAGATATATAATAGAATTATTATAAAATTCTAGGGTATTTTAGCGATTCCTGATGCTAATGGCGTGTTGCATGACCTTCAGCTTGCTCACCACGATATTCTCTGTTATGCGAATCGAGTTCCAATTTAAGTTGACACTTATTTTTCATCCCTTCTTTTCATTGTGCTTACTACAATTGCATGCTCATTATGTTCACTATCTCTTCTCCCTTCTTCATTTTCTTTCATTTTTCCTTTGCCTTTGTCTATTGGAGATTTGGTTATGGCAGTGAAGGTGAGTGGAGAGGTCTTAGGACATCTTTCCTCTTCTTCTTTGTTGAACTTGACCCCTCTACTTATGCACATATAAAGTTATAATAGATGAAATTCTGCAGTATCATAGTGATTTATTGATTATATTGATCTTATACCTTAGATAACGCCTGGTGCTTCTTCTTGCCTTCTTGTCTTGACATGTGCTTGGTTGGTGTTAGTGTTGAGCGAAATGAACCACATGAAAGCTGCGAGTTAGGAACCTCGCTCTTGACTCATGGGGGTTATTCTTATTGCTTTTCATCTCTGTTTTCCATCGGTGAGTGTTTTTCACGATCTTACGGTAGTACGGGTTCTCCTTGACTCTTTAAATTTTCCCGTCACTTAGCTTAGGTTCAAAACCTGGTTGTCATCCTTCCCACCAATAGGGAAAGAGACCACTTCCCACCCATAGCGGTATAAAACTCATACATGTTTGAGTTCATTCACATCTTATTTGAGTATTTATATCGTATTTATGTAGGCTTCATACTTATTTCCTCTAAACTTGGTTTCTCGGGATTTTGATGGAAAACAAGTGATTTAATGAAAGGATGCAATATAATTCGAAGAGTCGGGTGTCTCACGGCGCATCATTTGGAAGATGAATTTTCTCTCGTTGAGACATCGAATGGCTAAATCGATTTTGTTGCATTCTACATTCAAAGAGCTTTCCAGCTGACACCTCACCGTGATTCCAGAGTTAAAATGAAGTTGTGGTCTAACAAGTTGAAGAAGAAAAATAGGCGTGAGTAAAAAAAAAAAAAAAATTATGTGTGATAGCGATGATAAAGCCCGATAATAGAGTTTTGGAAAAAAATTTGCAATCCCGAAATTTTGCTTTATCGCGATAGAGTTTTGAATGAGCTATGCAGTGACCAGTTTTACTTTGTCGATGACGAGGTTGGACAAACTTTATCCGCGACAGTTTTACTGTTGCGACAAGTGCGGGGCAACCACAAATCTTGTGTGGCAACTCGAAATGATGTTGCCCGCGAAGTCTTGAAAAGCGGAACGAATGCCTGAATTTTTAGGTTTTAGAGCCGATCAAGGAAGAACCACCTCTCATGAGTTCTCTCTCTATTTTTAATTTCTTGTAGATTTTGATTTTTAATGATCTTGAAACATATTTTTATTTGTTTTGAAGAGATTTAGTCTTCTGTCAGGTCAGTTCATTAATGTTCGAACAGATTGAAACTAAAATCTGGATTTTCTGCCATCCTTGTGTCTTGATTTCTTTCTTCATTTTTACTTCTTGTTTGATTGGTGATGATTGGAATCATTAATGGAACATTCATACCCTCTAGGGGTGGGGTGGTGATGAACATTGATTTGCAGATTCTCGATTATTTGTAGGTTTGAAAAGAAACTTAATTTTATAATTAGTCTTTGTTAAGTATAATAAACTCTTCGGAATATTAGTAGCTTATGCCCAGAAAAAAGTTGTATCTTTGCTTTGATTTTCAGGAGGCCCTTTGAGTGACACAGAGATGGAGATTCCTAAGAGTAAAGAGTAGTAACTTACGAGTATGTTAGAATAATATTATGGAACTAATGAACTCTAAAAGATTACTTTGATAGATCACTAATTTACATGGTGTGAGGATTGGTGGGTGTATCAAATTAATATTAGAGGTCTCATCTCTAGTGATAGAATGACCTCGATACAGTGTGCATCGATCTGGTGAAGAGAACTTTGTTAGATTTGATGTTGAGTACAATTACGTGGAAGGCTTGCATTATCTTATGCATAGAGTAAAATTCTTGATCTAAGATTTGGATGTGAAATGCGAAAGAAAAATATCAATCTTAGAAAATTATATTCTCAGTAACATTGTTTCATGTCTGCGAAAGAACATGAATCTCTAATTAGTAAATGCATGGGTAATCAGCCTCTGCATTGCTCTTGGGCAAAATCCGACATTGACTCACAAATGTTGCGCTTTCAGGAAATGCAAGCTATTTTGTAAATAATTATCCACATCCACTAGTGTCTCTTTATATAACTTTGAAATTAAGTGGTTGTTTATTTGGTAGTTTTGGATTAGTTTTAATCAGTTTTGTTTCAATTAAATTTGATTTTATTCCACATCTGTTGTTGCTAAATGGTAGAAGGCACTATATTGGGTGCTCATTTCAATTAGAGAAAACCTCGATCCTGGTGATCACGATAATTTCAGACTTTTAGAGTCCACTTTATTACTTGTATGGCCGTGCCTTGTGGAAAGGGATGAATGTTAATTATTACTTTTCATTTCAATTTTTGAGTACGCTTACTTTTGTTTCAAATCAGTTTTTGAGTATTTACCACATTCACTCCCTTGGCCATATTTTCATATTTACATCATTTGGTTTACAAGTTTTTAGTACTGTTATCGGGGATTGGCGCGGTTCACTTTCTGTCATTGGAAGTTGACATTTTGAAGAACGAGAGATTTGCAAATTTAGGCAATTTTTATTTTTATTTTTGGTTGTGATTTGTTTCTTAGCTATTTTTTTTTTTTTACGCTTAGTATTTTTGTACTTTATTTTCTTTCTTTTTCTTCTTATTTGTAGGTACTTATGGAGGAATATTCAAGAGAAGATAGACTTGCCTCCATAGAAGCTAAGCTTGGCTTCCTTCTTCATCATTTGGACTCAAGAATTCACAATGAATCACTCATGGAACAAGTAGTATTGCCTTATTAAGGGAGTTCAAACCCCATATTTCAGGAGGAAGAAGAGTTCTCTGTTAAGAGACAGATTTTATCACATGGATGGAAACAAAGAGATGATTAGTCTTCATGAGCAGGAAATTTCTAGATTTAGATGCCTTCAGTCAACACTAGGTGCTAGATTGAAAGCTTAGAAACCGAATGAGACCCAGAGCAGTCCCGAGCATTCAAGGAAAAATTCTCTAGGACCTCTCCTAGTAATACTTTGACAAATCCCAATGAATGCATGAATACTCCTTTGAGCAATGTGCAGAAATTTCCTATCTTGAAATCTGTGGAAGAAGGTGAAAATGAGTTGGAAATTGAGAACAAGACACTCCTTAACAACTTAGAGGATGAAGAGCCATTAGTGGATAAACTGAAATTTGAAGAAGAAAGTCAAGTGATGGCCATTGAAAACATCTTGGTGAAGATTGACATATTTACCTTCCCCATGGATTGCGTGACTTTGGGCATTGAAGGGGATCTACAAAATTCTCAAATATTAAGAAGACCACTTCCTTCCTCGAGCCAAGCATGGATTAACATTAACAAGGGGGAGCTCACCTTGCTTGTGGGTGAGGAGAAAGCTAAGTTCAATCTCAACCAACCATTACCTTAGACGGAGTAAGAGAGAACTATGTGCACAAAGATTTGTAGCTTGCTTCCATTAAGAGGGTACATGTTTGAAGAGTCCCAATTTCTCATAGATGTGTTTGCATTTGCAGCACATAAAGGGGACTGTTTTGAAGAAATTGTGGCTGAATCATTAGCCACAATTAAAGGGGATTATGAGTTTCTTTCCCCTCTTCAAAATCTGGAAGAAATCATCCTTGAGCTGAATGGTTATAAGGAGGAAGTGATGTCTAAGATGGATGATTGGCCAAATAGAAGCACTAGTACTTTTCCCATGAGTCTAGCTAGACTCTAAAAACGGAGCAGCTTCTTGGGAGGCAACCCAAGCTAAGTAATAAGGATTCTATCCACATTTCTCTTTTTATTTTTCTGTTTTTAGTTACTTTAATTATTTTTGTATTTTTTTACTGCTGGGATGAAAATTCCAATATTGTTTTAACTTCATTTGTTAGAATTTTCAGAATAAAGTAAGTTTGAAGCTCAACATGTTGTCATGATTAGTTTGCAAGAGCAAAAGACTATATCAAGGGGCAGCATACTAATGTCAAGGTTTGAAAATCTTCAAGGTTTCTATTCAAAGTGGCTAAGACTAGAAAGGGGAGTTCAGTTTTCCCAACTCTCTTTATTACCCTTTTACTTTATTGCTTCCTTTTGCTCATTGCTAGACATTTAGGATAATGTTCATCTCAAAGTTTGAGGGTGTTTATTTTTGGTTAGTTTATCATGTCACACCCCGCATGTTGCACATGATAACTTTGAGAATGAAATTTTCTGGTGCGTTTATGGATAATGACTTTGTTTGATGCTTTTCAACTTACATCTTAGTTTTGGTTTATTTAGTTAGTCAAAGTTTTTGAGTTAATTGAGTTTTGCTTGGAGTAGTTGTGAAGTCAATGAAGATCATAATTGAACCCTTGAGTTATGGACAATATTCAAGATAATAGGACTTAATGCTTAATGATTTATCTCTCTAATAGGCTATTTAGTCATTGGTTTCTCAAAATCCATACACTTGGTCACTAAGCACCCTTGAAAAGCAGTTTTGTTTGGGTTAGAAGTTTATGAGAATCCATCTATCTTTGATCTCCATAGGTTCTAGAACTTGTTCTATTAATAAACGAGTTGAAATCCTAGGCAACACAACAATTGAATGATACTCGGCCATCCTTGGAAAGATTGAGCCTTTCCAAGTAACCTATTAATATGCATATGCATATTCCTTTAGTAACAAAATGTTGAGCCTTAAAAGAGCGAAGTCTGTTTATACAGACGAGTTTGTAGCCAATAACCTTCCTATACATCACTACCCCTCAGTAAAGAACCAAACTCACCCATAACATGAGGATTTGAACATGATTGAGAAATATGGTGAGGAACAAGTTGGAAAAATAACTTCAAATTGGTTGAAATGAATTAAGTTGAAAATCAAAAGAGGTTGGTAAAAAGGAAGGAGAAAAATAAAAAGAAAAATAGAAAAATATAAAATGAAAACGAAGCAAAAATAGAATAAAAAGTCAAGGAGGAGTGAGTCTAGCCTCGTAGGCTTCCTTCCCTAGAGTAAGTAAATCCTAAGGGGTGTCTCAACACTTGGTACCATAAGGCGATTAAGTGCAGGAGCTCTGCGATTTAAAGCTCGCTAAGGGTTGGTAGAAAGCTTAAGGGGGTTTTGACATTGCACCACTCTAATAACCTTGTCTTGAAGAAAAAGACTTCTTGGTGTTTGCTAAAAGAATGTAGAATTTGTGCAGAAAAGTTATATTAGGAGTATGGAATGATGCACCTAAACAGGTTTCATCTCGTGAAGTCTAGTTGCCTAGGCAAATTTCGTCGAATTTCGAATAGGCGGATTTTCACGTTTTTCAAGGCAACGAGTGTCTGGTGACCCCGAAAGTGGGCATTTTAAGAAAATTCTGGAAGTTGGAAACTTGATGAATTCATACAAAAAAATTGTTTGAACTTAAACCAAGATGAAATAAAGCAGTTCGAGGTAGAACGGAACCAAACGGAGCCAAATGAGTGGGTGACACATGGCATGATGACACATGGCATGTGACTAATGCCATGGTGACACTTGGCATGCTGAGGGCCAAGTGTCATGGCTAGAGATATTTTGGGTTTGAGTGGAGGTGGAGAAGAGTAAGTGGGAGGAGAGAGAAAGAAAGAGAGGAAGAAGGAGAGAAAGAGAAGGGAAATGAGAGAAAGGAAGATCCAACAACTTATTTCTTTGATTTCCGGCATTCCGACCATTGGAGCTTATTAGGCCGAGAGTTAAAGTTCGTCTACTCGACGAGGGCTATACTCTAAGAGGTATGGATTCTTCTTCCTTTGGTTTATTTCTACCCTAAGGGATGTTTGGCCAGATTTTTATAGGGCTATCTTGTTTTGACCCTACACTCTACCCTCAGTTTGGGGCTGGTTTTCGATTGGGAAATGGAGGGATTTTGGACTCTTGTTCTTCATAGAAATTGTAGCTGCATCTGTGAACTTGATGTTAGGCTTTTAAATCACCTAAATTGGACCTCTACAGCTCAAGTTATGGTCCCTTTCCCGGGACTGCCACAGCTTAGGTTGTTTAATAGTTTGTGTCTAGATTTTGGGCCTGGTTTTCGATTGGGAAATGGAGGGATTTTGGACTCGTGTTCTTCATAGAAGTTGTAGATGCATTTGTGAACTTGATGTTAGGTTTTTGAATCACCTAAATTGGACCTTTACAGCTCAAGTTATGGTCCATTTCTTGGGAATGCCATAGCTTAAGTTGTTTAACAGTTTGTGGGACATAATTTTTGTTGTTTTATTTAGGGTTGTTTATGGCCTATGTTGAGGCTGCTTGGTGGCTGGTTTCATGGCCTGGTTGTAATTAGTCTTGTGGACCGTTTTAGGCTAGATTTGGGGACTGATTTCTAAGCTGAGTTCAGAATTGTTATGTGGCTTGTGTATGGGTAGTTTGTGGCCGGTTATGACTGGTGGTGTGGTCTAGTTCCAGCATGCTTATGGCTTGCCTTGAGGCCATTGTGCAGACTGTTTTGTGGGCATGTCTATGGCACAGTTGGTCTTGTGGATCAAGGTTGTCATTGCTTGAGTTTTGGATGACATGCTTGGGGGTCATTGAATGTTAATATATATGTGTTTAAATATATTGACATTGAGATGATTGTTGGTTTGGAAATTATATGCTCATAATATAATTGTCCATAATACATGGTAAATTATATGGTTTGAATTGTCCATGTAGCATTCATTATACATGTGGCATGATATAACATGCAATGATGCATTATGCATATGCATGGGGACATCACATTGAATGGGTGTGAGTGCATGATTATGATCAATCACCATACTTGGTGATTGATGAGTGGGCTCGGTATTGTTGGACTATGTCCAAAAGAGTCGCACAGTTGCATAACATGGAAAAACACGTGGTGGGTAATAGCAATAAGGGTTAGACATCCCCTCAGGTGAAAGGCCAGGACTGGTTCATGCACTCCAACAGTGAAAGTCCAAAAAGGGTAGGAAGACGTGCGGAGTCTTATGGTAAGACCTCGGAAATCCGCCGCCCACGAAACACATGACTTTGATTATAAAAAGATCATTTGAAATGATGACATCCATAAAAGTTTTGGTTTATAAACAAACGACTTTTATTTCAAAGTGTTCATTGGATGCGATTCATTAATGACGGTTTATCACACATTGGCATTCACATTGTGTGGTGGGAGTCAGTGAGGACTCGAAGCATGGTACATGATTGAGTCTCATCTCATTTCATGGCATGGCATCTCATTTTACTTGGAGTATGAATGTGAGTTTGTGGAACATGACCATTGCATGTGCACTTAGGTGGGGAGTAGCCTTTGTAGGAAAATTTTCTACTGGGCGTGGCTCACCTTATAAGGGAAAACATTTCAGGTATAGGAGATACACCATCGGACGACGCTCATTTGAGGCCACAATTGTGAAGAAAGACGACATGTGGATTTTAATAACCTTTTTGTAAAATGTTTTGGAACAATCTAGTTCTAATTTGTAATTTTATTATGCATGAGAATTGTAATTAAACCCTTATAGGCCGTTTTAATTTATGATGGTTAAAATGAGAAAAGATAAATGGAGCCGGAGTGGCCATCCAGTTGTTAACTCTATGGGTTCCGGTAAATGGGACGTAGTAGTGTGATATCGGGGTACCCGATTCGCAGGTTGACAGTTGGTCAATGGACCCCCAGGTTTTGGGGCGTCACAAAATTCCCTCTCCAGTGCAGCAAATCCAGATGGCAAGTGCTGACATACAAACTTCCAACCTTTTTTCTAGATAATCTCCTTGAAGAGTGAGATTAATTTCTTGAAACCCCCTCTTTCCAATGAAGTCCTTATTTAAAATCTTCTTCTCCATTATATCATAAGCCTTATCTGAGACGAATTCATCCACTTCTTTATCACTACTTCGTTTATTATCTTCCTTAACTCTTTTCCTTTTCCTTCCTTCTTCTATCTCGACCCCGGTTCAACATCTTGCCCTTGAACTTCCTTCCCAACAATTGCCTCTACACCCTCAACCACTTAATCTTTTGCAATTTCCGCAAATTCTTCCATGATTTTGTTAAGGTTCTGGATCAACATCTATTGTTCGGAAATTTTGTTAAAGGATGGTTTGGATGTAGGGTTTAGGATGGAGAAGGGTTTATCTGGTTTCAAACGGTTAGAAATATGAAAACTGATTTGGGGCTTTTCAAATTCTCTTTATATAAGCATCAGGAAATATATCGCAATAATTTATTGTTGTGACAATCAATTTGTAAAAATTGTGAAAATAGGCTCATGACAAATAATTAAACCTGTAAAGCTAAAAGAATGTCGCGACAATCAATTTGTCATGACATAAAAAATGTTGTCGTGACTAAATTATAGGCCTTAAGGCTTAAAAATTTCCGCAACAAATAATTCCTTGTCGCGATAAATGATGTTGTTATTCAATGAGAGCTAGACAACAAATTTGTCACGACAATTATAAAAAATGTCACGACAATTATACCTTAATAACAGTTTAAATAACCCAACTTGCTGCACAATTTTATTCATTTTTTTCACACATAGTAACACACATCATTTCAGATCACAACAAATCATGCTTGTGAATCACAAATTTAACATGAACTAAGCATCTCAATTCAAGCATGGACAGTGAAGTTCAATTTTTTTCAACTTAGCAACTTATGCAATTGTAAATATAAAGAAATTAACTACTAAGATAGCTAATTGGAAACTTCTCACATAATTGTTGGCATGCTTTTTCTCTTCAATTAGTTGAATTTCACTCATTGCTCAAAGCTGCTCATGTATAATAACTTCAACTTAATATTCAACTTTCTTGACCTGAAAAATAATAAAAATTAACTAACATACAAATCAAACTTGAAATCAAACTATCAAAGCAGACTAAATTAATTAAAAGAAAACTATCAATGGGAAATAAAAATTGCTTGGGTTGCCTCCCAAGAAGCTGCTCAGTTTTATGTCCTTAGCTAGACATTGGTGTGGTATGCACTATTTTCAGCAAATTTCTTCCAAAATTCAAATATCAGACTGTTCTTCATTCAGAATTCCTCCAATATAGTGTTTCAACCTTTGACCATTCACTTTAAATTCATTTCCTGACTCTATTTTCAATGTAACTGCTCCAAATGGTGTGACTGCAATAACTGTGAAAGGACCACTCCATCTTGATTTGAGCTTCCCTCGAAAAAGTCTGAGCCTTAAATTGTACAATAGAACTAGTTCTCCCACCTTGAACTCTTTTCTTATAATTCTCTGTTCATGCCATCTCTTAGTCTTGTCCTTGTAAATTCTGGTACTGTCATAAGCTTAATTTCTCAGTTCTTCCAATTCATTCATTTGGAGAAGTCTCCTTTCCTTAGTAGCTTGGCAATCAAAATTCAGCTTCTTAATTTCCCACATAGCCTTATATTCCAGTTCAAGAGGGAGATGAAAAGCCTTTCCAAACACAAGCCTATGTGGGGACATCTCAATAGGAGACTTGTAAGCAGTTTATAGGCTCATAATGCATCATTTAGCTTTACTGACCAATCCTTTCTGCTTGTGTTCATTGTCTTCTCAAGTATGTTCTTTATCTCCCTATTGGATATCTTAGCTTGTCCATTTGACTGAGGGTGGTAAGCCAAACCCATAGCATGTCTTACTCCATATCTGCTCAAGAGTTTTGCAAATAGTTTGTTGGCAAAATGGCTTCTCTCATCACTGATGATGGTCCTTGGGGCTCCATATCTATTCAATATGTTCCTTTGAACAAACCCCACAACTGTGTTGGCATCATTTTTTGAACAAGCAATAGCTTCAACCCATTTGGATACATAATCCAGAGCAAGGAGAATGTATAGATTTCCAAAGAATGAGCGAAAAGGTCCCATGAAGTCTATACCCCATACATAAAAAATTTGCACCACCAAGATTCCTTGTAGAGGCATTTCATTTCTTCTATTTATATTACCCATTCTCTAACATCTATCATAATGCTTGATCCATTCAAAACTGTCTCTGAATAATGTTGGCCAGTAGAATCCTAATTGGAGAATCTTCTAGGTTGTTCTATCTCCTACAAAGTGACCTCCATACTGTGATACATGACATTTATCTAAGATTTCAGCCTACTTAGCCTCAGGTACACAGTTCCTGATAATATAATTTTCCCCTCTTCTAAATAGCAATGGGTCATCCCAAATATAGAATATGGCATATGTTCTCAATTTCCTTTTCTATTGAAAGGTGAATTCTTGTGGCATAATGCCACATGCTAGGTAGTTCACTGGATCAGCATACCAAGGTAATTGAACTATCACCTGAAATAGCTGCTCATTTGGAAAGTTTTCTTTAATTTAAGTCCCTTTTTTCTCTTCATCAGGTTTCTCTATCCTTGATAAGTGATCATCTATCACATTATTACTGCCCTTCTTGTCCTTGATCTCTAAGTCAATTTCTTGCAACAATAAGACCCATTTGATTAATCTTGGTTTGGCATCATTCTTTGCCATTAGGTACTTGATTGCTGCATGATTTGTATGCACTATTACATGAGATCCCAATATATATGGTCTGAACTTCTCATAGGCAAAGAACATAGCTAGCATTTCCTTCTCTGTTGTTGAGTAATTTTCTTGAGCCTCATTGAAGGTCTTTGTAAGGACCAAATGATGTATACATGAAAATATGGCCAAAGGAAGTGAATGTGGTAAATACTCAAAAACTGATTTGAAAAAGTAAATATACTCAAAAAAACTTAAATGAAAAGTATTACCAACACTCAAGCCCTTTTCACAAGTGTATGGGTCATATAAGTAATAAAGTGGACTCTAGGAGTTCAGATATCGTACCCATGAGGATTGGAGGTTCTCTCTAATTGGAATTTAAGCACTCCGAGTACAAGGGCTCTTCACTATCTAGGTGACCAAATATGATGAGAATTAAAATCAATTTAACTAAGTAAAAACCTATTTAAAACTAATCCAACTGTTCAAATCTATCAGAGCAACTCTTTAAAGTCTAAAATGTATGAAGAGAGACACTAGGGATGGGAATAATTGTTTAACAATCAATTCGCATTTCCTTTAAAGCATAACATTTGTTAGTTGAATGTTGGATTTGTCCAAGAACAAAGTAGTATAGCTTTGGAATACCTCTTGACACTATACATTTTACTATTTAGATAACCATATTCCTAAACTGGGTCAATGGGTATAAATAGCTACTTTTAGGATTTGATCCTCTTTAAGATTTGGTTGTTTTTCCTAAACCGGTACTTTACAACCATTTCTTAGGACTGAAGACAACTGGCCCCCATAGACAGGGTAGCACAAGCCTTCTCTAATACAATTGGTACCTCATTCTGCATTTCAAATAGAATACTCTCTCCTTGATTAGAATCTTTGCTAACACGGGATCAAAATTATTCTACGAAATTGAGATGAGACCTCTAAATATTAAACTAATAAATCATTAGTTGGTCCTTATGCCTCGGGAACACATTTCTGCTATCACTCAGAAGGGAACCTTGAAGTTAGAGGTTAGAATAACACCTATTATTTACCACAATGATATTTAGAGTGTATTAGTTCTAAAAATATCAGTTTACCATACCCCCAACTTACTGCTCTTTGCTCTCAGTTATGGTCTTCTCTGTTTCACTCAGAGGCTTCCTAGAAATTAGAGCACAAATACAACTCCTTTTGGGTATGGTATACTAATACTTAGAATAGTTTATTACAAGAATATTACCAATTATATAAATTCAGTTTTCAAACCCACAAAATAAACTATTAATCTACAAATTTGAATGTTCAACAATTAATCCACACCCCTATAGGGTGTTTAATGTTCCATTACTGGATTCCAATCATCACCAATCAAGCAACAAGTAGAAAAATGAAGAAAGAAATCAAGACATAAGGAGTGCGAGAACAAATCGTGATTTGAGCTTCAATCTTCGTCTCAACAATAATGAAATTTGGATCTCTAAGTACAACATCGAAATCTCTTCAATAAAAATAAAAATCTTCTCTAAAACTAATCTAAGATCTACTAAAAATCAAAACCCTAAGCTAAGCTGAAAAATGGGAAGGTTTTAGAGAGAGAAACCCTAATGAGAGGTGTTCTCCCACCTAATTTCTTGCCCTAAAAATCTAAAGAATGAGTATTTATAGTCCTAGGGTGAAATGGTCTTGAAAACAGGTAAAGAAAAAAAGCATTTTCAGGGGTTTTCTTGTCAGGCTTGATGCTCTTCGCCTAGGTGAAGAGTTCAACTTCTCCTTTCTTTGTTGTGGCAAATTATTTGCTCAGCAGCTTGTTTTCTTCTCTAACTTGTCGGGGCCTTAACTTTTTCTTTTTAACTCGGATTTGGGCATGTGAGGTGTCGTTGGAAAGCTCTTTGAATATAGAATGCAACCATGGGTAAAGTTGAACCATTTGATGTTCTAGATGGTACAAAAAAAAATTTATGTTCCCAATGATGAGCTATGAGACACCCTGTTAACTCTCCTTTTGGAAATATGTTGCTCATTTATGGCCAAATCATTTACTTTTCATCAAGAATCCTACAAAACCAAGTTTAGAGGAATTGTTATGAGTTTTACATGAATATGGATATAAAATGCTATAAATAGCATGTGAAATGAACTCAAAACATAGATGAGTTTTACACTCATCAAACACGCCCAAAGTTTTTGCTTGTCCTCGAACAAAAGAAAGAAAAGAAGTTTCTTCTTGACAATGGAAAGAGTTCATTTCACCATTTTTATTTAACCAAAACTGAGTAATCAAGCTTGCCAAGGGGTATGTGATATGTGCCTCAAGAATTTCCCTTACAAAAAATATTGAGAGGATGATCAAGATAATTTATTTATTTTAAAAATGAATTGATCTCATAATAGACAAATTTAGATTATGGTTCTCACTAGTGTGTGTGTGTGGTCTTCACATATCCAAACAATTGCAAGCTAGACGAGTTTATGAGAATTGGGATAAATACATGGATCTCCTAAGATAGTATATTTAGGTTACATAGTCTTGTTGTTCTTATCACTCTCCACTAATGTAGGCACATACAACTCTCAAGACCAAGTAGGTCTTTATAGGCTTGTAATGTAAGGTTTAGGTAAGGGGTAGTTGAGTAGTCATTTTAGGCTAAAACTTACTCAAACATACATATTTTCCTCCATTTGTAGCTCATATTCCATCCTTATTCTCACCATCAGAACAATGACACTCTCAAGTACCCCAAAACTTGTTTGGGTGCATCTCATTCCATACTCTTCATGTCACCTTTCAACTTTACACAAATTCTGCATTTTTTCAACAAACGCCAAGAAGCATTTTTCTTTAAGACAAGGTTATTAGAGTGGTGCAATGTCTAAACCCCCTTAAGCTTTCTACCAATTCTTACCAAGCTTTAAATCAGTAGCTCCCAGACTCGTTGGTCTTAGGATACTAGGTGTTCAGATACCCCTTAGGATTTACTTACTATAAGGAAGGAAGGCTACGAGGCTAGACTCACTCCTCATCGACTTTTTATTCTATTTTTGCTTCTTTTTCACTTGATTTTTTTTTCCTCCTTCCTTTTCACCAACCTCTTTTGATTTTCAACTTAACTCAACTCAATATAGAAAAAAAACTCCCCCAAACTTACTCCTTACTACATTTCTCAATTATGTTCAAGTCCTCATGTCATGGGTAAGTTTGGTTCTTTTCTTAGAAGGGATAAGTGTATAGGAAGGTTATTTGGCTTCAAAATTGGTTCTTATGAACATAATTTTCTTCGTCCAACAGGTTTGATCTTAGAGGAAGATGTATCTGCGTATTAATAGAAGTTTTGCTTAGAAGAAGGCACAAACTTTCCAAGGATGTCCTATATCATTTCTCAATTATTGAGTTGCCTAGGATTTCGCCTCAAACAATAATAGAACAAGTTCTAGAACCTATGGTGATAAAAGATAGATGGATTATGATAAACCTACTCTAACCCAAGCAAAAATTGCTTTTCAAGGGTACTTAGTGACCAAGTCCATGGATTTTGAGAAACTAATGACTAAATAGCCTATTAAGGAGATAACCCATTAAGCTTTAAGTCCTATTATCTCAAACACTGTCCATATCTCAAGGGTTCAATTATGGTCCTCATTGACATCACAACTACCCCAAGCAAAACTCAATTAACTCAAAGATAAATTATTTTTTATTTTTTATTTTTTAACAATATTTTATTTTATTTTATTTTTAGATTTTCAAAACTTTTGAAAATTTTATGGGGTTTTCACAATATAGGCTACTTATTTACACTCTTCAATCAAAATTGGGTGCATGGGTAGGATAAAGGGATCATACAACATTAGTGCTCAATAAATCTATCAACATGTTTACTCAACAAGCAATGTTCTCAATATGTCCCAAGCATGTCAAAATTATATGTGCAATTTATTTTGAGTGTATGTGTAGACAAAAACTCTAACTAACAAAATAAACCAAAACTAAGATGTAAGTTGGAAAGCATCAAACAAAGTCATCATCCATAAAACCACAAGAAAATTTCATCCTCAAAGTTATCATGTGCAACATGTGGGGTGTGACATGATAAACCAACCAAAATAAATAGCCCCAGACTTTGGGATGAACATTGTCCTAAATGTCTAGCAATGAGTAAAAGGAAGCAATAAAGTAGAAGGGAAATAGAGATAGTTGGAAAAAGTGAACTCCCTTTTCTAGTCTCGGCCACTTTAGAATAAGGACAGCAGAAGATTTTCAGACATGACATTTGGTGGCACTACCTCTTGGTGTGCACTCTTTTGCTCCTTTGGAGCCGTGAAAGTGGCTTTGGCATTTTCTCGAGCAACGAATTGTGCCTGACTTCCTTGACTTAAATGAGTGAGTTTTGATTCTTCAATACATGCAAATCACTCCACAATCAACAATGATCCCCAAAGAACCTAAAAGCAAACAACAAAGCACAAAAAATTCTTCCATTGTAACTCCTATTTGATGCTTGTGATGATGGATGGAAAGTTAGGGTTCAAGAATGGTAAGTTTGTGGGTTTGTGATGGGTTTTGAAGCTTGGAGATGATGGAGATGGTTTGGGGAGGGATGTGATTGAGGATTTGAGTGGATAGGAGATGAATTTGAAAGTGGTTAGAAGTTGCACATGTTGGAGGGAATGAGTATGGCCGGATAGAGTGTAAAGTAGGAATAAGAAAAATGGGTTTTAAGGAGTTTGGGAGCCTCAGTTTTCGTGATAGTGGTGTTGGTCACGTCAAGCAATTCTGCTCAGCACCCTTGTTCTTCCTCCAACTTGTTATACTTATATCTCCTTCATTTTAGCTCGGAATTGGATGTGTAAGGACTCTTTGGAAAGCTATTTCAATGTAGAATGTGCTCATAGGTTGAGGTGAACCATTTGGAGCCTCCATCAATACAAAAATCAGATCGCCAATGCTGTCGGTCGGCGATGATTTCTTGACTCCTTAGGTTCTCCTTGCTTGGTCTCTTGCCCATATCACTTGCTATCCTTCATAAGTCCTTCATGTTTATATATTCTCTCAAAATTCCTCCAATAGTAACCCTTAATGCTTTCATTCATGCTTAAACTCACCTCTTAAACTAATATGTGCTAATCATGTTCCAAGGCAAGTCCTCTTGTCTTCAATTCTCCTCAAGCATGGTTATGAACCTTCCAACTTTATATTTCAGTTCAATTTGGTTCATTTCATCATAACTTCAAAGTACTATAACATCTCCAACTCCATCATTTTCACACTTCAAGCACAATAATTACATCCAATCACTTTTAACTCCTTGCCTTTGCTTTTGCAAACTAGTCATGACAACATGTTGAGCTTCAAACCTACTTTATTATGAAAACACTAACAAACAAAGTTAAAACACCACTAGGATTTTTGACCCAGAATTAAAAAAATATATATATAAACAAATAAAATAACTAAAAATTAGACAAAGGAAAAGAGAGTGGATATAATCCTTATTATCTAGCTTGGGTTGCTTCCTAAGAAGCTACTCCATTTTTAGAGTCCAGCTAGACTCATTGGAAAAGTACTAGTGCTTCCATTTGACCAATCATCCATCTTGGACAACACTTTCTCTTCATAACCATTAAGCTCAAGGATGATTTCTTCCATAGTTTGAATGGGGGAAAGAAACTACTAATCCCCTTTAATTGTGGCTAGTGGTTTAACCTCAATTTCTTCAAAACAGTCCCCTTTATGTGATGCAAATGCAAGCACATCTATGATAAAGGGGGACTCTTCAAACATGTGCCCTTTTTATGGAAGCAAGCTACAAATCTTTATGCACACGGTTTTTTCTTGCTCCGTCAAAGGCAATGGTTGGTTGAGATTGAACTTTGCTATCTCCTCACCCACATGCAAGGTGAGCTCCCCCTTGTTGATGTCAATCCATGCTTGACTTGAGGAAGGAAGATGGTCTTCTTAGTATATGAGAATTTTGTAAATCCCCTTCAGTACTTTCAGTCACAAAATCCATGGGGAAGAGTAAATGTGTCAATCTTCAGATGTTTTTACCAATAGCCATCACTTGACTTTCTTCTTGACTTCCGGTTCATCCGGTATGGGCTCTTCATCCTCTAGGATTTGTTTGAGGAGTGCACAGTTCTCAGTACAGCTCATTTTCACTTTCTTCCATAGATTTCAGGATAGGAAGTTCTTGCATATTGCTTAAAGGAGTATCCATGCATTCATTGGGATTTGTCGAAGTATTACTAGGAAAGGTTCTAGAAAATTGTTCCTTGAATGCTTAGACTAAGTGTCCCATTTGAGCTTCTATTTTTTTCAATCTAGCACTAGTGTTTACCTGGAAGGCATCTAAATCTAGAAATTTCTGCTCATGAAGACTAATCATCTTCTTGTTCTCATCCATGTAGGTAAAAATATGCTCCTTAACAGGAGACAACTCTTCTTCCTCTTGAAATGTGGGGTTTGAACTTCCTTGATAAGGCATATGTTGAGGGGTAATTGGCATACAACTCGGGTTCTAATAGACAAGATCGTCTTGATACCAAAAACCACAACAAGCAAATACTCCTTGTTCCATGAGTGACTCATTGTGAATTCTTTGGTTCAAATGATGAACAAGTAAGTCAAGCTTTTCTTCTATGGAGGCAAGTCTATTTGCTCTTGAATATTCCTCCATAAGTACCTACAAATAAGAAGAAAAAAAAAAAGAAAAAAAAAACTACAAAATACTAATAGTAAAAAAAAAAAAAAAAAAAGCTAAGAAACAAATCACAACCAAAAATAAAAATAAAAATTGCCTAAATTAGCAAATCACCATTTCTTTAAAATCTCAACTTCCAATGAGAGAAAGTGAGCCGTGCCAATCCCCGGCAACAACGCTAAAAACTTGTAAGGACCAAATGATGTATATATGAAAATATGACCAAAGGAAGTGAATTTGGTAAATACTCAAAAATTGATTTTAAAAAGTAAATATACTAAAAAAAAACTTAAATGAAAAGTATTACCAACACTCAACCCCTTTTCGTAAGTGCACGGGGTCATACAAGTAATGAAGTGGACTCTAGGAGTCCAGATATCCTTCCCACAAGGATTGGAGGTTCTCTCTAATTGGAATTTAAGCACTTCGAGTACAAGGGCTCTTCACTATCTAGGTGACCAAATACGATGAGAATTAAAATCAATTTAACTAAAGTAAAAGCCGATTTAAAACTAATCAACTAATTCTAAAATCTATCAAGCAAACAACTACTAAAGTCTAAAATGTATGAAGAGAGACACTAGGGATGAGAATAATCATTTAACAATCAATTTGCATTTCCTTTAAAGAATAACATTTGTTAGTTGAATCTTTGGTTGTCGAAACAAGTAGTATAGCCTTGGAATACCTCATGACACTATACATTTCCTTATTTAGATAACCATATTCTAAACCGAGGTCAATGGGTATAGCGACTACTTTTAGGATTTGATCATCTTTAAGATTTTGGTTGTTTCCTAAACCGTGCTTCCTGACCATTTCTTAGAATTTGAAGATAATTTGTCCGTAGACGGGGTAACCTGAAACTTCTCAATACAATTGGTACCTCATTCTACATTTCAAATAGAATACTCTCTCTCCTTGATTAGAATCTTTGCTAAAATGGGATCAAGATTATTCTACAAAATTGAGATAAGACCTTTAAACATTAAAGTAATAAATCATTAGTTGGTCCTTATGCCTCGGGGAACACACGCCTGGCGTGAAGGAACGAAGTTAGAGTTAGAAACGACACCTATGATTTACCACAGTGATATTTAGAGTGTATTAGTTCTAAAAATATCAGTTTATCATACCCCCAAGTTATTGCTCTTTGCTCTCATGTATGGTCTTCTCTGTGTCACTCAGAGGCCTCCTAGAAATCAGAGCACATATACAACTCTTTTTGGGTATAATATACTAATACTTAGAACAGTTCATTACAAGAACAATACCGATTATATAAATTCAATTTTCAAACCCACAAAATAAACTATAAATTTGCAAATCTGAATGTTTAACAATTAATCCCCACCCCTAGAGGGTGTTTAATGTTCCATTACTGGATTCCAATCATCACCAATCAAGCAACAAGAAAAAAAATGAAGAAAGAATTCAAGAGATAAGGAGTGAGAGAACAAATCGTGATTTGAGCTTCAATCTTCGTCTCAATAGTAATGAAATCTGGATCTCTAAGTACAACACCGAATCTCTTCAATTCAAATAATAATTTGCTCTAAAACTACTCTAAGATCTACTAAAAATAAAAACCCTAAGCTGAAATGAAAAATGGAAAGGTTTTAAAGAGAGAAACTCTCACGAGAGGTGTTCTCCCACCTCATTTCTTGCTCTAAAAATCTAAAAAATGAGTATTTATAGTCTTAGGGTGAAATGGGCTTGAAAACAGGCAAAAAAAAAAAAAAAGAAGCATTTGTAGGAGTTTTCTTGTCAGGCCTGACGCTCTTCGCCTAGGCAAACCCAAGGTTCAACTTCTGCTTTGTTTGTCATGACAAATTATCTACTCACCAGCTTGTTTTCTTCTCCAACTTGGCGGTGCCATAACTTCTTCATTTTAACTCGGATTTGGGCATGTGAGGTGTCGTTGAAAAGCTCTTTGAATGTAGAATGCAACCATGGGTGAAGTTGAACCATTTGATGTTTTAGATGGAACAGAAAAATTTATGTTCCCAATGATACGTTGTGAGACACCCCATTGACTCTCCTTTTGGAAATATGTTGCTCATTTATTGCCAAATCACTTGCTTTTCATCAAGAATCCTACAAAACCAAGTTTAGAGTAAATGTTATGAGTTTTACATGAATCTGGATATAAAATGCTATAAATAGCATATGAAATGAACTCAAAACATAGATGAGTTTTACACTCATCAGTCTTGCTAGCACAATATATAGCTCTAAAGATCTTTTATGTTCTTTGTCCCAAAATTGCTCCCATTGCATAGTCACTAGCATCACACATAATCTCAAAATTCTTGCTCCGGTCTTGTGTTGCCATGATTGGAGCTATTACCAATTTAGCTTTAATCTCTTCAAATGCAGACTTGCATGCTTTATCAAATTCAAGCTTTGCATATTTCTCAAGCAATCTGCACAGTGGTCTTGTTATTTTGGACAAATCTTTGATAAACCTTATGTAGAACCCTGTATGTCCCAAAAAACTTCTGACTCCCTTTACTGTAGTGGGTTGCATCAGAGTTCTAATCATAGAAATCTTAGCTTGGTCTACTTCCAATCCTGATGCAAAAATTTTATGCCCTAGTACAATTCCTTCAGTTACCATAAAATGACATTTCTCCCAATTGAGAGCCAGGTTCTTGTCCTTGCACCTTTGAAGTACAATTGCCAAATTCTCCAAGCAATTCTCAAAGCTGTAACCAGAAACAGAGAAATCATCCATGAATATCTCCATAATTTCTTCTACCAAGTATGAGAAAATAGACATCATACATCTTTGAAAAGTGACAGGAGAATTGCACAATCCAAATGACATCCTTCTGAAAGCATAGGTGCCATAAGAACATGTGAAAGTAGTCTTCTCTTGGTCCTCAGGGGCTATGACTATTTGATTATAGCCAGAATAGCTATCCAAGAAACAATAATGAGGATGTCCTGCCTGTAACGCCCCAAAAATACCCTAGAATTTTTATAATAATTTTATTATATATTCCGGGTATGAATTGAGCCAAACTTGGGTTTTTCCGGGAAAACTGATAAATTGTGAAATATGAAATGAATATGTGAGCATATGATTAAATGTTATATGCTAAAATGAGAAATTGATTGAACCCAAAAATAAACCTAAGTGAAAAAAGGCAAATTTGGAATTTTTTAAAATGAGGACCTAGGAGTCAAGAATAGAATAAGCTTAAATGCTAAAATGAATTAAATGATAAATGAAAGTGAAATGAAGACCAAAAAGGAGAAAAAAATTGAGAAATAAAATTTGTGTGTAAGGCAAACATGGCCTTACACTTAAAATGAGGAATAAGACAAAATGTGGTCTTAGAAGAGCACATTTGTGCATTTGGGCAAAAAAAACATTTTTGAGAGAGTGAGAGAGGAGAAAAAGCTAGGGTTTTGGAAATAGTTGGAGATTGGTGTGAATCTCTCCATGTTTGTGCAAGATTTTGCAAGATTGTTGAAGAAGAAGGTTAGGGCTTCAAAGGACAAGAGATTTAAAGGTATGACACAAACCCTAGATTTCTTTTAATGATGTTTGGGTTGGAAAAACCCTAAACCATCCATAGGTTTTGCTTGTGATTGGTTTAGGATGATATTAGGATGTTATTGGTAGTGATTCCCATGTTTTGTTTTGGGATTTTAGGGTGATTTTGGAGAGATATCGCAAAAGTGCAAAAACTGGAAAATGCGGGCATTGTGGGCTCCTACGCGGTAGTAGGGAACCACGCCATAGCTTAAGGGAACCCACTACGCAATGTAAACTACGCGGAGTGTGGGATACCTCACCGTGCCGAGGCAGTGCGAAAAGGCACCCCTCGGGTATGCCACGGCGTAGCTACTGTTCACAGCGAGCAAATTTTTTGGATTTTGTTTCGAACACCTCGTATTTGTACACCGATAGTTTAAGGACCCTAATAAATGATTAATGGGGGTTCAAATAAGGATAAAACTAAATGAAAAACATACCGTACCTCGTCGCCTCGGCGATATTCGTTAAGTGTAAGTAGTGATAGTTTACTAAATGTGATGTGTGTGATTTGCTAGGGGCCGGTGAGGATCACCTAACCTAGGACAGAGATTGAAGGCAAGGCAAAAAGAAAGAGATGGGTTGGTTAGTTCTATCTTCTCCTATTCCCGTTTCAAGATTTGAAATGTTTGTTCTAAATGTATAAGAAAAGCATATTGATTTGTTTTAATTGATTTGAGGTAATTGATTGTGAAATGTTTGCATATGAAAATTGCATGAGTATTGAAAATGAAATTCATTTTATGCAAATGTACATATTATCTTGTATTTTTCTATAAAGGATTTGAATGCCCTTAATAGAATCAAGTAGCTGATTTATTTTGCGTAGGATAGATTGGTATACCAATAAGGGTGAGTCGCGATCTCTTTGCGAACAAGCGTCATTGATGTATTTACTCGTCCCGGTGGCCCGGGACGGTGTCGGTAGTGTTCGCGAATTGATTTTTAATAACGATCGGCAGCCAGCGGAGAGGACGACTGTGTTATAAAACAAATGTTTTATCTTAGGCACAGCCATTGGAATCGATGCCCGATGATTTAGTCATCTGCCTGCGGCTTATAGGTTAAATTTGTTAAGGGCAGAATTGAATAGACTTTGAGATTGTTGACATATTGGAATTGAAAAACATGATTGCAAATTGAAATGAAAAGAGCATTGTGAAATGCATGATTTGGTTATAAATGGTTTATTGCATATGAAAGTGTATATTTGGAATGATCAATGAACCATAAATGATTGTATATGAAATAAGTATATGTATTGTATTGACATTGATCATCCAAAAAGATTTGAAAATTTTGTTTAGTAAAATTGCATGATTTGACTTAAACTGAAATAAAAGAATGGAATTGTATAGAACCACTAAGCATGAAAATGCTTAGCGTGTAGTGTTATCTATGCGCAAGTACAGATTGAACAGGAACAAAAGGCAAGATCAAAGAGCGTCAAGTCATAGAGAAAGATTTGCGGAGTATGCTCCGAGATATGCATTCACTCCATTTTTTTTAACATTGATATTTTGTACAAACAATTTGAACTCTAAACATCTAATTTGTAAATCATTTTGAGAGAAAAAGAAAGAGAAGAAGGCTTGATATGCCTTTTATAATGCTTTAACACTTTTGTATAAATGTAATGTTTATGGGCCTACCCCTTTAAAAACGCTTTTGCATATTTGAAAGGGCTTTTATGCCAACTAAAATGTAACGCTTCCGCGTGTTTTTGATAAATGATTTTGATAAAGTGATATAGTGGTACTAGAGCATCCCGGGTTTGATTCGGACCCGCCAATCGGGTCAGACCGAAAAAGGGGTGCTACACTACCTATTTGTCTAGCATCTGGTCAATGAATGGTAAAGGATAATGATCCTTTCTAGTGGCATTATTTAGCTTCTTATAGTTTATGCAGACTCTCCATCCTGTTATAGTTCTTATAGGCATCGACTCATTTTTTTCATTTCTGATCACTGTCATTCCACCATTTTTGGGGACCACATGCATTAGGCTCACCCAAGGGCTATTTGATATGGCATATATAAACCCAACATTTAACCATTTGAGGACCTCCTTCTTTACCACTTCCTTCATTACTGGATTTAATCTCCTCTAGTGTTCAATAAAAGTCCTTGCATTCTCTTCCATGAGGATTTTGTGCATACGAATAGATGGGC
Organism: Tetrastigma voinierianum; assembly: GCA_016808115.1. NCBI lineage: Eukaryota > Viridiplantae > Streptophyta > Magnoliopsida > Vitales > Vitaceae > Tetrastigma > Tetrastigma voinierianum. The sequence continues at coordinate 558,248 of JAEQBH010002137.1, read as the reverse complement.
TGATTCCCTTCAAGTCTTCCACTGACCAAGCTATGGCTTCCTTGTGCTTTCTTAGAATCTCAACCATTTTTTTCTCCTTTTCAGTAGTCAAATTTGCTGTTATAACCACATGTTTGGACTTTTCTTCACCTAGGAATACATATTTAAGATGCTTAGGCAACTCTTTTAGGATAAGGCCTCCAAAGCTCTTTTCTCCCTCACAGCTTATTTTTACTCGGCTGCTCGCCAGCATCGATATTTTCTTCGCTCGAGCTGACAACGCTCTGATCGGCTCGATACGCTTTGGCTCTTCCTTCTCCATATCTTCCTTATAGAGTGAATTGAATATGTATTCATCATGTGAGTTCTCATTCATAAAATCATTCTTATACTTATAATGAGAATCCTGCTGATACAAATTCTCATGCATTGAGCTTGTTCAACATCATGTTGCTTCAAACTTTGATTCAGATTGAAGTGGACTTCTTCTGTGCCAACTCTTAGAGTGAGCTCTCCATTCTTTACATCTATTAAAGCTGCACTTGTAGCTAAGAATGGTCTACCAAGAAAAAGTGGTATTTGCTTGTCTTCTTCTATGTCAAGTACCACAAAGTCCACTGGGAAAATGAACTTTCTCACCTTGACAAGCACATCTTCCAAAATACCTTCTGGTTGAGCCATTGATCTATCTGCCATTTGTAAAGACATTGTAGTGGGACATAACTCCCCCAAACTTAATCTTCTTACTACTGACAAAGGCATCAGATTTATGTTAGCACCAGAGTCACACAAAGCTTTTCCAAATTCATGGTTCCCAATAGTGCAGGGTATAGTGAAATTGGCTGGGTCTTGCATTTTCTGTTGTAGATTTTTTTTTAATATTGGCACTACAGTTTGCAGACGGACTCACCACTCCACTTTCATCCAATTTCCTCTTCTTGTTGATTATATCTTTCATGAATTTTGCATAATGTGCCATATGAGCTAATGCTACAGCAAAAGGAATGTTGATCTCTAACTTATTGAACATATTCAAGAACTTGGCATACTGATTATCCAGTTTTGACTGCTTCAGTCTTTGGGGGAACCAGAAGACAAAACCGCAGAAGTAGAAAAAAGAGAACAATTTCCCAAGGGTTGAGAAATTTCGCAAGAGAACGCGCGCTAGGCGGGTGCGTGATCCTCCTGCAGGGACCAGTGCATGAGCCACCTTTACCCAAGCGGGCAAGGACCTCTGGCCCCAAAGAGTCTTCATAGTCACAGTCGCAGTGCCTTCGCAGTCTCCACCACCTCAGGGAGCCTCAAACAGCATTCCACTGTCACCTGACTCTATTCTCTCTGTTGTGATGAGGCCACTTTTCACGCATTGCTTCAATAGAAGAAACATTGCGACGAGACTTCCTGGCGAACATTTTTATGACATTCCGACACCCTGCCGTCTGTTGGAGCTTCGGGATTCGATGGGCCTCGTTCAGCGCTACTCTCTAGAGCCGTTTCTGACTCCACGCCATTTTTTCTATCCGAGAGAAGTGATTGGCTTTTACCAGACCATGACTTCCCAAGGTGAGCACCACCCCTACTACCATTCACTTCACTATTGATGGCTGTCAGGGCATCCTTCGAGTAGCCGATATCGCTGCCGCTTTCCAACTTCCAATGGGCCTGGCCAATTCAGCGAACTATAGGCAGTGGCCCATCAGCCGCCCGGGAGATGGTGGGATCCTCTCGAGACATCAAGTGGCCTTTATTTTGTTATGGAGGAAACTTCCAACAGGGATGCTTTTTGTGGACCATGTGCTACAGTCCAACCTATTTCCTTTTCAGCATGTTGTCCAGAGGCGGGGCGCCATCCTAGAGGCCCTATATCGCATTTATGAGGGCTTTTGGTTTAGCCCCCCGGAGCTTATTATGACATCCCTCTTTCACTTCGAGGAGAAAATACACAAAAAGCACCTCAGCAGAGCCGAGACCATTCCACTGCTGTTCCCAAGGTTACTCTCTTATGTACTGGAGCACCTAGGTTTTCTGGGTAAGCCTCATCAAGAGCGCCGTCTGGTTTAAGAGGCCACATTTATCGTTGAGAAGTGGCAGTTTGTGCCTGGGGCCCCTCATCTTCTCGCATATCCTTCTGTTGAGGTTGATCCTCAAATACATCCCCCACAGGTCCAGCAGCCACTACTTAGGAGCCCCACATCATAATGCTAGTAGCCCCTGCCTCTGGCCTAGTGCCTGCCCCACTTGTGCCTACAACACACTCTTCACCTCTAGCTTCTACTGCTCCAACTGGCCCCAACTCATCTTCACCACCAGTGGCATCTATCCACATCACTGCTCAAGATTTTGTTGCCATCATGGTTGTTGTCCGTAATTTCTCGGTTACATGCGATCTTTTCTTTGTACCTGGCTCGCCATGGCTAAACGAGATGGCTCTTCACGAAGTCGTTTTGCTTTCGAATGCCGCCATCCTTGCTCAAGTTCGGCCCAACTTTTTGGGCTTGCCACCTATCCACTCTCGGCTCCTAGCGAGATACGGGATCTAGCTCCGCCTTTGCGGCTCGGTTAGTCATTCTGTAGCGGTTACCAGCGGTGTCTAAGTACACTAATTGCTCATCATTAAGCTCGGAGCTCCGTCACCAGGGATGAGTTCCACCCTCCGACTGCGAGAGGTATCACTTCCTTCATTAAGTTTCCGCTCCATACCCATTGAGGACAATGTAAAATTCGATTGGGGGGAGAGTTAATGAAGGAAGTGCCATTTATGTTTTGAGCAAGTCTGTTTTTTTTAATTGAATGGCTTGCTAGTTAGTTTTTTTTTATAGTATAAGTATATGTTTTTAGTTTTCAACACATGTTTTAGTTATTGTTTATAATTTCTCATTTCTGAATTTTTTTGTCATCTCCAACTACTATATGAAATTGAAGTCTTGTCCAATCTTTGTTGATGTTAAGGCGGTGTTATCTTAGTTGAGTTGATGGCGATGGAAATTCTTCATGTTTTAGTTATTGTTTATAATTTCTCATTTACATATTTTTTTTTGTAAATGCTCAACTTACTATATGAGAAATTGAAGTCTTGTCCCAATGCTGTTGATGTTAGAATGGTGTTATGCTTAGTTAAGTTGATGAAGTGTTGAAATTCTTCTTGTCTTCAACCTTATTTCTTCCACTTTGAACTAACCACACACTGTTCACATTAGGTTTCAATTATAAGTTGAAAAATTGCTTTGCCTCCTAATCCTTGCAAAAGTTCGGCCTAGTACTTTTGACCACCTTTAATAGGTCGGGACCCCTAAATAAATGACTAATGAGTCTTTCAGAAAAAAAAAAAAAAAGAAAAGAAAAAATTTATGACACTTTCCTTGAAACCCGAGCACAGTCCGAGGGGTATATGGCGAAAGTCTTTAAACCCCGATGCCCTAAACCAACTGGTTGGGAGTCATCGACTTTGTTGCTCGTTACACGGGTGGATAGGTGGAGTTTAGTAATTTGTAGGTGCTGGAGTTTCAAGCTTATTAAAAGTTCGGGGTAAAACCTGAAGAGTTAGTGGTTGAGAAATCCTTATGACTTGATGCCCTAAACCTTAATTGGTTGGGAGTCATCGGTGGACCCCTGTTACATGGACAATTGTGAATTTGATTCCCTCAGCATTGCACCCCTACAGCATAAAAAAAGTTGTGAAATAGAAGCGGGTTCTGGTCTATTAAGGTTAGTTAGTTTGCTAGGTATAGAAAAGAGCTAGGTTGGGGGGAGAGAATCGTTTGGCAGACTATTTTTGAAAACTAATCAAGTTAACACTTAGGTTTTTGTGGAAGGTTTTAGGTTGGTTATCTAGGAGTTGACACTGTTTTGATACTTGAATTTGCATAGCACACACTCTTCCTTAGATAGTCTTTGGGTAGGATTTTGGTGACTCTTGTTTAAAGTTGGGCGTTATCCCCTCATTTTTGAAAAACCACTTTTTGTGGGTATATATAGTTCATCTTGCTTTTGATTACTTTCTTCTTCTTTCATTGCTAAGGGACTAGCAATGTGTTGGTTGGGGAGTGATTACCCAGTCAGTGTTATTCATACTCTTCACCTCCCGAGGTTTGACACTGCGTAGTAATCAACCAAATTGACTGGTTGCTTTGTGATAAGGACCTAACAACATGATCAAATTTTATAGTAGTTTTGTAGTTTTCACCGAGGCTATATATATTGAAGATAGGGATGTAACAGGCATGAAGAAATCAATTTGAACTTCAGAATTTGCACTTGCATAACCGGAAGAGCGGGGCCAAGTAGACGAAAAGCAGAGAACAATTTCGCAGGGGTTGTGAAGTGAAATATCGTAGCCTGCGAAATTTCCTGCCATTACTTTTGACTTTTTTTGTCTCTATTTTTTGATTTCTTCCTAAATTATCCCTATGTATTAGTTTCTTGCTTTTGTCAATTTGGTAATTTGTATTGTTTTGGTGGTATATAATACCCACACAACACTTTATAACTGGTCAGTTTTTTAGACTTTTGATTATTGAATTTTTGGGAGGCATGTCGAATAAGCTCCCGTTTCCTTTCATTTCCTCTCATTTTCTTCTCTTTTCTCCTTGGCCAAACACCCTATGAGGATGATTTCTCAGAGGATGAGTGGCTAAAACCCCTTCCTCGTTGAAATAGAAGGCCATTAGGTGAGGATCTAAAATGAGCTAAGGGTTTCATGTTATTCATGCAGATATTCACTGTCATTACTTGTTCTTCTCTTCAACTTGAGGTTTTGATCCCTTCGAATCACCTTGAATGGTCAATATATGGTAAGCTTTCAGGGCTCATTAGATGCTTAATGCTAGATCCAGTGATGTTCGTTAGTTATCATTTATTAGCCATTGGAAGGTGAGTCAAGGAGACTTGTGTTTTTTCTTACTGAGAACATTAATGGCCAGTGAATGCCATTTTCAAAGATATTTAAGAAGGGTCAGTTTTTATAGCTAAATGAAGATCCGGTTTAAGAGATAACTATATGTTATCCTCCCTAATGCGAGGTCAAGACCCGGCAACCCCCCTCGTTGCCTAAGAACCTAAACTACAATTAATCACGATACTTCAAGGGACCTCTTTCCACATTCTAATTTGTTTTATTTTTAGTGACACCATTAAAACCAACCCCTTTTTATCACAACCCCAATATCCAAACTACAATCACCAGTGTAAACCTCAATATTAGTCAATTCTATGAAGAAAACCCATCCTTGTGGACGATGCTAGAGCCGCTATACTATAGTAGCAATGCTATGGCAGTATGACGTATTAGGTTATAAATTTTGTTGATTTAGAATACCCTACGGGCTACGAATCAGGAATGGAATTGGAGGTTGGTAAGCGCCAAATTCCTCTTTCTTCTGCACTGTCTTTTTTGTTGCCAATTCACCTTGCTATTTCAATTACTGATTCTTAATAGATAGCCCATTTATGCTTTGCCCCTTTCTACTGCTTATTGAATTATGATATTTTCTTTTAGCTTCATCATCTATTTTCTTTTTCTCAGCTTATTTTCTTTCTTGCAATTCTTTGCCACTTCTCAGTGTAATGGCCATGTAGTCCTAGGGAAAGAATCCATAGACTGACTCTGCATGTTAAGGCAGGTGTGTAGTGGGTTGGTAGGTGGTTGTTAGGCTTGAAGTTGTAACTTCTATTCCCATTAATGTATTGGACTTCATCAACTTGGTATGCACCTTCATGAGCAAGTCCTAGATTTGCAACACTTTTCTGCTTAGCACCTTCCACAATTCCCACTTCATTACATGAATGACCTCTTTTCTCTTAATTGTTCATCCTGTTCATAATTGCATCAAGCTTTGCCTTAATTGCTATCATCTTGTTAAGCTCAATCACACCTCCTGTTCTCAGTCAGCTACTGCTCCCTGAAGCTTTAGATGGAGCTCTGTAGTTGCTCTTAGCTAGTTCTTTAATTAGCTGAGTTGCTTCTTCAACACTCTTTCTTTTGAATGCACCTCTAGAGGTGTTAGACTCGATTTTTTTACATAGACCAAAAACAGACTAATAGTTGAAGACCAAATTAACTAAATATGATGAAGCCAATAGATACAAAACTTTTGGTACCACCACCAAGAACTAATCAGTTCTTGTATCAACAGCGCCAAAAACTTGATTGACTATTGACTGAAATTATAAAATACGTTGTTTGCCTTGGATGAGAAGGCTTCCATTGAAAAATGTGTTTCGGGTCTAGATCACTGCAAAATGTGGATTTTAAGTCTAGTTATCGTTCCCACGAGGATTGATGAGAAATCTAAACATCAAATACCCCATATACTCAAGATCCTTGCTATTTGAACTCCAAAGTGAAAAATGGTTTGGTTCTAATTAACTAAAAAGTAAAAACTAAATAAAGTTCCATAACTGTGTATAAAAAATTTTAAATAATTGGATCGAGAGTTCACCGGGTAAGTTAACATTGGGAGTTAGATCATTGTACAATTATCAATTTCTGCATCATTTTTATAAAATAGCTCAACCATTAGTTTGAAATCTGAACTTGTCAAAGATGCAAGGAAGTATAGTTTGGATTTCTCTATAAACCATACATTTCCCTAATTAGAGATCCATGTTCCTTTTGAAAACATGAGTCTAATCAGTTACTTGTAGAATAGAAACCTCTTTCTAAAATTTGGGTATTATTCCTTTTCAGTACTTCACACCCAAATCTTAGGACTGAAGAATTCTTGCCCCTATAGACAGGAATATGCAAGCCTTCTCCAATCTAATTGGTATCTCATCCTTCAAATCTAATAAAATTTTCTATCTCCTTGATTAGATCTTTGCTAACACGAGATCAAGATCCTTTCATCAGTCAAAGGGAGGAAGCCTCGTCGACTAAATTGATACATCATCCGGCCAATCCTCACACCAGGTAAGTTAGTGATCTATCGAGGTGATCTTTCCCGAGTTAAGTGGTTCATATCAGTCTAACATACCCGAATGCATGCTCTATACTCAGAGTCTCCATCTTTATGTCACTTTCAGGGCTTTCACGAAATCGAGGTAAGATACAGTGGTACAAGCTACTAATATTCCGAACAAATAGTTTCAAGAACAATACCAATAAAATAAATTCAAGATTTCGAACTATGACATTCCTTCAAGTTGAACTAAAATCAATAATGAACACCGATCTAATCCCAGATGGAGCTCAGTCTTCCAGAACAGGTTTACAAATAACAATGACTAACTAATCAAGAAAATTCACTAAAATTGCATGCGAACTGAAATAAATGAATTCTATAAAATTTCCAAATTCCATTCACTTCAAATAGTAATGAAAACTGAATTTTACAATGAGCAGGCTTACCAGAAACTACTCACCGAGATCCTTTGTTCAATCCATAAAAAAATAAGCGAAATGCTAATCTAAAACTACGAAGAAAAGAAAAATAAAAGAAATAATAACACAAATGAGTTCTAGCTGCGAGAAGTTCTTTGGTTTGGCGAGCCAGTCACCACCCGGTGCTAAGATGCGTCTATGTATAGATTTTCAAATGATGGACCTCACTTCAAGGTACAAATTGTGGATCCCCAAAAATTATGGCCCAATTAGTAGCTTTGTCGCGACATAGATAATCCTGTCGCAACACAGTTTTCATCTATGTTCCCCAACTTTTGTCATGGCCTCTAGTTTTCTATCGCGACATGATTTTAGGATTTCTTCTTGGATTTTCTCGTGATAAACTTTGATAATGTCGCAGCATAGTTCTACTGAAGTTGTCTAGTTTATATCGCGACATGAGTTTCTTTTGTCGCGACATAAAAACTTTGTTGCAACACTTGTCATTTTCTACTGCTCTAAATTTTGTTATGACATAAATTTCTTTGTCGCGAAAATCTTCTATTCTATTTTCTTCATCTTTTGGTTCAACATAGTTTTCTTTTGTCGCAACAGAAGTTTCTTCCTCCAGCTCTTCAACTTTGTTGCAACATTCCTTGCTATGTTGTGACATTATTTATGGTTCTTCTCAACCTTTGTCGTCACACTAATTTCTCTTATCGCGATAGAGTTACTCACAGTAGCATGGATCTTTTGTCTCGACATAATTTTTCTTTGTCACGACAGTGTCTTGTTGGCTTGCACTATTGAGACTGAACTCTGTGTCACGACAAACTCTGAAGATGTCGCGACATATTTTCTTCTTTGAGCTTTGTCGATGGCTGAACTGTTTATTGCAACATTGATATCTTTGTCACTATAAACTTATCTTGGTTGGTCCCATGTCTCTTCAACTTTCTATCTCGACATAGTTTTCTCTGCCATGACAGAAATCTTTTACTCAACAACATTTATTGTCGTGACATAATCTTTTTTTGTTGCGACATAAACTTTTGCCTTGAGTTCTTTACTGTGTCACAACATAAGTTTATGTGTCGCAACATTCTTCTTGTAATTCTTCTCAACTTCTATCACGACAGTAGCCGTCTTTGTCCCTTGATAGAGTTCACTTCCTTCCGTATTTGTGTTTGTCGCGACATAAAATTTTTATTCTGACAAAGTGCGCTATCTTTCATTGCTAACTCACGAATGTTGTGTGCCAACATAGTTTTCTTATTGTGACATATAATGCGCCCCAGTCTTTTCATAATTGAAATGCGTATGACATGGAAAACTTTATCATGGCTTACATTGTCTTGACTTGTCTCATTGTTTTGCTATTTTCTGTTGTGACAGAGTTGTCTTTTGTCGCAATAGAGTTCATCTGATATCTTTATTTCTTTACGTCACGACAGAGTTTTCTTTTATTGCGACAAAGTTCATCTGATATCTTCATTTCTTTACGTTGCGACAGAGTTGTGAGATGTCACGACATAATTCCACTGCCATGTGCTTGATCAGTGTCGCGACAGAGTAAGGAATGTCGTGGCATTCTTCTTCATGAACTTCTCCAACTTTTTCGCGATAGAGATTAGTTAGTCTATCTAAAACTATATCACGACATTCTTCATTTTTGGCTTGAGTTCGACGATCCTTGTTGCAGCGCAACCTGCTTGGTTATTGGGATTACATTTGCGACGTGCAGAGCTTATGTTGCGAATAAGAATTTTGCCACTGGCTTGATTTTACGCTTTTCTTGCACGGGGAATTAGCTCTTTTTCCTTTACAACCTGCAAAACAAAAAGTTGGTGAATATTCCATAATTCAACATTAAAATGAATCATAAAATTCTAAAAATATGCAAGAAAAATGGATTAAAAATAGATGAGTTTAGGACTCATCAAGAGGCTGCATCCATTGTCCCCTTTGAAGTATAGTTCATTGCATGATAGAAAATATCCATCTAAGTCATCTGCTCAATCCCATGCATGGGACATCTCCTCAGCAACTGTTTATACCTTTCCCTGGCATTGTGTAATGACTCATCCTCCTTTTGTTTGAAGGCTATGATTTCTCCTTTCCTCTCAGAAGTGAGAGCAGAAGTGAAAAATCTGTTGAGGTATGCTTTCACAAGTGCCTCCCAGTTACTGACTAAGCCATAAGGCAAAGATTCAAACCAGCTAGCTACAATATCTCTCAAGGAAAAGGGAAACGACTGCAACTTGATCACATCAGGGTTAACACCATTCAACTTTACAGTATTGGCCATTCTAAAAAATTTGCCCAAGTGCTCATTGGGATCCTTACTTGGATTCTCAGTAAATTGGTTTTGCTACACCATAGTGATCAAGGCAGGTTTTAGGTCAAAATTATTGGCCTCAATTGGTGGTTGCCTCACTATTGAGTATTCTTCCCTTATAACCGGTCTCCAAAAATCCTCTATGGTTCTCTACCTTTGTTGAGGTATGTCAGTTGCTACTACAGTAATATTCTGATTACCTTCTATGTGCTCAGCCATGACTACTTCTTTAGTTGCTCTTACTTTCTTCAAATTTCCGCGTGTCTTCTCTATTTCAGTGTCAAGTGACAATAATTCAGCTTCTGGCCTCCTATGCATGTAAGAAGTACCTGAAATTATAGCACACTGAAATCAAAGTGAGATCATTAGATAAATTTGATTATAACTTTGGTTAGCACAATAGAAAGACATGCAACTGAATCCAATACCTTTAGTTTTTGTTTTAAATTTTCTAAAAATATGGTAAAAAAATAAAAATGTTCAAATTAGCAATTTCCTTTTTGGTTGGAATATTGATCTATAAAATTCTTACTTCAATCCTTGGCAACAACGCTAAAAACTTGTTGATGCTTAAATTGGATACAGGTTTTTGTGATACTACTGAAAGAGATTAATTAAAGTCCCCTGCAACTGCACAAAAATCTTGTTGTCAGACATGAGTTTTTACTTCTTTTTACTTTAATCTTATTTATACATTCAAATTGTTTAACATCACTACAAGTGCACAGGTCAACAAGTAATAAAATGGATCGTAAGTCCAGATATCATTCCCATAGGGATTGATAAGAAAATTTAAAGATCAAGTACCCTTACTACTCAAGAACATCACTATTTGAACTTCTTTTTTCCTGAGTGTGAACTAACAAAAGTAAAATAACAGTATTTTTGTCTATTTTTCTTTAATTTAAAAGATGTTTAAATCTAAAGGAATCAAAGGTTTCACCGAGAATTAATAAACATTGGGAATCAGTGTTCTGTTCATCAATTTGCATGTTGTTAAGAAACAGCATAGTTATGGGCTTGGATTTTGGATTTGTCCAAGATCATAGTAGTATAGTCTTGAAATACCTTCAAACACTATACATTTCACCATTTAGATCTCCATATTCCTATACTAGGTCAATGTGAGCTACTTTTAGGATCTGAATCTCTTTAAGAATTGGTTGCCTTTCCTAAACCAGTACTACTCAACCATTTCTCGGGGCCCCCATAGACAGGGTAACACAAGCCTCCTCTAATGTAATTGGTACCTTTATTTGCACTTTGATCAGAATAATCACTTCCAACAACGAAGCACCGACATTACGCGAGCTAAGATGGAAACACAGCCAAATATTAGCGATAAATCACGAATGGTCTTTATGCCTTGGAACACACTTATAGCTCATAGAAGGGAACCTTAAAGTCGAGAGGTTAAAGGAACATCTTTTTATGATTCATCATAGTGATACTTAGAGTTTATTAGTTCTAAGAGTATCAATTTAGCATACCCCTAAGGCTATCCTCCTTTACATTTCAAAATAATAGTCCCCCAAACTTGTCTTATTCTACTATTGATGTACTTGTCATGCAATTTGGGCAAACAAGGGTTCTTTACTGTAGGATTAGATTTAAGAAAGGATTTAGGCTTTTCATTTGCTGGTTGATGATAAAATTGGCTTTTGGCTCAATTCAATAACTAAGGTATATGCTTATGCATATTACAAGGGTAAGCTTTGAAAGGTTCAAACTTCCAAGAATGACCTATATCATTTCCTGTTAGTGGTATTGCCTAGGATTTCGTCTTGACTAATAATCTAACAAGTTCTAGGACTTTTGGGAGATTAAACTGTGATGGATCTTAGAAGATGTCCCTAATCTTAGCACAATTTGTTTCAGAGGTACTTTTTGACTATGTGCATTGTTTTTCAGGATTCACAATAACTAAACTGTTTACAAAAACATAATTTTAAGTCTTATTTGTTCCATCATTTGTTTAAATTTTCCTGAGTCTTAAAGTTTAACTTATTCATTGATAACATTACAACTTTCGTTTCCAATTCATTTCATCCTACCTCAATTTCATCTATCAATTTCTTGTTTGGTCTCTGGACATGTTGCTATGCTATTTCACAACTCAAAAGCTTACATTAATCAAGCCATTCAATTCAGAAAAATCTATCATAGCACAAGCAACTCAATTCACTCATCATTCAAATTTCACCAAACAATCCACAGCTTTCATCAACAAATATATTTAAGAAAACTGATTTCTCAATTATTCAGCAAAGCTATACAAACTACAAAGTCATAATTCTTTATTTATTGAAGGTCAAACAAAGAAAAAGGAAATAGACACAAGAAAAATGCAAGAGAAAAATGGACACATTTTTTTTTTGCAACTGATATTTTTATTTATGTTTTCATGTACAAAGGGATTTAATTACAAAGGTAGCAAAAGGGAAAGAAAACAAGGCAGGTCATTTCCTTTTCCTATCATACTTAGGGGGAAGGTTCATATTTACTAGTTCAAACCTATAACCAACAGAAGATGGAGAGAACTTAGGGATTTGAACTTGTGGTCGTCTAGCCTTGCTACCTCCCTCTTTGTTGAAGGCAAACCGCTCCATTAAGAGAGCCATTTTCTTAATAAGATCATTATGTCTCTACCCAATGGAGTTTAAGACTCCCTCAATTCTGTTGGGTGAGTACATCTTGATCAAGTGTTGTGTTGACCATATCGAAGATCTCTTTCCATAATTTTTCCTTGTAGTTGAGGGTTGCTTCCATCTCCTTATCCCTCTTTTCTATGAGGAGCTTGATTTCCTTATGATATTCTTTATATAAATATCCAAAGGCATTTGCCTTTTGCAACATATTATTCTCCATTGAATCCTCTCTCTCTTTCATTATCTTTAGTAGCTCATTGTCTCATTTTAGGTGGTCTAAAATGAAGGCTTTTTCCCTTGCCTTGAGTTCTCCCCTTAATTCTCTTTCTCTTATATCTAACTTTTCCCTCCACGTTTCATATCTTTGTTTGAGTGCATGCTCCAAATTCTGATCTCTTCTTTTCAGCTCTACATCCATGTACTCGTCTCTCAATTGCAGTTGGATTTGTAGTTGTCTGTCACTTTCCTACATCTCTTACCTCATAACTTTCAACATCTCCATCCCTTCTACATTGTTGCTTTGTTGCCTTGAGCTCTCAGCTGTTTCTTCATGAATCTCTCTGACATCTGGAGATACATTCCAGATGGGGCTCAAGTTCCTCTGCCTCTCTTGTCTCTCTTGAACTGGGCTTTCCAAATGGGCTTGCTCATTTCCTCTGTCATCCCCTACTTCTTCTTCAGTTTCTACTTCTTTTTCCTTACTTTTATTCTTTGGACCCTTAGTTATTCCAATCAATGTCAGAGGGAAAGCATTGGAACATGTTTCTTCTTCTTCCCAAGTTCCTTTCACACCTCCCAAGATGTAGAGTCTAGTGATTTTTACTGGGTGTGGGATCAGACCCCTGTATTTGCTTATGTAGTAACTTATAATGGAGTTTTCAATTATTTTGCCCACATTAATTTTGTACCCGCCCGACCAATGCATCACGAGGAGTATTGCCTGTTCTTTCGGTACATGCGAGATGTTTTGGAGGCGAGAGGGTGAGCGACAAAGTAAACCATACCACCTTAGCCTCCTCACGTGAAACCGGAAAATGCGAATTTTCGAAAAAAGGGTAAAACGGTAATTTCGTCAATCGAATTTTTTTTCTAGATCTCGGATGATGAAATAGACTTCGCCCGTGGAATCGTCTTGTGAAATCCGGCTTCTCGCGTGAGAGTCGTAGAATTCGAAGACGATCGAAAATTACAAGTTTTTGACATCGGGGTGATGTGGTTTGGCGATGGTGGTGGCTCAGAGGTCTGCGTGTATTTGCGAATGGAGTGAACCTTGAGGCTCTATTGGACAGTGAGAGCGTGTAACATGTGAGTGGGTGAAAATCCATGGTAGATGGATAAGTGGATGGGTGTAATCCAAAGAGCCACTTAGAAGTGGACATGTGGCAAGTGAGAGGACATCTCACTTGACTTCTATCTTCTCCCAACTGGTTGGGAGAGGGGAAGAGAGAGAGAAAATGAGCCAAATTTGAGGAGGGAAGAGTTGTAGAGGAGAGGGCCTCCACCTTCTCTCTAAGTTTCTGGCCCCGGTCGGACTGTGTTTGGGCAGACAAGAGAGAAGATTCATCCTGCGACAAGTGCTTAGCATAGAGGGACGGAGTTGGGAGTTTGACAAACTACGAGGAAATTGCAGGGTTTTCTCACCCACTTGGTTTTAATCGCCAATGCAGGGTCATTCAAATGGTATGGGTTTTGTGAGGCCATGAGTGGCCATGTGAACCGTCCCAAGACTTTGGGACAGTGTGCTAGAGATTCTGGGACTGTTTTCGGACAGTCCTAGGACTAACTTTTGGACTAAGAAATCGTCCTTGTGTGCCATTTTTGTGTGTTAGAGTTAACATGAATATTGGTGTTGGTTGTCTTGCCCTAAGGGGAATGTTTGGTTGTGTTTTGAACCATGGGAAGCTGCCATATTGTGGTAGTACACATTAACCGGAATTTAGAACTGGTTTTGGGTAGGAAATAAAGGGAATTTGGTAATGAGTCCTTCAAGTAACTTGTAGCCACATCAGTGAACTTGATATTATGCTTTTTAATTTCTCAAATCGGACCTTTGTAGCCCAAATTATGGTCCGTTTACCCTGAACAGTTTAGTGGAAGGTTGTCTGTGAGTTCGCCCGATTAAGGTTCACCAGTTTGGGTCACCCGGCTGGGTCACCGGAGCCCAGATCACCGGTAGGTCACCGTGGGTTCACCTATTTGGAGTCACCGTAGATGCGGCTGTTAGGGTCATGCGAGACCTCGACTTCGAGGAAAGTTATAACTTCTTCGTCCGAACTTCGATTTCGGTGTTCTTAGACTCTATGGAAAGCCCATTGAGTCAAGATTGCAACCATATTCTTTTGGAGGACATTTGGCAATCGAGCTGGCTAGAGTTGGCCAGTTAGTGGTGGCCGACTAGGATTGGTTAGTCATGTGTGACCTCCAACTTCGGAAGTTCATAACTTCTTCACCCGAACTCCGTTTTGGGTGTTCTTAGACTCTATGAAAATCCCATTGAGTCAAGATTCCAGCCATATGCCTGTGGAGGGCAGTGGGTACTGGAGCTAGCCGGAAAGGGAGTCCGGGTAGGGTTGGTCGGATAGGGTTGGCAGGGTAGGGCTGCCTACTCATGTGTGACCTCCACTTCGGAAGGTCATAAATTCTTCGTCCAAACTCTGTTTTGGGTGTTCTTGGACTCTACGGAAATCCCATTGAGTCAAGATTCCAGTCGTGTGCCTGTGGAGGGCGTGGAAGTCTTTGGAGAATTTGGGTGGAAACTCTCAAACGGATCGGGTAAATTTGGCAATGGCATCTATTCATATGTGACCTCCAACTTCGGAAGATCATAACTTCTTCGTCTGAACTTTGTTTAAGGTTTTCTTTGACTCTATGGAAAGCCCATTGAGTTAAGTTTCCAGCCATATACCTGTGGAGGGCAGTAGGTGATCACAAACCTACTGAAAATCTATGTTTTTCACCAAGTGTGCAGGTTGCATGGTTGTGTCGAGATGAATAGCTTGGATATAACATGACCATTGCATGACATGTTGTAGGCTACTGTATTGGGTATGGTATGGATGTCTATAGGAGGCCATGAGAGGCCATATGGTTTAGTTCCAAAAACTTGGGATTGAAGGATAAAGGATTTCTATGACCGGTTTCACACAGTCCAAGACTGTGGTGGGTTGGGGTTTGAACTGGAAACTAAAAGTTTCTAGGTTTTCTGGGTGTTTTTTTGTTGTATGGATGATTGGAACCAAACTGGTTCATGTTTTTGAAGGGCTCGTGAGGTACCTGGTTGGATGGGTTTAAGATTGTGACCTGGTTGTGTGTTATTGCTTGTATGAATAACATGCAGTGTGAATTTCGTTAATATATATATGCATGCTTGATATATTAACATGAATTATTGTGAAATGGCATATTGCATTTCATATGCACTAGGGCAACCTAGAACAGTAGGCATGAGTGCATGACATGAAAAACATGGTTGTCAAATGAATTTCATGGGAATATTTTTCGAAGAATTGCCTTGGAGAGTTATCGCGTGTGACTCATCTCGGAGGAAGACCCATGGCTGTTTCGAAGGAATTATCAATGATTCACCTCGGAGGCTTATCCCAATAAGTTTATCGGAAAATGGTATTATGTTTTCTGGAACAAAAACCTTTTGTTTGAAAACAGTGTTTCTCATACTTGGCCTAGGCATGCGTGAGGGAGTCAGTGAGGGCTCGAGATGTGGGAATGGGTGAGTCACATTCTCATCCATAACATGTAGACATTTGAGTAGGGACTTGTATGTTTTACTTGAATGTTTGGTGTGCCATTGCATGAGCACTTAGGTGGGGAGTAACCCATGTAGGAGATTATCACTATTGGGCTTTACTCACCCCGTCGTGGGATCCCCCTTTCAGGTACAGGGAGTATTCATGAAGACGATGCTCCCTAGAGGCCACTTTTGAGAAGAAAGCTGACATGTGGCTTTGATTTTATATGTTTTGTAAAACATGTTATATAGGAGTGAAATTAACTCTAGAAACTATTGTATTATAGTTGGTTATATTTGTGAGTATGGATGTATGGGCCCAACATGGCCATTTTTACTCATGTTTGAGTCTCGGGTAGAGAGACACTCATTTTGTGGCATTGAGACACTCAATGACCACGTGTATTCCGCGAGTTGAAGGGTTGTCAACGGGACCCCCGGGATAAGGGAGTTACATCCTCTGTCAATGAGACTTTGGCAATGGATTCATATGGGGTTTTCCTTATGGACTTCCATTTCCCTTTTCCGTCTATGGGCAAGTCAATAATTTTCTAATACTCTGGCTCTTTTAACACTTTCTTGAACTTGGACCCATATTTTTGCTCCTTCAGATTAAAAGTTTCATTTATCTTCTCTCTACTGAAAGATATTCACTCTCCTCTAACATAAACAGTCTTCTCTCTCACTCCCACCATGTTTGCATAAAATTCCTTGGCTAATGCCACAAAACTAGGTGTTTTGTCTTGGCAAAGTAAATGCCAGCCTCTCTTCTCAATCACTTTAATAAAGGGTGAGATAAGCTTGTTGAACTCTCTTTTGACAATGAAATCCTTTTCCTTTTGATTCTTCTCCCCTAAGACAAAAGCACTATCTGAAATGAACTCACTCACTCCCTCTTATTGCCCTTGCTCTATTTCTTTAGCATTCCTCTTTCTTTTTCTTCCTTCATCAAGTGGTTTCTCAATTTCTGTTCTCGCTTTAGGTCTATCTTCCTAAACATCTTCTTACTAAAGCTCCGGATTTTCTTCTTCCTCATTTTCAATGTATTCTTCCATTATCTCGTTCAGGTTCAGAATTAGATTCGATGGTTTAGACATGGTTGAAATCTGGTTTGGGGATTTAGGGTTTTTGAAAGAAGACGAGAGAGAAATTTGGTGAAGGTAGATGAATGGTTTGATGGTTTATGAGGAAGTGGGCCTTTCAAATTTCTAGGTTCTCTAGTTATAAGCTAAATGATTTGTTGTGTTCTTTTAATTTGTCGCGACAAAACACTAGCC
This sequence comes from Tetrastigma voinierianum, assembly GCA_016808115.1. NCBI lineage: Eukaryota > Viridiplantae > Streptophyta > Magnoliopsida > Vitales > Vitaceae > Tetrastigma > Tetrastigma voinierianum. The sequence goes on along the minus strand of JAEQBH010002137.1, from coordinate 540,943 downwards.
TAGGGTTTTTGACACACCCCCACCCCCTTCCAGTGGCGGGCGTGTCGACCATCACAAAAATCGACCATTACCATCTAACATTAAAACTCACAGTGACGGCCGTAATTCTAACTTCTTCAAGAGCACTCACATAAAAATTTTCTTTTCTAAACTTATGATTTTATAAAATTTTGGCAGCATAACATCTGCATATAGGACATGTCCCAAATCCTGTATACATCCAATTTACACTATATCAAAAATATGTAACCGACATACCAACACATTTCTCGCAAGAAAACTACTCTATGTACGCTACATATGCTCCAGTATACAGTTCAGAAGTATTTTCCTTCTGATATTCTTAATTCTGACAACGATATAAATGTCAGGAGAATCCTAATCTGCTCCAGCGTCCGAAGTGTCTGTACCTGGAAAATAGTTTTTAAAATAGAAAATAATGAGCTAAACGAGCTCAGTGAGTGTATGTTTTATAAAATGTTTTTCTTTTCCGGAAAACATCTCAAAACTGTAAAACTTTCTTTTACAATTATTTTCCAGAAGCTTTACTTTGCTTTGTTTACTTGCTTTTTAAAGTTTCTAAAAACTTTTCTTAACTTGCTTTTGTACCTTGCTTTTAAAGTTTATAAAACTTTTAATGCCTTCTTGCTTTGCTTTGCTTTTCTCTAAAAGCTTATAAAACTCTCATTTCTTGCTTGCTTAGAAGTTTAAAACTTCTCAAAATTCTCTTGCTTTGCTTGCTTTATCTTGCTTGAAAAGTTTCTTAAAACCTTTCACAAACCTTTTGCTAAAAGTTTCTCAAAACTTTTTTCATAAAAAGCAGGGCTTGGCTCAACCGCATGCTTTGAAAATAAAGCGGGGCTTTGGGCTCAACCGTTTGCCCAAAACTCTCAGAGCTACGGGCGGCAGGGAACAAATGGTTGATTTTTTTAAAGCGTATATTATGCTTATAAAACATCAACCAGCGGAAACCTATTTTGCTTCTAACGTACCCTAGTGAACACGGAAGCTGGCGGCGACACACGTGCGGTGTGGAAGGGCACGTCGCATCACCTTTTCGTGAATATGGTGCAAGGTGACTGGTGCTCCATCCCACCATAATTTAGTTAAACTCATAACCTTATATATACTCTGTACGTGCCACGGTCTCCTTTCAAATGCATGATGTATGTCCTAAGTTTGCAGCCAGGCAAAACTACAATACATGTATGAGATCCTAACACCACCGTGCACGTGCGAACCTCGGCCGGTTTCTTGCTTAGAAGTAGGGGAAAGGCACATTTTTCTAAACATTCTTTGCTTGCTTGCTTGCTTGCTCTTTGAAAAATGGTTTTACAATTTAAAACATTTGCTTACTTCTTGAAAAATGGTTTAATTATTCAAAAACCATTTACTTAACTGTGAAAGATGGTTTTTACAGAAATCAAAACCATGAAATACCAGTGTAAAACGGTTTATAATAATAATAATACACTAGTATTTGGAAAATGAGTTTAGAACACTCACCTCTTTGCTTGCTAAACTTGAGCACAGTTCCACAACTTTCCCGCATTTGCTTTTAGCCTACACACTCGATGTATTAGATCACACAAGTCAGCACAACCAAACAATTTGCACACTTGGTGCTAAAATTAAAATTTTCAGAAAATATGTAGATTTGAATGCCATTCACGAGGCATATGGCTAGACCTAGACTAAAAGGGACTTTCCATATAGTCTAAAAACACGAAAACATTTCGAAAATTATGTAGACTGTCTGATTAAAATCTGAAATTTTAACAAGCGATTTCAAAAAACGATCCATTCGGCAGGGCAATCAGAAAATAGTCCCAAAAAATTTCCTAAAAATTCTAAACTGATCCTAAAAATTTTGGGAGATGAAATTTATGGCCTCTAGAATATTAAGCCAATTATATAATAGTCTTTAGGCTCGAATAACACAGTAGGAAATTCCCACCTCTTCGAGGTTTGACGAAAAGCGAATTTTGGTGTCAGCGTAGCTCTCATCGCGTGGGTAACTTTACCTCTTTGGTTCGAAAAGTGCGCGGACCACTAGAATGGGCGTAGATCACGAGAGAAAAACTAAAAATTTGGGTTTTTCGCATATTTGTAATTCTCGGTGAAATCTGTGTTTTGGTACTCCTGACGTAGCCCTCGTCACGTAAGAGCACTTTTCGTGTTTATGCCGGCGAAATCAAACGGTCGATTTTCGTAAATACGAGAAGAAGATTTGAAAAGAAAAAAAACTTAAATCTCACACCTTTCTGTCCGTCTCTGTTCGTGCAGATGGAGCAAAAGCTTTGTTTTGCTTTTGTTTTTTGTTTTTTAATATGTGGGACCCACATGTCCCTTTTTATTCATTTCTCAGTCCGTTTCAACCCCGAAACAATTTATTTTGTCCCGGTTTCAATTTTATTTATCCTAAATGAATATTCTTTATATACTTGCAATTTTTCGAGATTTTTCTAAAATCCGGTTTCGAGTTTCACTACAAACCCATCGCTGAAATTAGTAAAATATTAAGACTATCTCGGAATTAGCGAAACTTTCTGGAGTCACTAGATTCGCGAGCGAACTTAACGGCGCGGTCAGTTTAGTCATCAGAGATCTAGAGAATTTCGAACTTCCACTGAAAAATTATGGCAATTCATTATTATTATTTTACTATTTAAACTTCCATTAGTTATACTTTCACCTGACTTTCCTTAATTGCAAATCGACTTTTGAAATTCCTACTATGGCCATCTCTAACTTAATTATACCTTACACATATCATTTTTGCTAAACGACAATTGTACCCTTGTTTTAAGTACCAAATTCCGAGTTCAGAATTTATAATTTCCTAATTTCATCTCGAAAATACTCTGATGTGACACTTGGTACTCTTATACACCCCTACGATATCGTATCTTATGCACTCTCGGGGGCGGAGTGTTTACGATTTTCGCATAAACCTATGCGACGCAAGTACTAAACATTAGGACGCGACATTGGATCAAAAATGTCGCAACATTAGCCAATGCTTGAACACTGGAGACCTAAACATGCAATGTCGCGACATCGGATAAGTAATGTCGCGACATTCAATCAAAGCAGCCTGAGTGATGAGAGAAGTCAAATGTAGCGACACAGAATAAATGTCACGACATCACATAAAAACATTGGCAGAGTACTTCAGAGCAATAAGATTCAATATCACGACATTGGAGCATAAATGTCCAGAGCATCGGCTTAAAGATTATGCTGTGAAGCGATGTCTGGCACATCGACAAGTGATCAACATGCGATATTTGCGACATCGAGCAAAATGTAAAAGCGAAAGCGCTCGGCGAGCTATGTCGCGACATGGAACCGATATCAGCGACATCGGATCAGCAATGTCACAACATTATATCAAAGCAGTTTGGATGGTGAAACCAATCCAATGTTGCAACATCACAACAATGTCATGATATCAGCTTGAGGTGATCACAATGAACTTAATTGACCAATGTTGCAACATTAGATCAGCAATGTCGTGACATCAATTCAAGAACATAAGAGCAAAGGTAGTAGTATGCTATGTCGCGACATTAGAAATGGATTAAACAAGGAGGAGTAGAAGAAAGAATGTCGCGACATCAAAAGATGACTTATAGTAATGTCGCGACATCAGGGCAAGTATGTATGAGCAAGGGCATCAGCCAGCTATGTCGAGACATCACAGTAGTGTCGCAACATCAACTAAATGTCACAACACAAGAAAGGCAATGTCACGACATTGGAATTAATCAACAACACTGTATCTCTATGTTGCAACATCATCACGACATGGACTTATCATTGGAAACTGAGAATTGCCCAACAGATTGTCAATGTTGCAACATTAGGTGCAACCCACAACATTGACAACCTCGATGTCGTGACATTATCACAAAATTACCCCGACATCAGCAGTTAGGGCAACAATTCTGGGCTTTTCAAAGTGCATGATTTTCACCTCGTTTTTAGGGCCCAAGACCTAAGCCTATAAATAGAAGCTCTTAGGGAGTAGTGCACAGCTTCCAACGGCTTTCATCAAGTCTTTGTGCTTTTTGGGAAAGCTGAAGTTTCATTGTATATTTTTCTTTTTATTTTTCCTTTAGTAGTTTCTATATTCAGTTTCGTTTAGGATTAGAGAAGTGATCTGAACTGGAATTCCGAGTTGGTATTCATGTAAATCAAATTTCATTTATGTCTGAACTTAAATTAAAATCTGGAAATTATTCTGAAACTGTTTTTCTTTGGTTTGGATTGAATACAGTGAATTTGTTTTGGATATAATAATCATTGTAATTTGTGATCCATATTTGAAAGGTTAAGCTCTCTCCGAGAATAATATTTTGTTGGGGTTATTGTTTGTATTAGTTAATGTTGTCTTGGTTAAGAAAATTGGAGTGATTTAAATGGTAATACTCCTACATTGAGTTGTTCTGAATATCAATGTTTGGTAACTAGAAAGAGTTGTATCATTGTTCTGATTTCTAGGAATCCCTCTTAGTGACACAGAGTTAAGAATGCCTGAAAGTAATGAGCAATAACTTGTGGGTAAAATTACACTAATATTATTTGAACTAATGCACTTTTGGGATTACTTTGATATATCACTAATGATGATCTAACCTCTGCTTTCAAGGCTCCCTATTAGGTGACAATAGGAGTGTGTGCCTGAGGCATAAGATCCACTTCCTGATCTAGCAACTTAATTCTGAGAGGTTTCACCTCAATTGAGAGGAATAACTTCAACCCAGTGTTAGCTGAGATTCTAATCAAGGAAAGACGAAATTCTTATCTAATTGATAGCTAAGATACCTTTTATTTTGGAGAGGGCTTGCTAAATCTTGTTCATGGGGACAAGTAATTTCCAGTCCTAAGAAATGGCTATGAAGTACTAAGAAGGAAAAATAGTCAGATCTTGAACAAATTCTACAAGTAGCTCTTCAGACCCACTGTCTAGAAATAGAAGTGTGGTAAGCTAGATAGTGAAATGTGTAGAGTTAGGAGAAATCCATTTCTATACTAGTTTGCTCTTGGACAATTCCAAGTTTCATATCCATTACTTTATCTTATTTGGAACTCGCAAAGTGATGGTCTAACCTTTATTTTCTTCCCTTGTATTTAGATCCCGATTGAACTCTTTAATCATGTATTTTAGAAATTTCATTAATTTTTTATTTCTTTTTACCTAAGAAGATAAATCTATCCTTAAATTTTGGAAATTCTAATAGTAAGGATCTTTAGTAGTGAGGGTAGTTAATCTTCAAATTTTTCTAATCAATCCTTGTGGGAATGATATCTAGACTTAAAATCCACTGTATTACTTGTATGACCTGTGCACTTGTAGAGAATTGACCAATACTAAATTTTCATTATTACATCACATGTGAAAACACTTTCTTATCATTTTTAGTGAGCAACAAGTTTTTGACATTCTTGCTGAGGATTGAATCTCCCTTGGTAGTTATGTTAGAATCTGGTTACAATTTTCTGGTCTGCATTAATAATCATTCAATAACAAGTTTAGGGCACCACTGCAGGTGACTAAAGAGTCCTAAGCAGCAGTGGCAGAGATTTGGTATATAGTAAAGGTATGATTGGTCGACTTACACAATACAGTGCATTTTTCTCAAAATTGCAAATTTAACATTTTCAACCAATTAACACACAAAACAGTATGTAATGCATTCAAACCACTCACATCATACTTGTGAAGACATGTCTAACAGCAGAGAACCTCAATTCAAGTATGAACAGTACATCTCATTTCTTCATTCAATATCATTCAACATGATGATAATTAAAATATTCCAGGAATGGGCACAACAAAGCTACTATTCATTTTCTGCTTCATAAAAATTCACTCCCCCAAACTTCAACTATGCATTATCCTTAAAGAACAAGTTACGGAAAAAGAAAGACTCCCCTTTGCAGCACTTTCTGCATAATGAGTTTGAGAAATAATGCTTCTAAATAAAATTCATCACTGATTTCAGCTTCATTGTCCTAAAAAATCAACACAATCACACAATAAAATTTCAAACAATTAAAACTAAACTTCAAACACACAAAATTTAGCAAAATTAAGTTAACTATGAAAATTAAAAATTGCTTGGGTTGCCTCCCAAGTAGCTGCTCGTGTTTTATGTCTTTAGCTAGACATTTGCTACAAAATGCTTTCCTTTCAGAAAAATTCTTCCATCTCTTCTAAATCTGGAACTAATCTTCATTTATGTTCCCTCCAAGGTAATACTTTAATCTCTAACCATTCACTTTAAACTCATTTCCAGAATTAGTTTTCAGTGTCACTGCTTCAAAGGCTGTACTTTCAACTACTGTGTAAGGACAACTCCATCTTGACTTCAGTTTTCCTAGAAACAACTTGAGCTTGGAATTTTACAGCAGGACTAGCTCTCCTGCTTTGAATTCTCTCCTCATAATTTTCTAATCATGCCACTTCTTTGTCTTATCCTTGTAGATTCTAGCAATATCATAAGCTTCATTCCTCAACTCTTCCAGTTCATTCATTTGGAGTAATCTCTTTTCTTTGGTAACTTGGAAATCACAATTCAGTTTCTTGATAGCCCACATAGATTTATATTCAAGTTCAAGAGGGAGATGACAAGGCTTCCCAAATACAATCCTGTATGGGGACATTCCAATAGGAGCTTTGTAAGCAGTTCTATAAGCCTACAATGCATCATCTAACTTTATAAACCATTCTTTTCTACTTGAGTTCACTGTTTTCTCTATAATCTTCTTTATCTCCCTATTGGAAATCTCAGCTTGCCTATTTAACTGAGGGTGATAAGCCAATCTCATTACATGTTTGATTCCATATCTGCTCATGAGTTTTGCAAAAACTTTGTTTGCAAAATGGCTTCCCTCATCACTGATGATTATTCTAGGTGCTCCAACTCTGCTCAAAATATTTCTTGAATGAACCCCACCACTGTAGTGGCATCATTTCTAAGACAAGCTATTGCTTCCACCCATTTAGATACATAATCCACAGCTAGGAGAATGTATAAATTTCAAAATGAGGATGGGAAAGGTCCCATGAAGTCTATCCCCCATACATCAAAATCTACACCACCATGATTCTTTGTAGGGGCATCTCATTTCTTCTGCTTATGTTGCCCATTCTCTGACATTTATCACAATGTTTCACCCATTCAAAATAGTCTCTAAATAGGGTAGGCCAATAAAAAATTGATTGGAGAAATTTATAGGTTGTTCTATCTCCTACAAAGTGTCCTCCATATGATGATGCATGACATTCATCAAGAATTTTACCTTGTTCTGTTTCTGGTACACATCTCCTGATAATCAAATCTGCTCCTCTTCTGAAAAGTAGTGGGTCATCCTATATATAAAATCTGCTATCAGTTCTCAACTTTCTTTTCTGCTGGTAGCTGAACTCAGGTGGCATAATTCCATAGGCTAAGTAATTCACAATATCAACATACCAGGGTACTTGGACTGATAACTGAAAAAGCTGCTCATTAGGAAATTTTTTTTGTTATTTCAATTCCTTTTTCCTTTTCAGTAGGCTTTTCTAATCTAGACAAGTGATCAGTTATCACATTGTCACTACCCTTCTTGTCTTTGATTTCTAAATCAAACTCTTGCAGCAACAATACCCATCTGATCAGTCTTGGTTTGGCATCTTTCTTTGCCATCAGATATTTAATTGCAGCATGATCAGTGTGTATGATAAAATGGAACCCCAATATGTAAGGCCTGAATTTTTCACAAGCAAACACCATTGCCAGCATCTCATTTTCTGTGGTAGAGTAGTTCTCTTGTGCCTCATTGAAGATTTTATTTGGCATATTATAGCGAATACCTTTCGAGTTCTCTATCCCAATCACGCCATTGCATAGTCAACGCCATCCTTTTGTGATTTCAAACCCTTGGTTCCAATTAGGTGTTCCCATGATAGGAGTTGTAACCAATATGGACTTAATTTCTTCAAATGCAGATCTGCATGATTCATCAAAATCAAAATTTGCATCATTTTCCAACAATCTGCATAATGGTCTAGAGATTTTTGAGAAGTCCCTTATAAATCTCCTGTAAAATCCAGCATGTCCTAGGAAACTTTTTATTCCTTTAACAGTTATAGGTGGCAAGAGAGTTTTTATGGTAGACACCTTTTCTTGGTCTACTTCTAACCTAATTATAGAAATCTTGTGCCCTAAGACAATACCCTCTGTTACCATGAAATGACAATTTTTCCCAATTTAAAGCTAAATTCTTGTCTAGGCACCTCTGAAGTATTGTTTCCAAATTTTCTAATCATTTCTCAAAACAGGATCCATATACTAAGAAGTCATCCATGAAGATTTCCATAGCCTCTTCCACCAAATCCGAGAACATAAACATCATACACCTTTGAAATTTGGCAAGAGCATTACATAATCCAAATGGCATCCTTCTAAAAGAAAAGGTGTCATAAGGACATGTAAATGTAGTCTTCTCCTAGTCCTCAGGGGCTATATAAATTTGGTTATATCCAGAATATCCATCAAGAAAACAGAAATTGGGGTGTCCTACTAACCTGTCCAGCATTTGATCAATAAAGGGTAAAGGATAGTGATCCTTTCTGGTTGCAGTATTCAATTTTGTGTAGTCAATGCACACCCTCCATCCTGTCACAGTTCTTGTAGAATCAATTCATTCTTCTCATTTCTAATTACAGTGAATCCACCCTTCTTAGGAACCACATGAACTAGGCTCACCCAAGGGCTGTCTGAGATTGCATATATAAAGCCTGCATCATCCATTTTAGTACTTCTTTTCTGACAACTTCTTTCATTACTAGATTCAATCTTCTTTGATGCTCAATGGAGGTCTTTGCATTTCCTCTAAGAGGATTTTATGCATGCAAATAGAAGGACTGATTCCTTTCAAATCTTCTATTGACCCAGCAATTGCTTCCTTGTATTTTCTGAGAATCTCCAGCAATTTCTGTTCTTCAAGCTCAGTCAATGCAGCTACTATAATCCCATGTTTGGCTTTTTCTGGTCCTAAGAAAGCATACTTCCAGTGTCTAGGTAATTCCTTCAAGGTTAACCCTTCTGAACTTGTTCCTATTTCTTTTGCCTTCTCTTCATTGCTGCTGCTTGATTTTTTTGTATTGTTCTCATTCAAACTTAAGACTGTTTCCTTTAAATCAAAACTAGAAGTTAGAAATTCATAATCAAAATCCTCAAGATACTAGAAATTCATCTCATTTTCATTGATTGAATTATGAAAATTACAACCAAAAATCAATTCAGGACTGATAGGAACTATTGTTTCTACAGTCTTACAATCCGTACTTTCACATTCAGACTATTTCAGGCTTTTGCTCAAGTGTACTACTTTAGAGGGTGAGTTCTCCTTTCTTAAGATCTATCAAGGCAGCTCCAGTGGCCAGGAAAGGTCTACCAAGCAGCAATGGAACTTGTGTGTCTTCCTCCATATCCATAACTACAAAGTCCATAGGGAAAATAAATTTTCCCACCTTGATGAGTACATCTTCAAGGACTCCCTTTGGTTGTGCCATTGCTCATTCTGCCATTTGCAAAGTCATAGCGATAGGAGTAAGCTCCCCCAAACTGAGTCTCTTTACCACTGACAGTGGCATCAAGTTGATGCTTGCTCCTGAGTCACTTAAATCCTTTGTAAATTCAAAATTCCCAATGGTGCAAGGAATGGTGAAGCTGCCAAGATCCTACATCTTCACTGGTAAGCTCCTCTGGATTACTGCATTGCATGTGGCTGTTAAACTCACCACTCCTTCTTCAACAATTCTTCTCTTCTTACTCATAATGTCCTTTAGAAACTTAGCATAGTTAGGCATCTAAGCCAATGCCTCAGCAAAAGGTATATTAATCTCTATCTTCTTGAACATATCCAAGAATCTAGAGAACTGCTCCTCCATTTTTGCTTTCTAAAGCCTGTGAGGGAATGGAACAGTAGGCATGTAGGCTTGCATTTCCTCTTTCTTTGTCAGTTTTTCGTTCTCCACCTACTGCTCAGTCTGCACCTCTTCTTTCTCATTTTCTACAGCCAATTCTGAACTGCTCAACTTGGTCTCTTTTCAGTTGCTTCTTTCTCTTCTTTTTCAGTCTTTTTCTTCTCATCTTCTTTCCTACTTTCCAACTTTCTGCCACTCCTCAGAGTCACCACCATACAATACTTAGGATTCTTCTTTGTATCACTTGGGAAGACATCCTTTGATTGGTTCTGCATTGCTAGGGCCAGCTGCCCTACTTGTGTCTCAGTTTTTAGGGGGCGTGTTGTTGGCACGAAACACATTTGTGTTACGCACAAAATCTTTGCTAAGCTTAGCAAATTTCTGCTCATGAATATTCAGCAGCCTCTTATTCTCCCCCATGAATGTTAGTATTTGATCTTCAAAGGATTGAGATCTCCTTTGTCCCTGATTTTCTACTCCCTAACTCCATTGTTACTGCTGTCCTTGGAACCCATGTGGAGCTTACTGTTGTTGAAAATTCTACACTAGTCTTGGACCTTGCTGTGCTCTACCTCCATATGAGAAATTCTCATGGTTCCTGACTGCTAGTGTGTAATGGATTGGAAGGTTAAGGTTTGGCTTAAAGTTGTAGCTTATGTTTCCATTGAGAAACTTAGCCTCTTTAACTTGATAAGGACCCTCATGGGCTAGTCCCTCATCGACACTACTCTTCTGCTCATTTCCTTCCACTGTTCCTACTTCATGTGCTGAATGCATTCTTCTATCTTGGTTTCCCAGCTTGTTCATCAATGCATCAAGTTTGGCTTCTATGGCAATCATCATGTTCAGCTCTATCACCTCACTTCCTTTAATTCTGCTGCTGCTCCCTAAAGTCTCAGATGGAGCTCTGTAGTTGCATTTTGCTAGATCTTCAATCAACTATCTTGCCTCTTCGGCACTCTTCCTCTTGAATGCTCCACAGCAGACTGCATGAATTATACCTTTGGAGGTGTAGTTCATAGAGTGGTAAAAGATGTCCATCTGGGTGGTCAAATCTATTCCATGCATTAAGCCTCTTTTCATCAATCTCTTATATCTCTCCCGTGCATTATAAAGACTTTCATCCTCTCCTTGTTTAAACACTATGATTTCCTCTCTCCTTTTAAAAGTGAGGGGCGGGAGGAAGAATTTGCTCATGGCCTCCTCAACTCTTCCCAATTGTTCATTGATTCACAAGGCGTGAGTTAAACCAAGTGTTGCCACATCTCGATGAAAAAGGGAAGAGTTGCAGCTTGATCAGCTCAGGTCTCACCCTATTCAGCTTTATTGTATTTTCCATCCTCAGAAATCTTCCCATATGCTCATTGGGGTCTTCACTAGGATGGCTAGTATATTGATGTTGTTGCACCATTATGATCAAAGCTGGCTTTAACTCAAAGTTGTTGGCCTCTATAGCAGGTTGTCTCATAGCAGAGTATTCATTTCTAATGACTAGCCTCCAAAAATCCTCCATAGTCCTTTGCCTTTGAGGCCTCTCTGCTGTTGTATTTGCTTGAGTGTTTTGTTGTATCTCTCTCTGCTTTGCCATAACTGCTAATTCAACACTTTGAACTTTCTTCAGATTTCTCAGTGTCTTCTCTAATTTTGTGTCCAAAGGTAGCAATTCTACTTCTGGTTTTCTATGCATGTAAGATCTTCCTAAAATGGAAACCTGTAAAGATCAAGTCATCGATGGAAAAGCAGTATATCACTTTAAGCTCATAAAACATTTTCAGTAGCTTACTCAGCTACTACAGTTAAAACTATTTTTGTAAATTTTTTGAAATTTTTTGATAAAATAGAGAAAAATGTCCAAATTAGCAATATCTCTTTGGTCGGAATATTGATATTTAAAAGCTTATTTCAATCCTCGGAAACGACCCCAAAAACTTGATCTTGACTTTGACAAGTTGAAACCATCTCTGACACAGCTACCAAAGACAAACTAAAGTCCCCAGCAACAATGCCACAAACTTGTTAATTTATAACATTTTTCTATATAAACCAAAATATTGTTGTCACTATTCTTTTCAATGTATAAATCTTTTCTCTTTATAAAATTTTAGTTTGTTAATAATTACTTACACATTGTGAATGTTTAAAACAATAATAGTGGATTCTAAACAAGATCATTCTTTGATTTCTATTGAGATTGTTGAGAAATCTAGAGATCAATTACCCCAACTACTCAAGATTCTTACTATTTGAACTCAAAAGCACAAAATTGATTTGTTTAAACTAAAGAAAGAATGACTAATTAAAATTCTATAACAATAACAAAACAAAAAAAAATCAAAATGATTTGGATTGAATTGGAGAGTTCACTGAGTAAAGTTAACAGTGGGAAATAGATCAATGGATAATTATCAATTTCTGCATCATTTTATAACATAGTTCAGCCATTAGTTTGAAATCTGAACTTGTCAAAGATGCAAGGTAGTATAGTTTGGATTCATTCATACACTATACAATTCACTAATTAGAGAACCATATTCCTTCCAGACACATGAGTCTAATCAGTTACTTGTAGGATATAATCCTTTTTCTAAGAACTGGGTATTTTTTCCTTCTAGTACTTCACACCCTGTTCCTAGGACTAAAGATTTCTTGCCCCCATAGACAGGACAAGCAAGCCTTTTCCAATCTAATTGGTATCTCCTCCTTCAAATCTGATCAAACTCTCTATCTCCTTGATTAGATCTAACACGAGATCAAATTCATTCCATTAGACAGAGGAGAAGCCTCTAATCAATTAAACCTATACATCATCCAACTAATCCTCACACTAAAAGTAAATCAGTGATCTATCAAAGTAATATTTCAAAGTTCATTAGTTCCATAATATTAGTCTAACATACCCCCAAGTAACTTCTCCATACTGTCAGGAATCTCCATCTCTATGTCCCTCAAAGGGCCTCTTGGAAATCAGAGCAAGATACAACCATTTTCTGGGTACAAGCTACTAATATTAAGAACAATTAATTTCAAAAACAACACCAATTATATAAATTCAAGATTTCTAACTACGACATTTTTTAAGTTGCACAGAAAATAATAACTAACACCAGTCCATTCCCAAAGGGAGCTTAGTCTTTCAAAAATAGATTACAAATAACAATGACTAACTTATCAAAAAAATTCACTGAAATTGCAAGCAAACTGAAATAAATGAACTCTAGAAAATTTCCAAATTCCATTGAAATCAGACAGTAATGAAAACTAAATTTTTACAATGAACTCAAACAAAACTTCACTTAGATCACTACTCAAATCCAAGAAATCAACTAAAAAGTTGTTGAAACTAAATCTATGAAAATAAAATAAAAAATATATATAAAAATAATATACAAAAGGAAACTTCACCACCTAGATGTTCCAAATGATGAGCGCGCACAAAGGCTCTATAAATTTATATTTATAGATTTTCAAATGATAGGCCGAATTTTGAGACTGAAGTTGTGGATTCCCAAAACTGGCTCAGTTGTCAACTTTGTCGCAACATAGAAAAATTATGTCGCGACATTGTAGCTATATTTGTCTTCCATCTTTGTTATGGCTCACAGTTTTATGTCGCGACAATGTTTTGTGCCTTTTTCTTGAATTATGTCGCGGCAGAGCTCAGCTGAATTCATCTTGTACTTGTCGCGAAATAAGTGTCTTCTGTAGTGACATTTCTTTCATGCCTTGCAGTGTTAACACTTGAATGGTATGTTGTAACATAAAAACCTTGTCGCGACAAATGTTTTTTTCTGGTAGTTCTTCATTGTGTCGCGACAATAAATTTATGTGTTGAGACATTCTTCCTGTAGTTCTTCTTAACCTTTTTCGCAACAATTCTATGTTGCGATAGAGTTCCATCTCAACAGTATGTTGTGATTGTCGCGACATAAAACTTCTATTGTCGTAGCTTTCTTACCTTGCGATGCTACCCTCTGAACTTTATGTGCGACATAGATTAGAAATGTCGCGACATATATCATGCCTTGAACTTGTCATTCTTTGAAATGTTTGTCGCAACATCAAAACCTTTGTCGTGACCAACTTAACTTGACTTGTCTCTTTAATTTTCCATTTTCTGTCGCGACATTCTTTCTTTCCTCTTCATTTCTTCATGTCGCGACACAAGTTTGAATGTCTTGACAAAACTTTACTGCCATTTTCCTTGATCTTTGTCGCGACAGAGAAAAAGAATGGCGCGACATTCTTCTTGTCTTCTATCTTCCATTCTTGTCACAACAATGCTTTTTATGTCACGACATAATTCTGACACTTCTTCAGGAACTTCTCAAGCAATGTTGCGACAATAAAAATCCATTATTGCGACATAGTTCTGTCTTCTGATTTTCACTATGTCACAACATTCATTTCTTTATTGCAACATTTCTCAATCAATTCTTCTCATATTATGTCGCGACAAACTTTAAACTTCCAACCTGAGCTCAGCTTTGTCTTTGTTGCGACATACAGTGCATTGTTACGAGATTGCCCTGTTGGTTGCATTAAACTTCTGTTGCGACATTATGAGATTATGTCGCGACATTTCTGCCTTAGCCAATTTTTTGCTACTTTTCTTGCTGGATTTGTTTATTTTACTTTCAAAACCTACAAAACACAAAGTTGGTGATTATTCCATAATTCTTCATTAAAACGAATCATAAACTTCTAAGAAAAATGGACTAGAAATAAATGAGGTTAGGACTCATTAGCGGTCGAAAGTCCACAGACTACCAGCTACAACCATACCCAAATCTAGTTCATGGAATAATTGGAACAAGAAGAAATTCGAGGTAAGAACCTTTATGTGGACACCTTTAATCGGACGCTAGAGGTATGCCAACGTATTTTTCATCGCATGTATATTGATGGATCTCCTACTTGTGATACTACTCGATATCGTCAGTTGGTTGGAAGTTTACATTATTACCTAAAATTAACCCAACTTGACATTGCCTTTTCAATTAATAAATCATCACAATTCATGCACCATCCCTTAACCACTCATTAGGGTGCTACCAAAAAACTTTTGTGGTATCTTGTTAGGACACTTTCTGTCAACCTTCTTATTCAGTGTCATGTTTCTTCATGCTTACTCGAACATCGATTGGGCCACTAACACAGATGATCATACTTTGACTGGTGCGTATGTTTTTTTTCTTGGTCCTATTCTAGTTTTTGGGAGCCCCAAAAAGGTTGCAATCCAGTGAAAGGAAGAATCATTCGGTTGTCGCCACTGCTTTTAAACTCCAATGGGTCAATCATCTTCCATATGAGCTTGGCGTTTAGTCTTCATCTACTCTAGTGATTTAATATGCTAATATTGGTGCTACTTATTTGTGTGCTAATCTGGTTCTCCATTCTCAGATGAAGCATTTTGCAGTAGACTTTCATTTTCTTCACAATGTTGTTCAAGATGGGAGGTCCTTCATGTGACACACATTTTCTTTTATGATTAGCTTGTGAATGTTTGAACCAAGCTACTTCCTGGTCCCTTCTTACATGATCAATGAGCCAAGATCAACCTTGCTTTGAAAACCGTCTTATGGGGGCATGATAAGGATTAGTTATTTTAATTATTTAATTTAGTTTTCATAATTATCTTTAGGTTTTATATTTATCCCTTATATGTTGAATTAGTTTCCTTATGAGTTTAGGAATTAGTTTTCATATTTATCTTTTATATTTTATTTTTTCTTCTAAGTAGTTTCCTTATCACTTTAGAAAACGTACATGCATTTATATATTTTTTATACTCTTGTTCAATAATATTAATCAAGATTATTTATTCTCAAAATTCTATTAAGTAATTCATCAGAAAATCAAACCAAATAAAACATGTTTGTGCTTATTACAAGCCTTGCAATGTTATTTTATTGTGTTGCATGCAAGGATCAAAATATTGGTAAACATGGATATATTGGTACTTGGATTTTACGGACATATCAGAAATATTGGTAAAATATCGGTGGATGTTTT
Organism: Tetrastigma voinierianum; assembly: GCA_016808115.1. Taxonomy (NCBI): domain Eukaryota; kingdom Viridiplantae; phylum Streptophyta; class Magnoliopsida; order Vitales; family Vitaceae; genus Tetrastigma; species Tetrastigma voinierianum. Next base: position 524,949 of record JAEQBH010002137.1, on the reverse strand, counting down.
TACATAAATATCGGTAAAGAAAAAAATTAAAAAAAAATTGAAATTGTGACACCCCAAATCTGGGGGTCCCATTGACAACCCGTCAACCTCGCGACCTCATTTATTTTGATTTAATTCGATACCACAAATACAAGGTCCATTTATCTGGGATCCATATTTTTGAAAAATTGCAAAGTCTCCTTTGTTCAGGAGCTCCACTCAACATACAACTCAGATAACAATATAACTGAGAATTTATCCAAGGTCTCAACATAAGTAGTATTGATCCCATAGGGTCTATATGTCTATATCCCCAATATACATCCCTTTACCGAGACCCATTCATTCACATTTAAATCTAAAATATGAAAATAAAACGTTTAATTACAATCCATAAGAGGCCAATCACGACCCTCTTACCATATTTACATACCCAACTATTTATACAATAGTCCAAAATAATTTAATTACAATTCTTTTTACATAAAATACTTTTTATAAAAGCATTGTCAAGGCCACATGTTGACCTTCTTCACAATCACGGTCTCGTCGGAGCCTCGTCTCCCTATACACCCCATGTACCTGAAAGGGGTCTCACAACAGGGTGAGCAATGCCTAATAAAAAAAATTTCCTACAATGGCTACTCCCCGCCTAAATGCACATGAAATAGCGTACATAAAACATCCAACCATATTCCATATAAATAATGTAATCCTATATGGAATGTTCCGTTTCATGCATGAGATGAGACTCCTCATGCCCATACCAAGTCCCAACCAACTCCCTCTCACACCCGCAACGCTAATACAAAAAACCAACACATGCTTTCACCCAATGACTTAAACCATTGGACAACCCTCCAATTTTTAATTTATCAAATCCCGTGTGTTTAATTGGGTTGCGAATTTTCGGGGTCTCACCGCAAGCTTCGTAATGCCTTCCGATTACTAACTTCATCATAGATACATGTCTAACCAAGAATAAAATTTAGTTTCCGACATCTTCGTGAACTTCTCATCGCCGGATACATATGTCTGACCAAGAATAAAATTTGGGTCTTTCACCCTAGGGGGGTATCTACCCCATCTTGATTCACCCAAACACACAAAATTTATTATTATTATTTTATAAAACCTGAGTCCGATTTTGACATTGTCCTATTTCCGAAGCCACCACTCATTCACCGTTAATGGTGAATAACAAAGCACTCATGCACCCATTGACCCACTTGACTCGATGTGACCATGCATATGAAATGCAATCATGTCATTTCATGCTATGTCATGTCACATGCATAATAAGAGCCACATGCAACATTTATAAATCTCGAATAATTATATTTACTACATATAATTTACATTTATCACAATTTCCATGTTAATACGTCAAGCAAGTATATATTAACATGATTTTTACACACAACACCGTGTTATTTATTTTTCTAACAATAACATACAAAATGGTCAAAATCTCGGACTCATATAAAACATGGCACCTTTTGGTCCCTTCATGGTTCATCGCCGAATTACTGTGGTACCAAAACACACCACAAAACCCGAAGACATCAGTCCCTGGATTAAAACCAAGCCCGAACTCGCCTCGAATCGCCTAAAACAAACTGAAATCCTATCCGACTGTTGTCCTAAAATAGTCCTCAAAATTCAACCTCGAATCAGTTCAAACAATTCGAATTTAACCCGACGCCCGAAACAAATTCCGAAAATTCCCAAAAAATTTCTACACTCACGCCCAAAAATTTGGGACTGAAATTTACTGCCTCTAAGCAAATCCCAAGCCATTAAATGACTTTTAAACTGAATAACACGCAGAAAATTCCATACTCTCATGTAAGCTTCACGAAACTCTAAGATTTTGGAGACTCCACTGCTGCAAATTTCTGTGAATGGCAGATCAACTTTGCATTTTGCTCTAACGAAAACCTACGGTCCGATTTCCATAAATCTTAGAGAGAAAAGAAGAGAAAAAATTTTTTTTTCTCTTTCTCTCCTACGAACACTCTGTCCGTCCCCCTCATTTTTCCTCCTTTTTGACTTTTATCTTTTGTTTTGTTATCTTTTATTTTTTTTTATTTTTTTTTTAATTTGCCTTGTGTCTATCTCTCATTCGGGTCCATTTCTACCTCGAACAATTTATTTATTTTCAGTTCAACTCATTTTAAATGAACTTAACTCAAACCATTTTCTTACTTCTGAGATTTTCATAAAAATCTCATTCCCTGAAGCATCGGGCGACTTATCACCCGTAAACTCGTAAAAATTCCGACGCTCCCAGATCACTAAACTTTTGGACACTAGATTTTGCGAGATCTAATTTAACGGCTGCTAGTCAGTCATTATCCAAGATGTAGAGAATTTTTTAGGCTTTTCTGAACCATTCTGACAATTATTAATATTATTATTCTTTTGCCATTTTTTTCTTGAAAATTACTAATTTTCCCGGGTTTTACAAAAATTAATAAAAATACTTTGAAAAAGTATAAAAATGACATTAATAAACAAAAAGACACTTGTCAGAGACAATATTCATAATAATTTATATATAGATTACATTACAATAGTCTTTAAATAAAAATTTCGATTTCTACTTTTTTTACATCCCTGTTTCTATTTTTTGGTCTACTTAAATTGATTTTTTTTTTCTAAACAAAAAAAAATTTTAATTTTTTATTCTAACTAAAAATAATTTATTGATATCAACCATTACGGTTAAAGGTAATATTATTAAGTTAAACCAAAATGATAAACACCATATAAAATTAAAATTAAAAATTTAGTGCAAATAGGGTTTAATATTAACTTTTTTTATTGTAACACTCCCATATTTTAAATTATCAAGTAAGAATTCAGATTTTTAATAATAAGACTATATTGGCCCTTTTTAGGGCTTTTTTATTGCCCATCATCTTCCTTTTAGAATATTAGATATAAATCAACCATCTTTCACAAACACCACTTCCACCATTGATTTCTCTTAAACTCTACACGTCCCAAAATCTTTTTGGACCTCATTTCTCCAAGCACTACTTCGTGGACTGCTTCTCTCTCATCTTTTTATTTTCCTTTTTCTTTTTTCCTTTCTTCTTTTTATGCTTCATCTCCTAGTCGTGACTGCTTCTCCTCTCCCATTTCCTTTTTCTTTATTTCCTCTCTTCTTTTCACGCTTTCTCTCTCATCTTCTTTCTTTTTTTCTTTTTTTTTTCTTTCTTTCTCTTCTTTTCAAAATAGTAAGGTGTCAAATCTCTAGTTAGGCCAATTTTTTCAAAAAAATCGTCGATTTATCAGTGATATCAGAGATAAATCACGAATTTTTTGTCGATTTTTTCAACAACTTTCTCCTTCACGTGCTCTTGTTGAGGATGCTAAATATTTTGATGATGTATTGAAATTTTCCAATATATCACCGAAATATTAGCAATATTTCTTTGATTTTTTCTTCAACCGACTTTTGATTGCCTATATCGTATTGATAGCCTCCAATATATCACCGATATATTAGATATTTTTGTTCCTAGTTGCATGTCAACATCTTGTAAAATACACAAATACATATAGTTTGAGCTACAAATGGGTTTAGATTAAATTTGGGTCAACTTATATAATTTATTTAAGGGAAAATAGTATACAAAACCTTGAACTTTCAAGGTTTTGTAGAGTAAGCCTGAACTTTGAAAATAGCAATTTTAATCCTAAACTTTCATTTTAATTGCACCCAAACCTAACCTCGATTTGAACATGTATCCGAACCTAAATCACTACCTAACTTGGCATCCTAGTCAAATTTCGTCTCCCTCATTTGGTTTTCCGTAAAAACACCCAAACTTCCCTAACCCGTTAGAAAAAAAAAAAAGCCCAAACTTTCTACTTCTCCTAGAAACTCTATTCCCATCTTTGGTTGTTTTACATAATCAACGAAATGGATTCTTTTCTTTTGAGTTGTAGAGTGTGTTCTTCTTATATGGGTTTTCCGTGCTGATTGTTTATTACACATTTGATTTTATTTGAATATCAAATTACGGATGATGATGACCTTTTGGAATGTTGTGATTAACTAATTCTAGTAGATCCATTCTAATCTTAACATTCACAATTGGATATAATACTTCTAGCTCCTTTTCTGAATGTGCTATTGTTGTGCACCCCAGTCTATTTTGTAATGCCCTGCTATTGCTGCTATGCTTTTCGATGTGGCTTGAACTAGTTGATTCTGCATAAGTAATTAAGGTGCTTGATGTGCCAAATCTTAGATGTTGATTCTGTACTTTGACCTCGATCCATGTTACCTCTTAGAGGTCGCTCTTTGGATGATAGTTGGGTATAACTTGAGGTGGTTAAGGTGATTGAGTATCCAACAAAGGATTCACCACTCCCAATAGAGGGAGGGTATACCTATGGCCTCTTATCATAATCATTACTCGGAAATCTCTGGCTATAGTGGAAATTCCATGAGGAGTGTCTTCAAGTGCATAACTGATGAGTAATGAGTTCGGGGATAAGATCAAATATCACTTGAGCTAGATGTGGCGTAGCTGGTCTAGTGGGAGCTACACATTGTCCATGCTTTGAACAGAGTGGGGTATAGATTGGTGAAATGACGACTGCACCCAGATTTGTCTATGGAAGCGGTATGTAGTCGATCACCGACTCTCCATTAATCATGATGTGTTGCTAAATGCCGCTCATGACTTGCTTGATTCAATAGTTGAATCAAGTGGCCAACATAACCAAAACCTAATGGGTCACACACTTCGAAGTGTGTGGAGCTAATATGAAACAGATTTGGATGTGATCCAAATATGAGGGGGTTTATTCTCGAGAATGGAATGTCACGAGATTAGTAGAATCCTGGGTTCCAAGGCCCTCACTAAGAGAGATAACAGCCAAAGCCGTTTCTTCGCTTAAGGCCAGGGAATAATACTATAACGCATAGGATGTATAAAAGCATTCTGTGCCATGCAAGAGGGAATTTTAGACATTTCATAGGCTAGGGTTTTCCTACAAAAGCATCTTTATGGAAAACCCTAAGAACATAACACAAGAAAGGCCATTTTTGTTCTCTTACCTCTTAGAAGTGTTCAAGAGAGATTGTGAGACAGGGTTTTGGCTCCCTCTTCGAATCGGGACTTGGCTAGCATCGGGACCTTTTTCGAGACCGTTGCCTTGGTGGTTGTCTGCTCCACTCTTCGAGTGGATACCGTTAGAGGCAAACCTAGGACTTGGTTCGCTTCGATCTTTGTTACACCGACCAGTAGATCGATTTTTGAAATAGACACAAGGTAATCCTACACCCCTCTCTTTGTTGTAGAACCAGATTTGATGCCCAAGGGGTCCTTGGATGGGTTTTGTTGAGATTTTTTTTGTTTTCCGCTGCTTTTGGCAAGAGACGTCGTCCTCAACACCCTTCAGCATTTACAATAAACTTCCACCATGGTGGGAAGTTTGTTGTAAATGGGGGTTCTTGGTCATATGTTGGTGGCTAACTAGGTTACACAGACATAACTAATTTGGACAAGTGGTATATTTTGAGCTGGAGAAAGAGGTTAAGAAGTTATATCTTGGTTTTAAAAGCATTGCATACTTGAAGCCAGGAATGACTTTTAGTGAAGGCTTAACTTTTTCAACAAATGACAATGATTGTTAGGTCATGTTAACTTAGGTGAGGGATAGAAGTATTGAAGTATATTGTGAATGCATCGTCAGGCCGAAATCTTATTAGTCCATGATGTCCTTAGTTGAGCAATTTTCCGACAGTGGCAACTCGGAGGATATTCCCGAAAATCTCCCACAACATCTTCGCAGTTGTCTTGAGATAGAAAACTCATGGTGATATAGGGTTTTTCAAGCAAATTTGTAGAGTTAGGGTTTCTGTTTAAGGTTAAACTACAAGGAGAAGTTAGGAAGAAGAAGCCGTGGGAGGATCGAATGCACCCAATTCCAAGTTGAAATTAGGGAGGATCAACATCGTGCTCTAATTGCAGGTTGAAAGGGGATTTTGAGGGGGGGAAGTTCAAGGAGAAATCAAATTAAGGGAGAGAAGTTAGAGGTTTTTAGGCTGATTGAAGGGGGATTTGGGGTTTTTTTTTTAGGGCAAACCAAATAAGGGAGACGAAATTTGACTTGGATGCCAAGTCAGATAGTGATTTAGGTTCGGATAGAGGTTAGGTTCGGGTGTAATTAAAATGAAAGTTCATGATTAAAACTGCTATTTTCAAAGTTCAGGCTTAATCCGTTAAAAACTTGAAAGTTCATGACTTTGTATACTATTTTCCCTTTATTTAATAAATGAATACTTTGGAATTGTTGTGTAATAGGAATTTGGCCCATACATACCCATTTAATAATCTTGCTATTAACTTAATTAAAATTTGAAATTTAATATTTAACTCATATTTGGCTTAATTTAAATTTATTTTAAAATTAAGAGGTTAATTGATTTATAAGCATATTAATTCATACATTAATTATCAAAAGATACTAACTCAACCAATTATTAAAATAGAAGAACCTAATAATGAAATGAGGTTAACATGATCTATTTACAGAATTTGGGTTTTTTTCTCACTTTTATTCATTTTGAATATTGCATTGTTATAATAAGGATTCGAATTTTGGGTTTCTCGTATCCCATCCCAGCCTTTTACCACTTGAGTCATGCCTCATGGACAATTTGTATAGTGATATTTAATAGATAGAATATTTAGGCTTTGACATTATATGAATAAGAAGCACTAATATAGACCGTGTCTTTACGTAAAACTTAGTGTGTAATCGAGTCGATACAAAGCTAAGCTGGAGCTCGACTCGACTAGAAAACTCAAAGCTCGAACTCAATCGAGCTTATTTTTAGATGTTTGAAACCCAACTAGAAAAATAGTCAAGCTACACAAACTCGACTCGATAAAACTCGCATACCTCATGAGTAGCTTGACTCGTTTACACCCCTATATAAAACCATACTTAATTATATTTAATTAATTAAAAGTGTTACAAATACAAATCTAAAATATTGACTTTTTTTTTTTTTTTTTTTAATCAATACTCATCTAATTTAGAGAATGACACATGGAAATTCCTCCAAAAATCATCTCATAGTTTTTTAAAATGCTTTTCATGAATTATGTGCATGCCACACATATTCCTTATCAGATATAAGTGATTTTGAGGTTAGAATATAAGATAAATTTTCTTTGAGACCAAACAAACTAAATCCCGAAGATCTTGACAGACTTCAGTGTGGATTATTTAGATGTCAAAGAAATATTGAAATTTTCTCCTTCCTTAACAGAGTGGAGAGAGCGTATGACGATTGATTTGTGATGAAGGTACATTAAGAAACACACACTTACACCCAGGTTCGTAATATTCTTTCATTCTTTCTCCTTTTCATTTACATTTACGTTTGTTTGTCTGCTGCGAAAATATTGAAAAAGAAAAGAAAAGAAAAGAAAATTCCATAATCTCCGGTCTTTGTGTCCTTGAGTAATCAATCAGTGTTTAATCGATTCTTCTCCTTCTCAGTGCAATAGGGGTTAATTACGTCGACCGATCATTGGATCTCAGAAGATTTATGAAAGAAAGAGACAAAATTAAAAAATTAAAATTAAAAAATTAAAAATAAATAAATAAATAAAGGGAATGTAGGCAGAGAGATGAAAAAACAGTAAAACATTTTCTTTCTCATTATTCTTTTTGTTGCCATGCATTCTTGGATATCCAAATTAACATCTGTCTCTAATGTTGTCTTCACTAATTGACAAGAATCAGGTTGAAGAGCAAGCAGTGCATTTGATGGGTAACATGGAAAACCAAAGTTTTCTGACTGCTCCATTGATTCATACCCCACATGTGAGTGTGTAATCCAATCATCCCCATCATATTCTTTGCAATTCTATGTTCAGATTGAGATAAATTGATAAAAATAAAAAGAAATAATATAAGGCTATGTTTGGTTTTCAAAAAATTTGTGAAAAAATGGAAAGGAAAAAAATAAACGAAAATAAAAATACAATTAAATTTCACAAATTATTTTTATTGACTATTTTAAACATCAGTTCAAAATAATTTTATTTATATTTGATTTTTTTATAAGATTTTTCATTATACAATCAAAGATAATAAAATTATTTTCTTCATCATTTTTTTCTTTCCTTACTACTTTTCAAAATCAATCACAACCTAGTGAAATACTTTTCAAAATCTATTTATTTATTTATGTATGAATCCTTCCATTTTTTTTCCTTGACATTCTCCGGCTATTTTTAGTTTGGAAAGCAAAAAAAAAAAGGAATTAAAGGAAAATAAATAGTAGATTTAAAGTTAATAAATTATTTTTATGTACAACTTTAAAATCTTTTTCACCCATTTAACTTGGTTAAATAATTTTCATAATTTGAATTATATTTAATTTTTTTTCCTATTTCTCATAGAAAATCTAAATGCTAAAAAATTATTTTCCTTATTATTATTTTCTTTCCTTCATACTCTAGGGAATCAAACATAACCTTGATGACGCAAATGAAGGATGAATGTTATTGAAGAGCTCTCTGCCTGTAGTCTTTTTCAAACATGGTTTTTTCCAAAAATGGTTTTTGGAAGAATCACTTTAAAGAGTAATTGCCAAACACCTAATTTTTGGAAGGATATTCCAAATCATTATGAATGAATCACTTCTAACTTTTTCTCAGTCACTCCCAAATGGGATATTACTAGTTAAATGAAATGAAATTGTGGGGGTAGGAGAATGGATTTGAAACTTCTTGTTAATTGATGATCCAAAGTTGTTGTATCCCTTCTCAGTTGAAAACAGATGTAGAATCAAGACTCCAGTGCACTGACTCCACTGGAACTGGCTTCATTAGATCATGCTACATTGCAATTAGTGCCTTCCTAGGTACACATGCATTCCTTAATTTACTTTCTTCAATTCCTTCTAGTACTACTATCTTTCAATAAATAAACTTTTTTATACCTTGGGATTTCGCATATGTTGACTAGTCTCATGAACCTTGAAGTTAATAGCCGGGTAAATTCTCCAATAGGACTGAGTAAATTCTCCAACGGCCCTAAAAGAACTCAATCTGGTGCCATTGGGAGCCAAGCCCACATTAAATAAATAAATCTTGATGCAATTGTTTGTGTTTTTTGTTTTGTTACTTAATTTAGGAATTGGAATGTTGACGCTTCCTTATGCGGTTGCAAGGGGTGGATGGTTGGCTCTAGTCCTACTTGTGGTAACAGCTTATATGTCATTTTGCACTGCAATCTTGATCAAGAGATGCATGGAGGCAGATCCATGTGTAAGAAGCTATCAAGACATTGCAGAGCTTGCTTTTGGCAGAGGGATTAGACTAATAGTCCATGTTTTGATCAATTTGGAGCTCTACCTTGTTGCTGTAGGGCTGCTGATCATTGAAGGGGACACTCTGCAAAAGCTGTTCCCCGATTTCGTTGTAAATCTTTGGGGGCTAAGGCTTGGAGGGGAGCTGCTTTCTGTGGTAGTAACAGCTCTGGCGATTCTGCCTTCAGCCTTGTTGACTGATTTGGGAGTGTTGTCATATGTGTTTGCCATGGGAGCTGCTTCCATCATCATCATTGTTGTTTCAGTTCTCTTCACAGGCGTGTCTGGAGGCGTTGGCTTTGATGGCAAGAGCGAAATGCTGATTATAAGTGGTCTTCCTACTTCCATTGCCTTGTTCATAGCTTGCTTTGGTGGCCATCCTGTTGTTCCTACTGTCTATGTATCCATGAAGAACAAACATCAGTTCAGAATGGTAAATGATTAATTGATCATAACCATGAAAAAAAAAGGCCCGAAAACTACGTGCTATATATAATGTTATGACCTGTACCAAATCATGTACATATTGTTTGCTTTAAACCCAAAGAGCCCTTACTATGTTATTACCCGCACCAAACCACCATGTAGACCTTGTCTGTTTTAGGTCCAAATGGCCCTCACCTGCTATGTTATGACCCGCACCAATATATGTAGATATTGTCTTTTTTAGGTCCAAAGGGTCCTCATGACTTGAAAATACATCTTTTTATTCGACATAGGAACTTCCAAATGACCAAACAAGTCCTCACACTTGGGTCAGTTGAGAATTGGCCTTGCAAATATTATCCTGTTTAGACCCAAGGAGCTGGCCTCTTGGCTTTATAACGTGTCTATTCAGCTAAAAAGGAGCTCATATACATACTTATATAGTGTCAAAAACTTTCCTTAAGGAGTGACATACTAACAATACCATATTTGCTTTGCAGATGATGCTCATCAGCTTCCTTTTCAACAACATCATCTACATCTGTATTGGTGTAGTAGGATATCTCATGTATGGAAGCAACGTAGAATCACAAATAACTTTGAACCTTCCCATGGGGGAGTTGAGCTCAAAGCTGGCAATATACACCACCTTAGCCATCCCAGTTTGCAGGTACGCCTTAGTAATGACTCCAGTAGCTACCAGCATCGAAACCACCGGGCTGACGAACAAGAATGGAGACAAGAGATCGGTAAGAATCCTCACTCGCATCAGTTTACTGATCAGCGCGGCAGTTACAGCATGCGTTTTTCCATATTTTGAGTCTCTGATGGCTGTGGTGGGATCTATTTGTGTGGTTCTGGCATCATTCTTGCTGCCCTGTTGTTGCTACTTGAAGATTTCTGGTGCTTACAGGAAATGGAGCTATGAGTTGGTGGGGATAATTGGGATCATCATATTTGGCACTATGGCTGGAATTGTAGGGACTTATGCTTCTGTTACTGATCTTGTTCGTAAGATTTGAGTGAGTAATTGGGATTTTGTAGTTTGTGAGGGGAATCGGAAAATTAGTATTAAGTCCTAAATAAAAAGTTTGTTTTTTTAATATAGTAACTTTCATAGTTTTTTTTTTTATCCCCAATAAGACTTCAAACGACGAAATGACGTCGTTTTGATGCTAGAACTACAATTAAAGTGAAAGTTTATAATATATAAATAAAATTCATGAAAGTTGCTATATTTAAAAAACAAACTTTTTGTTTAATATTTAAATGTAAAAGTTACGAAAGTTCAGGATTTTAATGCTATTTTTCCCTCTAATATACTATACCAATTCTCAAAGAAACTCATTTCTAGTATGACTTGTTTACAAGAAGGATCCAGCTAAGGCCTAGTAGGCAAGTGTCCTTACAGAAATTAAAACAAAAAACAAAATTTTCTTTCTTTACATGACTTGAACCTAAAAGCAAGCCTATGTTTCCAAACAAAAAAAAAAAAAATATATATATATATATATATATATATATATATATATATATATATATATATATATATATATATATATATATATATATATATATATTTACAATAACAAAGGACTCAAAACCTGAAAGTGTGCTTGTGTCTCAAAAAAAAATTATTTCTATTAATAAAAAGACTAGGACATGAAAGCAAGCTTATGTCCCCCAATTGAAAATCATTTGGCTATAACCCTCATTTATCGCTTCTTGTAAAATTTATGCAACTTAAACATTCTCCCATTGAAAACAAATCCTGGCTCGCTGCTTATATAATAGGGCTGGTTTTGCGTGGAACATTTTGATATAAAAGCGTTTTTTTTCTATTATTAAATATTTATAAAAAAGTTAAAGAAATGTTTTTAAAATTTTTAAGAATTACTTATCATATTTTATAAAAAAACATTTAGTAAAAGCTTATTTTGTAGTAACTATAAGTGTGTATAGAAGAACCATTTATGTAAAAAAAAAAAGTACTATAAGTGAATATTTTCGTGATTAAAACACTTGTTAAAGATCACTGTCAAACAGCCTCTAAATATTTATACTAAAAGCACTTAATGTTGGTGTGCTTTCTTATGGAGGTTTTTTTTAATATCCGTGGATGTTTAAGCCAGCCTACCAAACCTTGACTAATCCCATAGGACCTAGAAGTTAATGATCGAATAAAATCTCCAATGATCCTCGGAGGACTTGAGCTAATGACCACTAGCTAACCCAACCGAGCCCAAAGCTATCCTCAGGGTTGTTTTATTATGGAGACGAGGACTTATACCAACACTTCTCAAAACTAATCGTTTTTTTTTACCTAAAGTCATGAACTAAATATAGTCACCAAATTTCAGAATGCCACCCTTACCATGCAGCTATACTCTTTTCATTTGATCAATTTCAAATTTTATAATAACCGTTACCTCCCTTACCACTTATTTTTACTCATATCGATATGATCCATTTAAACTCGCAATTGACCGGTATAAATGAAGTTTCTTCACTAGGCAATAAAATAGACATGTTCACAAAATGATAAGAACAATCTAGGATTTAGATTCCATTACAATATTGATCAATCCAACCTGTTTTGGGTGTTGTTACAATTGTTTCAGTCCCTATTCCAGTGTCAAATAAATAAATAAATGGGATCTATCTATCAACATGAGAGAATAAAGACAATGATAGTAGCTTCTAAACGTCTCTATACGAGCAAACCTATAACTTTTTCTGCTTATATAGAATGGGTACAGCATATATAAATATGCAAACAACACTTTTGGTCCCTTTTTTTTCTCCTCAAAAAACACATACATAAAACACAAAAAACACAAATACATAAAACACTAAATTCAGAGAACACCAAAATGGTGTTTTATGTTTTCAAAAACTGTTCGCAAAAACAGTTTTCAAAAACAGGTCCATATCTTTGCACCATAATCCCAATAAATAATTTCTTCCTACTGTAAAATAGAAATGAGCAAATTTTGAATTCCATCAAGTCCCCAGCAATGGACTATAAACCAGCAAAATTTATATTTCAGAAAACCATGCACCAAATAAACCTAAAATCTGCGTTGAAATGAAACAATATGATACATGTTTTAAAATTCATTGAAGCTTATTTGAAGCCAGGAATAAGCAAAATGAGAAGGGAAGTTGAAGAAGAGGAAAAAATGATTCATAATCAGTCAGGGCATGGTTTACAAAACAACTTAACAGGAAGGAAGCTCTGCATTTGCTTACAATAAATTTCATAAACTTGTTGACTCATTCTAAGCTTATTGTGAAGTCAAGAAAATAAAGATCTTCAAATCAAACTAAAACATCCCACTTCCCATTGCAAACTGTTGCCTACTGCATTTAAGGTATTTTAAGTGCCTTTTCATTTTGGAACTCATTGAAGAAGCACAAGTTCATCATCTGGATTCGTTGATAAAAATGGGAAGATTCAACCAATAATGTATATTACAATGAACCTACTCAGACAAAGCAAAATCAGGTAACGTCCTAGTAATGTGGAACCCAAAAACAATAAAACAAAATCTTTCTAAGCACTAGGGGGGGGAGGGGATAAAAGGTGTCTACTGCTCATTCAAAATACAAAAATTCCAACATAAACCTCGCTAAAATCTAAGTGGATTGCTACTAGCTTAGTGAGACTTCACCTGCTGCTGGACAACATTCATAGCTTCAGTTTCCTCCCCAAAGTCCTGAAAACAAGCCCCAGGAAGAGCATGTCAATCAAGAAAGCCTTTTCCGTAAAATGACCTAATCACTTTGTGTGGAGTGTCATACCTTTACAACAACACATGAGCAGCCCACCACTTTCCTGGCCTTTCCTTCAGAGTCAATCTTACATAACTGCATAGGTACAAGTTAAAAATAAAAAAAGATTAACAAATAAATAAAATATTTTCTAAATGTAATAAAAGAAGGCAACATAATTGCAATAACTGAAATCAACAAAATTTAACTTCACTAGATTGAAAAGGGATAAGGATCATTTTGAATATCACAACCAGCCATCCGGCTAGACACTAGAAGAGCGGAAATCAAGTAGTAACAGTTTTCTAACTCATCAATTTTTCAAAGGTGAAAATCCATATGAATTGTTGATAACTAATTTATAAACCAAAAATATTTTTTCCATTTCTTAACATCCATTAATTTATTTTACTGCACTATACCATAATAATTTTTAATCACTCTTTGTTTACCTCCTTTTTTACAAAAATTATAGCTTAGTTTGATATCTTCAGCCATCTCAAATCTGGTTCAATAGCAGTTCTTGATCTAAACAAAGCCACGGAGGCATGGATCAGTGAATTAAATGCTTATGGGCCATTTATGGTTATTCCACACTCATAAACATAACCAGAAACCTTCTCTACCTATCAAAATTATCAACAAAGGGTACATGGGAAGAAACACAAAGCTCATTCATATTTAATTCTAGCCTAGCCCAAGTTTGGATTGCGATAAAGAAGCATGTGGAATGAACATATGAAATAAAAGAAATAATATACCACGAAACATACAGTAAAATAATAAAAAAATAAAAATAGACAATATATTAAAAGCTTCAAAAAAAAAAAAAATTATTCCACTCACCCCGGCCCACTCCCCTAAAGTCTTAGCACTTGGAACAGTTATCAAGCTAACATTGTGATCAGCACAAAGTGCCTTCACCAGTTTAACATAGTCTGGTTGGTTACAATCCTCTGCCACCACACACAGATGAGCAGCATGTTTCTCAATCACCTTTGCACCTTCGTGAAGCCCACGTGCAAGCCCACCATGAGCTAGTGATTTCCTCAACACAAGCTGCAAGGCCGTCATTAGGTCCATGGGCTCACCTAGAGCTGGTACTGGAGTCGATGTTTCAATTGCAACAACCTCTTCACTGCAAATGAGACATAAAACAATGATGCATCAGAGATGCCCTTCTTAATAAGTCCAAGAGAGCAATAAACACATTACAGACATATTTATACATGGAGAGAGAGAGAGAGAGAGAGAGAGAGAGAGAGAGAGAGAGAGAGAGAGAGAGAGAGAGAGAGAGAGAGAGAGAAAGAGCAAGAGAGTTAAGAGTAATCTAGACAATGGACCATATACAGCCAAAATTCCACAAACTAATTTTCATTTCTAATAATATTTTGAACAAGCCATTTGGAATTAGCATTAGAAGTGCTTCTCTCCCATGAGATAATGTAGGTAATAGCAGCAGCAGCAGCAAAAAAAAATGTACAAAAAACTTGGCAGACTTATCAAACGCATGACCAACCCTATGAAAATATATAATGCACCAATTAGTGAATATTTCTCATTTCTATTGACTTTGGATCCCTAATTGGGATTGTTACAACAGTTCTGACCAGAATCGGAATCAAGGTATTCTTTAAAGCATAGTGTCCTTTATAAATCATGATTGCCATCGAATCATTAATAGGCCATACTAAAAATATTGATTCTATTGTCAAAGTTAAACAAATCTACAGCCTAGAAGGTGAAATCCTCTTCAAATAAGTTACTGGAGAGATCCTTACGATCCATTGTATAATATGATTTTCAAAAACAGCAAAAATTAGGCACCAACTAAGCTTAATTGTTCAGCATCAAACTACCTATTTTGTCCACCCAAATTCAATAAATAATGAATCATTTGACCATGGAAAAGAAAAAAGAAACTAGGGGAAATTAAAAAATAATAATAATTGAACTTAACAAGCAACTTGAACATACCCAGACATTTTCTTTCCAGATGTTCAAATCCTCTATCTCCTTCCTGTTGAAAGAAACAGAAGACAAAAGAACAAATCAGATGCCACAGACGAAGAACAGCTTAAGCTATCACTTCCAAAGCTTTACACAAGGAAAAATAAATTAGCAACATTCAGTATCATCTACTTGTTTGGTCTCAAAACTCATCCTATATTCCGATTTTTAACAAAAATTACAGTCATGCCCTCAACCAATCGGATCATGATGCAATAATACAACATCCATAAGTTGGTCCCAAAATTGCAATATTTAGCATCATCTATTTGTTTGGCCTCAAAATCCATCATATATTCCGATTTTTAATAAATTAAAGTCAAGCCCTCAACCAATTGGATCAAGATGGCAACAATAAGTTACATCAATCAAATGGGAATTTATATAGTTTGATTTAACACAAAGGCCATAGCTTATATTATCATAAGCTATTTTAAATGGGTTTAAATTTCCATCTATATACTACTCACAAATCACTTCAAAGCTTGGAAAAATCCCTTTTAGAGATAGAAGAAAAGAGTAAAAACGGAAGCAGCTTAATAAGGAACTAAGAAAAACACAAATTATGATCTATAATTAATTGATCAAAAGTAACACAACTAGCTCTCAAATGTTAATGCCCCCAATGGTATAGTATAAGCCACATGAGAACATTAGTTATAGTAATTGACCCTAGTTTCTCTAATTCAATAGGGGACACCTTATAGCATCTCAGGACTACACATTACTATCATCCCAGAACTGGCGGAAAGAGGATCCTGGTCATGTTGCTATCAAGTAACCAATGCCCTTAAGGCCTGCCTCAAGTGGTGAAGGGTTCGGGTAGGGTTATGGTTATGGAAGGTTCCATGTTCAAGTCCCAATGTGGACAAAAAAAAAGTATTTACCTATCAAAAGAAAAGGAGGTAAGCAATCCAGAATAAAACAATAATGATCATAAATTGTAAATCCAATTCATACAATCAACCAAACAGTAAATTGAATCACTGCTTCAATCGTAGTTCCCAAATCTACCCGATAAAAAAAATAGAATTCTTTAGCATCTTAACCACTTAATGCAACAGAATTCTGCTCATGAATGCAACAGACCCAATGGTAGTTTCCCTCACCTATGTAGACCCTAATAACTTCATAGAAATTCACTATTTCAGTTATCCCTTTCCTTAGGATACATGATAGAAGTTGTTTTAAAAAACTTAAGACAAAATAATTTTACATAATTATATTCACATAACCTGTGAAACCGCATTGTTTCAGGGGATAAATAAATCACAGTATAATCCACGCTATCTATATATCAAGTCCCTTTGGTTCTCGAGAAAGAGCTAAATCTATCTCGAATGTGATTTGACACAAAGAATCTTCCAATTCTCATGATTTGATAAAGATTATAATGTAGAATCCAATTCACTAAATCTTCTCAATTTAGGGGTTCGTGTTTCACCTATTTCTTGAGTAAAAAACACCTATTTATGTAGAGGAAACAAAACGAAGCAAAATTTCGATCCAGAAACTCCACCATTTTTCGAAAAAATATTTGGATTTCATCGTTCCCGCTAAACATAGGAAGTTATTATTTTCAACACAGCATTACATAGAGAAAAACCACAAACAAAGACAACAAATATTGACAGAGAACCTTGTTTGCTGAGGATAACAGAAACCCTAGATTGCTGTGGCTGCCCAGCAAAAGAAACGAACCAAAAATCTATGCGAATTTATAAAAGGAACCAATTTTAAGTAAACCCAAAACCCTAGCTTGTACCAAATTACTTATTTATCCTTTGGGTCAGTCCAGCCGTTTGGGGTCTACGTGAGATCCAGTTATTAAATACCCATGTTAGCAAGTAATTAATAAAATTCACTTTTTATTTGAAAATTACTTTTGAATTAACAAACAAAAATTAAATATTAAGAAAAATACTAGATAACAAACTTATAAAATTGTACATTATCATACGCTCGTATTCCCTCCCAATTTTTCTGTTCTTTGATGACAAGAGTAATCTATAATTAATATTTATTTTAATATTTTTATTTAGTTTCCTCCAATATTTTAAATAAAATTGTAACAAGATGAAAAGTAAGTGAAAATAAAAGCACCAAGTGTACATTTCTGCTTCCTATCTAATTATTTTGGTCTAAAGGCATGGCCGTTGAGCCCAAAGTAAAATAAACTAGTGATATATATTAAAAAAAAAAAATACAATTTTCCTTTCAACATAAAGAGAACATAAATGTGGGTTTAAGGGCTTTCTTTTACTTCCAAAAAAATTTGAAAGGTGAGAGAATTAAATTTTAGATCATTTAAAAGTTTTTAACTTTGTATTAATATATAGTGACGTGTGAAATGAACAACTGACCTTGTTTTGCAAATATCTTTGACAAAGTGAAATTTTTAAACAATTGAATTCATTAAATAAAATGACTTCATTAATTGGTATGACAAGTGAGTGATGTCTGAAATTTTATAGTTGTCTTATTACTTCACACATATCTTTTTGTAGAATAAACGATTTGTCAATTTTTTTTTCTAAAATTTTTTGAATTCCATTCATCCTTGTATATATATTCTCTTTTGAAAATTTTCAAGCGAATATCCTAATTAATCGATAAAAAATAAATAAAATATTTTACTAACAATTTTTTGAACAAGATAAATTGTCAAAATAAGAAACCATTTTTTTAATTATTGTGCAACTATATATTCGAGAATTCCAAAGTATGATTTGATCCTTAAAAATGACTTTCTTCGGTAAAAGAAATCATTTAAAAGAATTTTTTCTTTTTTAAACGACAAAAATAACTCTAGATAGGAAAAGTCTTTACCTCTCAAGAAAATATTTTAACTTTCTATATGTTTTACTTAGCGTGCGTTTGTTTTTTATTTTTGCAATAACTTATTTTTTAATTTTTAAAATTTTCTTTTAAATATAAAAATACAAAATATTTGGGGTTTTCTATTTAGAAAAAAAAAATCATATTTTAGAATCGGCACAAAATATTTTAAAACCCACATAAAATATTTTTAAGACAAGAAATATTTAATTTTGGATTCATCAATCTATTATTTTTAAATATTACTTTACATATATATATATATATAAGAGTATATATATATATATATATATATATATATATATATATATTTAGTTATATAAAATAAATAAATCTAATAATTATTTTTTAAGAATGGGATAATTTAATTTTCTATAAATCATAGTATGTTATACATATATTTTCCACTTTCTATATGTTTTACTTTTGCTCTTGTTATTTGATAGTCTTAACTTTTTACTCTCATTTTCCTTAATTATCTATATTATATTCTTATTATTTCAAAATCTTTATTCTAATGCGGAATACTTTTATCAAAATATAATTTATAAGGATAATTTTAGAATAAGTTTTAAATTAATTTTATCAAACAATATTCATATATATCAACTATACTCCCTTTCCCTTAAGGATAGGATTTGATATATATATATATATATATATATATATATATATATATATATATATATATATATATATATAAGTATATGATTTATAGAAAATCTTCAACCAATCAAATAAAGGGAAAGGCAACGAATATACAAAGCTTCCTAATTAAATCCTATAATAAAATGGTTGATAAATAAAATGAAATGTGTTGTGAAATTATTATAAAATGCAAAGTTTAAGAGAAATATATTTTTCTCTTTGTTTATATATATCAAAAGAGAGAAGGAAGAAAAGACAAAAATAAAAATAAAAAGGAGAGAAACTTGAGAGTGCACAAAAGAGAGAGGGAGAGAGAATAGAAAATGTAATTCCCGAAATAATCTTATACATAGAGGGGAAAGCCTTTTATAGGCTTCCCTAATCACCTCATACATGAACCATGTATATGAGGTTCATAAAGGAGATTCATAAAAGCCTTTATAAATTGGCTTTATCATTATGGTCATTACACTTATTCATTAGGTCCAATAGGTTCATGTATGTGGTCATTCACCACATAAAGCCCTTCATTTACAACACTCCCATTGAATGACCACCATAAAGAATATGCTTTATTAAAACCTTACTAATAAAACCCATTGAGACAAAACCTAGTGAAGGAAAAATAGTATAATATTTTTATGATGTTGTAGGGTGTTCTTAGTTTGTTAAGATTCCTTCATTAAAAACCTTGTTAGTAAAACTCAGTAGGATAAAACTTGATGAAGGGAAAAAGAGTACAGTACACTAACATCATATCATAAGCATACTCCTCCTCATGTCAATGTCCTTCAGTTGACACATTCCAATATTTTATATTAACTTCTTGAATGTTAAGGTTGACAATGACTTTATGAATAAGTTTACTAGATTATCACTTAAGCGTATTTGTTGAACATCAATTTCACCACTCTTTTGGAGTTCATATATATAAAAAAACTTTGGAGAAATTTGTTTAGTTCTGTCTCCTTTGATATAATCTCCTTTGATATGTGCAATGCATGTAGTATTATCTTCAAATAATGTTGTTGGATTTTCTTTGATAGAGGGGAGTCTGCATGATTCTTGCATATGTTGAATCATCGATCGAAGCCATTTACATTCATGACTTGCTTCGTGAATTGTTGTAATCTCTGAATGATTCGATGATGTGACCACCATTGTCTGCTTAAAGGATCTCCATGAAATAACAGTTTCATTACAATTAAACACATACCTTGTTTGTGACTTGGCCTTATGTTGGTATGAAAGGTATCTTGCATTAGTATATCCAAACAATTGCTCCTTTGATTCCTTTGAATAAAATAGACTCATTAATTGTTCCTTGTTCCTTAGAGGTAGCACAATATATGCTTGATACCATTCCGATGTCTTTGGGTTGGAGCGAAACTGTACATGGCTAATAAATTAACAGAAAAAACAATATTTGAGTGAGTATAATTTGCAAGATACATAAGGGCACCAATGACACTAAGATATGGTACTTCGGGACCAAGTAATTCTTCACCCCTTTCACAATGATGAAATGGGTCCTTTTCATGTCATGTGAACAAACATCATTGGAGAATTTAAAGGGTGTGTTTTATCCAAATAAAAACGCTTTAAATTTTTCTTAGTTTATGCCGATTGGTGATGTGACACCCCAAATCTTGGGGTCCCGTTGACAACCCATCAACCCGTAGAATTCCTGTGGATTTCGGGTGACTCGATATCACATTGTTGTGTCTCATTTAATAACATCCATATTTTTTTTTAAAAATCGGGCATAGTCTCCTTTGTTCAAGGAGCTCTACCCAACATACAACCCGTATAACAATATAATTTATACATATCCGTGGTCTCAATGTATAGTATCGAATTCTACATCGTCTATTTGTCTATTATCCCCAATATACATCCCTTATCGGACCTATTCATTCACATTTAAATCTAAAATATGAAAATAAACGCCAATTGATACCCATATGAGTCCGATCACGACCCTTCCCATATTTACATAGCCGACTATTTATACAGTCCAAAAGAATTTAATTACAATTTCTTTTACATAAAATACTTTTTATAAAGTATTGTCAAGGCCACATGTCGCCTTCTTCACAATCACGCCTCGTCTGAGTTGTCGCCTTCCCGTGACTCGCTCAGACTTGAAAGGTCCCATTAACGGTGAGCAATACCGCAGAAAAATTCCTCCTACAATGGCTACTCCGTCTAAACGCATGAAATTCCATCGAAATAAAACATCAAACCATATTCCATATAAACAATGTAATCCTATATGGAATGTTCTCGTGTCACTGGCGCATGAGATCTACTCTCATGCTCCACAACCCGAGTCCCGACCGACTTCTTTATATTCCAACGCCAAGTGTGAAACCAACATCGTGTTTCACCAACACTTAAACCATCGACAACCCTCCAATTTTAATTTATAAAATCTCGTGTGTTTATTTGGGTTGCGAATTTCCGGGGTCTCATCGTAGGCTTCGCAATGCCTTCCGACACTTTTGCGAACTTTCATCGCTGGATCCATATGTCTAACTGGCACAAATTGGCCTTTCCACCCTGCGTGGGGGATCACCCCATCTCTTGCCTCACCCCAAATGCACGAAATTTATTATTATTATTTTATATAACTGTGAGTCTCAATTTTGGACGTTGTCCCATTTCCGAGCTCACCACACATTCACCAAGAATGGTGAATAACAGTACTATGTACTCACACTCAACTTGACACGATGTGATCGTGCATATGAAATGCAATCATACCATTTAATGCTACAATTTCATGCTATGTCATGCCACATGCACAATAAGAGCTACATGCAACATTTATAAATATTGGATAATTATATTTCTAACATATAATTTTGGTACCTCGTGGAGTTTGATGAAACTCCAAGATTTTGGTACCCACGTATAGCTCTCGATGCGTGGACCGACTTTGCCTTTTGCTCCAATGAAAACCTACGATCCGATTTTCGTAAATCTTAGAGAAAAGCGAAGAAAGAAAAAAAAACCCTCTTCTCTCTCTATTCTCGCTCTCCCTGTCCCTTCGTCCCCCTTTTTCCTTTTTGACTTTTATGCTCTTTTTATTTATTTATTTATTTATTTATTTATTTATTATTATTATTTTTCTTTTCCTTTTTTTTTCTTGTTTTATCTTTCCCATTATTTCCTTCATTTGAAACTTGGCTCAATGTGAACCATTCACACAAGTGCACCACATGTCATGTCATGTGTCACCCGACACCCGATGTCTTGAAAAACGTGAAATTCCAACTATCTCGAAATTTGACGAAATTTGACAGAGAATCTAGAGATTTCAGAGACGAATTCAACCCAGTGAAGTCCGTTTAACCGAGATCTAGAAAGTTCCTGCCAACCAAAATTATCTTTTTACCATTTTTTAGAAAAATTAAAAATTTTAAAATTTTCCCAGGTTTTACATTTTTCCTCCCTTAACAGAATTTTGTCCCCGAAAAAAACACATACTAGCACACAAACATATGCAGATGCAGTAATATTCTAATGTCAAATATTAGACCATGCACCTTCGTCCTCAAATAGGAAAGGATAGGTGGCTCGCATTGTGTCCTCGCGTTCCCATGTTGCCTCCTCCACTCTTCGGTGTTGCCACAACACTTTTACTAACCGCACGGTCTTGTGTCGTAAAACTTGATCCCGGCTATCCAAGATACACACTGGTCTCTCCTCGAAGGTCCCATCAGTGTCAGTAGTAATCTCTCCCCAATCCACTACATGAGTTAGATCTAGAGTATACTTTCGGAGCATTGAGACGTGTAACACCTCATGGGCACCTGATAAACTCGGTGGTTGTAACACCCCGAAATATACCCTAGTCGTTTTCAACGTGTTTAGGGTATTTTCTAGGCATAATTTGAATTTTTCGTAATTTAAATGCGAAACATGGAAATTGAGAAACTCGAAAATTTTACTAGACACAAGGGTAAATATGTAATTTGTCAATATGAGATATAGAAGTCATAAGATAAGAAGACTATGGGTTAAAATAGAAATATGCATAACTTGTTTTGCTAATAATGGAGAGTGGGAGGATAAAAAGGCAAATAAAAGGAAATTTAACTATAAAAAGGAGAGGGGATAAAAAATATCTCATTTTTGGTCTCCAAAAGAGAGCTCATACAGGTTAGAAGAGAAGAAGAGAGAAAGGAAGAAGAGAAAAGAAGAAGAAGAAGAAGAAGAAGAAGAGGCCAAGAAAGGTATGGATTCTAGGATGGAACTTTATGGAACTGTGGTTTTGTATGGAATCATGTGTATTTTGGACTTTGGTAGGGATTTCTATGGTTTCCAAACCTAGGGTTTAGTTAGGAATTCATCATAACCCTAGATTTGTTGGAAGTTAGGTTGAAAAACCCTAGTTTGTATCAAATAGATATGGAATCCTTCATTTGAGGTTGGATTCATGGTTTAATTACAAGTAATGTAGTTTGGGTGTAGAACAAACCCTAACTAATCTTCATGTTAGGTTTATACGGTTATGATCCATTTTAGAGTTGTTTTTGTGAGTGATTCATGATGTTTTACAAGATGGAATAAGAGGAAAAGTATGGAAGAAAAGTGAGGAAACAGGGAAAACTGGCTATTTCCGGGCAATTTCCGTGAAGTGGTACCTGGCACTAGAACAGGCGGTATTGGTACCACCTATGGCAAAATGGTATCGTACCATCGCGCGGTACCGGTACCACTCAATTTAGGAACCAAAGTGGTACCCATTCAAGACAAAGTGGCACCGTACCAACTTCTGCATCATGATCGCATTCCAGACTAATCCAAGTGGTACCTAGCACTACTGCTTCCGACAATTCTCATTTTGTATTCGCAGAGCCCTAAGCTCGACCAGATACCGAGGGTATAGGAACCCTAATAAATGAATATCGAGGATTCAAATAAGAATGTAACTAAGGAAATGCATTCACACTCGCCTCTCGCGACCGATGGGCAAACTTAACGCTCCTAAGATAAGATAGTAAGTTCCCGAACTACATTATTATAGGAATGCCTACACCGCATATTGTTGACACGCCAACAATTTCATAGCGGCACGCCTCTTATCGGTGCTTCTAAGACTTCGCGAAGTGCCACGACACTTATGTTACGGCGGCGTGTACGTCTCGACGGTTTGAAGACTACTACTGCTACGACACTCGTTACATGGCGTGCACGCTCTAATCAACGTTTCTAAGACTCGCTGCTAAGGCTTCACGCTCGCGCGCACACGTTCGATAAGTGCTTCGCACTCTCGCTTAATGCTATGACACTTCCTGCTACGCTGGCAGGCACATTCCGACCGCTGCTTGGCACTTCGCTGCTACTTCGCACTCGCTTATCGCGCATCGCTTTGGATCAATGTCGACACTCTTCTAGCTACGACACGACACTTCAAGCACGCAGGCGTGCACGCCCGATTAGTACTTTTACACTCCCGCTTTGCTACAACACTCAAGATTTCATACGCATCTTCCTAGCACTTATCAGGTCGTGGTTCTACTCATTTACATCGGGTCTAGGTAATCCAATAGTTATATGATAAGAATTTGAGTGACGAATAAGAGTAAAGAAATGTATATCGTTTTGTTCTGAATGTACCTACGGGTACCTCTGTATAAGTATAAGTTTTGATGTACCTACGGGTACCTCTGTACAAGTATAAGTCTGCTAAAAGTAGAAGCTTTGTAACTCATACGGGGAGATCTGAATAAGCATAAGTATGTTATAAGTACAAGTATGAGTATTAGTTTGTTATATGAATTCATGAAAATTTTGATATATGTTACTGTTATTTGCTTACTATAAATGTTTATATGCATAAGACATATGTTTCACTTCATGTAAAGCTTAGTACCTGCTTCTAATCCGTGGTACAGAGGAGAACGCTCGTGATCTCCCCGATACACCGCGCACATTAGTGCGTTCATCACAAGAGGTCAAGGCCTGACGTAAATGTAAATGTACGCCAGATATGTAAACGGGACTCGTGATCGGGTATATGACATCGTAAACAATTTACTACGATGGTAGTTTTATTTTGTATTTTTGTATATGATTTTTTTTATACAGTTCTAAGACTTGGGCTCACCAATGTTTGAAAAAGCAGGTAAAGAGTTCTAGTCCAGTCTCTCACGCCTCTGAGCGTGACAAGTTGGTATCAGAGTATAGGTATACGATAACCTAGGGTTTGATGGGATATGATACCAACAACAAGTTGCACGAGCCTAGGTTTGTGTACTTTGGAAGAGCCTGGGACATAATGTGACTACATAGTAATGTGCCGCCTAATGCGATGTCTTTGTTTCTGGTGTAATAGTCTAGAATGGATCCACCTTCGGTGTCAGAGATCGAAACAAATGAAAGCGCCAATCCTTCGATCAATCAGCTCGTTACCCTGATTGAACATTGTAATGAAAATGCTTCAATCAAGGCATTGGGTAGTGGATCTCTTAGATATGGCAAGGGTATTAGATCGACTCACTACCGAGCTTCGGAAAGATTCACAGTAGCATGGATGGAAGAATTCCACTCAGACAAGTATGGAAGAGTCCCAAAAGCCGAGTTTCGCTTGAAAAACTAGAAAGGGCTCTAGATGAAGTGAGATGTCCCGTGGACTGGTACACACATGTAGTTTCATTGTCGCAGCAAAGAGATATGATCGCAAGCCGGTTTTGATAACCACTACTTAGATCCACTATAATGACTACTTCACATGTAGAGTTTGGTCACGAAGTATGTCAACGATGATTACAAGGAGTCAAAATGGAAGCAATTCTTGACTTAAGACAAGGGAACAAAGACGCGGTCGACGATGAGAAAGAATCACTGCCTTATAAATATGCACTAATCCTATTCATTTAAAAAATTCAGATGCATGGCTTATGGGGCTTAAGTATGAGTCCACTGTATGGTGCAATCACACTATCACATGATGTTACACAATTTTATCACTAGTACAAGCGGCTATAAAATTGAGAAGTTTGAAAATTTGAAGAGTCAAGAAAGAAAAGAAAAGAAAGAGAGTAAGTTCTCAAGAGGTTCCTGGGAAAAGCACCTGTAGTCACAAGCAGATTCAAGATAGGGTTTAGCTATAAGGGTGTGGAGACAAGGACCTACCTATGACACAGTTTCGGCTGAGGCACCCTAACCGACAAGAGGAAAGACATACACTGGACCGCCACAATATCATCTGTATTCGCAGATCGTAACCCAGGTTGTTTTCTACTTAATTCATTCGTAATAGCCAACCTGTCACAGATCGGAAGTCTAGAAATCTCAAGAAACAGAGAGAGGTTAATTATCTACTTTACCTGAGTAAGGCAGAGGATGAAGTGGTTCACAAGAAAATGCAAAAAGCTTCAGATAGTGAATCGTCCCGCTTACCCAAATTTCAAATAGCTTATAAGCATGAGAGTCAGGAAGATCCCGACATACCGGGTTATCACATCCATTCCTTCGACAGCTGACTCTGGTGGCGTTTAATTGATCCGGCTCTGGCGCATTCATATATATGCATGGAACAAATGAGAGAGAAACTGTTTCAATAGCCAGAAGTATGACCGGGCTTTGTTATAAGTCCTCTCAGGCATAAGAATGTGAGTAAACCGTTGAGAAGATCGGTCTCTAACACATGATGGTGGAATTTATTTAACGAATGGCATTTTCGTTTCATGAGTTTGATTTTGACACATCAACAATTTGTTATCATACACGGCCATAGTTGATTGTGATAAGAAAATAGTCCTACTTTCAAGTTCTGACTGGTATACAAGATGTGTATCCGATCTGAATCAATACCGAAAGTTATTTTAGCTATGAAAGCCCGACGTTTTCTAAGAAAAGCTTGTGAAGCCTTTTTGGCTTTGATCCTTGACTCCAAAAGAAAGCAAGTGAATTTAGAAAATATTCCTATGATTAGGAGTCTTGACATATTTCGAGGAATTACTGTGAGGTCATTTCGAAAAGAGAAGTGGATCTCTATTGAAGTAGTGCAGGAACGACTTATTTCAGGCACCCTACCGTATGGCCCCAACCGAATCGGGAAGAGTTGAAGACTCCAACTAAAGATTACTGGATAAGGGTTTCATCCAACCTAGTGTCTCACCAAAAGACTTCATGATTTGTTAAGAAAGAAAAGATGGCACTCTTCTGATGTGCATTGACTACCCAAATAAACAAAGTGACGCTTAAGAATAAGATTCATTACCAAGAATAGAGGATTTATTTGATCGCTTGAAAGGAGCAAGTGTATTTCAAAGGATGGGATCATGATCTGATATATCAACCCAAAGAGGCTATCCAAACATCTTTAGAACTGTTATGGCCATTATGAGTTTTTAGTAATGCCATTTGGGTCAATTCACTGTCTTACCGAATTTATGGACTTACACTTATGTTTTCCACTCTATTTGACCAATTTGTTGTGGTATTTATTGATGACATCCTTATGTATTCTAAAGATGGCCAGAACATGAATCACGAGAATATATTGCAAACTTTGAGAAAGAATAAGTTATTTGCAAGTTAAGTAAATGTGATTTTTGGTTTAGGAAGTGTCATCTCTGTATCACTGTATATGCGTATGTACAGAGACTTTTATGAAAATTTAATATCATGAATTGGAAACCCTCCTCTAAAAATGTAACCCGAGGGGCGGAAGTTCTCGAGTTTATTGGTTATTATCAAGATTTGTACAAGGATTTTCAGTTATAGCATCCTCACTTATGAGTCATCTAAAAGGATAGTTTGAGTGGGATGATAAGTGCAATTCAGCTTTTGAAAGGTTAAAAGAAATAATCGGTCAAGCATCGGGTTGTTGATTCAAATTTACTTCGGATTATACTGTGTACGCGGATGCTTCTCGAGGATAGGTTTGGGATGTGTGTTGATTCAGATGGGAAAGTAGTGGCTATGCTTCACAGCTGAAACTCGCATGAGCAAAACTATCCCACACATGACTGGGAGTTAGCAACAGAAGGTTCGCTTTGGAAAATTCGCGACACTATTTATACGGGAAAAATGTGAATTTTAACGATCATAAGAGTTCAAATATTTGCTAACTCAAAAGATTTGAACTTGAGGCAATGGCTCCCAGGTTGGAATCTGTTTAAAGACTATGATTGTATAATTGATTACCACCTGAGAAAGAAATGTAGTGGTGGGATGCCTTTGAGTAGGAAAATGTTTCTACTTTGACTTTGAAAGATTATGATCGAGATCAAGACTCGATGCAGCCTTGTCAAGCTCAACTGAGTTATACCGGAATTGAAGCAAATGATAGTGAATGCTTAGAAAGATGATGCCAAGTTACAAGAGATAGTTTAGTTAGTCAGTACTGGAGACAAGACTGATTTTTCCATAGATGAAAGTGGAGGTTTGTTGTACAAGAACAGATTATGTGTACCGAATGATATGGGTTTGAGAAAGAAGATATTATATGAAAGCCACAATACTATTTTCACCATGCATCCTGAAGGTAATAAGATGTACCAGGATATGAAACAATACTATTGGTGGCGAGGATGAAAAGCATATTTTGAGTACGTTTCAAGTGTCCGACGTGTCAGCAAGTAAAGGCCGAACACCAAGTACCATCCGGTCAACCCTTCCACCTCATTGGAAGCCGGGACATTTATGGATTTCGCATCCTGGGCCTTCCCACCTAAAGGAAATATGATGCGCTGGGTAATTGTGACGATTGATTCAAGTCTCGCCTCACTTCCTACTGATCCGACTTGACTATTCCATGGATCGTCTAGCGGAACTCTATATGAGCGAAATTGTAAGATTGCATGGGATTCCCTTATCGATAGTGTCCGACCGCGATCCATGGTTTACGTCAAGGTTTTGGAAGGAATTACAACACTTTTAAAGAGATCAATTTTAGCACCGTTTCCATCCACAAACAAATGGATCGCTTGAAAGAGTATCTGTGTGTCAGAAGATATGCTTCTGTGGTTATGTATTAAATTTTTCGGAAGTTGGGATAGGTATATTCCACCATGGAATTTGCTTATAACAACAGTTATCAGTCCAGTATTAGTATGGCCTCGTATGAAGCTTTATATGGAAGGAGATGTAGAACTCCTACATTTTGGACAGAGTTGAATGAGTATAGATTATTGGTCCTGATTTAGTAAAAGACATGGAAGAAAAAGTTCAGATTATTTAGCAGAGGTTAAAAGCTTCTAGTGATAGACAAAGGTGTTATGCTAATTTGAAGAGAAAGGATATAGTTTATGAAGTCGGAGATAAAGTGTTTTTAAAAGTATCTCCATGGAAAAAGATACTTCACTTTGGAAGAAAAGGAAAACTGAGTCTAAGATTCATTGGCCCTTACGAGATTTTAGAAAGGGTCGACCAAGAAGGTATCGTTTGGCACTTTCTGAGTTTAGCCAAATTACATGATGTATTCCATGTGTCTATGCTTCGTAGATATTGTTTTGACAAATCGCACATATTACCAGTTCAAGATATACAAGTGCATGAAGATTTCATTTTGATGAAGAGCCGAAAGTTATTCTAGATCTTGAAATAAGATAGTTGTTGAACAAGCAAATCCCTCTGGTAAAAGTGATTTGGCAACATCATGGTATGAATGTTTGACATGGGAACTAGACTACAATGAGGCACACACCAAATTGTTCAGTAAATCTCAGATCTAAATTTATATTAAGGGGGAGAATTTAACACTCGAATATACCCTAGTCGTTTTCAACGTGTTTAGGGTATTTTGTAGGCATAATTTGAATTTTTCGTAATTTAAATGTGAAACATGGAAATTGAGAAACCCGGAAATTTTACAAGACACAAAGGTAAATATGTAATTTGTCAATATGGGATATAGAAGTCATAAGATAAGAAGACTATGGGTTAAAATAGAAATATGCATAACTTGTTTTACACAATGGAGAGTGGAGGACAAAAAAGGCAAATAAAAGGAATTTAACTATAAAAGGAGAGGGGACAAAAATATCTCATTTTTGGTCTCCAAAAAGAGAGCTCATACGGCTGGAAGAGAAGAAGAGAAAGGAAGAAGAGGTTAAGAAGAAGCTAAGAAGAAAGCCAAGAAAGGTATGGATTCTAGGATGAACTTTATGGAACCGTGGTTTTGTATGGAATCATGTGTATTTTGACTGGTAGGGATTTCTATGGTTTCCCAAACCTAGGGTTTAGTTAGGAATTCATCCTAACCTTAGATTTGTTGGAAGCTGGGTTTAAAACCCTACTAGAACAATAGATATGGAATCCTTCCTTGAGGTTGGATTCATGGTTTAATCAAAGCAATGGAGTTTAGGTGTAGAACAAACCCTAACTAATCTTCATGTTAGGTCATGTAAGGGTTATGATCCATTTAGAGTTAGTCTTGGGGAGGATTCCAAAGATAGGTTTTTGAAGTAAGATGGAATAAAGGAAAAGTATGGAAGAAAAGTGAGTGAAATAGGGAAAATCTGCTATTTCTAGGCAATTTCGCGAAGTGGTACTGGTACCAGAACAGGGGTGGTATTGGTACTACTTACAGTGGAAAAATGGTACCGGTACCATCCAAAGTGGATTTATTCAAGACAAAGCGGCATTCTGTGATCAACTTAACATGATCAAAATCGCAGACTAATCCGCTTTGGTACCAGCATCATTGCTCTCGGATAACCCCGATTTTGTATCTGTATCGTTGCTTTCGACCAGATACCGAGGGTATAGGAACCTTAATAAATGAATATCGAGATTTAAATAAGAATGTAACTGCTGAAAATGTATCGCACTGGGTCACCCCCACGTGAATTGATGGGCAAACTTAACGCCCCTAAGATAAGATAGTAAGTTCCTGAACACATATAATTGTAGGAATGCCAAAGACCATATATTAAATGACACGACACTTCTGTTACGACATGGGCAGGCATGTCTATGATCGATGCTTCGGCACTCCTGCTAGTGCTACGACACTCGCTAATGACGCGGGTAGGCATGTTCTAATCTGCTTCTGGGCACTCGCTAGCTGGGCTATGACACTTCGCTACATGGGCATACACATTCTAATCGAAGGCTTCAAGACTTGCCATAGTGCCATGACACTCGCTACGTGGGCGTGTACATTCCGATCGCTATTTCAAGACTTTCGCAGTGCTACGACACTTCCGTTACGCGGGTCAGCACGCTTTGATTACGTCAAGACTTCGCTTTATGCTA
The DNA here is from genome assembly GCA_016808115.1 of Tetrastigma voinierianum. Classification (NCBI taxonomy): domain Eukaryota; kingdom Viridiplantae; phylum Streptophyta; class Magnoliopsida; order Vitales; family Vitaceae; genus Tetrastigma; species Tetrastigma voinierianum. Next base: position 493,700 of record JAEQBH010002137.1, on the reverse strand, counting down.
ATACACTTCAGACTGCATAAGACTTCGTACTTATTGTGTCGTGGTCCTACTCATTTCTTATTACTGGTCTAGGTAATCCAATAGTTATATGATAAGAATCTGAATGACGAATAAGGGTAAAGAAATGTATATCGTTCTGTTCTGAATGTACCTACGGGTACCTCTGTACAAGTATAAGTCTGCTAAAAGTAGAAGCTTTGTAACTCATACGGAGACTGGTCAAGCATAAGTCTCGTTAAGCAAGGCATGACTATTAGTTTGTTATTATATGAATTCATAAGAAAATTTTTTGATATTCATATCGTTATTTGCTTACTAGTAAATGTTTATATGCATAAGACATATGCTCTCCTACTATGTAAAGCTTGGGCACGTTTTCAACTGTAGGTACAGAGAACGCTCATGATCTCCCACTGGGCAGGGGTTCATCACAAAGAGGTTCGCTCCGATGTGTAAATGTAAATATATACAGATAATGTAAACGACTCGTGACCTGATGTATATGACATCTGTAAACACCACTACTTGCAGGTTTTATTTTTTATTTTGTATACCATTTTTTATAGCGCCCTAAGACTGGGCTCACCAATGTCCGAAAAGCGTAAAGAGTCCTAGCCCGCCTCAGACTCAAGTGATAATGAGGTAGCGCCCAACCGATATACAACTGTGCCCACCCTCTCGAGTACCTCAAAAGGCCCAATATATCTCGGTGCTAGCTTCCCTTGCTTCCTGCCGCACTTAATTCACTCTCTCTGTAGTACACCAGAAGATCGTGATCACCCACCTCAACCTAGAGGTTCACGGCCATCCGTCTGGGCGTAGCTCTTCTACCGGCTTTGAACTATAAGAAGATGCTTTTGTATCAAACCCACCTTCTCCGAGGTGTGTCTAATTAGATTCGGACTAGTGATGGAACTCTCTCCCACCTCTGTCTAACAAATCGGGGATTGGCATGACCTTCCATATGTTCCCCATAGTGCACCTCAGATACTCGCCCGGGCAACCCGTTGTTGCAGGCTTAACTCTACTAAGGGTAAGTTCTCCTCCCAACTACCCTTTAAGATTCAGCTGTATGTCAATATCTTCTAAAACTCAGATGGTCCTCTCTCGACCGACCACCTGGCCTCGTGGATAAAAAACGTGCTCACCATCCACTACGTCCCCATGGCCTTTTGGAAACTCTTCCAAAAGTGTGTCATAATCTAGGATCCCTGTCTGATATGATAGAGACTGGTATGCCATGAAACCTGACAATCTCACAAATATACAACCGGCAGAATTCCTCCAGTGTGAAGGTCATCCGCACTGCTAAAATGTAATACCTCAAAATACACCCTAGTTGTTTTTAAACATAATTAGGGTATATTATTAGTGCATTTGGAAATTTTTCGTAATTATTATTTTACTAAGTGAGAAAATTTTGAAACTCGGAATTTGTACAAGATACAATGGTAAATTTGTAACTTGTCAAAATGGGACACAAAAGACATAATATAAGAAGATTGTGGGTTATTATATAAATGGCATAACTTGATTTGCAAATATAGGAGATTTTGAGGACAAAGTGCAATAAAAGGAGAGTTAAAGGTCAAAAGGTGGAGACCAAATTGGTCTCTCATTTTTTTGGAGAGCTCATACTAGAAGTAGAGAGAGAAGAGGAAGAAGAAGAAAGAAGAAGCAAGAAGAATAAGGAAGGAGAAGAAAGCCAAAGAAAGGTATGGAGTTTGTTAAGTTAGAGGAACTTGAACAAAACCATGATTTCTTGGTAATATTATCGGGACTTTTGGGACTTTCAGATGGAATTGTTTGCTGAAGAAGAAACCATAAACCTATTTTTTTTTTTTTATGAATTTGGGTTTAAAAGAACCCTACTTGGCATATTGGTTGTGTTTGACTCTGTTAGCTCGATTGTAATCCTCAATTGAGGAATATTTGTATTAAGGAAATATCGGGCTCTTAGGGGAGATGTCACTAAAAAAATTTCAAACTTCGAATGGTCATAATTTCTGTCCAAACCCGCCTTGCATGTTCTGTGACTCTGCAAACCCTTTGATTTGAGTCTAGAATCCATCCATATATAGCTTGATAATATTGGAACTCATATTAGGTCCATAAATTATAAAAAACAATAGGCCCTACTGGTTCTGCTCGTAGTCACTGTTCATGGGAAGCCTCAAACTTCGGATGGTCATAATTTCTTCGTCCGAACTCCGTTTCAGATGTTCTTGGACTCTATGGAAACCTCTTTGAGTCTAGAATCCATTCTTATATATCTTGATAATATTAGAACTCATATTAGGTCTAGAAATCATGAAAATAGTAGGCCTTACTTGTTCTGCTCGTAGTCACTGTTCATGGGAAGCCTCCAACTTCGGATGGTCATAATTTCTTTGTCCAAAATCCATTTGAGATGTTCTAAGAATCTATAGAAAGCCCTTTGAGTATAGAATCCATCAATATATAGCTTGATAAAATTGGAACTCATATTAGGTTCGTGAATCATGAAAACAAGAGGTCCACCGGTTCTGGGCCGTAGTCATTGTTCATAGAACTCAACTTCACTCATAATTTATTCTGCTGAACTCCTCGCTTCAGATGTTCTTGGACTCTATGGAAACCCCTTTGAGTCTAGAATCCATACATTTATAGCTTGATGAAATTGGAATGATAGTAAATAGCTCATAAGCATACATGGTAACCATAGTTATTCATGCATATAATGAGATATGAAAAATGAAAAGATATGAATAAATGATTGTAAATATCGCATATGATCACCGAATGACAATAATTTTTCGGGAATATGAGATATGTACTGAACATAAAATACACATGAATTGTCTCCTTAGAACCTGGTAGAGGGATAGATGGGTATGCCTATTAGGGAAAAACAAGTCTGCAACATACTGATCAATCAAGCCCCCGCGAGGTCATTACACTCTTCGGCCTTATAGATGGTCATTGTCTCAGCATAATGATAATAACGCCTTCGCCCTTAGATGGTCATCTCACATTAATGATAATACAATAGTTCTTTATGTATCACTGCTTCAGACAAGGAGTACGCTGGGGTCTTATAGTTTCCTTTATCCACTTCTAAGGTTTATGCAAACATGAAACCTAAAACAAATGACTTGAATATGACATATGAAATGATATGATATGATAAGAGAAGCATAGCACCGCTATGCGATGATAAGTATATTGTAACAAGAACATGAAGCAAAGTGTAAAATGATATGAAATGTATATGAACGTTGATAAGAAATGAAACATGATATGACAAGTTAATATGAGATATGTATAAGCATGTTTAAATGATATGATATGTTAGATGTGCATGCATGTGTATAGAAGTGTGATGATTCGTGTTAGTAGTCGTCCACGAGTTTATTCCCACTAAGCTATAAGTTGAGCATGGGTGTTTCATCCGTATAGGTACGGGGGAGAAGGTAAATGAGAAGTCCGCACACTCCACATCGCTGAATCCAAGGCCAACACACTACTAGGTGCCTACTGTTAATCTTTGGGCCATTTCAGATATGTTTTGTTTTTGTAAACAATGTAAATATTGTAAATGTCGAACATCTATACGGAAGCCAGATATATTTTGTAACTGGTCGCTACGTATCATAGTACAAGTTAAATGTTTAACATTATATTATATGAATAAACAAGCTTAAAGGTTATAAGTTTATAAAAAATAAAATAAAATTGACACTTCGACACTGCAGCCGAAGCGAAGGCCATGTGTTAGCCATCAGAGCCTAGTTTAGGTGTCACGGGAAGAGTCTTAGACAAGGATGTACCTACATAGTAATCGTGTCGGGCCTAATGCGGATGTCCTTGTTTTGTATATTGTCTAGAATGGATTGGTTATCCAAACATAGGGTCATAGTTGATTGTGATAAGAAAATAGTCATGCTTAAATGTCCTGACCTATTCGAAGTAACAATATAGGGTATCTGATCGAAACCAATACCGAAAGTTATTTCAGCTATGGAAGCTCGACATTTTCTAAGAAAAGGTTGTGAATCCTTTTTGGTTTTGATCCTTGATTCCAAAAGAAAGCAAGTGAATTTCGAAAATATTCCTGTGATTAGGGAGTTCCTTGATGTATTTCCCGAGGAATTAACTGAGTACCAATTTCGAAAGAAAAGATCTCTATTGAAAGCTGCCATGAACGACTTATTTCGAGGGCACCCTATCTTATGGCTCCAACTGAACTAAAAGAGTTGAAGACTCAACTACAGGATCTATTGGATAAGGGTTTCATCTGACGCGTCCACCTCAAAGTACTCCGCTTTATTCATATGAAGAAAGATGGCACTCTTCGGATGTGCATTGACTACATGCAAATAAACAAAGTGACAGTTAAGAATAAGTATCCGTTGCTAAGAATAGAGGATTTATTTGATTGTCGGGTGATGTAATCTTTCCGAAGATCGACCGCGATCCGATATTATCAACAGAAGAAAGCGAGTAGGAGCAGCGAAGACCGCATTTAGAACCCGAGCATGCCATTATGAGCTGGGTAATGCCATTCGCTGACTAATGCACTAAGAACATTCATGGATTTAATGAATAGGTATTCGAATCTCTTTGAGGATCGCCAGGAAGGGTCTTTATCGATGACATCTCGTGTATTCTAATGATGCATAGGAACATGAACAACATCCGAAAATAAATCCGCATACGCCAAGAGAAAAGAAGTTTTATGCTGTCACAAATGTGATTTTGCCAAAGGAAGTTTCCTTCTTAGGCCATATCAGGTGTTTATAGTATAAGAGTTGATCCTAAAAAAGATTAAGGTCACAGAATTGGAAACCACCTCGAAATTTAACCGAGGTGAGAAGTTTCTTGGGCCTAGCAGGTTATTATAGAAGATTTGTGAGAGGCTTTTCTGTCATAGCTTCTCCACTCACCAAGTTACTTAGGAAAGGAATAAAGTTTGAGTGGATAGACAAATGTTAGAATAGTTTTGAATAGTTTAAAGGGATGCAAGTTGAAGCACCGCCAAGATCGGACGCTAAATCTCAATTTCTAAAAGAATATACTCTGTATAAATATGTTTTAGTATTTGGTTCGATGCGTATTGATGGGAAATGGTGGCTTATGCTTCTCCAGACAAGAACTGAACAAACTATCCCATTCATGATTTGAGTTATAAACTGTAGTGTTCATGAAAAAATATGGCTTACACTACTTATACAGGAAAGTGTAATTTTACACCACATCATAAGAGTCTCAAGTACTTGCTAACGCAGTAAAAGAGTTAAATTTGAGACAAACTGAGGTGGTCTGGAGTTATTCGCTGATTATGACCGCATCATGATCACCACCTAGAAAGGCTAATGTAGTACGATGTTTTGCCGAAAGACGTGCTGGTAGCAATGTCATTATAGTACAGTGATTGAAGACTAGCAGATGATGGAGCTATGTTAGCTCAACTAGAAGCGCAACCCATTTTAAAGCAAATGATTATAGATGCGTAGAAAAATGATGAAGAGGTACAGAAAAAGTCACATTTGGTTAGAGATGGTAACGAGACCAAGTTTTCAGTGAAAGAAGCTGGAAGTTTATATTTCTAGAACAGATTATGTGTGCCAGATGATAAAGAGCTAAAGAAAAGTTGTTATTTGAGGCTCATAATACGGTATTTACCATGCATCCTGGAGGTAATAAGATGTACTAGACTTGAAATGGGCGATTGGTGGCGTAGGGATGAAAAGGACATTTCGACATGTGTCTATGTTTGATGTGTCGCTGGGCAAAGGTCGAACAACAGTACCATCCGACATTGAATCCTCCACTCCCTAAAGGAAGGGATAACATTACCATGGATTTAGTGTCCTGCTTTCCTCGTTCTAAAGGAAACACGATGCGCTTGGGTAATTGTGACGATTGACTAAGTCTCCGCCACTTCCTATTTGGGTCCGACTTGACTACTCCATGGATCATTTAGCGGAACTTTATGTGAGTGAAATTGTCAGATTGCATGGGATTCCCTTATTGATAGTGTCCGACCACGATCCATGGTTTACGTCAAGGTTTTGGAAGGAATTACAATAAGCTTTTGGTACGAGACTGAATTTTAGCACTGCTTTCCATCCATAAACAAATGGACAGTCTGAAAGAGTGATTCAGGTGTTGGAAGATATGCTTCGAGGTTATGCATTAGATTTTTCGGGAAGTTGGGATAGGTATATTCCACTCATGGAATTTGCTTATAACAATGCTTATCACCCAAGATAAGATGGACTCGTATGAAGCTTCAGATGGAAGAAAAATGGAACTCCTATGTGTCGACAGAGTTGAACGAGCATAGATTATTGGTCCTACTTAGTAAAAGACATGTATGAAAAAGTTCAGATTATTCAATAGAGGTTAAAGCCGCTAGTGATGTATTAAAGGTCTTATGCTAATTTGAAGAAAGGATATAGAGTTTGAAGTCGGAGACAAAGTGTTTTTAAAGGTATCTCCATGGAAAAAGATACTCCGCTTTGGAAGAAAAGGAAAACTGAGTCTAAGATTCATTGGCCCTTACGAGATTTTAGAAAAAGTTAATCTCGCATGCATTGCTTGGCAAGCCCTCTGAGTTAGCCAAATTACATGATGTATTCCATGTGTCTATAAGCCAAGATATCGTTTCGATACATCGTGACATATTACCAGCTCAAGATATACAAGTATAAGAAGATTTCACTTTCGATGAAGAGCCGACGTTATTCTAGATCGTGGAAATAGTGATAGCTACTTTAACAAGCAAGTCCTCCGTAAAAATGCTTTGGCAACATCACGGTATGGAAGAAGCGACATGGGAACAAGAATCGACAATGAGGGTACAATACCCTCAACTCTTCAGTTCAGGTAATTTCGAGGACGAAATTTATTTAGGGGGGGGGGAGGAGAATTGTAACACCCCAAAATACACCCTAGTTGTTTTTAAACATAATTAGGGTATATTATTAGTGCATTTGGAAATTTTTTGTAATTATTATTATGCTGCTGAGAAAATTTAACTAAATTTGTACAAGATACAAGGGTAAATTTGTAACTTGTCAAAATGGGACATAAAAGACATAATATAAGAAGATGGTGGGTTGTTATATAAATGGCATAACTTGATTCGCAAATATAGGAGAGTTTGAGGACAAAGTACAATAAAAGGAGAATTAAAGGTCAAAGGGTGAGGCTCAAATCTGCTTCTCATTTTTGGAGAGCTCATACGGGTAGAAGTAGAGAGAGAAGAGGAAGAAGAAGAGGAAGAAGAAGAACAGGAAGAAGAAGAAGAAGAAGAAGAAGAAGAAGGAGAAGAAAGCCAAAAGAAGGTATGGAATTTGTAAAGTTTTGTATGGAACTTGTATGGAAACTATGATTTTGGTATGGATTATTGGACTTTTAGACTTTTGTATGGAATTGTTTGATGAAGGAGAAACCATAATCCCATTTTTTTGATGAATTTGGGTCTAAAAGAACCCTACTTGGTATATTGGTTGTACTTTGACTTGGGTTAGTCGATCAGAATCCTTAATCAAGAGAATATTCAGATTAAGGAAATATCTGGGCTCTAGGGGAGATACCGTCAAAACTTTCCTCCAACTTCTGGATTGTCATAATCGGGCTTTCGACTAAACTCCGTTTTGGATGTTCTTGAACTTTATGGAAATCCATTTGAGTCTAGAATCCATCTATATATAGCTTGATAATATTGGAACTCATATTAGGTCCAGAAATCACGAAAAACAGTAGGCCTTGCTGGTTCTGCTCGTAGTAACTGTTCATAGGAAGCCTCCAACTTCGGATGGTCATAATTTCTTCGTCCGAACTTCGTTTTGGATGTTCTTGGACTCTATGGAAATCCTTTGTAGTCTAGGAACGTCAATATATAGCTTGATAATGGTTGGAACTCATATTAGGTCCAAATCATGAAAATAGTAGGCCCGCCATTATGTCAGAGGTCACTATTCATGGGAAGCCTCCAACTTTGATATAATTTCTTCGTCTCGAACTCCGTTTCGGATGTTCTTGGACTCTATGGAAATCCCTTTGAGTATAGAATCCATCCATATATAGCTTGATAATATTGGAACTCATATTAGGTCTAGAAATTACGAAAAAAAGTAGGCCCTGCCGGTTCTGCTCAAGGTCACTGTTCATGGGAAGCCTCCAACTTCGGATGGTCATAATTTCTTCGTCCAAAGTCTGTTTCGGATGTTCTTAGACTCTATGGAAACTTTTCGAGTCTAGAAATCCATCCATATATAGCCCTCGATAATTGGAACTCATATTAGTCTAGGAATCATGAAAACAAGAGGCTCTGACTGCCCTACTCGTAGTCACTGTTCATGGGAAGCCTCCTCGGATGGTCATAATTTCTTCGTCCAAACTTTGTTTTGGATGTTCTTGGACTCTATGGAAAGAAATTTGAGTATAGAATCCATCCATATATAGCTTGACGAAATTGGAACTCATATTAGGTCCAGAAATCACGAAAAAAAGTAGGGCCTGCTGGTTCTGCTCGTAGTCATTGTTCATAGGAAGCCTTGAACTTCGAACGGTCATAATTTCTTCGTTCGAACTCCATTTCGAATGTTCTTGGACTCTATGGAAACCCCTTTGAGTCTAGAATCCATCCATATATAGCTTGATGAAATTTGAATGATAGTAAATAACTCATAAGTATACATGGTAACCATAGTTCATGCATACGAGATATGAAAAATGCAAAAGATACGAATAAATGATTGTAAATATCGTATATGATCATCGATGACAATAATTATTCAGAATACGATATGTATTGAATATAAATACATGATTATTCTTAGAACTCCGGTAGAGGGATAGATGGGCATGCCTATTAGGGAAAAAAACAAGTTTGTAAAGATCGACATTGCCCTGCTTTGTCATTATAATGGGCCCTTATAGATGGTCATTGTCTGTGAATGATAATACGCTTCAGTTCTTATAGATGGTCATTGTCCGCATAATGATATCATTGCCTTCGGGCCCTTATAGACCACTGCTTTCAAGATAATGAGTACAAATGTTTTCGGCCCTTATAGCTTCCTTTATTCATTCTAAGCGTTTATTGCATATGAAACCTAAACAAATGACTTGAATATGACATATGAAATGATATGATATGATAAGAGAAGCATAGCACCACTATGCGATGACAAGTATATTGTGACAAGAACATGAAGCAAAGTGTAAAATGATATGAAATGTATATGAACGTTGATAAGAAATGAAACATGATATGATAAGTAAATATGAGATATGTATAAGCATGTTTAAATGATATGATATGTTAGATGTGTATGCATGTGTATAGAAGTGTGATGATCCGTGATAGTGGTCGTCCACGAGTGGGAATACAATGTAAATATTATAAATGTTGAACACTTCCATATATGTAGCTTGTATATATTTTGTAATCCGTCGCGCGTAATATAAGCATGCTAAATGTTTAACATTATATGAATGAACAAGCTAAAGGTTATAAGTTTATAAGAAAAAAAAAAAATTGACACCCTTGCTTGACAACGTGTGCCGAGTTGGGGGCGTCACATAGAAAGTGTGCAGACTTACTGAGCCGATCCACTATAACCTTTACGACATTATGCCTTCGTTGTGTCCGTGGCAAGGGGGTCACAAAATCCATCGTAACCTGCTCCTACTTCCACTCTGCTACCTCCAAAGGCTGGAGTAGCCCTATTGGCTTTTGATGCTCAGCTTTTACTTGTTGACACGTGAGACACCGTGGAACAAAATCCCCAACCCATCGCGCTTCATTCCGGTCCAAGAATACCGCAATGAAGATCACTAAGATATCTGCGCACCCGATGCACAAATGAATCGAAAGCAAAGTGGGAACTCTTGAGGATCTCCTCTCAAATTGTCACGGGGAACCACGAATCTGCTCCCTATACCCAAGACTACCATCTATGTGGATGGCCCATCCTTGTCACCAGACCTCATCGTGCCTAACTACGGACACTCATCTCTCGCTTCCCATCCTCGAGACTCAACCACTCTCGCCTTCACTAGGGACATGAATCGCTTAAACTCCCTAGCGCTCCCGAGCTTGATCACCGACTGCACTTAAACTGCCTCACGCCTCCGAGCATCTACCACTCTCGGGAAGCCACACTAGCCAATACTCCCTCGACTTTCGACTCATGCATCGCCACTACATTCCCCAACAGATGGTAACGCAAAGGAAGTCATAACCTAAGATACTCCATCCATCCCGCTTTGCTCCTCATGTTGAGGTCTCGCTAGTGAAAATATACGACTCGTGGTCCGAAAATACCTCAAACCGCCACCATCTCAAGTAAGGCGCAAATCTTTAAGGCAAAGACAGGTCGCCACTCCGCATCATGTGTGGTACTCCTTCTCATGATTCTTCCTTTTAGCCGTCTAGAACCAAGGTTACAAACCCTTCGACTACATCAAGACACATCCTAGTCTGTCCCTAGAGGCATCACAATACACCGTGTACCTCTGTCCCTATTCCGGGACTATCAGAATAGGAGCTGAAGTAAGTCTTCTTTTCAACTCTTGGAATGCCTTCTCACATAGGTCATCCCACTCAAACTTGACCCCCTTATGGGTCAATCTAGTCATAGGTACTGCTAGCCGGGAGAAATCCTCAATAAACCTCCTATAATACCTCGCTAATCCTAAGAAACTGTGTATCTCGAAGACTGGCTTCGGCCTCTCCAAACTCATAACATCCTCAACCTTCTCAAGGTCTACTGACACACCTGAAGCTAACACTACGTGTCCCAAAATCTCACCCAGTTTCAAAACCGCACTTACCTTAACTTACAGATAACCGATGTTCTTTGAGGGCCTAAAGAACAATCCTCGCGATCCTCATGCTCCTCCTCGTGACCGGGAGCATCAAGATGTCGTCAACAAAGACCACAACAACCGATCTAAATAGGTTGGAATACCCTACGATGAGATCCATGAATGTCACGCATTATCTGGCCAACCCGGAAGGCATCACTATGAACTCGAAATGCCCATACCGCCTCTAAACGCCGCCTTAGTGGATGTCAGCCTTCCCTAACTCAACCGATGATAATCGTGCGAAGGTTCATTCCTGAGTAGACTCGCCCTTTCTTGATCAAACAAGTCATCAATCCTGAGTAAGGGATACCGATTCTTGATCAGAACCCTATTCAACTATCGGTAATCAATGCACAATTGAAGCTGGTCTGCCCTTTTCTTCACAAAATGTAACTCAAGCGCTTCCCACGGTGAAAGTGCTCGATCGCACAAAAGCCCTTATCCAATAATTTTTACACTGGGACTGAGTTCCCGTAGGCTCAACCGATGCCATCCTATGAGGAGTCATAGAAAATGGGCACGACTAGTGTAACTCAATGAAAAAGTCCACATCCCCGCGGGAGGTAATCCCAAGAGCTCATCCGTAAACATCCTCATACTCCCAAACCACCCGATAGACTCAACCTGCCTCCCTCATTCCCTAGTGGTGTTTGCTAGCCAACTAATCAACTCCGTCCACCAGCCTGAGTCATGAACTGGCCCTGGGTAAAGCATCATGCTTCGCCCGAAAAGTCACACCTGATACCGGCCCGGTGTGTCATAAAGAATCCTCCTACTATCACTGTGTTGGCAGTAATCCTCCTACTATCACAATCAATGACGTCTCGGTGTGCCGTCAACCAATCCATGCCAAAAATGACATCAAAATCCGATATGTCCATCATTCTAAGGTCCACAGTGAGGAGAATCCTTAAGATCTCTAACTCACAATCTCGACATATTTGATCAATCCTCACCCTAGTCCCTAGGGGAGAACTCATGTATAATGGCCTATCCAAGGTCTCCACCTCTAAGCCCAAAACATCCACACTAGATGCAGCCACAAAAGAATGTGAGGCACCAGAATCAAACAATATCTTAGCCTAGAGGCGAGATAGTAGAAACATACCCTATATAACCGACTAATCAACTGGCTCAGTATGTGGTGTGATGGTGTAGACACGCCCTTGGAGCCTTGAAGTCTCGGCCCGTGAGCCCCTGGGTCCTGGCTCCGCCCATACCCCTCGACCTCTGCGGCAGCGTATGCCTTGCATAAACACCCCGAGACCGATAATGGTTCCTTCTGCCTACATCAGCGGAAGGAACAATCGTGGTTCGTGCCTATCCCATCGATGACTAGACCGGTGCTATCCCAAACCCTAGGATCCTTGCTCGAGGGCAATCCCGCCACATGTCCGGCCGATGGTACGGGAAACATGTCGCGGTCAATTTTCAACTCGAAGCCCTGGTCTCGTCTCGCCTGGCCCCGGGAGACACTATGATGTGGTCCTCTACCTCTTTCCTCCCGAATCCGAAGAAGGCTGATCCTCCTTCCTCTTGCCACTGGGGCACTCGCTTCTGACACTCCGTGCATCCCTATCTCTTTCTATTGCCATAAATTGGCCCGACCATGTAGTTCCTCATTCCTCGCAGGAGAAATCCCACAATCCACTCTGATGGACAACCTAGGCCATCCCGACCTCCTCAAGACTGGGCCATATTCAGGGCCACATAGTCATCCCCGAAACGTGCCAACTCAGTGAACTTGGCTAATATTCGAGCATAGTCATGTTTCCTTGGTTCAACTCAAGGAACTCCCGAGCCTTTGCATGTCTAGCTGATGCTGGGAAAAACTTACCCTTGAAGAGCTCTCTGAACTCTCCCCATGTCATCGTCTCAGGATCCCTCGAGGCTCTAACCTAATCCCACCATATATGGGACTTATCCTCTAGCCAAAATGTGGCTAGTCTGATCCTCATAGCATCGAAGGTAATCTCCATAGCCTCCAAAATCCTCTTAACTTATCAGAACCAATGATAAGCTACCATTGAATCCCTCCCCCGGTGAATGTCGGAGGATGATGAGCTATAAACCGTTGGAGGTTACTTGGCCCCCCAGCTGCACTAGTCTGAGCAATGACAATAAATTGCAAGACCCATGGCCGCTACAAAGGCTCCCATTGACAGCCGTGCGTTGGTCGCCTGTTGCCCCATGGACGATCTCTACGTTCGTGCCCTTGACTTGCCATCCACACAAGTTAAAATAGAAATTTGAGATTCTCTCTTTTCATTTATCACATTAGTGGTGCATAATGACAAACACTAATAAATAACCATTCCTACGTAATCATGCTTATTCATTTTTTTCAAACCCCTACGGTTACGTTTGCTAACCCTAGTGTTCTTCAATTTCTATACACATTCTATCATGCATATATTCACACAACCACAATACATCTTCCGTTGAAAATATTAGAACACCAAAGCGATCAATGCACACAATGCCGTGTTCTACACTCTTGCCCACTAATTCGAGGTATTTGTACACCTAACTTTAGATACTTAGCTATGACAATACAATACCCCAAAACACTGGTGGATACCCCCACCCGAGCTATGATATGAAGCTGTGACACCCCAAATCTGGGGGTCCCGTTGACAACCCGTCAACCCGCGAAATTCCTGTGGATTTCTGGTGACCCGATACCACATTGTTGTGTCCCATTTATCGAGATCCCTATTTAAAAAAAATCGGGTAGAGTCTCCTTTGTTCAGGGAGTTCTACTCAACATACAACCTGTATAACAATATAATCATAACCCATCCAAGGTCCTCACCGTATAGATTCACCCCACAGGTCCATCCGGCCCATATCCCCAATATACATCCCTTTACCAGGACCTATTCATTCACATTTAAATCTAAAATATGAAAATAAAACGCTGAATTATAGTCCATAAGAGTTCGATCATGGCCCTCTTACCATATTTACATACCCGACTATTTATACAATAGTCCAAAAGAATTTAATTACAATTCTTTTTACATAAAATACTTTTTATAAAAGTATTGTCAAGGCCACATGTCAAGCCTTCTTCACAATCACACCATTGAGCACCGTCTCCCGTACACCCTGCACCGAAAAGGTCCCACAATGGGAAGCGAGCAATGCCCAAGTAGTAAAAATTCTCCACAATGGCTACTCCCCATCTAAATGCACATGGCTATGCATATAAACATCAAAACCATTTTCCATATAACAATGTAATCCTATATGGAATGTTCAGTTGTCACGATGTAGACTATGCCCACAACCCAGTCCCACTGACTTCACACCCCAACGCTGTGTGTGAAAACCGCCATTGGTGTTTCACCCAATGACTTAAACCATCGACAACCCTCAAATTTTAATTTATCAAATTCCGTGTGTTTATTTGTGTTGCGAATTTTCAGGGTCTCACCATAGGCTTCACAACGCCTTCTGACACTTTTTCAAACTTTCATCGTTGGATCCATATGTTTGACCAAGAATAAAATTTAGGTCTTTCACTCTGGGGGGGGATCTACCCCATCTTGCTTCACCCAAACACACGAAATTTATAATTACTAATTTATACAACCGTGAGTCTCAATTTTGGACATTGTCCCATTTCTGAGCTCACCACACATTCACCAAGAATGGTGAATAACAAAACCATGCGCCCACGCCCGACTCGACGCGATAGACTGCATATGAAATGCAATCTTGCCATTTCATCCTATGTCATGCCACATGCACAATAAGAGCTACATGCAACATTTATAAATCTTGGATAATTATATTTCCTACATATAATTTTCATTTATCATAATTTCCATGTTACTACGTCAAGCAAGTATTTATTAACATGATTTTTTACACACAACATGTAACGCCCCAAAAATACCCTAGAATTTTTGTAATAATTTTATTATATATTCCAGGCATGAATTGAGCCAAACTTGGGTTTTTCTGGGATACTGATAAATTGTGAAAAGTGAAATGAAAATGTGAGCATATGATTAAATATTATATGCTAAAATGAGAAATTGATTGAACTCTAAATAAACTGCTAAAAAAGGGCAAATTTGAAATTTTGAAAATGAGGACCTAAGGGTCAAGAGAATAGAATAAGCTTAAATGTTAAAGTGAATTAAATGATAAAAATGAAAGTGAAATGAAGACCAAAAGGAGAAAATGAGAATCGTAAGTCAAACATGGCCTTACACTTAAAACAGGAATAAGACCAAATGTGGTCTTGTAGCAGCACATTCAGGCATTCGGGGCAAAAAAAAAAAAAAAAAAAAAACGTGTTTGAGAGCAAAGTGAGAGAGAAAAGCTAAGGTTTTTGGAGGAGAAGAGGGATTGTTGTGTAAATCCTTCCATTTTTTCAAGATCTTGCAAGAAGGAATAAGGAAAAAGGAAAAAGGCTAGTGCTTCAAGTGCAAAGGGATTTAAGGTAAGAACCAAACCGTAGAATTTCTTTGATGATTTTTGGGTTGGAAAAACCCTAAACCATCCATAGCTCGCTGGTTGGCTTGCATGATATTAGGATGTTATTGGAGTGATTCCCATGTTTTGTTATGGATTTTGAGGATTTCGGGGAGGAAATCGCAAAAGGAGGAAAACCCGGAAAATCTGGGCACATCTGGGCCCGCCACCTTCCAGCGGAACCTACGCCGCAAGATAGACCTACACCAAGGCGTGGATACCTTGCCGCGACGACGCCGAGGTGCCAAATGGCGCCGCGCTGTGAGCTACCGTTCATACGAGCAATTTTTGATTTTTGCTTCGAAAGCACCTCAGATCAGACAATCGATAGCTGAAGGACCATAATAAATGATTAATGGGTTCAAATAAGGATAAAACTAAATGAAAACGTGACTGCATTCCTCGGCCTCAAGGGCAACATTCGCGCGAGTAGTGCTAGTTTACTAAATGTGATGTGTGTGATTTGCTAGGGGCCGGTGAGGATCACCTAACCTAGGACCAATATCGAAGGGAAGGAAATGAGAGCTGACAGCTTCGATAAGTTCTTCGGACCTCTATTCTGATTCAAGTATTGTTAGCTCTTTGTTCACCGTAATCATATTCGGATTTCAAGTGTTTTGGTAGTTTACCAAATAAATTTGAAATGATTGTATGAAGTATGCATGTCTCTGAAATGTTATTACGAAAGTGCATATGGATTTGAAAATGTGATATTTGAGTCGTTTGACACCACTGCGATGTGAGTGATTAATTGAATTGTAAACGAATTGGTCAATTATTGACATCTTGAATTGAATTGATATACCGAACGACCAACATAGCGGGATGCACCAATCGACATCCGTTATGAAGGCAAACCGAAATTGTTCAATGTCCCACATGGCGGGGTGCACCAATCGCATCCGTCATGATGGTGTATGGCATTGTTAAAATGTCCCATATGGCGAGATGCACCAATCAGCATCCGTCATGATGGTGTATGACATTTTTAAATGACCACTTGGAGGGATGCACCAATTGGCATCCGTCATGATGAGAGATCGAAATTGTTAAATGTGTAAGCACATTACCGAATGACAAAAAGGACGGGATTAACCGAAAGGAATCTGCCATAAATGTGAATTGTATAGACAAAGTGAAATAACAAACTTTGATGAGTGAAAATGAGATTTGTAAACTAAATACGTCCTTAAGAGTATATGTTTGAATCTCATGATTTGAGTTAAATGGTTTGTTGTATGTGAAAATGCATATTTTGGTATGATCAATGATTTGTAAAGTGAAAGCATGTGAAAATGAATAAGCATGAATATTGTTTTATATTGAGCGTGGAAAGAGGTAAAAAGTATAGTTTGATATAAAAGGCATGGTTTTATGAGAAATTCATGTCGTGTTAAACTAAAATCGGAATATAATCAGATAGAACCACTAAGCATGAAAAATGCTTAGAGTATAGTTTTATCTATGCGTTGTGTTTTGTAAACAAGAAAGAAGACAAGATCAAGAAGCGCAGAGTCATAGAGAAGGTTGCGGCGTATAAGTATATAACTCGTCATATGCATATAATTCTTTTTGAACGTGTGACATTTTGTGAACAAAAGAGTTAATCTAAACTATTGTTTTGTATATCATTTTGTAAATGCATGATACGCCATTTTGTAAACTTATTGAATAAAAGTAAATGTTTATGTGCCTACCATTTGAAACGGCTTTAGCGTAATTGAAAACTCTAAAATGATATGACATAAATAAAAATGTTTTTGATAAGATAAATGAAAATGGTCGGAGTAAACTGGGCTTTGGTTCGGATTTGCCATTCAGGTCGGGCCAGGGATTTGGGTCACGACGCTTTTGAAAAAAATATAAAAATAATAAAATAAATGTTAATTAAACGAAGATTCCTAACGGTCGGATCCGCCAATCTGTCGGATCAAGTGGTGCACAACATCATGCAATTTAATTTTCCAACAATAACACATAAAATGACCCAAATCTCTGTGACTATAAAATGTAGTAAGACCTTCAGTTCCTTCCACGGCTTATCATCAATTCATCGTGATACCAAACACACAACAAAACCTCAAGACGTCAGCGTCCCGGATCAAACCAAACCTCAACCAAGTCCTGATTGCCAAAATAGTTCCAAAATTCGCCCAGATCGGTCTAAAAACAAATTCCGAATTCTCAACCAATCGCTCAAACAACCTCGAATTAACCCTGATCGTTTAACAGCCTAAAAATTCTAAAATTCTACACAAATTTCAAAATTGGGATCGAATTTTACTGCCTCTCATGACCTCAAAGCAACCTAAGCCATTAAATTGCCTTAGTTAAATAACCTAAGTAGGAAAATTCTCACCTCATGGAGTTTGACAAACTCCAAGATTTGGGTACCCACACGAGCTCTCGACATAAAAGAGACCGACTTTTGTTTTGCTTCGACAAACCCACATCCGATTTTAAATCTTAGAGAGAAGCGAAGAAAGAAAAAAAAAAAACTTCTCTCTCGCTATTCTCGCTCTTCCTGTCCCTCCGTCCCCCTTTTTCCTTTTTGACTTTTATGCTCTTTTATTTATTTATTTATAATTATTATTTTTTCTTTTCCTTATTTATTTATTTTTCTTGTTTTATCTTTCCCATTATTTCCTCCACTTGACACGTGGCTCAATGTGAGCCATTCACACAAGTGCACCACATGTCATGCCATGTGTCACTCGACACCCGATGTCTTGAAAAATATGAAATTTTGACTATCTCGAAATCTGACGAAATTCGATAGGGTAACTAGATTTCGCGAGACGAATTCAACGGTGAAGTCCGTTTCGTCATCCGAGTCTAGAAAAGTTCCGGTTTTCAACCAAAATTACCGTTTTACCTTGTTTTAGAAAAATTGATTTTTTCTCAGATTTTACAGGTGAATCAAAACTCAAGTTAGGAACACTAATCTTATGTGTTTTAAGACCAAAATATATTAAAATCAAAGGTGTGTGTACTAAACTCACTGCACTAGCATTGCTACCAAAGATTGAATTGAGTCCTCAGAACTACGCAAAAAACTCATTGAGATCAAACATAAAGTGTGTCACTTTGTTTAGCTTCATTTGCAAGTGCACAGTCACAAGTAATAAAAGTGGATTTGGTCCGTATATCGCTCCTATGAGGATTGATGATAAATTTTAAAGATCAATTAATTTCATCTACCAAGATTCTACTATTTGAACTCCAAAAGTTTAAAAGTGATTCATCCTAAACTGTTGTGAAAGTAAGACTAATTAAAATTCTATAACTATATATAAAGAATTCAAAATAAATTGGATTGAAAAGTTTACTGAGTAAAGTTAGCACTGGGAAATAATTCAATGTACAACTATCAATTTCTGCATCATTTTATAACATGGTTCAACCATCAGTTTTAAATATGAATTTGTCAAAGATGCAAGGTAGTATAGTTTGGATTTCTCCACACTATACATTTCACTAATTAGATATCCATGTTCCTTCCAGATACACGAGTCTAATCAGTTACTTGTAGGATATAATCCTCTTTCTAAGACCTAGGTATTTTTCCTTTTCAGTACTTCACACCTAAATCTTAGGATCGAAGAATTTCGCCTCATGTACGGTGATAATGCTTCTACAATCTAATTGGTATCTCATCCATCGAATTTGATAAAATTCTCTATCTCCTTGATTAAATCTCTCCTAACACGGGATCCAGGTCCTTTCATTAGAAAGAGGAGAAACCTCTGATCAACTAAATTGATACATCATCAAACTAATCCTCATACCATGAGTAAATTAGTGATCTATTGAAGTAGTCTTTCAAACTTCATTAGTTCCATAATATTAGTCCAACATACCCCCAAGCAACTACTCCACACTCTCAAGATTCTCCATCTCTATGTCACTCAGAGGGCCTCTTGAAAATTAGAGCAAGATACAGTCATTTTCTGGGTACACGCTACTAATATTCAGAACAATTAATTTCTTGAACATCACCAATTAAATAAATTCAAGATTTCGAACTATGATGTTATTTCAAATTGTGCAGGAAACAATAATTAACATTGATAAATTCTTAGAGGGAGCTCAGTCTTTCAAAATTGGATCATAAATAACAGTGACTAACCGATCAAGAAAATTCATTGAAATTGCAAAAAAACTGAAATAAATGAACTCTAGAAAATTTCCAAATTCCATTCAAATCAGACAGTAATGAAAACTAAAATTTTATAATGAACCCAGCTCGAAACTTCGCACAAATCATTGTTCCATCCTATGAAAAACTAACTAAAATGCTAAGCTAAAACTAAATCAATGAAAAAGAAAATAAAAAAAATAAAAATAATATACAAAGGAAAGCCTTCACTACCTACGGCGAATGCGCATAATGCCGTAGGTGTTTCTATTTATATTTTCAAATGATACCGTGATTTCGAGGTCGGAATTGCGGATTCCTAAAATCGCCTAGTATGTTGCTTTGTCGCGACATTGAAAAATTATGTCGCGACATTGAAAAATTAAGTCGTGACATAGTTGCCATCTTTGTTCTCCAAATTTTGTCATGGCTTGCGCTTTTCTTCAAAGGACATAGTTTTCAGGCCTTATTCTCAATTATGTAGTTAATGTAATTTGAAAATGTCACAACAAAGTTCTGCTGAAGTTGCCTTGTAATTTTTGCGACATGAGTATCTTGTGTCGCGACATTTATTTAGTGCCTTGCAGCTTGAATACTATAATGGTATGTCGTGACATAAAAGCTTTGTTGCAACAACGTTTCCTTCGCCGCTTGACGTGTCGCGACATAAAATTTATTTATTTGTAAGAGACGGAAGCCTCACCGCTAAAACTTTGTTTATATCATTGACATAATTTTGAAATGTCATGACATAAATTACTCTTGCTAAATGCGTGTCGCTCTGATTACTCTTGTATTCTATTCTAGTTTGCTTCTTGACATGTCGACGCCTGTTTGCACCTTGACTCTTTATCTTTGTCACGACATAAGTTACTATGTTGCAACATTCTTTCTGCGGTTCTTCTCAACCTTTTTCGTGACAATATTTTCCTAAGTCACGACAGAGTTTCTCATAGCCTCATGTTGTTGTTGTCGCGACATAAAACTTCTATGTCGTGACATACTCTTATTACCTTGATCTTTGTCATTCATTAAACTATTTGTCGCAACATAAAAACCTTTGTCGCAACCAACTTGTCTTGACTCATCTCATTGCTCTTCCATTTTCTGTCGTGACATAATTTTATTTTATCGTGACATTCTTTCTGCCCTCTTTAGTTCTCTATGTCGCAACATAGTTGTAAAATGTCGCGACAATTCTCTACTGTCCTTTGTTTGGATTAATGTCGTGACAGAGTAAGGAATGTCGTGACAAAGTTCTGTCTTCTCTGATTCCCACAATGTCGCAACGTTCACTTCTTTGTTGCAACATTTATCATTCAGTTCTTCTCATATTATGTCGTGACAAAGTTGTGAAATGTCGTGACAATCTTCACTTCTAACTTGAGTTCAACTTCTTCTTTGTTGCAACATATCATTTCTTGTTGCAACATAGCTTTGCTGGTTATCTTGGAATTATGTCCCAACATTTTGAAATTATGTCGTGACATTTCTGCCTTGACCAGTTTTTCTCTTCTTTTCTTGTTGGATTTGCTTCTTTTTAATTCAAAACCTACAAAACGCAAATTTGGTGAATATTCCATAATTTAGCATTAAAATGAATCATAAACTTCTAAGAATATGCTAGAAAAATGGACTAAAAATAGATGAGTTTAGGACTCATCAACATACCAATTTTTTTTTTCCCAAGATCTTTTATCTCATCTTCTTTTTCAAATATTTTGTTTTTTGTTTTTATGAGCTTTTTAGGAGTCCTAACAAGATTTTAATCATCAACATACATAGAAATATTTACAAATCCTATTTCCGATTTCTTGATAAAGATGCATAGGCATATAGGGTTGTTCGCATACTTTTCTTTCAATAAATACTCGCTAAGGAGATTGTACTACATGCGTCCGGATTGATTCAATCCATATAGAGATTGTTATAATTTGATTGAGCACATACTACAAGGCTTTGTATTATTTGCTTCAGGCAATCTAAATTCTTTAGGGATTTTCATGTATATGTCATCTTCTATGGATCCATATAGATAAGCTGTGATGACCTCCATTAGACGTGATGGGGTTTGAAATAATGGGCGCGAGCTGAATCTGAAGCCAAAGCGTTGGGATTAAAAATGGGCCTAGTCTTAGTAGCCAGGCCTTTAATGGTATCCCTCAGCTGAGTAAAGCGAGGGCCAGCTCCTTCCCTTTAAAAGGTTGGCGGCTTTAAGGAATCCATGCTGGGGAAAACACCCGATCTCCGCTTGTCCGATATTTCACAATTATTACCCATCAATTATCCACTTGTGTCGGTTTTACGATAAGGAAAGAAAATCTCCTACCAGGTGGGAGAAATATTGTATCATCTTCCAGCAAGGAAACATACAATCGGTGTCATCATCGACTAGGAAACATATCTTAGCCGATTAATCGTCATCCAATTAGGAAAGTTGTCATGATCATCCATTATAAATACCGGGCCACCCCGTGTCGGGTGAAAGGTGCAGCGGACTTACGCATAGAATTCATTCCTAAGCGGGTTGATCTTCTCTTCCCCGGAAAGAAGCCGACTTGACATCGGAGAAACAGCGAAGCTGAGCCCCGTCGATCCTTTTGTTTCTTGTTTTGGCCAGAGGAGCCCGACGCCCATGCTCGAGCCCGATTCGGGTTTGGCATTATCGGTTGGCGCGTGCGTAGGAAGCAACCGATTCCTTTACAAATAAAGCCCCTGACCTCTTAGCGTGTCGTGTGTAACTTGGAACCTGGCCCGGGGAGCAGCGCCCGATCCTCGGATCTGAACCCAGTACCGTGCGGCGTGAACGCCGAACTCCCCGGTAGCGTTAGAGCAGTGCGACCAACCTGAAGCAGGTGGGCGCTCGGCGTCTCTGACGACACTTGGCGAAGAATTGGGAGCAACTCCTTGCAAGTGAAATCAGCCCCTAGGAGACGACCCGGGCCCGAAAAGACCCGAAACACAGTTTACCCGAGAAGAAGCGACACCTCGACCCTCGTCGGCTGGATAGAAGGAAACTAGTCACACTAGGGAGCATGATCCTTACCAACCCCCAGAGGGGATTGCAACAAGGAGAGGTCGTGGGAGCAAAGGTTCAGGGACATCCAGCAAGAAATCAGCCACATGAAGGTAGTGGTAAAAGGCCGGGCTCCAGTCTCCATAGACGCCCTGGTGTAACAAATCGAATCTCCATTCACCGCCGGGGTGCTGCACTTCCCCCTTTCGGCCTGCAGATCGAGACGTTCGACATAACAAAAGACCCCATAGACCAACTCAATATGTACAAAAATTAGATGGAACTGCACGGATATCAGGACCTTGTACGATCTTGAGCCTTATTTATCCACTAAGGCCCAATATTGGCACAGTTTTATGAACTCCCACCGTCCTCCATCTCATCATTCACAGAACTTTCCATCGCATTCTTCTCCCACTTTATCGGAGCAAGGACGTACGAGCGAGTTGCTCTGCCGACCATAAGCGAGCTCTCGAGAAAGCTTGAGGTCATATGTTCAAATGTTTAACGAATTCGCTAAAGGTGGATATTCTCGCGAGTTCGCCGTTCTTTGCTTTCATTCTGGGGTTGGGTGGAGTCAAAGACAATGTTCTCTGTCTCAAGAACCCTCAAGCAACCTGGCCAAGGTCCTCTCAAAGGCGAGGAAGTATGTCGCGGTGAAGAAGCCCTCTATTCAAGCAAAGCTCATACACTTAAAGAAAAGAGCGGGGTAAATGACGAAGCCCCAAGAGACAGGCAAACGAGACAGATCCCAAGGAGGACGGAGGAGAAAGCGAGAGGCGGTCCCAGGCGAGGCGAGGGCGTCGGGGTGGCGGGGACCACCTCGGCCTTGGCTGCGTAGCGGTGTTCACCTCAGCTGACCACCCACATGACAACCTCGGTATCGTGGGTCCTCTGTGAGTGCAACATGAAAGGTTCTGAGGTGGCCATCGGATGAGTCGGACCCAGCTAGAGAGACAGCACCAAAATCTTGTGGGTTCCACCAAGGACCATGGACCTTTGAACGGATGACTGCATCCGGCCTAAAGGATATTGAATACTTGATACGACGTGGACATCTCGGCCGTCGTGGCCTCGGAAGGCGGGGCGAGTCCGGCCACACTTTGCCTCATATTCTTGATTTAGCATCAGCCTTTAGGAGAAATCCATGTAATCTCGGGTTCACGGGAGGCGGAGAGTCGGCTAAGCGAGAAGGCCCACTTATAGCGACATCGGATCGGGGAAACCTTAGAAGTACAAGCGGTATCGAGCTTTCTCGGTGGATACTACCATAACCTTCGGACTTAGACATGGAAGGCGCAGCCTGTAATGGCACTTGTGATAAATAACATAGTAGCTAATAAAATAATCCACAAGGTCCTCGTCGACAATGGAAGCTCGGCCGATATAATCTTTGCAATCAGCTTTCGACAAGATGGGCATTGGAAGGAAAGCAAAGCAGTCAGCAGCTTGCCTCACAGTTTTCGGGAAAATACGCCCTTAGGATCGGTATAGTTAGTGCTCACTTTGGAGACCCCCATGCCCAGATTCTGACAGCGGTGAAGAGATTCCTCATGTAGTAAGCCTGATCAGGCTTACCAACATATTCTTAGGTAGACCTCTCAATGCCATGGGGCCGTTCCTCGCTTATCACATGGTTATCAAATTTCAACTCTGAATGGAGTAGGAATGGTCAGACGAAACCGGCGCATAACCGAGGGGAATGTTACTTACAGCATTAATAGAAGCAAAACAGATAATGGTTGATTGCGGGACTCAGTGGGGTTCTTTAGACTGCGCCCTCGGAAGAATTGGAGCCGTACTGACTCGGTGACCAACGAACACACGATGCATAGGGTTCGAGTTAGCGGAAGGCATCGAAGCTCCGTCCGTTTTCTAGAAGCGAGAACATGGAGGTATTCGGCGAATGGAAGACACATGGGTGGGGTCGGCCGGTAGTGATCACCTGAGAGTTAATGTCAATCCCTCCTTTAAGTGGTCAGCCAAAGAAGGAGTTTTACTTGAGAAAGACGAAGGCGATTAATGAAGAGGTCGTGCTTTCCTCCAAACAAAGGCTAATAAGTAGAAGTGCGGAATGGTTGGCCAACGTTGTTCTCGTCAAAAAAGCAAATGGAAAGTGGCGGCTTTGCATCGATTTCACAGACATCAACAGGGCTTGCCCAAAGAATAGCTTCCCCCTACCTCAGATTGATCTCATAGTAGACGCTACGACATGTCACAAACTCCTCAACTTCATGGACGCCTTCTCGGGCTACAACCAGATCAGTATGGACCACAGCGACTAAGAGAAGACCTCATTTGTCACCGGTTAGGGAACCTACTGTTATCGGGTATGCCTTCGGGCTAAGAGATACGAGGAACCACCTACCAAAGAGTGGTGAGCAGGGATATTTCCATAAACAAATTAGGACGTTTATGGGGTATATATAGACGACATCTTTATTAAATCGGTAAAGCCGAGCTCCACATAACCCATTTAGCCGGCGTTCGGGTTACGAAAAGCTATAATATGAAGCTAAACCTAGCCAAATGTGCTTTGGTCTCCGGCAGGGAAGTTCTTGGGTTTATAGTCAGCAGCCAGAGGAATAGAGGCAAACCCCAGAAATAATAAGATAAAGGCCGTGTGATATCTTTGCTCGTCGAGCATTAAAGACATTGAGCATGTGAGGAGAATAGGTACACCTTGAGGCAGCTCGTATCTAAGGCCAGCGACAAATGTCAGCCTTTCTTTCAGGTTATGAAAAAGGAATTCCGATGGGGCGCGCCGCCCGGGGAGGCATTCACGGCCTTCAAAGCCTACTGACTCTCCCGAATTATGGTAAGCCGCCCAGAAGGAGAACTCCTCGCTCTCTTTCTGGTATTTCGAGACTTGCAACTAGTGCCGCCTAGTAAGCGGGACGGTGCAGCAACCAGTTTACTATTGCCGCCGGGCTCGGCGAAGAAGTGCCAGATAGAAAGGCGATCTATCATTGGCCAACCACATCGAGGAAAACTCGACCTTACTTCGAGCTCATGCGAGTCGAAGTCCCGATGTCGAATATCCGATGAAGCAAAGCGCATAAACCAGAAACCTCTTGAAGAGGCGTGAAGTGAAATTTATAGTGAGTGAATTTGACATCAGAAGAAGTACCGTCGAGGACAACGGTAAAGGCGGACAGGCGGATTTCATCCATAGAATTCACTTTCAGCACGGTCTGGGGCTATGGCCCGGCACTGAGCCTCCCCGTCTAGAAATTATCGTATTGGGACGCTGCGCCCGAGACGTCACGAGGGCTGATCTGACCTCTCCAGATGGAATAGATACGAAATACGCCCTCAGATTCGGCTTCCAAGCCTCCAATAATGGGCCGAATGAGGAATTTGTCATAAATTTGGACTTCCAGCCTCGCACTTCATGGAAGCGGTCAGTGGAGGTGAGCGCGACTCCTAACTAGTGGTAAGAACATATAGAGACCTCTGAGGGCCGGAGGCGAGAAGATGATCTTGTATCTCGGTGCAGTTGCTTAAGGATTAAATCTGGTCGGGTTAAACATGTACCGAAGCTAGGAGAATTCGAGTACGATGCCTTGTAATGTGATAGCCTTCTGAAAGACTTAGTGACCAGTACCTACTCAGGCACCTTATGGAACCCTTAGTAAGCATCGACAATCGAGAAGTCTCCCCTGTGATGTCCGAGCCGAGCTGGATGGACCCCATCTGGGATTATTTGGTAGATGGTAAATTCTTGACGACCCGAAAGGAGGAGTCGAGCTTCGAGGCGAGTCAGCAGATTCCTTTGTTCATCGGGAGCCAGCACATAAGCGAGGCTTCTCTGCGCCCATTCTTAAGTGCGTAGGGAAGGAAGACACCAACTACATACTCAAGGAAGTACACGAGGGCATATGTGGCAACCACATCGGAGCTCGAACCTTGGCAGGGAAAACACTAAGGCAGGGGTACTACCGGCCCACAATGCTCAAACATGCGACATAACTGGTTAGAAAAAGCAAAGCTTGTCAGGAGCATGCCAAGATATCTCATCTCCCATACGAGGCCGCTGCTTGTGATCCCTGAAGCCTGGCCTTTTCAACAATGGGGACTAGACATATTGGGACCTCTACCCATCGGAAGGGGCCAATGAAAATTTATCATTGTGGCCGTGGACTATTTTACCAAATGGGCCGAAGCTGAACCCTTAGCAACAATCCGCGAGCGAGAAGGTACACAACCGTCCCTAGCGTTTATAATATGCGGGTTTGGGATCCGGGGTCCTCGTGTGCGATAATGGGAAACAGATTAGGCAAATCCTAAGTTTAAGGATTTCTATGTGGCTGGAATCGAGCCCATGCTCGTCCCGTCATCGCGATCCGATGGACAGCGAGAAGTCCTTGCGATCTAATTAGTATCTTTGAAATTATTCCCCAGCGTAGGAACTGGTCGTCGGCATTATATTCCCCGTGGGAGTTCACGGTCATTTCACGAGGAGTGGTTTCTAGGTGATCCTTAGGGATTGCTCTCCCATTATTAATTTTAAAAATGCAAAATGCGGGGTTGTGATTGATTGATTATTCTTGATTAAAGTGCTATTTTAAACAAAGGCGGATGATAGGGTCTTTAGGTTTTCACTCACCGCCGATCAGGTAACACCCACCTCTTATTCACAATCTCATCTAGGATCCATTGATGAATGGTATTCGACGGAAGATGTAACGTTAAAGGCTCTTTTAAGACAAAGAACGATTGCACGATGAAAAGCACTAGTTCAAACGATTTGCTTGGACTCTTACTTTGCATTCTTGTCGAAGCACAACGTGTGGTATCGTTCACACATTGTCAAGAAGATGCCAAACTAAGGTTTTATAAGATTTCCTGCAAGTGCTTAGCATCGTACAATCCCGTTGAAGCACAAAAGAGGAATTGAGGGTGGTTACCTTGACGGAGGTGAGTTTCCACCATTAGAATTGGGGGTATTAAAATCCTATATAAATGTTGCACTTTTATGTATTCAACAGTCACTATAAGGACTCTAAAGGCAGCACTGAAAACCAAACTGGAAGACCTAAAAGGAAAATGGGTAGAGTACCTCCCCGAGGTATTATGGGCGTCTGAAGGAACTACAGCATAGAAGTCGGCGGCAAAACCCCATTCGCTACGGCCTTTGGCATTGAAGCGATGGAGCCTAGTCGAGGTCGGATAAGAACCTCGAGTTGAACTATGGCTTGTCGAACACAACGAGGAGGCTCTTCGCCCTAAACTTGGATCTCCTAGAAGAAAAACGTGAGCAAGTCCTGAAGCGTATGGAAGACTATCACGGGAAGGCGGTATTATGACCAAGGGTCAAGCCCCCGAGGGAGTTACAAAAGCGGGGATGAGCCTAGTTACGAAAAACTTTTTTCAAACAAGGAATGACCCTCACATGGGAAGAATTTGGGACCAAATTAGGAACCCCACCATCATATCTCACATAATCGGCGGCAACTATGAGCTCGAACGGAAGAAGGAAAAACACCTTTACTCATGGAATCTTTGAACATCTCAAACGATTCTACTAGTAAGACCCCGGAACGTAGTCTGTAATAAAAATCCACCATCCTGATTTCAAATAACACTCTATTTCCATTTTTTAAGTTGTTTGATGTTATGGTGGACCAAATAATAAGTTACAATGATAGAGCAAGAAGCACTGCTCGAAGGGGCCTAGGTGGAAGAAGCACATAATTTGCAAAGATTGTTCTTTATTTCAAAGGAACTACAGTTGAATACAAAATTTCATAGAAGTTACAGCCACCTCAGAGAATTACAAAATCACCCTTTGCATCTCAAAAAATTACAGTTAAGCGAAAATCGTTCTTCGCATCGGCCTACACCCTGTCAAGACAAAAAACCCAAAAAATCAAAAGAAAGGGAAAGGAAAAGAGAATAAGAGAGAGTGCGGAAGAGAAGGGGAGAGGAAGAGAAGGAAAAGGAGAAGGAAAAGGAGAAACGGAAAGAAGAGAAGAAAGAAGAGAGAAAAACGTAGAGAGCGGTACTAAAAGTTTTTTCAAGTACACCGCCCCCTCCGGATACGTTCCCTAGCATAGTTCCATCATTGGACATAGCTAGGGAACAACATAACTCCCACAAGGAAGGAACTAGGGAAACACACAACTCCTAAGCAAGGTAAAGAGACCATCAGAACCAAACGCCTCACACGATCACCGCATTGCACTCTCGTAGTGATGACCAAAACCCCGCGCCCATCATGCGCGGACTCCGACTATGCTTGAAAAAGTACGAAGGTTGGAAGCGTAAGCACCATCATAGGGGGGTTGCTATTTATAAGGGAGCCAAGGCGCTTGGGAAGTCGCGCAATCCATTCCACCTTCCAATCCGTATTGCTACACATTTTCCAAGGAAGGAAACAAAATGCTGCGAAGCCACTTTGAGCCATGTAGCTCAGAGCCCATAAGTCGGGCTCTGCGTAGCGAACAACTCAAAATGGCAGCCACGGGAGCCATATAGCTTCAGGGAGCCCGTAAGCTTAGTTTGCAGAGCATAACAACTCAGGAAGGCCAAGTAGCCACGTGAGCCATGTGAAGCCGCCAGAGCCTGTGGTCAAGCCAGAGCGTATCAGCCTCAAAAGGCTAAGTAGCCACGTAACCATGTAGCCTAAGAGCCCGCACCCCGCCTTGTTTGACAGAATAACTCAAAAGGCCAAGCAGCCACGGGAGCCAGTAAACAGAGCCCACACCCGGGCTTTGCGTAACATAACCGGCCAAGGAGGCCAAGTCGCCCGGAGCTCCAGCAGGCAGTCTTCACCAGCTCCACAAAGCAGGAGGGTCTTGGGAAGACCCCAGCCCGGCAACTCACCACGCAGCTCAACAGAACAGGAGGGTCTTAGCACCCCAGAGCCCAGTAGCTTAGCCTGTAGAGCTTAACTACGCAGGAGGGTCTAGCCGTGAGTCCAAAGAGCTCACCTCGCGCAGCTTAACAAATTCAGAGGGCCTTAGCGCCCAAAGCCTAGTAAATTTCGAAGCATGGAGGAGGATCTTTGTGCTCAGGAGCCTAAAAACTCAGATTATGGAACATAACTACTCTAGGAAGACCTCGTGGCTTGAGAACTAAGCAGCTCAAATCGACGAAATAAGAAAAGGAGCGAAGGAATTAATCGATGAATCTTGGTATATCAACAAATAGTAAAAAATAGAAGCAACATAAAAACCCAGGCTCCGCGCCAGGATACACCAAAAAAAAAAAAAAAAAAAAAAGAGAGCCTAAACGCCTGTCGTTGGGCCTCGACTTGCGGAAGTAGAAGAGTAAAAGAGCGGAGCCCCATGGCGAAGCAGAAGAACTAGCCTCCGGAGGAACTTGAGAATCGCCAGGCAAGGGAGCACGATCAGGGGCCCCTGAAAACACCTCGGCACCTACCTTAACCTCACCCTCGAAAGCAGATCCTTCAATCTCCTCATCAGAAAGTTGAATGTTGAACTCCAGGTCTGGGAAAGCTCGGGAAGCCCGACGTTGAAAGGCAAGCCACCCGGAAGCCCATTGGGTACAGGCTCGTCTTTAAGCTCCGATATCACTTTGCCCTTCCGGTTAGCCAAAGTCTCCTACCTCGCAAGGTCCATCCAAAGCCTGCTAAGCTCCTTCGTCAGGCATTCCACAGAGTTACCCGCTTCCAAAGCCTCTTGGCGGGCCGTCGCCTATCTTGTCCCATTGTGTCACCTTTGACGCACCGCAACTTCTCTTCGCCACCAAGTACCGCCTTCACGACCTTCGCATCCCGCCCCTTTCTTCGTCTCTCGCCCGCGCCTCGCCATCGGCAAGGTTTTTTCCAGTTGGGGGACTCCATGCTTCATAGTTCCTCGCCGGCCTCTTACCCGAGGTTGAAGACCAAATCTCCTGAGGTCGTGTGGAAGCAACCTTAGCCTTGTAAGACTTCGCCCTGGGCGTGGGAGCTCCCTCGCAGCGCCGACCCTCCTGCTAAGCCCCGCATAAGTAGCCACCTGCCAAAAAAAAAAAGGGAGAGTCATCTAACCGAAATGCAAAATAAAGAAAAAGATCAACGAAAGCACTTGGACGTACAGAGGCGGTTCCTTGAAGAAGAAGAGCCCGAGCCTCCTCGAAGAGCAAGGCGCCCACCCTCCTGAGGTCGAAGTCATGCAAGATGGAGGAAACAGCCCCGGCAGCGAGCTCCGCATGAGAAAGCAAAGAGTCCTCATCCCCTACAGCCTTAGAGCGATCACGATTCCCCGTCACCTCATTCGGCATTGTAGGAGGGGGAGCGGCGCCCCGCGACGTGGGACTCCAGACCGAGATAGGGAGAACCTCCAAGGGGGGCTCATCAGCCCTCCTTGAAGAGTCTCCAGCCTCGACGGTGGACGAAGGCGAGGGAGAGGCCCTACCTTTAGGGTCTTGCCCCCCGAGTAGAGGGGCAGCCCTCTGGTGAGCTCGGAGGTTTCCGTTTCACGCTCCTCTTCTTCTTTGCCGCACCTCAGAGGGACCGTTTCTCCCTATGTAGCTTCGCAGCAAGGGGCTCGAAACGCATTTGCAGAGGAAGATTTGGGGGACGGTCGTTTAAGGACGGAGAGGGGACAGCGATCTCAGAAAATGAAGTCAAGTGCCTCGCATCAGACGACGAATATCCCACACCTGATATCAGAGTAAGCACGTCAAGACTTCACAAGCTTCCGCTTCACCTCCTCGTCCTCAAGACTGAGATCGGGCCGAACACCTAAAGGCCATACGACCAAAGCAATGTTAGGAATATCCTATGACCTCTGAAAACCAAAACAAATCAAAACGAAGGAGAGCTCACGTAGGTTCTCGGGGGTAGTCCAGACGGAAAGAACGCCAAGGGTGTCCTCTCGATCAAAGGGATTGTACTCCCAATGACGGCCACTAACAAAAAAAATAATGTTCATTCTAGAACTTGTGTGAAGAGGGAAGGTCCAAAATGATCAACTTAGCGCTAGAGCACTTAGAGATATAAAGAAAGCCTTCGGCAGCCTTCTTTACATTGAAGAGTCTAAAAAGCAGGTATAACACAGAACACCCAAGCCTTTCGTCCCTAAATGACTAACAACCCCACCAGAATACCCTAGAAGTTGGGGGAAAGCCAAGAGGCGCATATTTGAAATGCCATGACCCTTTTATCAAAGGATGGCAGCAGAGGTCGTTTCGACCGCCACCTCAAAAAACACACCTTCAGCACTTCAACAACGTAGTGAAAGAAGACATCTGTGGCACTAAACCCGACTCTAAACGGGGGTGATGAAATACATAAAGGGCAATATTTATATTGATTTAATACCTCACCATATTTTACTCTCATGTTGTAAGAATAGGTGCCTTTGATCGTTCTCGTGTTTTTTGTATCAGCGCAGTTTTTCAGCCCAGGCACACTTTTTATAGGGTCTGTGGTCCAGAGAGTACGAATGTAGATCATTGCAGCTGGATGGCAGCCACGCTGAGAAGTCCCGGGAAGTGCTTATGGTGTGTGGAGGAACATTCAGAGGGCAAGGCACCGTACCATGCAAACCTGCATCGGCACCCAGCGTAAAATCACCGGGCCTTTAAACAGATCCCAAAGCGTAAAATCACCAAGGTCTTTGGTACCGTACCACACTTACTGGTACCGCAACAACATGTACTTTAAGGGACGGAGCGCACTCCGATTTCGTGCAGGGTACGCCTGGTCTCTCGACCATCACTCTCCAAGATCACAGCGAAAAGGGTATAAAAGTCAAGTAAAGGGTGGAGAGGAGCAGCTTTTGATTCTAGGGTTTGGTTTTAGGGAGTGAGAGTGTTTTCTCATACTTTTGCTAGGGTTCGTAGAGTAGAGGAGAGTACTTAGTTTTTCTTCAGATTCTGGTTTTCAATTATGTGTAATCTTTCAGTTGATTCATATACTGCATTTTCTACTTCGTAATTGTGCTTTTGATTTCAACTCAAGAATTAAAGTTTATTTCTCAAGTCTCCTTATAAACAGTTTTTCCACATGAATCGATTTCTGTTTCAAATGAAGTTCTAAACTCCTATGATGGGGTTCTAATGCAGAAAATCACTCCTGGCAGCGGGTAATAACCCTCACCTTTTTGTGCTTCAACGGGATCAGACGATGCTAAGCACTTGCGTAAATCTTATAAAACCTTAGTTTGGCATCTTTGATAACGTAGAACGAAACTTCTGCATACGTTGTACTTGATCGCAAATGCAAGCTAAGAGTCTAAGAAAATCGTGTGACAAGTGTTTGTCATTGCTCAATCATCTTTCATGTAAAAAGAACTTTTAATGTAAAATATTTCGTCGAAGACCATTCATCAATGGCTCCTAGATGAGATTGCGAATAAGAGGTGGGTAATACTTGTCCGGGCAAAGGAGTGGAAAACCTAAGAACCCTATCATTCACCTTTCTTGTTTTAAACAAGCATTCTAGTGTATTACCAATCAATCAATCACAACTCCGCATTTTACTTTACACGCATTCTTTGAAAAAACAACTATATGATCACCTAGAAACTACTCCCGTGGAGATGACCCGTGACTTCCACAAAGGTATAATGCTTGGACGCACCTTAGTTCCTACGCGCTTAGAATAATTTCGCATACCTAAATAGAAGAAGCATTTTTCGCTACATTGCTCGAGGAGTGCGTAGCAATCTAGTTGATCTAAAGAGAGCTAGTGGTAATTTGCAATTGCATTGCAAATCCGGTACGTTCTCTACCTTTTCTTTTTAATTAGTTTTTGTGAATAATCTAAGTGGATACCTGTTTAATTGGAGTAAGATTGGTGCATGTCGGTTTGGGCTCGCAACGAGCAACGCCGACTTGTAAGAATTATACCTCCAAGAAATTTTGAAGAGTCCCTAGTAAGACAATTGTTCCAAGAGAACCCTACACCTTAAATGGACCATCCTAGGAGTCAACAAACTCTTTTTAATCCAAATGTCCAATGGTTACCTGTTGACCCACAAAGACTCCATGAACCTCCACAACAAGGAGATGGTGTGGCACCATCTAAACTCCCACGTGGGTGAGGGGAAATGCTAATTTCCGAAACCAATATCAGCTCCCCGCCCTTTACTAATGTGGAAAGAACTCTCCGAGATTCCGCAACCACAAAGAACCACAACAAATTCATGTATCTCGGCCACCCAAGAGGGCAAGGCTAACCAATTTCTCATATGAAGCCTGAGATGATTCGCCCCGTGTATCAAGGGTCGATTCGAGAACCCCTATTCATTCATGAGAGACTTGAGGATGTTTGCAGTGCCTTCACCTGATCACCCTCCATATATCTGCATGCAGGTTATTCCAATTTTCTCTTAAGGAAAAGGCCAAAATATGGTTTCATTCACTTGCGCCCAATTCAATCTTTACCTGGGAAGACATGCGAAATGAATTCCTTAATAAATTCTTCCCTCCCGCACGTACCAATGCACTTATGCGAGCAATTCAAAACTTTTCTCAAAACCAAAGTAGTCAACCTTTTGCCGTGGTGCTGAAAGATAAGGACCCTCCTCCATGCTATTCCTCATCATGGGTTAGATGTTGGGCAAATCTATGCGTATTTTAACCAAGGATTATCCTTGAATAACAAACAATACATCCAATTGATGTGTGCAGGAGAGTTTTATGAGAAAAGTGCGAGGGAGGCAATTCAATTCTTTGATACCATAGCAGAAAATGCTTGAAAATGGGAGACTAATACCTCCTTAGATACTGCTAAAGTGCATAGTACACCTACAGGTAGAGGAATCCATCACTTAAGAGAGAATGATGACTTGCAAGCAAAAATAGCCAACTTAACTAAAAAGTTGGAGGCTATAGAATTGAAAAAAGTGAATGAGGTAACTAGTGTGCCTCAAGTACCCTCAGTGCCTATGGGATCTAGAGTGGAGGAGCCATGCATCATTTGCGATGACCCCACCCACTCAACTATTAACTGCCCTAACCTTCCTCAAGTTAAGGGAGCAATCCAAATAGAGCAAGCTAATGCTCTTAACTACCAAAGGAAGCCTTTCAATTCTCCATACTTCGAAACGTATATCCATGGGCGGGCAGCATCAATTTTAGTCGAGAAACGTAGGGAGCCCACACAACTCACAACACCATGGTCCCAACTATCCAAACCAAGGTTTTTCAAACCAAGCCCCTCCATTTCAGAA
This sequence comes from Tetrastigma voinierianum, assembly GCA_016808115.1. NCBI lineage: Eukaryota > Viridiplantae > Streptophyta > Magnoliopsida > Vitales > Vitaceae > Tetrastigma > Tetrastigma voinierianum. The sequence continues at coordinate 459,064 of JAEQBH010002137.1, read as the reverse complement.
TCAAGGTCCTCAAGGATTTCCTGTGAACCCTAATCAAGGGTTCCATCCGTCAAATCAAGGGAATCCAAATCCACAGCCTTATCAACCTCCACATAAGAGAAGTTTGGAGGATATTGTGACACAGTTCGTCCAAACCCAACAATCCACCAACACTGAATTTCGAACTGCCTTGAATGATGTGAGGTCCCAAATCACTAAGCTAACTTCTTCTATTGGAAATTTTCAACAAGAAAAAGGGAATATCCCTTCTCAAACCATTCAAAATCCCTGTCAAAATATCAATGGAGTCTCGTGTCCAAGCGATGGAACCTTCGAACATTGTAAGGTCAAGCCACCACTTCGGCGGTGGCAGATGAGTGCTTCAAACACTTCAGAATATACCAAGGCCTCATTTTACTTGCTTAGCTTCATTTTACATTTAAATATGCATTTCTATAGCCCGATATCCGATTCTTGCATTTTGTGTGAGCGGTGGAGCAGGCGGTTTTGAATCATTTGGAGTAAGTTTGGGTACGAAAGTGGCAGGTGGATGTGACGTCCCAGCGTCCGCGGCGTGGTCAGCAGCATGAAGTCAACAAGCGGCAATAGCGGCGAAGTCTGATATGCGACGTGACTGTTCTCATCGCCGTATTCAAGTAAGGATTGAGATTGGGAGATTGGAACGTAGGATGAACGTAGAAGCGGAACGTGACAGCAATCATGGAAGACAGTTGCTTTTTGTATTTTCTTCTTTCTGAAGGCACCAGTGTTTGCCGGCTAGTTGTGTGTACTAGTTCATTTATGATTGTTAGTTTGTGATACTGTCATTTGTGGTTGGTGCAGTTGTGGGTTCATGACTTGTTGATATCCGCTCTATGTGGTTATAACGTGTGATCTTTAGCCAACATTGGCATGATTTTCTTTGGGTATCGAGATCGAGAGATGAGGACCTTGAGGGGATGCCGGAATAGAGTGACCCTTAGTCCAATTCGATTTTATAGAGATATCCCGATTCGAGGTGCGATTAAGGTTAGAACATTTAAAGCGTTTGAACTATTGGGTTGGGGTAGAGATACACTCGAAGACCTGGCCCAGCGAGATAGACGGATACACCTCGAGAGAGGGTATCTCGTAGGCACGATCACCCCGTCATCAATAAGTCAAGGATAGATTGAATAGTAATTCTTTTAGGTAGTAATCCATCAAAAGTGGCAGGGGGAGACATAGCCCTAGTTGTAACACCCCAAACATTTTTTTTTAATGATTTTTTTCATGGAATTTAAGTTTTAGGTGTTTTAAGGTCCATCATGAATTTATAATAATTTTAGGAAATTTTCTTAGTAAATGAAAAGCGTTATAAGAAAATAATGGTAATTCAAATAGTAATTGAGAATTACCTTAATGAAAGAATGATTATAGAAAATAATAATGGTAATTCAATTAGTAATTAATTAATTAATTTAATGAAAAGAGGGGTAAAAAGGTAATTTTCCTAATAGATACCCTAGTATAAATTGGAATAAGAGAAGGAAATCCTTTCTATTCTTCTTTGAGTTTCTCTCGGGCTGGTAGAATTTCAGAGGACGTACGGCTTTCGGATCTAGGGTTTGAAGAACAAATTTCTCTAGGAGAAATATTTCATTGAGGAAGCGGGCGGGCATGCAGCTAGTCTCAAGCGAAGTTGGGGGAGGCTCACACGTTCGGTGGAATAGCCTAGGCGAACTGGACTAATAGGGAGGTGAGTAAATTTATATCATCGTACTTGTACCTTTGAAATGTATAGCGGTGTTTTCATTGTTTGACTTGATCGTAGTAATTGACTATGATTAAGACCCTTATTCTTGAGCACTCATTGAATTGAATTTGTCATATGCCACAAGTCATGTGTCCTGATGAATATTCATCTTGAGCACGGTCAGCTAACTCTTGTGTATTTGGTGTTATCTTTGTTGCATCTTTGAGTACGGTCGATTTGTAACTTATGTCGTTAATGTCATTTGATGATGGAATCTCAAGCCTAAGCCCGATGGGGAGGTCATCGGTACATGTGCACATGGTACCCTGCGGTGCGGGCAAAGCCGGAGTGCCTTCCTAGAGAGGTGGTAAAACTCTAGGCGTAGAACCCGGCCCGTTCTACGGATCTTTGGTTGGAATGTACGGATTCTAGTATAAAAGGTAAAAAAGAATGTACGGATTCCTGAATGGTAAACTATATTGGTTGGAATGTACGGATTCCAGTATAAAGGTAAAAAGGAATGTATGGATTCCTGAATGGTAAACTAAATGGGTTGGAATGTACGGATTCCAGTATAAAGGTAAAAAGGAATGTACGGATTCCTGAATAGTAAACTATATTTCTGTGTTTCATGCTCTAAATCTCATTTGATATTGTTGTTCATATTCTTGCGTATTTATTGCATAGCCTATATCGGTGAGTGATTGTTTGAGCATAACCATCCTTGTGAGCTGGCCTTGAGTACTGGCCCTCCTGAAGTATGGTGATATCTTACCTCACGGAGTTATCTCACCCCAGTTGATTTCCTCCTTTCGGGGTGGGACGGAGAAAGGAGAATCCGAGGCATTCTTGACCACTTGGATTACATTTGAAGTATGTAATGGATTATTATTTTGTTTATTTGGTGAATGAGAGTCTAAAGTTTCTGAAACCCATGATGAATTAACTTGGTTATTGGGTTAATTATTTGGTTAAATCGATAAATTTTGAATAGTTGAGTTGGATAAATTTTGCTTTTGATGAAACCTTATTGATATTTTTGATGAGACCGTTGAGGTCTATTTGTTATGTTATTTGAGATAATATCATGATATGAGATTTTGAGTTAATTATTAGTAGATTTTAGATTGATATTGTGAATAACGAGGTTGTCATTTGTTATAGAAGCGAATGGAGTCTTAGAATTTTAGGTAAGTATGGGACTTAGGCCCTTTCTGGGTTTTGGTGGCCTTAAGCCTACCCATTCCCTAGCGCCGGTCACAGCCTATAAAAGTGGGATGTGACAATAGTCTCCACAACAAAGTAAATCATTAAGATAAATTAGTTTAGTTTAATCTCATACATTAGTTAATTTGTCATTCAAAGCTTACGTCCAGATAATATTCAAAGGCTAAATTCAGTAATCAACGCACTTTTCCCCGTGGATCGATATCGTGCCCAGGTACCTTTGTGTTACTTGATACGACGTGTGCACTTGCGCACATAGGCGTAAACATTTTTACACATCACGCTTTCGGCCTATCAAGTTTTTGGCGCCTTTGCTGGGGAAGAGTTTATTGTTGATATTGACAATAAGGCAATTAGATATTATTCTGGAATTTTTTATTTTATTTTTATTTTTTTTACAAGTGCTGGTAATTTGGTCTTTCTGTCTCGTGTGTGATTGCAGTTAAGGTTAGAGTGAGTGCATGCGGCGGCGGGGATCGAGGTTGATCTGCATACGTTTGATCCCGAGCCCGGAAAGAACCTGATCTGAGGGCGGAACGGCGCGGAGACATAAATCTAGCAATCATGCAGAACGATGAAGAGCAAGATCTTGGCCATGAGCAAAACGAGCTACAAAGGGACCGCAATAGGAATAACGGTAGGAATTAGGCACCCAGGCCTTTTATACAATCAGATGATCCATTCATGCTGCTAGAAGAGTTTGCCATACACTTCTGATTGTTCGGGCAATTTATCAGAAGACCACATATTCGAATTAAATAGCGAGTTGAAGTCGGTAACCTTCTGGATCTTGGAGAACATCACATTCCACGGATTGCTTAATGAGAATCCAAATATGCATTTGACTGACTTCCTCGAGAAGTTTGCGACACGATAAAGTACAATGGAGTTGCGAAGAGGCACTCGGGTTGAAATTGTTCCCGCTCTCGCTGGGTGATAGAGCGAGCATTGGTTGACCGTCGACCAAGTTCCGATACTTCATGGAGCGACTTAGTGCGAGAAGACCACGACCAAATTCTTCCCACACACCAAAGTACCGCGATTGGTGCAAGGAATCAATACTTTTGGACAAGCTAGGGAAGAACACATGAAGCGTGGGATAGATTTCACGGGCGGTGAGGAAGTGCCCATCCTGAGACTGACCAGATGGATGCAAGTCCATACCTTCTATAATGGTCTGAGGAATGCGACTAGAACAGTGATTGATGCCTCGGCAGGAGGGGCGCTAATGAAGAAGACCACGGACCAAGCATATGAAATCTTGGAAGATGCTGCTACTAATACTAATCAGTGGCCTAGAGATAAGACTACACCAGTGAAGGCCATAGGCGTTACAGATAATGAGGTTCTCAACAATCTAGTTACTCATGTTGCACAGCTTACTAAACAGCTGACTAGACAGCAAGGTACTGCAAATGCCATACAGACCAGTCCATAAGAGTTGTGTGAATTCTGTGGAGGAGACTGACCTGTGATCTGGGAATGTCGGTCGGAATGATAAACGATGGGGCGAGCTGAGTATGTGTTGAGGTTTAATTAGAGTCGACCCGCAAACAACGAGGGGTCGATTATGGAAGGCAACTATCAGAACCAAAATCAAGGCCAAGGGTGGCGTAATACTCAGAATAGTCAGAACAGTCAGGGTTATGGATGGAGGAACAATCAAAACAACATGCCACCACCCCGAGTAAGTGAACCACCTCCCGAGAAAAAGGTGGACTTGGAACAAGCCCTTGCGCAAATGCTCACCTCACATACTGCCTTTATGAATGAATGAGGCGAACATGCAGCACCAAGCCACCCAATTGAACAATCAGGCGGCGTAGTTGAGAAATTTAGAGTACGGATGGAATGATGGCGATCTATTGACGGGGGAAAGGCGACGGGTTCCTTGCAGAAGCTGACTCAGTGAACACGGGACGAGAGGGAATGAACATGTAAAAGTAATTACGGTGAGAAGTGGTAAAGAGATTGGCGTCTGAAGCCCCGGTGACAAAGTGAAAGAGCGCGAGAAGTCATCGGACCGGTCGAATGATAATATAGGGAACGGCCCTAAGAGAAGCGGTGCATGGGAGAGCGCAGCCAGTTGTCCACGACCATGCCCGATTCCTTATCCCGACGTCTAAAGAAGCATAAGTGGATATCAGTTTGCAAGTTTATGGAAGTGTTCAAAAAGAAGCACACATTAATATTAGTTTTACGATGCTCTAGAACAAATGCCAAGTTATGTGAATTTATGAAGGACATCTTGTCCTGAAGAGAGACGGCCAGTAGATTTGAAGCAGTTAACTGGTGAGGAATGTAGCGCCGTCCTTCGGAGGAAGCTGCCGAAGCGTAAAAAGACCCGGGGCGGTTTCAGTATCCCTTCACTCCATCAGACGACTATCTTTGAGAGAGCTTTGTGTGATTTGGGCGCCAGTATTAATCTCATGCCCCTATCCATATTTAGACGTTTGGGGTTAGGAGAAGCTCGCCCAACTACAGTCACACTCCAGCTAGAAGACAAGTCCTTAAAGCATCCGAGATGAGTGATAGAAGATGTCTTAGTGAAGGTTGACAAGTTTATCTTCCCAGCAGATTTCATTGTATTAGATATGGAAGAAGATAAAGAAATACCCATAATCTTGGGTAGACCATTTCTTGTATGATGGCGACAATGATTGACATTCGGAGGAGAGAAATTTAAAATAGAGTGCAGGAGGATGATGTTAAGTTCAACGTGTTGTTTGTGGACATCTAATGGAAAGTGATACATGCTTCATGCTGAGAGGCCCATTAGAGGCTATAGTGTCTAGCGAAGTGGTCTCATGATCCTTTGAAGCTAAATTTGTTAACCAAACCAAGAACACATACAAATTTATATCACTATTACCAAAAGGACTATTGTCTCAATCCCGACAACGGCGCGAAACTTGTTCGCGAGCAAAACACAAATCTGAATTATGTCACTATTACGAAAGGACTATTGTATCCTGACCAGTGCCAAGCTGTTGATATTATAATATATAAACCACCAATCTCTTAAGTAAATCATTTTCCAAAGTTTGGTTTTGATGCGATGTGCAAGTGCAGATCGACAAGTAATAAAATGGATTTAAGTCAGATATCGATCCACAATCAGAATTTTAAATCAAGCTATACGACTACCGATTTCCATACTATTTGGACACAAAATGATAGTAGGATCCGGCATTAAGGTCTTTGGAAAATTAAGCGAACAAAGGAAAATAACTGAACTATCGACATCTTGGAAGATAAAGAATAAAGAATAATGAATTTCTAATAAAAGAAATGAATCTTGAATAGTTATCCTCGGAGGACACATCGATAGAAAGCAGTTATAGTGGTATCGATTCCTGTAGTTAATTCGATAAAATATTTCTTGATTATCAAGTTTGGAAATCTGTCAAAGGCGTTGTAGATGCGACTGGATCTCTCCATACTCCACATTTCATTATCTAATTTCGACTGATTCTCTTGAATACGAGGAATTAGATAACTACTAAAGGACTTCCTTAATCTGGGTCTTTTCTTTTGCAATACTTCATATCATTTTATGAATTTGTAAACCTTAGCTCCCGAGTTATCGGTCGACAAGGATATACAACTTCAGTTGCTTCTCCTTGAAATTAAAATAGATACCCTTTCCTTGATTAGATCTCAGCTAACACGGGATTGGCCTCCTTATCCAGAATTAGGGTGAACTCTTTGCTTGTTTAAATAGATAACAAATTGCTTCGTTCTTGATTTCAGAGTGAGAAGAGGATTTATCTAAGTGAACTTCACAAAGCTTCAAGATCCTAATAGCAGGTTAGTATACCTTCAAAGAAATGTACATTACTCGGGGAATGTCTTCCTGTGTCCTCGGAGGTTACTCCAGCGAAATGAGCGTATTTCGATTCTTAACGGGTATAAGCGATATTCGGATCCTAAGACAATAAACGAAGCAGTAAATTCATTGCTTGAATTGGCAAGCTGCTGGAAGCGACTACGGGGAAAGATAAATTCGGCTATAACGTTCATAATGGAAGAATTTGGATTCCTCGATTACTGAATTACACGTCTGACATTCCTCACGATCATAAGAATAGCGCAATTTGAAAGCCCCGAAACAATCGAATTCGAAATTTGTGAACTTCAAACATTCAGGTAGTAATTTGAGAAATAAATTGAATTACGCATTGACTTCATGGCTCAGCTTGATAACATCGGATCCGGAAAATACAGCGAAAATAAAAAGATGAAGAGCGGGAATGCGCTCTAAAATAGAAATAAAAAAATAAGAAAAGAAAGAAAAGAAAGAAAATGAAAATGAGCCTTGACTATCCGGTCTCTAAATCTGTAGCGTAAAATACCTTTAATGAGTTGGATAGCTGCGTATTTATAGGGTTCTTCAATTGGGCCCTAATTTGATGTAGCACCAACGTAGTTTTGAGTATCGGGCCCGATCCTTTGTTCAGAAATCGCCGCCGGTTTCCTTGTCGTGACATCATCGATGTCGACATCAATTTCGCGTCGCGACCTCGACACTTTATGTAACGCCCAGTTTGGTCATTCTTGATGTCGCGACATCAATATCTTATCAGCGACATCTTCTCGCGTCTTGGCGAGGTTTCAATTGTTCTCTCGATGTCGCGGCGTCGATATGCTGTCGCGACCTTAGCTCAAGTCATCTGCGAGTCTTCAAGCGATGTCGCGGATGTCGCGACATCAATCTCTTGTCAGCGACATCATCTTAAAAACGTAGACTATTTGGTTTCATGTTATCGACATCAATATCTTGTCGCGACATCTCTTTCACTCTTTCGCATCATTGATACGATCGTTCGATGTCACGACGCCGATATCTTATCCGCGACCTCACCTTGGGAGCTTCAACCTTCAGGCGAGCAAGTCTTGTGTCGCGACTTGATCTCCACGTCAGCGACGCCGGCGAGTTAGGCGGCTTCATCAGTCGAACCTCATAGCTTAAAAGGTGTTTTACATTGCTTCGCGACCTCTTGTCTAGTCCGCGACATCAACTCTTGTCGCGACCTCAGAATGCTGTCGCGACGTTGTTCTCTTAGCTCCTGGTTACCCTTCAGCTGCTTATCTGGTACTTACTGTCGCGACCTGCATCAAATTCCTTCAATTCTCTTGGTGTCGCGACCTCAGAATTATTTGTCAAAAACCCAATGCATCAATGAATCAACCAATTGTTTTTCGTTTACGCTCACGCCATTCGTACTTTTCCTCCACTTGTTGCTGTATTTTCTCGCATTTCTTCTTTCTTCCATTTACCTGCTAATAACAGATGGGTAGAGTTTCTTCATGTTCTACTTAGTAATTGTCTCTTTTGATATGAAAATTAAAGCGAGAAAAATGGACTACAAAATAGATGACTTTAAGCTCATCAAACTCCCCCGAACTTAAATTTTTGCTTGTCCTCAGGGCAAGAAAAGAAAGAATTGTTTGTCCTCAGACAAAATAATTTTTTAAGGACATTTTTCTGTGATTTGTTACGTTGGCATTGATTTAATTGCAATGCGAGGTGTAAAATTTTACTATTACATCTAGCTTCAAGTCGAGTTCAAGGTTGGTCTCTCTCTTTATGCTATCACGAGCTAACATGTGAAATTGTTTTACAAACAATATACTCATTGGATCTGAATAATGAATTGTTTTCCTTTCTCATTTTATTCTTTGAGTCATTAACTCCCTAAAGTTCTTCACAATTTTGATTGTTTCCTTTCTTCCAAATTCATGAAGCATTTTCATATTGATCTCCCACTAATGTAGATGATTTCGACCTTGAATCAATCGGGTCTTTTGGGCTTTTATTGTTAGAGCCTAGGTAATGGGTAGGATGGAAGGAATTTTTAGGTTAAGATTACCCTATTTTCTCTCCTCTTACCTTTCTTTCTTGTAGTTTCTATAATAAACTCCTAAACTTTCATGTTTAGGATATCTCTTTGATTTCTTCAATTCGAGCTGTATGCCCCTATTTCACACTTGTGAATTTCACTAGGGAATTTGTAGTTGCTACTACTGAGGATAGTGCAATGTTTTAACTTTTTAGGCTTCCCAACACTCTTAGAACTTTGGGTTGGTAACTCCCATACGAGATGGCATTAAGTGCTTGGGTGTTGAAACACCCCCCCAAGAACTTAATTCGAGGATTTAGGCCACAAGATAAAACTTATCCTAGAGCCTTCTTTTCTGTTGCATTTTACGCTCCTTGCCTTTTTCTTTTCATTCCCTTTTTTGGTTCCCTCAAAACATATGATCCCAAACTGTTTTATTCTTCTTCTTGAATTCTAGGGTAATCATTGGTTTTTTGCGAAGGATTGAATTTTACGGATGGGTTGGGGTTTCCATTAACCTATTTTTGAAAAATCCAGCTTGTTTAGCTCAATGCATGGAACTTCAGGTATAATAAATCGACATATTAATAAGGATAGCTAGAATGGCTCAAAACTATCCAAGAATGGCTGCATCATTTATTGTCAATTTGTATCACCTAGGAATTCGCCTCGATCAATATCTAACAAATTCTAGAATGCGGATTTAACAATTGTGACTAACTATAAGGGTATCTTGACTCATTTTTTTATTTATGAGTAGTTAAGTTAATTGATACTAACGGGTTCCCTTGACTTGCATTCCTTACCCTGAAACTCAAAGAAATATGTTTGTTCCATCTGTTGTATTACCTTCCTCTAATCTGGACTTATCAGTTAAATATAAGTAAATTTTTGCACCTTGTGTTTCAATTAAACTATATGCATTTTGTCCTTATTCTGCAATTTTTCCTCATTTCAGCTTACTTCTACTCTAAGCATTCATTGATGGGAATATTGTCCTCTGAGTATTTTATTACGGAACTAGCACCTACTTTGATTTCCTAATCGTAAACCACAACATCATAACATTGAACAATCAAACACAAGAATAGTACACAACAATTCAATTTAAAGTTCTCATTTTATTTCTGATTCATTTGTACATTGGATACGGTATGAAAGGATGGTAATGAAAGTTAGGCAGGGAGAAGGTCTATTTTTTTCTTTTGAAATATCCAGGAGCAAAGATGTTGGGTGGGTCTAGGTCTAATGTACCTAGATGGGCTGGAAATTCAGGAATTTTCATTTCTCTTCTTTCCTTTCTCTTCTTGGTTTCCTTCTCCATTTGTTCTTGAGGAAAATCTCATTAAAGTAGATCCAACCTTTACGTTCAAATCATCTTGCCTCTTTCCCAAGCCATTCATTGTATTTTCCATTTCAGTCATAACCTCTAGGAATTTGGCCAGATTGTTGTTAATCAGATCTAAGTTTTCCAGCCATTCTTTCTGCTTATAGGATTCTGCATCTTTTGCTTCATGTCTCTATCATCCAATTTCTTCTCAAAATCCTTTTGTAGAGACTTGTATAAAAACTTGAATCCTTTGACTTGCTCCCCAAATTTGATTTCTTGCTCTGTATCTCTTTCCTTTATCATAGTTAAGAGTTGAGAATCACACTCAAACTGGTTGTTGTAAAAAGCTTCATGACTGAGTTTGAGTTTCTGCAAAAGATTGTGATCTCTTCCCCTCATTTATTTTTTAAACTCTTCCCCTTGCTGCTTCAAAATTCTTCCCATCTGTTCTTCTTTTCTTTTCAACTCTTCTCTCCACTTTGCTGTTCTCTTTCTTTGTAGCTACTTCATGCTCCTTTTCTTTTATTAGCTCTTCCTCCCATTGCTGGTCTCTTCTCTTCAATTCTTTTTCATAAATACTTTCCCTGAATTCCTGCTGTAATTTCCAATCCTTCTCTCTTTCATCTATTCTCTTCTGCAGGGCATGGAGAGCTTCCAGTACCGAGCTGTTCTCTTGTGCTCCCTTTGAACTTTCTCCAGGTTGGAAGTTTCTGTTCTGCACAGGAGGAGAACTGGCCAAAGGGATGGAGAAGTCTATTGAAGACATCTTCATCCTTCGTATCTGCACACATGTAATGTTGTTGTCGGTGAGTTCACGAAGTGCTTTCTACGCTCTTTGATCAGTGGCCCTCTGGGTCTCCTTTTCTGGTCCTTCAGCTTGGGCTTCACCTCTGTTCTCTCTGGCCTCCACTTTTCCTCTGGTTCTTGGCCTTGCTAACTCTGTCGGAAGGAGTGGTGAAATACAGGGACTTCTTCTTGACTCCCAAATTCTTTCACTGACCTTCAAACATAGAGGCGTATTGTTCTTTGGGTGAGGAAGCAGACCTCTTTTATTCCCTTCGATGCCTCATGATGGGAGTTCTCTAATGCTCTATATTGATCTTGTACCCCTTGAGTATGGCATCGACCAGTCTGACTTCTTGTTCTCTCCACTTTGTGCATAAATGTTTTGTTGGAACCAAAGCAGGCCTTAAGGAGTAACTCCATACCTTCGCTTCCTCGGTGAGAGGCTTCCCTGATGAGTTCTTAGCTTTCCTTCTCTTGTTCCTTGCCCCCCTTCCATCGAGTGAGCTTCGGCAATCTTTCTAAAATTCGGTTTTCCAAAATTTTTTTTGAATTTGGAGCGTATGCTTGTGCATTGTCATCCCATAGGCCTCGTTGATGGCCTTGGCCGTGAGACCCCGGGACTCCTCTAACAAAACAGCTCCATCCTTCCTTCCTACCATATTGGAGATAAAACTCTCTCGTGAGTCTTTGTATACCACCTTTTTTGGTGTGCGCGGAGAGACTCTCCCATCCTCTACGCTCTATCATCTCATGAAAGAGTCCACGGGGTTTTGAATCTCCTCTGTAACAAAACCTTTATTAGCATAGTACTTCTTCAGGAATAAGCTTCGCCGGATATGAAATCTTCTACTTCTTCTTCTTCTCTCCTCTTTCCCTTTCCACTTTACCTTTCTCTGTCTTGAGAAGTTGTCGAGCTACGGGTGTTTGATGGCATCTCTCCACCTTGCTCTTCTGACAGAATCTCATCTAGCCCATTCTCATAATGAGTTTCTTCTTCTTCGATTGTTCGTGTTCCTCATAATCTCGTCCTAGGTTAGGGACCCGGGGTGGGAATTTCAGCCATCGGAGACAAGGAAAACTTTCGAGAAAGTTTGGAATCTTTAGGGTTTGGAGGTTGAGATTCGGGAGGAAGGCGAATGAATGGTTATGTGGGTTGGAGTGAATGAAATAGTTTCCAACTGTTGCAATTCAATCAATGTTTGTGGAGCTAATGTCTTCAATTAAGAATTGTCGCGACTTCAATTCCGCCACTTTTTATTTGAGGTCATTAAATTTAGGGCTTTTTGAAGTGAGTGGTTGGCACATGTCACACTTGCATGTGCAGACCTACCTATTATGTCAAAGCGACGATACGAGTTCTCGAGGATTTGTTTGATGTTGTGACAATCCTTCTTCTTTTTGAAACTTAATTCACTGTCGCGACATCTCTGTGGTGTCGCGACATGTATCTCCCTTCCTCCCGTACTCCTTGGTATTTCTTTCTTTCTGCGGGTCACGACATCAATGTTTTGTAGGATTGTCACTTTGTCACGACATAACCTCAATAAGCCGTGATTCAAGCCCTTAATTCAATGATTTCAAAACTTGAATTCTCTTATTGTTCCTAACCCGCTTAGACATCTCTTCGTGCATTATTTTTGAAGCAAAGATTTAACAATTAATTCAAATATATCTACTGTAGTTGGGTTAGGAGAAAGTTATCTCTTCTCATGTCACACCTGCAAGTTGGGCCGGAATTACTCCCGTAAATAGCTTTCTTCTATTCATGTCTTTAACCCGCTCAAGATCACCGTAATATTCAAGAAAATTCTAATTAAACTACAATCTATTTCTAAAATTAAATCTATCCTTCTAGAAACAAATCAATTCCAATTTATCAAAGAACTAAAAGAATGTAAATATTTTCAAAATTTAAATTGCATTCTAATTCTAAATGGGTTGCCTCCTATTAGTCGCCACAGTCCTTAATGGACTTGCCGTCAGGATCTTCTTCTTTCCTCAAGAACCAATGGAGTTCTTCACTTTCCTCTTCCTCGTTGAGATAATGCTTTAACCTTGTCCATCGACCTTGAATTCTTCCCATTATCGCCTTCGTTGTTATCGCTCCAAATGTAGTACTTGATACCACACCGTGTATGGCCCACTCCAATCGGATTTTAATTTCCCCGAAACAATCACTTAGAATTAAAAAGCAGCACCTGTTCCCCTGTTTTGAACTCTTTCCTCAGATTTTCGATCATGCCATTTCTTTGTCTTGTCTTTGCATATTCTAGCATTATCATAGGCTTCATTTCTCGCCTTCCAATTCGCATAGCTTGGAGCAATCTTTCTTCCTCAAGAATTTTTGAAATCTAAGTTTAACTTTAATGGCCCACATTGCCTTGTATTCTAATTCAAGAGGTAGATGACATGGTTTGCCAAAAACAACTCGTATGGGACATTTCAATGGGGGGCCCAGGAGGCACTCAGAAGCCCAAAGTGCATCATCAAGTTTGAAGACTAACTTTCCCGTCGAGCTCACAAATTCTTTTCCAAGTATCTCTTTCGACCTCCGTTGAAATTTCGCTTGTCCATTGTCCGGGATGATAGGCTAAACTCATTACATGCTTGATCCCACTGCCATGAGTTTTGCAAATATTTTGTTTGCAAAATGGGCTCCCCCATCACTAATGATGGTTCCGGGGTTCCAAACTCGCTCAAAATATTCTTTCGCAAGAAACCTACAACTCAGATTAGCATCATTCCTTGACAAAGCACGTCTCCACCCATTTGAATGACCATCAAGTAGCAAGATGTATAGGGTTTCTGTAAATGATGGTGGAAAGGTCTCATAAAATCCTATTCCCCAAATACCAAAAATTTGTATCACCATAATACCTTTAGGGGCATTTATCTCTCGCCGATATATTTCCAATCCTTTGGCATCGATCACAATTTCACCTACCCGCACAATCAAGATAGTGGGCCAATAAAACCCCGATTGAGTATCTTGTGAGTCGTTTTCACTGTAAAATGTCCTATATGGTGATGTGCATGTGATTCATTTAAATGTTGCCTTGTTCACCTTCTGGCACACATCTTCTTATTATCATGTCAAGACCTTTGAATAATAGTGGGTCATCCTAAATATAATATTCGTCGCCTGAAGCTTCTTCGCGGTAGCTGAAGCTCAAGGCATTACTCCACAAGCCGAGCATTTGAGTTAAAGGCATTACTCCCGCAAGCTTGGATAATTCACAATATCGACATACCATGGGGTTGGGAAGAAACCTTGAATAATTGCTCATACGAGTTCTGCAGTGGCACACATTTTCTTCTTCATCACTTTGCTTCTTTCTACTCTTGACAAGTGGTCGGCTATCACGTGTCATCCCTTTGTCCTTTATTTCCAAATCAAGCTCTTGCAATGACGCCCTATATCAATCTTGAAACGCTTCCCTTTTAGGCATCGGTACTTGATTCTTTTGATCGTGTGAATTACCATGGGATCTAAATGTATTATCTAAATTTTCACAAGCAAATACTATATTTAGCATCTCCTTTTCAGGTTGTTGAGTAGTTCTCTTGTCTTCCATTGAAGGTCTTACAGCATAGTATATGGCCTGAATACTTTCTCTTTTCTTTTGCCCCAACCTTCTGGCTCCCATAGCAAAATCATTTGGCATCACACATTATTTCAAATCCTGATTCCATTACAGTGCGGCCATTATAGGTGCACAGCTGCCAATCAGTCTTGATTTCTCGAAAGCATCCCCTTGCGAGTCATGAAATTGAACCTTGTATCCTTTTCGATGTCATAGTGATGCATTTACATTTTTGAAAAGTCTTTGATGAATCTCTGTAAAATCCGGCTGTGCCCCAAAGAAACTTCTTACTCCTTTTCTTGTGGTAGGTGGTGCAAGAGTCTTGATAATGGATACTTTGGTGATCAACTTCTAGTCGATGGCGAGAAATTTTATGCCCGAGAACAGCCTATACATTTACCATAAAATGGAATTTTCCCAATTCGATGCTAATTTGTTGTCTTGGCATCTTTGAATCTTGTTTCCCGGATTGTTTAAACATTGATCAAAAATTTGAATCCATACCGCAGGTAAAATCATCCATGAAAATTTCCATCACTTCTTCAACCAAATCGAGAATATAAGGCATCATGCACCTGCGGAATGTAGGTAGACATTACATAGCAAACGGCATCCTTAGAGGCAAAGGTACCATAAGGGCATGTGAGCGTGGTCTTCTCTTGATCTCACGGTGCAATAGCAATACGATTATATCCACAGTACCCATCAAGAGAAACAAAAGTGAGGGTGTCCTGCTAACCTATCAAACATCGATCAATGAAAGGTAAAAGAGGAAATGATCTTTTAAGTTCTTTGTATTCAACTTCTATGTCAATCACATGCCCTCCATCCATCACTTTGTTCTTGTTGGGAATCAATTCATTTTTCATTTACGATCACGGTAAACCCCGCTTTCTTTGGAACCATGAGCTGGGCTCGCAGAATTTATCTGAGAATAGCATAGATAAACCGACCCATTTAACAATTTGAGCACCTCCTTCTTGACTACTTCCTTAAATCCAACGGATTCGGCCTCATACGGTGTTCTACAGATGGTTTGAAGTCTCTTCTAGCGAGAATCTTATGCATGCAAATTGATGGAGCGATACCCTTCGAGTTCTTCAATGGACCAAGCTAGCGATTCCTTATGCTTCCTTAATATTTCCAGCAATCTTTGTTCCTCATTCTCACTTAATCTGGCTGAAATGATCCTTTGGTTTTTTTCTTTGGTAATTCTAAGTAGGCATACTTTAAATGACATGGCAACTCTTTCAAAACTAGACCTTACATGCGGTCTCTTGATGAATTTCCTCTTTTTCTATCTTCTCCATTATCTTTTACATTTTGCTTCAAGCTCAACACGAGTTTCTATAGCATAAAGAAATACTTGCATGGAAGTCGGAATAGACATCTTCGATTATGCGATTCGTCTCTTTTCATTGATAAAAGGCGGAGTGTTACGATCATTGTTAACATCGGGTTGGAAATAGAGACAAAATCAGCTACATTGTAGCCTTGGCCCCTCTTGTCTATATTTTGCATACTTTTAATCAGAGTTAAACACCTGGCGACTATTCTCTCGACCCTTAAGATGAGAACTCGCTTTTGCATGTCAATCGAGATTTGCTCCGATGGCCCAGGAATGAGTCTTCCTAATAGTAGGGTGCCTTAGATCTTCTTCCATGTCGAATAATGAAGTCTGGGAATACAAACTTCCCAGCGTTATTGACACATCTTGTGGCCTTCGGGTTTCACCGTCGATGCATGCATACATTTGAAGAGTAACGATTTGTGGAATAAGCTCCCCCGAACTTAATTTCTTAGCCTTGAAAGAGGCATTAGGTGATACTAGCTCGAGTCACGAGAGCTTCATGGAATTCCATTCACTCCATGATACAAGGAATTGTGAAACTTCCTGGGTCCTTCATCTTTCTTGGTAGTTCCTTTACGATTCTGCCTTTATGAGTAGCGGTGTATTCAGCTATTCTACTATTTTCTTTTTCTTGCTCGGTATGTCCTTGAAATTTGCATAGAGTGGCATATGAGTCACCATACCGTAAAGGCATGCGATCTCCGACACGGAAAGTTTTCAGAACCTTCTTGGCGCTCGCCAGTCTTGATTTGCGGTCTTTGTGGAAATGGGATCTGCGAGCTTTGTTCCTTGGATGTTCTTCTTTTCTCTCCTTCTTTGTCATTCTCAGTGTCTCTTCCCTTTACGGGTCTTGCTACTTCTTTGTTCTTGTCACCTTTTTCTTTATCTCTTCTAACTCCTTCTGACCCTAATTTTGCCACGGCCGTATACGGTCTTTAGGTTCTTCCTTGTGTCGCGGGAAGGTATCTTTCCTCGACCTTGCGGGGGTTGGGCCATTTTGCCCTACTTGTGTCTCGGGTTCTTAGGGGATGCGTGGTAGTGTTACGAAGAATTTGAGAATTGGTAGCGGTTGCTTCCCGATTCTCAGGCTTTGTTCATGGAGGTTAATGACTTTTATTATCCCCGTAAAGCATCATCTGTTCCTCGAAAAGATGGGACCTCCTCTGACACGATATTCGTTTGCATGCTCATTTCATGCTTTAACTGCTTTCTTGCTAACTCTTTGGAACCTTAATTGGCCTAGCGATACCCTTGTTGGGGTTACGTCCCTGCGCCTTGGGCCTTGAGAAGAGCCTCCACCATGCGAAGTTCTCATGGTTCACGAGTGTGGTGATAATGTCTTTGGAAGGTGAGGATTGGGTTTGAAATGGTAAGCTCTTGGCTCACCCAAATAATTAACCTAGTCAATGACATAAAGTTCTTGATTACCTCTCGGCCTTTCCCTTGATAACTCTCTTTCAATTGCTCCTATTTCATATGACGGTGTCTTTTCTTTCTTGCTTGTCCAACTTTGTGCATAATGGCATCCAACTTGGCCTATGGGCTTGTCATCTTGCTCGACTCCATATCCCCATTTCCTTTCTTGTTTCCTCTTGGCTTCCGAAGGAGTTTTCATGTTACATTTAGCCAGTCTTCAATCGACTCGGCTTTGCCTCTTGATGCACCGTTTGAATGTCCTGACGCTGAAGCATCAATGATCCTTTTGATATATCATTCATGGCATGATATACAATGTCCATACGAGTCTTGGATCTATCCCATGCGTGGACATCTTCTCGACAAAGCGTTTGGGTACCCGGGCTACATCGGGCTTTCATCTTCCCCCTCTTCGGAACCTGATAGTTTCCCTCCTTCTTTACGTGGTGAGGGTGTTTGGGGGAAAGAATCTCACTAAGTAGGTACTCTACTAATTCCTCCCAGTAAGCGAGAGACCATATGGTAAAGATTCATACCATGTAGGCTAGCGTATCTCTTAGAGAGAATGGGAATAGATGCGATTTATGACCGGTCTCGCGTTCGGCAACAGTATTAGCCATCTGAGGAATCTTCGGGTGCTCGTTTGGATCTTGATTAGGATGACAGTAAGCGTCTTTCTTTGGACCATTTATGTCAGTCGCGGCTTTAATTCAAAATGATTAGCATCTCTTGCGAATTTGTCGATCGTTGAGTATTCTTCTGTATAATTGGTCTCCAATCCTCCATTGTATCGGTGGTGGAGGTCTTCTAGCTTCTTCTATGTATTTCAATAGGATCCTGCCTTTCATACGCCATGGTTGATTTCGCCTTCTTAATTCTTTCTCAAGCTTCTGAGCGTCCTTTCTATTTCCGTGTCGTGGGAATCGAGATCGGTGTTTCTATGCATCAAAGTTTTACGAAAGCGAAACATACTCCCATTAATAAGTTAGTCAAATCATAAGTATATTCAGCCCATGGGTTGTTAAAGGTCGGTGGCTACAAGAGTCCTTTGCTTGAAACACTATTTTTGTTCTTTTCTTTTAAAATGCATCCAGAATTAGTATTTCAACTTCTTTCATGCGAATATTGATTACAAAATCCGCCGATCCCGACGGCGCCAAGCATTGTGAGCCAAGAACACATACAAATTTATGTCACTATTACCAAAGGACTATTGTCTAATCCCCGACAACGGCGCCAAAAACTTGTTAACCGAACCAAAACACAAATACAAATTTATGTCACTATTACCAAAGGACAATTGTCTAATCCCCGGCAACGGCGCCAAAAACTTGTTGATATTATAATATATAAACCACCAATCTCTTAGAGTAAATCATTTTCAAAGTTTGGTTTTGGTGATATTACGCAAGTGCAATTAGGCAAGTAATAAAATGGTTAAGTCGAGATATCGATCCACAGAGATCTCAAAATTTTAAATCAGCTTCTACGACTACTCAATTTCCATACTATTTGGACCCATGAAAATGATAGTAGGATCGACATTAAGGTCTTTGGAAAATTAAACGAACAAAGGAAAATAAGCGAAGACTATCAACATCTTTGGAAGATAAAGAATAAGAATAATGAATTTCTAATAAAATGAATCTTGAATAGTTATCCTCCCGGAGGACACATCAATAAAAGCAGGTTATAGTGAACTATGTCGATTCCTGTAGTTAATTCGATAAAATTTCTTGATTATCTCAAGTTTCAAAAAATACATCCAGGCGTTGTAGTGCGAATTTGGATCTCTCCACACTCCACATTTCATTGTATCTAATTTCGGCACGATTCTCTCGAATCTGAGAATTAGATAACTAAGCACTAAAGGACTTATGTCTGGGTATTTTTCTTTGCAATACTTCATACCCATTTTATGGGTAAACCTTAGATCAGTTATCGGTCAAACAGGATATACAACTTCAGTTGCTTCTCCTCGGGAATTAAAATAGATCACCCTTTCCTTGATTAGATCTCAGCTAACACGGGATTGGCCTCGCTATTCGAATTGAGGTAAACTCTTTGCTTGTTTAAATAGATAACTCCATTCCAACTGCGTTCTTGATTTCAAGTGAGAGAGGATTTATCTAAGTGAACTTACAAAGCTCAAAGATCCCTAATAGCGAGGTTAGTATACGCTTCCCAAAGAAATGTACATTACTCTAGGGAATGTCTTCCTGTAATCACTCGGAGGACCTCCTTGAAATCGAGCAATGGCGCGATTCTTACTTGGGTATAAGAAAGCCCGATGTCGGATCCCAGACAATAAACCCAAAACCCGAAGTAAATTCATTAGCGAAATTAACAAGGCTGCTTTGAGAGCGACTACGGAAAGATAAATTCGACTATAACGTTCACTTAATGGAAAATTTGGATTCCTCAGTGCTGAATTACACGATCTGACGTTCCTCGATCATAAGAATAAGCGCAATTTGAAGCTGAAATGTCCGAATTCGGAAATTTGTGAACTTCAAACATTCCGAGGTAGTAATTTGAAAATAAATTGGATGCGTCGGCCGGCTCAACTGATAACATCAGTCCGAGAAAAATCTGGCGAAAATAAAAAGATGAGAACGAATGCGCTCCCAAAATGACGGAAATAAAAAAAAATAAGAAAAAGAAAAGAAAAGAAAAGAAAATAAAGAAAATGAGCCTTCAGCTATCCAGACCTCTCGTCTGTGGCCGCTAAGCTGCTTTAATGAGTTGGATAGCTGCGTATTTATAGGGTTCTTCAATTGGGCCCTAATCGATGTAACTCTTGGATTTTTTAGTATCGAGACGAGAATCCTTTATTCAAGTCGCCGCCGGTTTTATGTGTGACATCATCGATGTCGCGACATCAATTTCATGTCGCGACATCTTCTCACGTCTTGGCAGGTTTCAATTGTTCTCTCCTGATGTCGCGACGTCGATATCTTGTATCGCGACCTGGCTGAGTCATGCGGAGTCTTCAAGCGATGTCGCGGATATCGCGACATCAATCTCTTTATGGCGACATCATCTTAAGAAACGTAGGCTGGCGGTTGCTCATGTTGTCGCGACATCAATATCTTGTCGCGACATCTCTTCTCTGCTCTGCATCATTGATGCAGTCGTTCACGATCATCGCGACATCGATATCTTTATCACGACCTCACCTTGGGGCTTCAACCTTCAATTGAGCGAGGTCTTGTGTGGCGACGATCTCACGTCGCGACATCAACGAGAAGTTAGACGGCTTCATCAGTCGAGCCTCCTCATAGCTTAAAGGTGTTTTACATTTGTCGCGACCTCTTATCCTGGTCACGACATCAACTCTTGTCGCGACCTCAGAATGCTGTCGCGACGTCGTTCTCTTAGCTCCTGGTTACCCCTTATTTCTTATATCTGGTACTTCTTTGTCGCGACCTTGCGGAATTCAGCCAATTCTCTTGGTGTCGCGACCTCGGAAATTCATTGTACAAACCCCAAAAGCGCATCAATGAATCGGTAATTGTTTTTCGTTTTGCTCTGCCATTCATTGCACTTTTCCTCGGCTTATTCTTTGTATTTTCTTTGCATTTTCTTCTTTCTTCCATTTTACCTGCTAATAACAGATGGGTGAGTTTCTTCATATTTCTGCGAAGTAATTGTCTCTTTTGATATGAAAATTAAGCAGAAAAATGGACTAAAAATAGATGACTTTTAAGCTCATCACTAGCCTAGTATAGAGTGATTCCGAGAATTTGGGCGAAGAGGCAGAGGAGTATGTAAAATGGATGGATTCCTTTGAACCCAATAGAAGGAAATATTTTGAATCACTAGGTGAAAATACTAAAACGCTAGTGCCATCTGTTGAACAACCACCGAAGATGGAACAAAAGCCATTACCTAGCCATTTGAAGTATGCTTATCTTGGGTCGGCCTCCGCGCACGGTGATCATTTGGCGTCCACGGCGAGTAGATGAAGATAAGTTATTGAGGGTACTTAGAGATCACAAAAATGCGCTAGAATGGTCTCTGACCGATTTAAAGGGGATTCGCCCTTCTATGTGCATGCATCGAATTTTGTTGGAAGATGGTCATAAGCCCTCAGTGGAAGCACAGAGGAGATTGAATCCAACTATGAAAGAGGTAGTCCTTGAGGAATGTGAAGTAGCCTTCATCCCAAGGGGTTATTTATCTATCTCAGGTGCATGGGTAAGTCGGTCTGGTGGTACCCTAAAAGGGAGGAACAACTGTCATAAGAACCGAGAATAACACACTACTACCTTCTAAAACAATCACCGGCTAGATAATTTGTATTGATTATAGGAAACTGAATAAGGCTACTCGAAAAGATCATTTCCCATTACCGTTTCTGGATCAGATGTTGGATCGATTAGCCGGACACGAATACTATTGCTTTTTGGATGGATATTCCAGCTACAATCAGATCGCTATAGCCCCTGAAGATCAGGAGAAGACAACATTCACATGCCCCTACGGTACATTCGCATTCAGGCGGATGCCTTTCGGGCTGTGCAATGCGTCGGGCACATTCCAACGATGTATGATGGCCATATTCTTCAATATGGTTAAGAAAACAATCGAGGTCTTCATGGATGATTTTTCTGTTTTGGGTAGCTCCTTTGACAATTGTCTGGAGAATTTGAGGTCGGTGTTGATCAGATGCGAGGAGACCAACCTTGTACTCAATTGGGAGAAGTGCCATTTATGGTACAAGAGGGCATTAATACTTGGGCATCCAGTTTGCAAGAGGAATAGAGGTAGACGAGATTGACAATTGAAAAATTACCTCCACCCTCATTTGTAAAAGGGATAAGAAGCTTTTTAGGCCACGCTGGATTTTATAGACTCTTCATCAAAGACTTTTCTCAGATTGCAAATCCGTTGTCTAATTTACTAGTCCAAGGGACACCATTTGAGTTTGATGCACAGTGTCTGCACGCATTTTCAGTATTGAAAGATAAATTGGTATCAACTCTTATTGTTGTAGCATCAGATTAGGCCTTTCCATTTGAGCTAATGCGTGACGCAAGTGACTATGCGATTGGAGTAGTGTTAGGGTAGAAAAGAGAAAGAATATTCCAGGTGATCTACTATGCTAGCTGAACCTTGAATGATGCCCAACTGAACTATGCCACCACGGAAAAAGAACTATTGGCCATTGTCTTTGCCTTTGACAAATTTAGGCCTTATTTGATTGGTAACAAGGTAGTAATCCACACTGATCATTCCACCATAAAATACTTGATGACTAAAAAGGACGCCAAACCCAGACTAATCCGGTGGGTTCTCTTGCTGCAAGAATTCGATTTGGAGATTAAAGACAAGAAGGGAACAAAGAATCTAGTTGCAGATCACCTATCACGGTTAGAAGGGGCCCAGTGATGAGTGCAGTGAATGGCGACTTCACACGATGAGCGACTCTTGGCTAGTGAAGACAAAGGGCGGGTTCCATGGTTTGGACTCATTGAATTGTTGGTGGCCAAGGTGATCCCTCAAGAATTTAGTTATCAACAGAAAAAGAGGTTCTTCTCACACTTGAAACACTACTATTGGGAGGAACCTATTCTATACAGGCATTGTCTTTGACCAATGTCGGAAGACGTGTGCGAAGATGAAATGAGCCCGGTGTGCGAACCACTGCCACACTCTACCATGTGGGGGACATTTCGGTGGCCAGAGAACAACAACCAAGGTACTTCAGTTAGGCTTCTACTGGCCTAGCTTATTTAAGGATGCTCATCAGTTCGTATCCACATGCGACAAATGCCAGCGAATGGGGAGCATTTCTAGAAAGGTTGAACCGCCCATGCACACAATTCTGGAAGTAGAACTGTTTGATTTATGGGGGATGGATTTCATGGGTCCATTTCCCCCTTCTTTTAATAACCTGTACATCTTGCTGGCAGTAGATTACTTCTCTAAGTGGGTTGAAGCAATACCGACACGCACTAATGATGCTAGGGTTGTGGCCCAGTTTCTTCGTAGCCACATATTCTCTCTGTTCGGCACTCCCCGAGCACTGATTACAGATAACGGTACTCATTTCTACAATAAGATGATTGACAAAGTTTTACACAAGTATGGAGTGCGACATCGCACATCCCTCGCATACCACCCACAGACAAATGGGCAAGCGGGTATCGAATTGAGAAATCAAGTCCATTCTGAAGAAGATAGTCAACAGCTCCAAGAAGGACTGGTCAAAAAAGATTGAGGATGCACTCTCGGCATACCGAACTGCATTTAAAACATCATTGGGTATGTCACCATTTCGAATCGTTTATGGAAAAGCATGCCACCTGCCGGTGGAATTGGAGCATCGAACCTCTTGAAGCGATGTAGCCCAGACATGGAGCCGATTACATTAAGCTAGGAGAAGGCGAATGCTTTCTGACCTCATTAAATTAGACGAATTCCGCAATGAAGCTTTTGAGAATGCTCGCATATACAAGGAAAAGACGAAAGCTTGGCACGATAAACATATTGCCAGGAAAGAATTCGAGGCGGGACAACAGGTCCTCTTGTTTAATTCCGGACTCAAACTCTTTCCCGAAAAATTAAAGTCAAGATGGTCGGGACCATTCACTGTGACCCAAGTTTTTCCACATGGAGGGGTGGCAGTTACGCATCCAGAGAAAGGAACATTCAAAGTTAACACCCAACGGTTTAAGCCGTACCTTGGGGGCGAGTTCCATGCGAATAAGCAAACTATTCCATTGAACACGCCCTGAAGGAAATCACGATGCGATCCTTATAAGCCCGAGATCCGGGCACATTGGGGTCGGGAACAAAGCGCTTCTTGGGAGAAGCCCGACGAGCTTTCTAGAATTTTCTTCCATAGTTTAAGTTTTATTGTGAGTTTTCATTTTGGTTTGGTTTTCTGTCTCCTTCCATAATCGGGATCTTCTTTTATTTATGCATTTTAGGGCGAGGGGCGAAAGTAATGTGGAGGGGATCCTTTCGGCCTCCTTCCAAAGTTAAAAGGAGGCACCAATTGCACTAGGGGGGTTTTCTCTTACCTTAGAGACTTGTTGGAAATTTTGCATTTTGGCCTTCTTTGTAACGTCGCGACGTTGGCTCTCAACGTCGCGACGTTGGATCCCAATGTCGCGACGTTGGATTATAGTTTCTCTGGAACGTCGCGACGTTGGATTTAGACCCTCTCTGTCACGTTGCGACGTTGGATCCGAACGTCGCGATGTTGGCAACTCCACCTTCGAGAATGTCGCGATGTTGAGCCCGAATGTCGCGACGTTGCACCTGTTTTAGACCTGAAGCCCTCTCATTTTTATCCTCCCCTCACACACCCTTGCCTGAAACCTACCGCACCTCCATTGTTGCCACCTCCACCCACCCTGTCGCCTCTCCTATTACCAGCATTAGTACGCCCACATCAGTCCTCCACCCCTGTCTCGCGCATCCTTCACCACACAGTGGTGCCCTAACTCCACACTTGTCGGCTCCTAGTGGGTTCGGCATCCTTGTGGCTTGACCCCGTCTGGTCCACACTGTTAGGTCTGGTTAGAACATGCGGGCCCATTAGGTGACCTAGAGTTCGTAGAAGTCTCCCTGTAGGCCTCCTAGCCCGCGTTCCCATTGTGCACCCCAAGTGCTCGACCTATTGTCTAGGTCACTTAGGAGTTGTCTTCTCTATGCTCATTCGACGATTATTACAGGTGCTGTGAGTCTAGACCCATCCCTAACCCTCGATATAGTGATCTAAAGTTCACTACAGGTCGATAGTGGACAATTCAATTGATGTATTTGATTGTCAATGGGAGTACCAGTCAGTTTGTTCTCATATAAAATCGATACCATAAAGACACTCCACCACTGGCATTCTAAGCGAGTGTTGACGGATGCAGTGCTATCAAACCTCGTCCATTGTGTGAGCGAAAATTCGCCAACCTCGCCTCCCGTAGCCGTCATAGGTCGGTCGTGGTGTGTTGGTAGAATTCTCTACGCAGTCTATCAACTAATTCTATAATCTTGACCCGGTCCCCTCTAAGCCTTTTGATCGGCTCTATGGCGGCCCGTACTACCAGGAGTCATGGGTCTGGCTTGACGGGCGGGGCCAGTGGAAGCTTCAGTAGTGAAGGCGCACCGTACTTCAAGATATTATTTGGCCTATATTCCCCAGGTCACGGCATCACTTCATCACGTCGCGTCTCATTGACGAGCGTGTGTGGGGCGCACGCCAGCGTGCCACCGCTCAGCTAACGCCATCGTCGGGACATACCCTTTGATGTTGGGCAGGTTATTGAGGATGCCATCCTCCATAACCGGGACACGAAAATGAACATGGGGCACCCCTTTCTCATATACGGTTTATGAAAACGAGCCGGGGTGCCCTTAGAGGACAATGAGGCGTGGATACACCCTATTAAAGCTATAATGGTCAAACGTGACAAACCAGGTGTACCACGACCTGAGGGAGTGTATGACTCGGGCAATGAGCCCTCGGAAGAGGATGAGCTTCGAGAGTACCAGGCTCATTTTGACCTCCCGGTCGATCCCTAGGGAGACGCTGGGCCATCCACCACTCACCCACCACCCACACAGCCGACCTCGGAGGAGGCCCACGTCGATCCACCACGACTTAGAGTACCGGTGCTGCGCCCTCAGCGGCCGCTTTGATGCCTTCGGGACGAGACCAGAGCGCGAGTCCTCATTACGGAGATATAGGCCCTCGCGGCGACAGTGCATCTTAGTCTGGCTTGACAAGGCCACCATTCTCCATGATCGAGTCCCTCAGGACCGGCTCACCACTGCTTGCCATCCACTAGCCACTGCCACCACCGCCGCAGTGACCCGACCGATCACCAGGGAAGTTTCCTTCACCCTCTCTTGTTCTTTTATAGCCAGTGGGGACACTGGTCACTTCTGTTTGGGGGGTGTGGGTGGTGATCGGGTTTTTGTTCGGTTGGCATGTCTTGTGATGGGTTATTTTTTTTATTTTCATATTCCCGCTTTAGTTTAGTTTGGTTTATGTTGTTTATTTTAGTATGTCGAGTCTTGTGTTTAGTTTATAGAGTGTTTAGGTTGTGTGTGCGTGATGCCATGCTTGAGAATAGAGGATCTCTGTTGGCCGAGTCCACTCTCATCATGGACAAACAGAGTATAACTCCAGATAGGATTCGTAGGGTGTTAGATGCTCGGGAATTAGGTTGAATAGGTAGGGAGACATAGTAAATCACCTCCGGGATATTCAAGAAACTATTTCTCAACGAGCCTATCACACTCACACACAGATGACCTCTAGGGTATGCCTAGGTGCCAAGCCCGATTACTAAGGTTCAAGAAACCCTGGGAGTCTCTAAACACCAAAGTGATGGGACACCATAAATAAAAGAGGATTGCCTTCGAGCCCCAAATGGAAAAAAAAAAAAAAAAAAAAGGAAAAAAGAAGAAGAAGAAACATAGGAACAGAATAAATGGGATCTTCCAATCGAAATCACGAGCGCGATCAGGGGCCTTTCAAAGCCCAATGCCTGAGCCAGCGGCGGGAGTCATTGACTTCAGCAGTTATGGGAGACCCGGAAGATGGAAGTTTCCCAGCGACTTAGAGCCCCTTAGGTTTGGTTGAGTGTTCGGGGTGACGTTCGAGGGGAACTGAATGCCTGGTGCCCTTAATAGTTGGTGAAGTCTGAAACTAATCAGCTACACATGAACACTTAGCATAAACTTAAGAACCTTGAACATTTTTAAGTATGCGTAGGTATGTTAATGAATACACACGGTGCATTCCTATCCTTCCGTAGTTAGATTCTCCCATAGGTGAGTTGAACTCAAGTTTGGGGGTGTCAGAACCAAGGTATACGCTAGAGATCATTTATTCAATGCACATAGGGTCCTTGGGAAAGGCTATTGAATATCTCGGAGGTTGAGGCACTTGTCAATTGCACCGAGTTCAAACAAATTCTTTCGAAAGTCGAACACCCTTGCGAATCCCCTGAAATTCGAACAAAAAGGCAAGAGTGTGAGTAGGTCCATTTTGATCCTTCGTCTATCAGCATGTGCATCACAATCCTAGTGTTAGGTTATAGTATGTAGGTTGTTTGTCCGGTTTAGAGTCAGTTCTTGCTTGGGGACAAGCAAGAAGCTAAGTTTGGGGGTGTGATGAGTGCCTAAAACACTCATGTCATACCCGCGTTTGTCTTACGGTTTTAGCTTCATTTTACATTTAAATATGCATTTCTATAGCCCGATATCCGATTCTTGCATTTTTGTGTGAACAATAGGTGGAACGGGCGGTTTTTGAGATCATTTTGGAGTAGAGAGCTGGGTCGCGGAAAGGCGGTAGACGTCATGACGCGTCCAATGTCAGCGACGTCGGGTCAACGAGGATGGAAGTCAACAAGCGATAGCGATCGCGGCGATCTCAACGTCATAGCGTCGGTAGTGATTCTCCATCATAATCATTAAAAGAAAAAGGGACCATAATTTGAGAGAATTGGAAAAACGTACGGTAGGGCCTGAAAAATAAACGACGGCTGACGAAATATGGAGAAGGCGAGTTGCTTTTGTATTTTCTTCTTTCTGAAGGCTATGGCGATGTTTATGGGCTGATTTTGTGTATGCAGGAGTTCGGTATGTTCCTGATTCACATCTAGGGTTTTGTTGAACCCTGTCACATTTGCATGGATTAAGATTTTGATTCTATATTATTCAGTTATTCATGACTTTTTAGTATCTGCTCTATGTCTGTGATTTATATACATGTGATGTCTGGCCAACATTGGCATGATTTTGTTGGGTATCTGAGATCGAGAGATGAGGACGCCCAGGGATCTGAATAGAGCGACCCTTGGTCAATTCGGTACATAGAGATATCTCGATTTCGAGGGTGGTGATTAAGGTTAGAACATTTAAGCGTTTCGGAGCATTGGGTTGGGGTAGAGATACACTCAACCCTGCTAGCGAGATAGGCGAATACACCTCGAGAGAGGGTATCTTGTAGGCACGATCACCCCGTCATCAATAAGTCAAGGATAGATCGAATATTAATTCTTTTAGGTAGTAATCCATCAAAAGTGGCAGGGGGAGACATAGCCCTAGTCTCCACAACACATTAAATCACTAAGATAAATTAGTTTAGTTTAATCTCATACATTAGTTAATTTGTCATTCAAAGGTTACGTCTAGATAATATTCAAAGGCTAAATTTAGTAATCAACGCACTTTTCCTCGTGGATCGATATCCGTACTTAGGAACACTGTATTACTTGATACGACGCGTGCACTTGCGCACATAGGCGTATACATTTTTACACATCATGCTTTCGGCCTATCATAAGGTAATTGACAAAACCATTCAACCTAAGGAACCGAAACAAGATTTGCAAAATGAACCGGTTGGGGATGATGAGGTGTCTGACAAGCCTCATGTTCCTAGAGCAGATGTTATTGATGGTGAGCCAGAACAAAACAAGGTCTCTCATATTCCTCCTGCTCCATACCCTCATAGGTTGAGAGCCCTAAAGAAAGTGAACAATCATTCTGAAATTTTTGAGTTGTTTAAACAGGTTAAGTTGAACATTCCTTTATTAGATGCCATTAAGCAGATTCCATCGTATGCCAAGTTTCTGAAATATTTGTGCACTGTAAAAAGAAAACTAGGTGTCAACAAGGAGGCATTTATGACTGAGCAATCCACCTCCTTGATCCAAAACAATTTGCCCCCTAAATACAAAGACCTAGGAAGTCCTACTATTTCCATAGTGGTAGGGAACTCAAAGTTAGGACATGCTCTAGTGGATCTTCAAAGTGTTAACTTTGTCATTTTACTTGGTTTATGTCGAAGCTAGGGTAGGAGAGTTAGAACTAACTAATATCACTCCTCCAATCGTAGGTGAAAAATTCCTAGAGGGATAGTGAAGGATGTATTGGTATAAGTGGACAAGTTCTACTTCCCTATGCACTTTGTTGTTCTTGACACTCAACCTGTGGTGAACCAAGGGACTCAGTTCCTAGTGATTCTTGGTAGACCATTCTTACACGCTTAATGCCATCATACACTCTAGGGGAGGACTAATGACATTATCGTTTGGTAACATGACTGTTAATTTGAATATCTTTAATGTTATCAAGGGAATGGGGGATGAGGAGGACGTTTGTGAGGTGAACATGATTGACTCTGTGGTGTAGAAATACGTAGATAATGTTTCATACTAGGATCCTCTCATGTCTTGTCTAGTAAACCAAAGTTGGGTTGAGGAGGTGACCACATCTAAGTTGGAGTTTTTACACTCCATAATCGAACATAGTGAGGTATTGGAAGCAAATGGGTGGGCACCTAAATTTGAAACTTTGCCACCAATCGAAGACAGAGTGTTACCTTCGGAAGAGAGACCGCCTAAACTTGAGTTGAAACCCTTACCATCACATCTCAAATATGCATTTTTAGGGGTAGAAGAAACTTTCCCGGTAATCATATCTTCCCCCTTAGAGTCAGATCAAGAAAAGAAGCTCTTGAAGATATTGAGAACCCACAAAACCGCCATAGGATGGACAATTGCAGATATCAAGGGAATTAGCCCCTTAATCTGGACACATAGGATTCACTTGGAAGAGGATGTTAAGCCCTCTAGACAACCACAGCGACGACTGAACCCAATTATGAAAGAAGTGGTCAAGAAAGAGGTTCTAAACCATCGATGAGGTGTTATTTACCCCATTGCGCATAGCAAGTGGGTCGCCCCAACCTGTAGTTCCTAAGAAACTGTGTCACCGTGGTAGCAAATGAAAACAATGAGCTAATTCCCACTGTGTCACCTCAGTCGATGCGTGCATAGACTATAGGAAACTTAATGCGTGGTACTAGGAAGGATCACTTCCTCTACCTTTTATGGATCAAATGTTGAGAGAGTTGCGTAAGGCGAATTCTATTGTTTTCGATAAGTACTGTGGTACAATCAAATTGAAATAGCTTTAGAAGATCAAGAGAAAACCACATTCACTTGTCCTTTTGGCACATTTGCCTTTAGGAAAATTCCCTTTGGATTATGTAATGCACTAGGAACTTTCTAGCGGTGCATGATGGGGATTTTTAGTGATATGATAGAACTCATATTGGAGATTTTCATGGACGACTTCTCAGTATTTGGAGACTCATATGAGGGATGTCTGGAGAATCTACGTAAGGTATTGGAGAGATGTCAGGAGAAAAACTTAGTGTTGAATTGGGAAAAGTGTCACTTTATGGTAACACAAGGGATTGTCCTAGGCCACATAGTATCAAAACAAGGAATTGAGGTAGACAAGGCCAAAGTCGAGTTGATCTCCAACTTACCTACTCCTAAGTGTGTTAGAGATATAAGGTCTTTCTTAGGACATGCTGGATTCTATAGGAGATTCATAAAAGATTTCAGTGCCATAGCTCGTCCCTTATGCAATTTTCTTGCCAAGGACGTCCCTTTTGCGTGGTCACAGGCTTGCGAGGCCGCCTTTGATAAACTCAAAACTATGTTAGTGTCTCCTCATATCATGCGATCTCCTAATTGGGACCTCCCTTTTGAGATCATGTGTGACGCTAGTGATTATGCTATATGGGCTGTTTTAGGACAAAGGGAAGATAAAAAGGCTTTTGTGATCTACTATGCTAGTAAGACTCTAGATTTCGCTCAAGTTAACTACACAACGACGGAAAAAGAGTTTTTGGTCGTCGTCTTTGCCCTAGAAAAGTTCAGGTCATATCAGAGGGTCGCCTGCAACTATTTACTTTATCATGCAACAATAAGTATTTAAGTATCGGGGCGTGATACTAGCCTCGTTTGACTAGGTGGATCCTACTGTGCCAAGAATTTAACCTGACTATTAAGGATAAAAAGGAAGTGGAGAATGTGGTAGCTGACCACTTGTCTCGGTTAGTTTCGGAATCCACTTCTCATGGCCTGCCCATAGGCGACAGTTTCCCTGATGAGTAGCTTTTTGCTCTTGTTCACTGCCCATGGTATGCGAACATTGTAAATTATCTGGTGACAGGACAAATTCCACCCCAATGGACCTCTCAACAAAAGAGAAAATTTTTGGTGGACATTAAGAAATATTATTTTGATGATCCATATCTGTTTAAATACCGTCTGCACTAATTGATTTAAGGCGTTCCCACGAAGACAAATCGTGCTCACCTTTTGCCACTCAGCAACTTATGGAGGCCATTTCTCTACAAGGAAAACAACAGATAAAATCCTGTAAGTTGGTTTTTACTAGCCCACTCTTTTTAAAGATTGTTTTGAATTTTGCAAAACCTGTGCTCGGTGCCAACAATTAGGTGGGGTCACAAGAAGGAACATGATGCCTCTTACTCCCATTTTAATCATTGAAATTTTCGATTGCTGGGGTTTAGACTTCATGGGGCCTTTTCCCCCTTCTTGTGGGTACCTTTACATTCTGTTAGCAGTTGATTATGTGTCAAAGTGGGTGGAGGCTATTCCAACAAGAACTAATGACCACAAGGTTGTTTTGAAATTTGTAAAAGAACACATTTTTTCTCACTTTTGAATGCCTCGCTCAATAATTAGTGATGGTGGGTTCCATTTTTGTAATCGATATTTTGAGAATTTTTTGAAAAAGTATGGAGTCACCCACAAAGTTTCCACGACATACCACCCACAAACTAATGGTCAGGCCGAATTAGCCAATAGGGAGATCAAACATATTTTGGAAAAAACGGTTACCCCAAATCACAAGGATTGGTCGCTTCGCCTTACCGATGCTCTTTGAGCTTACCGTACTGCTTTTAAGACCATTCTTGGTATGTCCCCCTATAGGCTTGTTTATGGTAAGGCTTGTCATCTGCCGGTAGAAATGGAACACAGAGCATATTGGGCCATTAAAACTCTTAATTTTGATCCTGGCCAGTAGTAAATGTACGATCGGGTCGAGATTTAACGAGCTTCGATGAATCATGGCATGAATCATATGAGAGCTCCCTAATTTAGAAAGAGAGACTCAAGCTGTTCCATGACAAGACACTTGTTCGGAAGACTTTTGAACCTCACCATAAGGTATTACTATACGCCTCGCTTGCACATGTTCCCGTGAAAACCCTTTCTGCACGGATCGGGCTCGCTCTGTCAAGGTAGTTTACCCGCATATGGTGCAAAGGGAAATTGAGAATCGAAATGGAAATCCTTTAAAGTCAATGGCCAACGCTTAAAGCCTTTTCTCGAGACCTTTGACCTCCAGGAGAGTAGTGAGGAACTGGTGGATCTGCTCTACCAGGATGCTCCTTCAGAGTAATTTCTACCCTATCTTGTTGTATATAGTTTTTGTTTTCTTTCTTGCATTTCTTCCTTCTTTCTTTCCTTAGTCTGCTGTTATTTCCAAATAAAAAAAAAAAAAACAAATAACTCAATACCAACAACCAGTCCCTCCATTTCTTTATAACTTGCCTACCTTTCATGAGAGCGGGGAGGTTCAGGTGCATCGAGGGTACGTCTGCTTATGTCGTGATGGTATGGGCATACACTAGTTGAACCAATTATGCGCATGTCGCATGTTCAACGTATGGCAAAATTTTCGATTTGCGGCTCTTTTGGGTATAGTACTTGTCTTGTGATGTATGCAGCCGCATGACCTCATGTATGCACTCCACGTAGTCTCAATGCATCTACATAATAACAAGCTTGCACAAAATTTTTTGTTCATATTTGGGACTTTATCACCCCAATTCTATTCTAGTCACTACACAAGCCATTGCCATTGACTTTCTGCTTTAAGCTCATGTTTTGCCTGCTATTGCTTCAGCCTGTGCATCATTTTAGCATTCCTTGTTAACTACATGCATCATATTCTCTGAGGAACATCCATGCATATCCGGGAAGATGACGTAGCGATCATTTCCCTCAAGCATTTTCAAAATCATATTGAGTTACCTTTTGTACCCATCTTGAGCCTTGAATTGCCAATCTGGCTCAAAACCTTAGAATCGTGATCACAAGAGGCAAATAAATTGCACTCCCATATCAAGAGCATGTCATACAATTTGAAGCTCAGAACACAAGTCAGTCAAGGTAAGTATGAGCAGAAAGAAATGAGCATTCAAGAAACCGTGATGGGGCGCTTGGGAAAAGTTCTATATATCGCATTTGCCGTCTCTAAGAAAATTAAAAAAAGAAAAAGACAGCGGGTACCTGCATTCACTGTAACCTGCATCGGCATTCACCCACGCAAAAAGAGGCAGTGGGCATTTGGTACCGGTACCACACTTACTAGTACCGGTACCGCCGGGCGTGTTTGGGCCAAATTAGGGTTTTATCCCCATTTTTCCACCTCTTTGCATACCCCTACTCCCTATCTCTATATAAGGAAAAACCCTAACCTACTTTTCCTTCTCACACGAGAAAACCCAAGATCAAGCATCCTTGCCAGTGTTTTCATCTCTTTGATCCGGATCTTCCTTAGTTCGTCGCACCGAAGTGGTAAGCGCCCTTCCATTCCTTGGGAGCAATTTCTTTCTGTGGTATTTCATTGTGTTCTTGGTGGATTAGGGCATCCGCTGATGGTATGGGGAGGAAGATGTTGACTGAACTGAACGGGGTAAGCCCGATACTTATGGAGATGGGTTTTTGGGATATTATTCTGTGTATTTGGTCCATATTTTCTATATTCGCTATTCTTGCCATATCTATGGCAAGATCGAAAAACATTGGGAAGGGAAAGGCTCCTAGCTCTTCTATGGAGCAGGCTGTGAAAAAACGGAAAGCTGATACCTCGCAGACCGTAAAGAAAGGAAAAGGAAAACGAAAAGATTCCACATTTGAGAGTGAGGAGGCCTCCGAGAGCGAAGATGAAAGAGATCGCCTAAGGCTCGAGCTCCTCGTAATCGTAACGAGAAAAAGTGGGGCCAATCAATTGCAAAGCGGGGTTTTCATTATGAGCGGGGTGTGAAAGTTGACACGTTCTTGTTCACCCATCCTATCAGGGCTGTTATTCAGGAGCAAAATTTGCACTTTGTTTGTACTGAGGTACAAGGGTATTTACCAACCATAGTTCGAGAATTTTATTGCAATTTGAGAGAAAATCAGCATGTAGATACCTTGTTAGAGACTACTATTATGGGGAAATAGTTAAAGGTCAGCCCTGATTCGATAGCTCACTTGTTGCATTATGTCCGCCCTGCCACGCATGACCGA
The DNA here is from genome assembly GCA_016808115.1 of Tetrastigma voinierianum. Classification (NCBI taxonomy): domain Eukaryota; kingdom Viridiplantae; phylum Streptophyta; class Magnoliopsida; order Vitales; family Vitaceae; genus Tetrastigma; species Tetrastigma voinierianum. The sequence goes on along the minus strand of JAEQBH010002137.1, from coordinate 424,663 downwards.
CCTTACCCTCTCAAGGCTATTACAGAGTTCGATGCTAGGTCGTTTGCTGATGCAATGTGCACCAATCCGGGTACTATGGGAAGTTTTATGCCCAAGGAGTTCGTTCCAGGGAAGCTCAAGCCTGAGCATTCATTAATGAACAAAATCATTCACAATATGATTGGACCGGGCGGAAAAGCAGAATTGCCCAAAGAAGTGAAGAAATCCGCTCGTATGAGGTGATGACTGGAAAGATCATTGATTATGCCTTGGTAGTATGGTGTGTTATGAGGGACTTTCTGAGGTCCCCAACGTAAAACAGGCATATCCCATTCCTGACTCTAGTTACAACTGGGTGGAAGCCAAGTGATAAGGGGATCGTTGGGAAAACGAATTCTTCCTGCCTAGGGCCCATCACAAGTCAAATGTATAAAATCCGAGCTGCCGCAAAGCCTCGCCTTCACATGCTCCTTCGCCTATTTCTGGGCTTCTTCATCATCAGCTCATGGATCGATGAGTACATCCCCTTTGAAAAGGATGGAGCGTAGAACCAAGGGGTGGTTCAAGTGCATATTGGGAAAGCAGAAACAACTGGACCATAGGCTCTCCAGGCTCGAGATTCACATCTACCGAGGAGAACCTACTGTGGGAGATGATCCCCCTCCTGACTTGGATGGTGATTCCGGCGAGTCGACGACTGCGGTTGATGATGACGCATTCTCTTGACAGATGACGGGACGCCGTAGAACAAGAGCATGGTGGGTTAGAATAGGTGGTGTCGGGTACTGGGCGTAGACCTCAGCCATGTCATGCCAACACCCATTTTGTTCATATAAGCCCTATTTGTAGCCTATGGTCGCATAAGCCCGGAAGACCTTGATTTTAATTATGTTGGTTGTTCCTCTTTGACTTTTATGCATACTAGTTGCTTGGTGATGTTAAATTGTTTGCCTTGATAATATAGTTCAATGCAGTTTGGTGATTTCATTGCAGATATTCTCTTCTTAATTCCATGGTCCCTTATATGAATATCTTGGTTTTGTAACAGTTTGTTATTATGTTCATTACTTGAGACTGTGGTTTCAATTAAGTTAGACGGTTGCATACTGGCCGTCATAGATACGCTTCAATTTTCGCTCTTCTGAAACTTGCAAAGCTTAACTCGCACTCCAGCGATCTTTTGTTGGAAATCATAATTAGTAGGTGTCACTAGTTCAATCTTGCTAGGGACTAGCAAGATGTAGGTTGGGGGGTGTGATGAATACATAAAAGGGCAATATTTATATCGGATTTTAATACCCTCAGCTCATATTTTGCTCTCATGTTATGTAAGAATATGTGCCTTTGATCGTTCTCGTGTTTTTGTATTGGTGCAGGTTTTTCGAGCTCCGTGCACACTTTTATATGGTCTTCGTGTCCGCAGAGCGACGTAGATCATTAAGTGCTGATGGCAGCCGCCGTTGAGAAGTCCTTGGAAGTGCTACAGGAGGAACATTTGCAGAGGCAAGAATTTACTATGCAAACTTGTAATATTCTCGAAATATACCCTAGTCGTTCGACATGCTTAGGTATATTAAAAGCTGTGAATGGAATTTTCGAAATAAAACTCATAGATCCAAATGAATATTAGAGACAAGGGTAAAGTGGTCATTTACCACTTGAGGACCTAAGGGTAATAATCTCATAAGATTGTATGCCAAAATAGAATTATGCCTAACTTGATTTGCAAAAAGAGAGGAATTGAAGGACTAAAGTGAAATAATGAAAACTTAACCCAAAAAAATGGGTTTTTGGGAGCCAAACATGGCCTAAGGGAAATCTTTGATTTAAGACCAAATTTGGTTTACTTCAGGAGAACAAACCGTAAAGAAGAGAAGAGAAGTGGGAGCAGTTGTTAAGGTTAAGAAGAAGAAGAGAAGAAGAAGGGAAGAGAAGAAGAAAGGAAGATAAAAAAGGTATGGAAACTAACCTTGAGTATGGAACTATGAATTCTTGTATGAAATTCCATGCAATTGGATGGTTAGTAGCTTGTCCCCAAACCTAGGGTTTTGTTAGGACTTCATCATAACCCTAAAATTATTGAAAGTAAGGTTGGTGAAACCTTAAATAGTACAAGAAGAATATGGAATCCTCCCTTTGAGGTTGGATTCATGGATTAATTACAAGTAATTGAGTTAGGGTTTAGAACAAACCCTAACTAATCTTTATATTTGGTTTATGTATGGGTTATGACCCATTATAGATTTGTTTTGGGAGGAATTCACATGGGTTTGTGCAAGATAAGTATCGAAAAGATGATTCGAGTAAAATAGAGTTACAAGATGAATTTGGAGTGGTTTTGATGTGTATATAGATCATTGGAGTTGGATTTGGGTAGCAACATATGGAAAAATGGGAGAAACCACCATTATGGGGAAATTTCGAGGTGGTACTCTGACCAAACAGAGTGGTGCTCTAAGATTGATTGTGTTCCATCTTAATCGGTAATCGGTACTCTGCATCTATTGCTCTATTTTGGACAGTGTTCGTATTTTGGCCATAACTTGGTCATTTATGATCCGATTTGAGTGATTCAAGTTGCTACTTAAACTAGACTTCAAGGCAAACCAAACATCTTGAAATAGCTACCTTCGAATTCTGACTCTAAGTGGCCCAAATATACATGTCTGCTAAATTTTTGCTTCGCTTTGATCATAGCAAATCTCGGTTGTTTAGGGACATAACTCGAGTTTCTGCTCGATTTAAGGATTCCAGTTGAAAAGAACCCTTAAAGACCTTAGGCTTCAAAGTAGTACAAATAAACAGTGTCAAATGTAGTTAAGACCCCAAAAATGACAAAATACAGTGGTCTGTTGTCGAGAAATGCGAAGTTGCCGATTTTCACGCTTGCAACTTGCATAACTCCTTCGTTAGGATTCCATTATGGGTATTCTTGGACTCTATGGAAAGCTCATTGAGTCTAGAATCTAACCATATGCCATTTAATGGTATTTGGTGCCCACATCTTGTTTGAAAATTGAATTGTTGTACCAAGTGTACTAATCGATTGGTTAAAGTTGATTGGAATACATGGTAAGAAAGGATGTAGATATGAACAAGAAATAGCAATATATGTAGATTTGATATGCAAAGGAGCATAGATAAAAAAAGTACCTACAGGTCTCAAAGGAAGAGTTTCTCGGCTCTTACTCCCAATGGAGATAGGATAGTCTGATAAAGTACAAGAAAAACGTACAAGTATAGAAATGTATAGATATGTTCATGAAACATGAATATGATATGAAATATGAAAACGACTTGAAACATGAACATGAACATGAAAAGCAATATGTCATGAACACATAATGTGATAAAGATAGGTTATAAGTTCTGAAAGACATATGATAGTATGACTACCTAGGACCGAAGAATGAATGAGCGGATCGCCTGACGGTTTCGACACCCGCTACAACACTTTTACTCGGGGCAGCACGCTCTGGATCGGTGCTTCGTCAAGACTCCCGCCAGTGCCACGACATTTGCTACTGAGCAAGCATGCATCCGCTCGCACCATACCATACTTTCGGTTCGTGTACTATGCGTCCATCTCATTCATGGTCTCTTGCCCAGGTAAACGACTATAGATATGTATATAAAAAGTATATGAATAAGACCCAGTATGCTTAGCATACTTTTGTAATCAGACTGCGGTACCCTTGGGTACTATATGTTCCGATTTGTATAACAAAGTCTTGAAACATGTAAAAAGGAGACGAATCAGATACCTTAACATGAATATGTATAAGTCTGAATATGATTATGATACAAACCTATTGGATATGTTCTGAATCTATATGAACTCTGTATATGTATTTGATGTGGTTTGTACCTACTACGGACTAATGTCCGTATCTGCATAAGTCTGATCTGACCTTGTATGTATTAAGACTCTGAATAAAGAATAAGAGCAAAAAAATGAATATGGTAAAGATCAATGTAATCTACTGGGTACCTTCAGATTCGCTTTGTAGTACCTAAGGGTACTTTTGTACAAGTAAATGTTCTGTCAGACTTCCACGTACTTCCGTATCCGAAATACAGGAATAAGCTTCGTAATACAAGTATAAGATTTGTAATACAAGTATATGCTCCGTAATATAAGTATAAGATCTGAAATACAAGAATAAGCTCTGTAAAACAAGTATAAGTTCCGTAAGACAAGTATAAGATCCGTAATACAAGAATAAGATCCGAAATACAAGAATAAGTATAAGTTCTGTAGTACCTACGTACCTCAGATCTGACACTCTCAGAAATCTACGTACCAGATAAGTCTCTGGATAAGGATAAACTCAATAGTACCTACGGGTACCCCCGTATGAGTATAAGTTAGTAGTACCTACGGGTACTAATAATTAATTATAAGTTTGATATAAGCACAAGTATGTGTCTTTTGGGACATTTGAATAAGTAGTACTTACAAGTACTTCCGTATAAGAATAAGTTCCGCAATACCAGTAGATGTTCTATAATATCTCTGTAGTACCTACGGGTACCTCTGAACAAGTGTAAACTCCGTAGTATAAGTATAAGCCCTATGGTATAAGTATAAGCCTTGTAGTACCTAAGGGTATCTCTGTATAAGCATAAGTTCTGTGAACTCCTACGGGAGATCTGAGATAGATATAAATGCATGAGTATCAGTATAAGTCCGATATAGATGTCCTTTGGGAGCTCTGAATAATTATAAGTCCGAGACAAGTATCAGTATAAGTCCGATATATATATATGTCCTTTGGGAGATCTAAATAAGTATACGTCTGATACAAGCATAAGTATGTGTCCTACGGGAGACAAGTATAAGTATATGTATAAGCTCAGTCCCACATAAGAGGAATCTGAATAAATATGTGTCCTACGGGAAATAAGTATAAATATGTGTCCTACGGGAGATTGGAATAAGAATAAGTCCTGCTAAGGCTGCAAGATCCGAGTAAGTATGTTACAGGCATAAGTTCGCATCAGATATGAGAGATCCTCAACAAGCATAAGTTTGTTAAGGTTGATAATTATATATGTAAACTGTTAGGATGAATTCATGAAGATCTCCGAGATCGCTTAATGCTATATGTTTATTAAGTGATTCAAGATAAGTGCATGTGTTTTTGTATAAGTCATATACTTCCCACTAAGCGCAGTTTAGCACGGGTTTTTAACCGTGTAGGTACAAGAGAGAAGACGCCCAAAACATCCGCATACAACCGGGCCAACACACTAGTAAGGGTCTACTGGCAGCAGGTTCTCAAGGCCTCAATATGTAATTGAAATATAAAGTTGTTTTGTATATGTATAAGTAAATGGGACTCAAAAGATATGTGTGTATAGATACGATGGACACCATCCGTGGTAGTTCTTTTGTGTATGTAAATGATTTTTTTATTACGTAAATTGTTTAAGTATACCCACAGTATGTCTCAAATTCTCCGAGAAAAAAAAAAAAAAAAAGGTAAAGAGTCCCAATATATAGTCTCGCGCCCGAACTTTACCGATTCGCCATTCGCTCGAACTGAATCTGGTGTGACAAAAATGGTACCGGTACCCCAAAGCAGAAAATCACTAGTGGCCTTTTGGTACCGGTACCATGCAAATTGGTAATCGTACTCAAGCGTAAAATCACTATGGGCCTTTTTGAGACGGTGCATTCAACATGTAATTTTTGGTGATTTGGAGCAGCACTCAATTTTGTGCAAGGGTACGCTCGTCCTTCGACATTACTTCGAGATCACAAAGGAAAAGGGTATAAAAGTCAAGTAAAGGGTGGAGAGGAGCAGCTTTTGATTCTAGGGTTTGGTTTTAGGGAGTGAGAGTGTTTTCCCATACTTTTGCTAGGGTTCGTAGAGTAGAGGAGAGTACTTAGTTTTTCTTTGGATTCTGGTTTTCAATTACGTGTAATCTTTCAGTTGATTCATATACTCTGTATTTTCTTATGGTAATTTGTGCTTTTGATTTCCCAATCTTGCAATTAAAGTTTATTTCTCAAGTCTTCTTTATAAATAGTTTTTCTCAAATGCCACCTTTTTTGTGCTTCAACGGGATTGTATGATGCCAAGCACTCCGCAAAATCTTATAAAACCTTAGTTTGACATCTTCTTGACAACGCGGTGAACAAGAAATCCCAGACATCGCTGTACTGATCACAAATGCAAGCTAAGAGTCTAAGTAAAATCGTGTGACAAGTGTTCATTATCAAGCCAATCATCTTCATGCAAAGAACTTTTAATGTAAATATTCCGTCAAGACCATTCATCAATGGCCTTAGATGAGATTGCGAATAAGAGGTGGGTAATACTTGTCCCAAAGGAGGGAAACCTAAGAACCCTACGGCCCACCTTTCGCTTTTAAAACAGTTAATTTAGTAGATTACTCAATCAATCAATCACAATCCCCAGATTTTACTTTTACACGCACATTCTTTGGAAAAACAATCCATAAGGATCACCTAGGAAACCACTCCCTGTGGAGATGACCTGTGGACTTCCACAAAGGTATAATGCTTGACGACCTTAGTTCCTACGCTTAGGAATACTCGTGATACGAACAGACGGCAGGGGGCCCATACAGTACGCAAAGATCTCACCGTACAAGGGTTCAATCTGACAGCCCACGACCCAATGCTCGTATGGCAGCCCTCAAATACCTTGTCGCTTAGAATACGTAATTTAGTTAATTTTGCCCTTGCCCTTATCCAAGGAAAGGAGGCTCTTGGGGGTAGCCCACGAATCCACCACAGCCAAGTTGCTCGCTTTCTTTCCCCCCGTCACCCGACTAACTAGACGCCGACAGATTACTTCTATGCGCAAACAGAAGAGCGAATTTGAACGACCTATGGATAGGCGTGTGGTTAAGCAAGGAAGAAAGAGAAATCAAAGGAAATGCAGAACCCCAATCGGGCAAACCCTAGAACCTCGTAAGACTTCGAAACCAAAAGGACAGAGGAGAAGAAAAGATGTACTGACACTAGAAACAAGACGAGGGACGCTGACCCCAAGCGAATATCAAGGACCACCGAAAGCAGTCCGGAACACTAGTTGGACAAGAAACAAGGAAAAAGGAAGCACCAATTTGCAGAGGCAAAAAAGCTTCGAAAATAGGGGAACAAAGTGCAAATGGTCAGGGGACGTTTTTAAGGAAGCCAAGAGCCACAGCCGAAATAAACACGGAAATCGAGAAGCCATCATATCACAAGACGTGGGAAGGCGGAAAAGCTCTAATCAAACCCTTCCTAAGTAGCCACGCATCAAACGATCCAAGAAGCGATACGCCTCGCTTATGCCCGTTAGCCAAAGCGTCGGGTGTGGGGCAACCGATGGGGTTTGAAATAATGGGCGCGAGGGCCCAAGATACGCTTCAAACGCTGATTAAAATGGGCCCGCACAGCAATAGGCCCTTAATGTTATCCCTCAAAGGCAAACCCGAAATGAGGGCCTAACTAGCCCCTTTAAAAGGCTGGCAGCTCAAGGAATCCATATTAGGAGAAAACATCCAATCTCCACCAATCGGGAAAGTAAGATATTTCCCAATTATTGCCCATCAATTATCCCTTATTAACTGGGCTTACGATATGAACGAAATCTCCTACCCAAAGGGGAGAAAGACATCATCCTCCAACAAGGAAACATACTATTCAGTGTCATCATCCAACTAGGAAACATACTATTAAGTGTCATCATCCAATTAGGAAAGTTTTCATAATCATCCATTATAAATACCAGGGCACCCCATTAGTGAAAGGTACGCAGACTTACGCACAGAAAATTCATTCCTTAAGCAGTTGATCTTCTCTTCCCCTAGAAAGAACTGACTTAGGCATCGGAGATGCAACGAGCGAGCCCCCACCGATCCTTTTTGTTTCTTGTTTTTGTAGAGGAGCCCAACGTACACGCTCAAGCCCAGTTCCAGTTGAAAAAGCATCATCATGGCGCATGTCCATTCCTTCAGAGACTGTTAAGCTTATTAAAAAGTGAAATGTAATTGCGTCCATGACATGTGAATATGTTTCCTCTAGTTAATGCCAAGTCTCTATGAGAAAGCTTGTGCTACTAATTGTGCTTTATATCTTATGATCTCATTATTTTCATTATGCTTTCGTAGAAATACCAATTTGTACCCAACAGGCTTTACACTTTTAGGTGTTAAGACTATAGTTCCAAAAACTTCTTGTTTCATTAATGAGTTTAATTCTGATAACTTCTTTCCATTTTGGCTAATCATTTCTATGTCGACATTCTTCCACATTTTGTGGTTTAGGATCTTCATCATTTCTTATAATGTCTAAGGCCACTTTGAAGGCAAAAATATTATTGATGACAATATCATTTATATCCCTTGTGTTCATAACTTATTGAGATCTAATAAATTTTAGGTACTTGTGCCCCTTTGGGGGCTTTTTTTTTTTTTTATCTCGAACCTCTTTAGGGGTTTCTTGTTCAATATATGCCTCTACAAGGGCCTCTTGTTCACCATGTACCTCTTCAAGAACTTTTTGTTTATCATATGCCTCTACAGGGGCCTTTTTTATTTTTATTTTTTTATCATTTACCTCTTTAAGGGTATCGATTCTATTTTGTGTTCTCCTCTTTTAGGGAGTTATATCTTTTGAGCCAATAGGTCTCCTATGCTTCAAGTGTATTTTATACTCATTCGCTAACTGTCCTTCAGGGACATCAATCCGTGTTGGAGCATTCGCAACCAGGATATGTGACTCTGTCACACTTTCTTATTATCAATAAAAGCATCTGATAATTGATTTGCAAGATTTTTCAAATGAATGATCCTTTGAACTTCCAGTTCACATTGATTTGTATGAGGATCAAAACGAGACATTGTAGATGATTCCAAGAAATTTCTCGTCGTTCTTCCGGAACCAATTTTTCTCCCCAAATGGTGGGAATACACTCTTGTTAAAATGACAATCCGTAAAGCGGGCTGTAAAAACATCTCATGTTAAGGGTTCAAGATATCTTATGATAGGCAGAGAATCAAAACCTACATAAATCCTATGTCTTTGTTGGGGACCTATTTTAGTGTGTTGTGTAGGTGCAATTGGTATATAGACTGCATAAACAAAGATTCATAAATGAGAAATATTTGGTTGTTTGCCTAGTAAATTTTTGAAGGGAAGTATTCATGGTAAGTTGTTGGTCAAATACGAACCAAGCTTGCATCATTCATAATAGCATGTCCCCTGGTAGAAGTCGGCAATTTGGTTTTCTTTAACAATGGTCGAGCTATTAATTGAAGACTTTTGATGAGGGACTCTGGTAAACTATTTTGGGTGTGAGTATGAGCAACAAGATGCTCAACATTTATTCCAACTGAAATGCAGTAGTCGATAAAGGTTTAGGAGGTTAATTGGATAATCAGAAAACTGAGCTCGTAATTTGATCATTTATGCGAGGAGCACAACAAAGGCAACATTTCTTGTCAAAAGAAGACAAACATGTGACCACCTAGTAGAGGCATCTATTAAGACCATAAAGTAATGGAAAGGTCCACATGGTGGATGGATAGGTTCACATATGTCCCCATGTATTCTTTCTGATACGAACCCCGCCAACTTGTGAGGAGACCCATGATTGAATTAATCTCAAAAGAATCGCTCTAGTGTTCATCTTGGATGGATGACCTCGACCTGTTGCTTATAGGGAAGCAAGAACCTTGGGATAGAAGGATGCCATAATCCGTGATGGAGATCTGATTGATAAGTCTTGATGAACGCCACTAAATAACCGATAAGTTCAAAGAGTTCTTTCAAGAAATAAAGAGAAATAAACTCTCAATTTTGTAAATTCATCAACTGAAGAAAACAAGGATAACACGCCTATAAATAGGGGCCTAAAATATGAAGAACAAAATAAAGATTCGGCCATAAAGGAAAGTAAATATTCAGGCAAAATAAAAAAGGAAACTAACTTATCTTTCTAAACTACTCACATCTAAAAACATCCATAAGGAAAGGAAACTAGATAATTTAGGACAAGACTTGGTAATCAAATCAACTGCAAATCAGAAACAAATTAGCAGTAAATCGAGAACAATTTAGTAGCAAATCAGGAACAAATTAGCACCAAATCAGCTCCAAAATAGTAGCAAATCAGGAACAAATCAACACCAAATCAACAACAAACCGACACTAAATCTACAACAAATCAACTCCAAAACAGCAGCAAATCAACAAGTAAAAAACGCCTTGGCTCTTTGTCCAAATTCAGATTTACTTTGATGACATGGACCATATTTTTTTCCTCTTTGAAGTTGAACACGTGAGCTTCTTCCACTCGGGCATCTCAAATTAAAACATTAAGGGCTTCTTTGAATCTCTTGGCTCTAGCTCGTGTCATCGAGCCAAGTGGGATTTCAAGTGGGTTTGAACTCCATTCCTTAGCTATGCCTCCATCATTCCCCTCCTTTTGAAAAGGATTTGTCCTCAAATCGTCACCTACATCAAAAGGACTCAAGTCAGTGACATTAAAAGTACCACTTACATTATACTCACCGGGGAAATCCAGCTTGTAGGCATTGTCATTGATGCTCTCGAGGACTTGAAAATGACCATCTCCCCTAAGGAGCAACTTGGAACACCTTTGTGCAGGAAATATTTCTTTGCACATGTGCATCCAAACCCAATCTCTGGGTTCAAAGACAACTTAGTAACGCCCTTTGTTGGCTTGTTTGGCATATTGTTCTGTCATTCGCTCGATGTTGAGTCTTGCCTTCTCATGAATCTGCTTAACAAATTCGACTTTCTTTTTGCCATCTAGATTAACATGCTCAAACATAGGTAAAGGAGATAAATCTAAAGGGGTTAATGGATTAAAACCATATACAATCTCAAAATTCGAAAGGTTCTATTCACTACCTCGGTCTGACCATCAGTTTATGGATGACAAGTAGTAGAAAACAATAACTTGGTTCCTAACTTACATCACAAGGTCTTCCAAAAGTAACTCAAGAATTTTGCATCCCTATCCTAAACAATTGTCCTAGGCATACCATGCAATCTCACAACCTCCCTAAAGAACAGTTCGACCACATGAAGAGCATCATCCATTTTGTGGCATGGGATAAAATAAGCCATCTTTGAAAACCTATCCACAACCACAAAAATAGAATCCTTACCACGTTTAGTCCTAGGTAGACCTAACACAAAGTCCATTGAAATATCAACCAAAGGTTCACTAGGAATGGGAAGTGGTATGTAAAATCCATGGGGTTGCACTAGAGATTTAGCTTGCCTACATGTGATACACTTTCCACAAATTCTCTTAACATTACGCTTCATGTGAGGCCAATAAAAGTGTTCTTTCAAAACCCCTAAAGTTTGGGCTACCCCAAAATGTCCCATGAGACTCCCTCATTAACAAATCCTGAATGAAACAATTAGGTATGCATAACTAATTTTCCGGAAACAAGAATCCATCATGGGCTACTTTTTCACAACAAGGATATTCTTCACTAAAATCTTGGTCCAAAGGATACAATTCTTTAATGTGTTCAAAACCAATCAATTTAGCATCAAGAGTAGAGATTAAGACATACTTTCGTGAAAGTGCATCGACAACAATGTTTTCCTTACCTTGTTTGTAGCGAATGACATATGGAATGGTTTCTACGAACTCTATCCATCGTGCATGTCTCTTATGCAACTTGTGTTCACCCTTCAAATGCTTTAAGGACCCGTGGTCGGTGTGAATCACTGATGAGTCTAAAACTCATCTATTTTTAAGCCCATTTTTCATGTATATATATGGCTTACAAGTTCAATTTAATACAAAAATATGGAATCTTCACCTAGATTTGTGTTTTGCAGGAATTTAAAGAAAAGAAGCAAAAATCAACAGAAAAGAAAAAAAAGGGCAGCAAAAATGCAATGTCGCGACATCACACTCAAGGTCACAACATTAGCTTCAATGTCGCGACACCGGATGAAGAATGTTGTGACACCGACTGAAAGCACTAGAACACAATTTTAATTGATTGATCAATGTCACAACACGGCTATCAAGACTACCACAACGCCGACATTACCAAACAAGGTCGTGGACATCGCAGAGTAGCCAATAAAGTTGCAACATCCTACCAATGTCGCGGACATCAAAGTGTAATGTCTGATTATCAACATCCAATGTCGCGACATCACAACCCGAGTCACGCATATCAGATAGACAGTAAAGAGAGATGTCACGGCATCAATCTCGATATCAACATCTAATGTCGGAAATTGACGTTTCAAAGTCAAGCACATTGCATAGAGAGGCAAAAACTCGTGAGTTATGACACGCGACTAATGTCGCGACATCATATCAAAGAATGTCGCGACATCAGCCACTTATCAGACGGATGCGACCGCAGTCGCGGAGCACCAGATTGCAATGTTGTGACATCAAAATCGGACCATGACATCGAACAAGAAATGTCGCGACATCAGTTGTGACATCAGCCACGACATCAGAGGGCGACTAGGGTAGAAATTTTAGGCTTTTCAAAGTTCGTGTTTTTTGCCTCATTTTCAAGGTCCAATGATTGAGGCATATAAATAGAAGCTCCTAGGGTGGAGTGCACAGCCTTTCAAAAGCCTTCAGTTAGTTTTGAGCTTTGGGAAGAGCTAAAGTCTCTTTTGTATATATATTTATTTTATTTTTGTTTTATTTTATTTTCTTTTTATTTTTCTTCTAGATTTAGTTTTTCCTTCTTTTGAGATTAGACTAGTCTATCCGAGCTGAAATGTGGAGCTGAGATAATTGTATATTGAGTTTCATTTATGTTTGAACTTAATTGGAATCTGGAAAATTTTATGGAATCTAGTTTATTCAGTTTGATTGCTATTTCAATGAATTTGTTTGATTAACTAGTCATCATTATTGCGGATCCAAGCATGGAAGGTCGAGCTCCTCTAGGAAGGATTTGTGTTTTGATTATTGTTTATAGTATTTAAATGACGTTGTGAGAAACCTAGATTGATCCAATTGCTAATGGCTTTTGTAAGGAGCTATTTAAAATCTGTTCTCAGACTCCAGAAAGAGTCAGATTCATGCTCGATTTCCAGATCCCTTTAAGTGACATGTAGGCTAGATTCACATGCGAGTAAGGAGCAAAGACTCAGTTAAATTGCATTGATATCCTTGAACTAATGAACTTTGAGTGTCACTGGGTGCATCACAAAGTTCTAACTCCGACTTGCTCCTTCAAGGAGTAAAGGTACAGTGTCTCCCGATAAGAAGGACCACTTGTTGAGAAATAAATTTAAACCTTTAAGGTTTCATCTCAATTCAGTAGAATGATCTTGATCTCGTGTTAGCTAAGATTCTAATCAAGGAGAAAGAGATTTTTATTTGAATTGATGGCTGAGATACCAATTGCATTGAAAAAGGCTTGTCACCCCGTCTACGGGGCAAGCGCCTACCCTATGAAATGGTTATGAAGTATTGGTTTAGGAAAAATAACTAAAATCTTAAAGAGTATCAAATCCTAAAAGTAGCTATTTAAACCCATTGACCTGGTTTAGGAATATGGTAAGCTAAATAGTGAAATGTGTAGTGTCAGGAGGCATTCCAAGGCTACACTACCTTGTTCTTGGACAAATCTAGGATTCATGTCCTTCACTGTTATGTAATTAGGAACTTTTCAAATTGATAGTTTTAATACTGGTCCATTCCCAGTGTTATTTATGCTCAGTTAAATCTCTGATTTTACTAGATTAGATTTCATTTTCCTTTTCATTCAAGAACAGTTTATACAAATTCTTTCATTCAAGTTATTTTAGATAGTTCAAATTTTCAAATAGTGATGATCTTGGAGTAGTAAGGGTAGTTGATCTTTAGATTTCATCAACTCGTGGAATGATATCTGATTTACACCACGTATTACTTGTATGACTTGTGCACTTGTAGTGATTTAGACCAAAACTAGTTTTAATTACATAATATCATAAACACAATAGAAAACAGTTTTTACATCACATATTTTGGTCATTAACAAGTTTCGTGAGTTCGCTGTGGACTGGCTAGTCTTTGGTAGTCAGGTTGAAAATTTGCTGATCACATATTTTGTCTTAACAAGTTTTTGGCGCCGCCGACTAAATAGTCTTTGGTAGCTGTGTTGAAAATTTGCTGATCAAGCATATTTCGGGTCTCAACAAGGTTTCTCGCGCTGCTTCCAAGGATCAAGTGTGAGTTTAAGGATCAATATTCCAACAAAAAGGGAATTTGTTAGTTTGGACATTTTTCTTCTAACTTTTATCAAAATTTTCACAAAAATTTTCAAAATTTTTTTTAATTAGTAGTAGCTGGTTCAGCTACTATTTGTTTATGAGCTTTATCTACTGATATCACTTGATTTCAAAGGTATCATCATTTCTGTGCACTCTCATATGCAATGTGTAAGAACAGAGCTGATCTATTACCACTAGATACTGAACTAGAGAGGACATTAAGAAATTTGAAGAAAGAAAAAGTAGCAGAAGCAGTCATAGCAGAGCAGAGAGAAGAAAATCAGAACACACTAGTTGTGGCTGATGCACCTCAAGAGGAGACAGAGGACACCCGAGAATTTTTGGAGGCTAGTGGATCGAGATGAGTATCTTGGCCAGAGATAGACATCCATTGAGGCCAACAACTTCAAATTGAAGTATGTTCTTATCACCATGGTGTAGTAGAATTGGTTTACTAGGCACCTAAGTGAAGACCCAAATGAGCACCTAGGTAGATTCTTGAGGATGGCCAACACTGTCAAGCTGAATGGAGTCCACTCATAGGTGATCAAATTGCAGCTGTTCCCATTTTCACTAAGGGACATTGCAGCCAGTTGGTTTAAGTCCCTACCATATGAATTAGTGAGCAATTAGGAGGAGTTGGTGGAAGCTTATTTAAACAGATTTTTCCCTCATGCTCTCACTTCAGAGAGGAGAGGAGAAATTATTGCCTTCAAGCAGAAGGAAGATGAATCTCTATACAATGTTTGGGAAAGATTCAAACAACTGCTAAGAAGATGTCCAATGCATGGAATAAAGAAGATGACTTAGATGGATATTTTTTACCATGCCATGAACTACACCTCAAAAGGGACAGTAGATGTAGCTTTTAGAGGTGCATTTAGAAGGAAGAATGCTGAGGAGGCTACTTAGTTGATAGAGGAGTTAGCTAAGAGCAGTTATAGAGCTCCAGCTGAGGCTTCAAGGAGCAGCAGTAGATTGAGAGGGGGAGGTGTGATTGATTTGAACAAGATGTTAGCCATAGAAGCAAAGCCGGATGCATTGATGAGTAAGTTGAGTAATCAGGAAAGAAGAACACATTCTGCAAATGAAGTGGACATTATGGAAGGTGCAGAACATAAATGTGTTAATGAGGGACTTGCTCATGAAAGTCCTTATCAAGTGGAGGAAGTTCAGTATTTGAATAGCAAAAGGAGCTACAACTTTAAGCCAAACAGCAACCACTACACACCAGCCGTAAGGAACCAAGAAAACCTGTCATATGGAGGTGGAATGCAGCAGGGTGGTCCAAGACAAGTGCAAAATTTTTAGCAAAATTATGCTTCACCAAGGTTCCAAGGATCGAATCAAGGATTCCAGAAGAGGACACAAAATTTTGAAGAACAAATGTTGGGGTATATGGTAGAAAACAAGAGGATCCTGAACATCCATGAACAAAAATTTATTGAAATTGCTGTATTTTAGGCAAATACTACTGTTTTCCAAACCAACACAAATGTCTCTTTGAAGAAATTTGAAACTCATGTAAGGCAATGTTGACCAAATTTTCCGACACGGCTACCAAAGACTAAGTAAAGTCCCAAGCAATGATGCCAAAAACTTGTTGAGACCAAATGATGTATATATGAAAATATGGCTAAGGGAGTGAATGTGGTAAATACTAAAAAAAAACTGATTGGAAACAAAATGAAGCATACTCAAAAACTGAAATGAAAAGTATTACCAACACTCATCCCTTTTCCGCAAGTGCACGGGTCATACAAGTAATAAGTTGGACTCTAAAAGTCCGGATATCGTACCCACGAGGATTGGAGGTTCTCTCTAATTGGAATTTGATCACTCCGATTACAAGGGCTCTTCACTATTTAGGCGACCAAGTAGGATGTGGAATAAAATCAATTTAATTGAAACAAAAACTAATACTAAAATCTACCAAATAAACAACTACTTAATTCTAAAAGGTATGAAGAGAAGCACTAGGGATGGGGATAGTTATTTAACAATCAATTTGCAATTCCTTAGAAGCGCAACATTTGTGAGTTGAATACTGAATTTGTCTAAGAGTAATGTAGTATAGCCTTAGATTCATCCTGGCACTATACATTTCACTATCTAACACACCATATTCCTTTCAGGGAAAATGGGTCTAAATAGCTACTTGTAAAATCTTACCCTCCTTAAAATTTGATTGTTTTTCTTTTTCAATACTTCACAACCATTTCTTAGGACTGAAGAATTCTTGCCCCCATAGACAGGACAATGCAAGCCTTCTCCAATGTAATTGGTACCTCAACCATCAAATTTAATAAAGTTTTCTCTCTCCTTGATTAGATCCATGCTAACACGGGATCGAGGTCATTCTATCAATTTGAGGTGAGACCTTTAAACATTAAACTGATACATCATCTAATTATCCTCACACCATGAGTAAATTAGTGATCTATCAAAGTAATATATTAGAGTTCATTAGTTCCATAATATTAGTCTAACATACCCCCAAGTTACTGCTCTTTACTCTGAGGAATCTCCATCTCTGTGTCACTTAGAGGGCCACTTGGAAATTAGAGCAAGATACAACTCTTTTCTAGTTATAAGCTACTAATATTCCGAACAGCTAATTATATGAACAATACCAATTATAGTACCCGCATTGAAACCGACAAAATAACCGAATCAGAATCGAATGTTCAACAATTAATCCTTACCCCTAGAGGGTGTTTAATGTTCCATTACTGGATTCCATTAATCACCAATCAAACAAAAAGTAAGAAAATGAAGAAAGAAATCAAGAGACAAGGAGTGAGAGAAAAATCCATATTTTAGTTTCAATCTTTGTCTCAATGGGGCAATGAAATCAATCTCTATTATACAAGAAGAAATCTCTTCCATAGAAATAAAAATCTACTCTAAAACTACTCTAAGATCAATTAAAAATCAAAATATGCAGCAAAACTAAGAAAATAGACAGTTTAGAGAGAGAAACCGTATGAGAGGTGTTCTTCTCCCCGTTGCCCTAAAAACCTAAAAAACTAGTATTTATAGTCCTAGGGGGAAGTGGGCTTGAAAACAAATTAAAATAGCGCTTTTAGCTTAAAAAGCCCCAGCGCTTTGTCTTGGTTCGCTGCGCCAAAATCTGGTTTTGTCGCGACAGAGTTTATTGCTAACTCTGTCTTGACAAAATCTGGTTTGTCACGATAGAGTTTGTTGCTAACTCTGTCGCAACAAAATTTGGTTTTGTCGCAACAGAGTTAGTAACAGAGTTTGTTACTAACTCTGTTGCGACAAAATATGGGTTTTGTCGCAAGAAAGCCTCGTCACTGTAACTTTGTCACAACAAAATCTGGGTTTGTCATGACAAAATTTTGGTTTGTCGTGACAGAGTTTGTTGCTAACTCTGTCATGACAAAATCTGGTTTTGTCGCTACAGAGTTTGTTACTAACTCTATTGCGACAAAATCTAGGTTTTGTCGGAAGAAAGCCCTGTCACTGGCTCTATTGTGACCAAATCTGGTTTTGTCGCGACAGAGTTTGTTGCTCACTCTGTCACGACAAAATTTGGTTTTGTTGCGACAGAGTTTGTTACGACAAAATCTGATTTTGTCGCGACAGAGTTTGTTACTAATTCTATTGCGACAAAATATGGGTTTTGTTACAAGAAAGCCTTGTCGCTGGCTCTGTTGCGACAAAATCTGGTACGGGACTTGTTTTCTTCTCCAACTTGTTGATGACATAACTTCTTCGTTTGAACTTGGATTTGGGCGTGTGAAGTGTCGTTGGAAAGATCTTTGAATGTAGAATGTAACCATGAGTAGAGTTGAACCATTTGATGCTCCAAATGCTACAAAAAAATTGATCTTCTCAATGACGTACTGTGAGACATCCGATTAACTCTATTTTTGGAAACATTCTGCATCTTTTCCTACTAAATCACTTGCTTTCCATCAAAAATCCTACAAAACCAAATTTAGAAGAAATTTTATGAGTTTTACATGAATATGGATATAAAATGCTCAAAATAGCTTGTGAAATGAACTCAAAACATAGATGAGTTTTACACTCATCAAATAATTTAAACTTAAAGTTTTGCTTTGTCCTCAAGCAAAGAAAGAAAGAAGTTGCTTGGTCCTCAAGCAATGGAAGAGAAGAGTCTATTTCACCCTTTTATTTAACCAAAATTGAGTAATCAAGGCTTTCCAAGGGGTATGTGATATGTATCTCAAGAATTACCCTTACAAGGAATATAAGGAATATGATCAAGATAATTTATTCATTTTAATAGTGAATTAATCTCATAATAGACAAATTTAGATCATGTTTCTCACTAGTGTGTGTGTGTGTGTGGTCTTCCCCTATCCAAACAATTGTAAACTAGAAGAGTTTATGAGAATTGAGATAAGTACGCGGATCTCCTAAGATAATTTATTTAGGTTCCATAGGCTTGTTGTTCTTAATACTCACTAATGTAGGAACACACACACAACTCTCAAGATCAAGTAGGTCTTTATAAGCTTGTAATGTAAGACTTGGGTAAGGGGTAGTTGAGTAGTCATTTTAAGCTAAAACTTACCCAAACATACATATTTTTCTGCATTGACAACTCCTACTCCATCCCGATTCTTACCATCAGCACAATGACACTCTCAAGCACCCCCAAAATCTATTTAGGTGCATCATTCCGTACTCCTCATATCAACTTTCTGCAAAAATTATGCATTCTTTTAGCAAACACCAAGAAGCCTTTTTCTTTAAGACAAGGTTATTAGAGTGGTGCAATGTCAAAACCCCCTTAAGCTTTCTACTAACCCTTAGCGAGCTTTAAATTAGTAGCTCCCAGATCAATTGACCTTAGGGTACTAGGTGTTGAGACACCCCTTAGGATTTACTTACCCTAGGGAAGGAAGGTTACGAGGCTAGACTCACTCCTTCTTGAATTTTTATTGTATTTTTGCTTCTTTTACACTTGATATTTTTCTATTTTTTTTCTCCTTCCTTTTTACCAACCTCTCTTGATTTTCATCTTAAGTCATTTTAACCAATTTGGAGTTATTTTTCCTATGAAAATAACTCTAAACTTATTCCTCAATTACATTTCAATTATGTTCAAATCCTCATGTTATAGGTGAGTTTGGTTCTTTAACAGAGATGTTGATGTGTGTGGTTGTTATCGCTTCAAACTTGGTTCTTATAAACATAATTTTAGCTCTTTAAGGCTCAACATTCTGGTATTAGAGGAATATGCATATGCATATTAATAGGGTTAGCTTGAAAGGCACAATCTTTCCAAGGATGGCCTATGTCATTTCTTAATTGTTGTGTTGCCTAGGATTTCACCTCAAGCGATAATACAACAAGTTCTAGAACCTATAAAGATCAAAATTAGATGGATTCTCATAAACCTTTTCTAACCTAAGCAAAAACTGCTTTCCAAGGGTACTTAGTGACCAAGTGCATGGATTTTGAGAAACCAATGACTAAATAGCCTATTAGAGAGATAACTCATTAAGCATTAAGTCCTATTATCTTGAATACTGTCCACATCTCAAGGGTTCAATTATGATCTTCATTGACATTACAATAACTCCAAGGAAAACTCAATTAACTCAATAAACCTAAATTAAGATGTTAGTTGAAAAATGTCTAACCAAGTCATTATCCATAAAAGCACTAGAAAACTTCATCCTCAAAGTTATCACGTGCAACATGTGGGGTGTGACATGATAAACTAACTAAAAATAAACACCCCCAAACTTTGAGATGAACATTGTCTTAAATGTCTAGCAATGAGCAAAATGAAGCAATAAAGTAAAAGGGTAATAGAGAGAGTTGGGAAAATTGAACTCCCATTTCTAGTCTTGGCCACATGAAATAGAAACCTTGAAGATTTTTAGACCTTGACATTAGTATGCTGACCCTTGATATAGTCTTTTGCTCTTGCAAACTAGTCATGACAACATGTTGAGCTTCAAACTTACTTTATTCTGAAAACACAAACAAACAAAATTAAAACAATGCTAGAATTTTCATCCCAGTAGTAAAAAAAACCAAGCAACAAATAAAGTAATTGAAAATAGACAAAGGAAAGGAGAAAAGAGTGGATAGAAATCCTTATTACTTAGCTTGGGCTACCTCCCAAGAAGCTGCTCCGTTTTTAGAGTCCAACTAGACTCATTGGAAAAGTACTAGTGCTTTCATTTGACCAATCATCCATCTTGGACAACACTTTCTTTTCATAACCATTCAGCTCAAGGATGATTTCTTCTAGATTTTGAAGAGGGGAAAGAAACTTATAATCCCCTTCAATTATGGCTGGTGGTTCAACCACAATTTTTTCAAAACAGTCCCCTTTATGTGATGTAGATGCAAACACATTTATGCTTAAGGGGGACTGTTCAAACATGTGCCCTTTTGATGGAAGCAAGCTGCAGAATTTTCTGCACATGGTTCTTTTTTGCTTTGTTAAAGGTAATGGTTGGTGAAGATTGAACTTTGCTTTCTCTTCACCCACAAGCAAGGTGAGCTCCCCCTTGTTGATGTCAATCCATGCTTGGCTTAAGGAAGGAAGTGGTCTTTTTAATATCTTCAAATTTTTTAGATCCCCTTCACGTCTTAAGCCACGAAAATCTAAGGGAAGGTAAATGTCAATCTTCTCACCAAGACATTTTCAATAGCCATCACTTGACTTTCTTCTTCAAATTTCAATTTATCCACTAATGACTTTCCATTCTCTAAATTGTTTAGGAGTGCCTTTTTCTCAATTTCCAGCTCATTTTCACCTTCTTCCACAAATTTCAGGATAGGAAATTGTTTCACACTGCTAAAAGAAGTATCCATGCATTCATTGGGATTTGGCAAAATGTTACTAGGAGAGGTCTTAGAGAATTTTTCCTTGAATGCTTGGACCAAGTGTCCTATTCGAGCTTCTACATTTTTCAATCTAGCACTAGTGTTGACTTGGAAGACATCTAAATCTAAAAATTTATGCTCATGAATACTAATCATCTTCTTGTTCTCACCCATGTAGGTCAAAATTTGCTCCTTAACAGGAGACAACTCTTCTTCCTCCTGAAATGTGGAGTTTGAAGTCCCTTGATAAGGCAATACTCCATGTTCCATGAGTGAGTCATTGTGAATTCTTGGGTCCAAATGATGAATAAGGAAGTCAAGTTTAGCTTTTATGGAGGCAAGTCCATCTTCTCTTGAATATTCCTCCATAAGTACCAACAAATAAGAAGAAAAACAAAAGAAAATAAAATACAAAGTACTAATAAAAAAATTAACCAAGAAACAAATCACAACCAAAACTAAAAAATAAATATAAAATTGCCTAAATTAGCAAATCACTCGTTCTTCAAAATGTCAACTTCCAATGAGAGAAAGTGAACCACTCCAATCCCCGGCAACGACGCCAAAAACTTGTTGACCAAATTTATGACACGGCTATCAAAGACTAAGTAAAGTCCCTAGCAATGATGCCAAAACCTTGTTGAGACCAAATGATGTATATATGAAAATATGGCCAAGAGAGTGAATGTGGTAAATACTAAAAAAAAAAAAAGCTGATTTGAAACAAAAGTAAGCATACTCAAAAATTGAAATAAAAAGTATTACCAACACTCATCCCCTTCCGCACGCGCAGAAATAAGTAATGTACGGACTCTAAAGTCCGGATATCGACTCCACGGTGATCGAGGTTCTCTTTAATTGGAATTTGATTACCCCGACACAAGGGCTCTTCACTATTTAGGGCGACTAAGTAGGGATGTGGAATAAAATCAATTTAATTGAAACAAAACTGATTTAAAACTAATCCTAAATCTATCAAATAACAACTACTTAATTCTAAAAGGTATAAAGAGAGGCAATTCCAGGATGAGGATAATTATATGACAATCAATTTACTCGAAGCGCAATATCGTGGAGTCAATGCTGAATTTGTCTAAGAGCAATGTAGTCTAGCCTTGGATTCCTCCTAAGACTATACATTTCACTATATAACACACCATATTCCTTTTCAGGAAAAATGGGTCTAAATAGCTACTTGTAAAATCTGACCCTCTTTAAGATTTGATTGTTTTTCTTTTTCAATACTACAACCATTTTCTTAGGATCAAGAATTCTCGCTCTCTACAGACAGGACAATGCAAGCCTTCTCCAATGTACTGGTGTACCACCATCAAATTTAATAAAGTTCTCTCTCTCCTTGATTAGATCCATGCTAACACGGGATCGAGGTCATTCTATTAATTTGAGGTGAGATCTCTAAACATTAAACTGATACATCATCTAATTATCCTCACACCATGAGTAAATTAGTGATCTATCAAAGTAATATATTAGAGTTCATTAGTTCCATAATATTAGTCTAACATACCCCCAAGTTACTGCTCTTTACTATCAGGAATCTCCATCTCTGTGTCACTTAGAGGGCTTCTTGGAAATTAGAGCAAGATACAACTCTTTTCTAGTTATAAGCTACTAATATTCCGAACAACTAATTATATGAACAATACCAATTATAAAAATTCAGTATTGAAACCGACAAAATAACTGAGAATCTGTAAATCTGAATGTTCAACAATTAATCCCCACCCCTTGAGGGTGTTTAATGTTCCATTACTGGATTCCATTAATCACCAATCAAACAAAAAGTAAGAAAATGAAGAAAGAAATCAAGAGACAAGGAGTGAGAGAAAAATCCATATTTTAGTTTCAATCTTTGTCTGAACAGTAATGAAATCTAAATCTCTGTTATACATCAACGAAATCTCTTCAATAGAAATAAAAATCTGCTCTAAAACTACTCTAAGATCTATTAAAAATCAAAATATGCAGCAAAACTAAGAAAATGGGTAGTTTAGAGAGAGAAACCCCATGAGAGGTGTTCTCCTACCTCCCCGTTACCCTAAAAACCTAAAAAACTAGTATTTATAGTCCTAGGGTGAAGTGGGCTTGAAAACAAATTCAAACAATGCTTTGGGCTTAAAAAAAGGCCCACAAGATTTGTCTTAAGCCTCGTCAAGGCTAAAATCGGTTTAAATTTGTTAACTCATGGTGACAAAATCTGGGTATGTTACTAACTCTATTGCGACAAAATCTGGGTTTTGTCGCAAGAAAGCCCTGTCATTGTAACTTTGTCTCGACAAAATCTAGGTTTTTCGTGATAGAGTTTGTTGCTAACTCTGTCGCGACAAAATCTGGTTTTGTCGCGACAGAGTTTGTTACTAACTCTGTCGCGACAAAATCTTGTTTTTGTTGCAAGAAAACCCTGTCACAGGCTCTGTCATGACAAAATCTTGTTTTTTCGTGACAGAGTTTGTTACTAACTCTATTGCGACAAAATTTGGGTTTTGTCACTAGAAAGCCTTGTCACTGGCTCTGTCGTGACAAAAATATGCTACAGGACTTGATTTCTTCTCCAACTTGTTAATGGCATAACTTCTTTGTTTGAACTCGGATTTGGGCGTGCGAGGTGTCGTTGGAAAGATATTTGAATCTAGAATGTAACCATGAGTAGAGTTGAACCATTTGATGCTCCAAATGATACAAAAAAAATTGATCTTCTCAATGACGTACTGTGAGACATTCGATTAACTCTATTTTTGGAAACATTCGGCATCTTTTCTTACTAAATCACTTGCTTTCCATCAAAAATTCTACAAAACCAAATTTAGAGGAAATGTTATGAGTTTTACATGAATATGGATATAAAATGCTCAAAATAGCTTGTGAAATGAACTCAAAACATAGATGAGTTTTACACTCTTCAGGCAACTAGCCCAAACTCTGCAGAACTAGTCCAGAGAAGCATTCCCTAGTGACACAAAGAGGAATCCCAAGGATTGTATGGCTATAACACTTAGGAGTGGCAGAGAATTGCAAAAAATAGAAGAAGATGAGATAAAGCTGATTGAGAGGTAAGAGCAAGCAGAAACTGGTAGAGAAAACAAGTTGAACATAACATAATTAACAGATGAAAGAGAGAAATCAATGGTGTAGCAAGAGCAGCAAACTGAAGAGGGAGAACTAAAAAAGAAGGAGGAAGTGAGAGCTTATAAACCCCCTATTCCATTCCCTTAGAGACCGCAGAAGTCAAAAATTGGATGATTAATTTTCTAAATTCATGAACATGTTCAAGAAATTAGAGATCAACATTCCTTTTGCTAAGGCATTGGCTTAGATGCCTCATTATGCCAAATTTATGAAGGACATTCTTAGCAAGAAAAGGAAGTTGGATGAAGATGGAGTGGTAAGCTTGTCGGCAAATTACAGTGCAATAATCCAGAATAACAAGCCATTGAAAATGCAAGATCTAGTTAGCTTCACCATTCCCTGCACTATATGGAACTATGAGTTTGGTAGAGCTTTATGTGATTCTGGTGCAAGCATCAATCTAATGCCATTATCTGTGGTGAAAAGACTAAGTTTAGGGGAGTTAACTCCTACTATAATGGCTCTACAAATGGCAGATAGATCTATAGTTCAACTAGAAGGAATCCTGGAAGATGTACTGATCAAGGTAGGAAAGTTCATTTTCCCAGTGGACTTTGTTGTGATAAATTTGAAGAAGACAAGAAAGTTCCATTGTTACTGGGAAAGTCATTTCTTTCCACTGGAGCAACCTTGATTGATGTGAGGAAAGGAGAGCTCACTCTCAGAGTGGGAAATGAAGAAGTACACTTCAACCTTAATTAGAGCTTGAAGCAGCCTGATTTTGAAAAAGCTAAATATAAGAATATTGAAAAAGTAGTTCCTATCAGTTATGAACTGATTGATGATTGGAAGATCAAGATTCAATGAAGGAAAATATGATGAATTTACAGTATATTGAGGATCTTGATACTGAACATCTGATTCCAGGGTTGAATTAAAAGAAACAGTATGAAGTCTGAATGAAAACAATACAGAAAAATCAAGCAATAGTGAAGAGAAGGTACAAGAGTTAGAAAAAATTTATGAGGGGTTAATTCTAAAAGAATTACCTAAGAACCTGAAATATGTCTTCTTAGGAGCTGAAAGATCAAAACCTGTAATTATAGCAACTGACTTAACAGAAGGTAAAGAACAGAAACTGATTGAAATTCTCATAAAGTATAAAGAAGCAATAGCCTGGTCAATGGAAGACTTGAAAGGGATCAGTCCATCAATTTGCATGCATAAAATCTTCCTGAAGGAAAATGTAAAAACATAAGTTGAACATCGGAGAAGGATGAATCCAGTTATGAAGGAAGTTGTTAGAAAATAAGTACTTAAATGGCTGAATGCATGATTTATTTATGCAATCTCAGACAGCCCTTAGGTGAGCCCAAGAAGGGTGGATTCACAGTCATCAAAAATGAGAAGAATGAGTTAATTCCAACAAGAACAGTGACAGGATGAGGGTATGTGTTTCTTACAAGAAATTGAACATTGCCACCAGAAAGGATCACTATCCTTTGCCTTTTATTGATCAAATGCTGGACAGGTTGGCAGAACACCTCATTTATGTTTTCTTGATGGATATTCTGGATATAATCAGATTGCCATAGCCCTTAAGGACAAGGAGAAGACTACCTTTACATGTCCTTATGGTACCTTTTCTTTTAGAAGGATGCCATTTGGACTGTGTAATGCTTCTTCTACCTTTCAAAGGTGTATGATGTCCATTTTCTCAAATTTGGTGGAGGAGGCTATGGTACTCTTCATGGATGACTTTTCAGTTTATGGATCCAGTTTTGAGAATTGCCTAGAAAATTTAGAAACTGTACTTCTGAGGCGCTAAGACAAAAGACTTAGCTCTGAATTAGGAAAAATGTCATTTTATGGTAACTGAAGGTATTGTCTTGGGGCATAAAATTTATGCAGTTAGACTTGAGGTTGACTAAGCAAAGGTTGCTGTTATTGAAACTTTGATGCCACCTACTACAATAAAAGGGATTAGAATTTTTTTGGGACATGTTGGATTTTACAGAAGATTTATAAAGGACTTCTCTAAAATATCAAGACCATTATGCAGACTGCTTGAAAAGGAAGAAAAATTTGAATTTGATGAAGAGTGTAAATGTGCATTTGAAGAAATCAAGGCTAGGTTGATCAGAGCTCCTATCATGACAACACTAGACTGGAGCAAGGATTTTTAAATCATGTGTGATGCTAGTGATTATGTAATGGGAGCGGTCCTGGGGCAAAGAACAAAGAAAATCTTCAGAGCAATATACTATGCTAGCAAAACTTTTAATGAATCATAAGAGAATTACTCAACTATAGAAAATGAGATGTTGGCAATGGTTGTTGCTTGTGAAAAGTTTAGGCTATACATATTGGGATCCCATGTCATCATATATATTGATCATGCGGCAATCAATTATCTCATGACAAAGAAAATGAAAAACCAAGACTGATTAGATGGGTGTAAGAATTTGACTTGGAGATCAAAGACAAAAAGGGTAGTGATAGTGTGATAGTTGATCACTTATCTAGAATACATAATCCTAATGAAGAGGAAGAAAATATTGAAATTGAAGAAAAATTCCCTGATGAGCAACTATTTCAAATGACAGTTAAAGTGCCTTGGTATGCTGATATAGTGAATTACCTAGCATGTGGTATTATGCCACCAGAATTGAATTATCAACAGAAGAGGAAGTTGAGAACAAATGCCAGATTTTACATATGGGATGACCCACTGCTATTCAAAAAGGGAGTAGATCAGATTATAAGAAGATGTGTACCAGAAGCTAAGTAGTGTGGAATTTTAGATAAATGCAATGCATCACCATATAGAGGACACTTTGCAGGAGACAGAACAACCCAGAAAATTCTCCAGTCAGGTTTTTATTGGCGAACTTTATTCAGAGACTGTTCTGAGTGGGTGAAGCATTATGACAGATGTCAGAGAATGGGCAACATAAACAGAAGAAATGAAATGTCTCTACAAGGAATCCTAGTGGAGTAGATTTTTGATGTGCGGGGGATAGACTTCATGAGACCTTTCCCACCCTCATTTGGAAATCTAGACATTCTCCTTGATGTGGATTATGTATCAAAATGGGTGGAAGCCATAGCTTGTCCTAGAAATGATGCCAACACAGTTGTGGGATTTATTCAAAGAAACATCTTGAGCAGATATGGAGTCCCAAGGACAATCATTAGTGATGAGGGAAGCCATTTTGAAAACAAATTGTTTGCAAAAATCTTAAGTAGATATGGAGTCAAGCATGTTATGGGGTTGGCTTATCACCCTCAGTAAAATGGGAAAGTAGAGGTATCCAATAGAGAGATCAACAATATACTGGAGAAAGCAGTAAATGCAAGCAGAAAAGACTGGTCAATAAAGCTAGATGATGCACTATGGGCTTACAGGACTGCTTATAAGACTCCTATTGGAATGTCCCCATACAGGATTGTATTTGGAAAACCTTATCATCTCCCTCTTGAGCTTGAATATAAAGTTTTGTGGGCAATCAAGAAGTTGAATTGTGATTTCCAAGCTGCTAAGGAAAATAGACTAATTCAAATGAATGAATTGGAAGAGCTAAGAAACGAAGCTTATGACAATGTCAGGATTTATAAAGATAAGACTAAGAAATGGCATTAGAGAATTCCGAGGAAAGAGTTCAAAACAGGAGAGCTAGTCATACTATACAACTCCAAGCTCATATTATTTCCAAGAAAGTTAAGGTCTAGATGGAGTGGTCCTTACATAATGACTTGATGAGTCTAAAACTCATCTATTTTTAAGTATATTTCAGGCTTAAAAATCCAGTTTAATGTAGAATTATGGAGTTTTCACCCAAATTTTTGTTTTGCAAAAAATTAAAGAAAATAAGAAGAATTCAGCATAAAAAGGAGCATAAATTTGCATGGTGCAAAGAAAGAGCCAATGTCGCGACATCGCTTCAGCAGATTTCCAGTGTTGCGACATTATGTGGAGAAAGTCTTGAAACTATATCTATGTCGCAACATCAGCTGAAGAAGGGAAAGTAAAGATATAGTAATGTCACGACATCATAAACAACTCCAGGAGTCAAATTATGGTAGCCATCTAATGTCGCGACATCACAACAAACTGGCTACGACATTGCTTGTAGAGGGAAGGACTGAATCATTTAATGTCGTGACATCAAAAAAATGTCGCGACATTAGCCAAAGCTTGAACACTGGAGACCTAAACATCCAATGTCGTAACATTCAATCAAAGCAGCCTGGGTGATGAGACAAGTCAAATGTCGCGACATAGAATAAATGTCGCGACATCAACTAAAAACATTGGCAGAGGAGTTCAGAGCAACAAGATTCAATGTCGTGACATCGGAACAAAAATGTTGCGACATCGGCTTAAAAGATCATACCTGTAGAGGCAATGTCGCGACATCAACAAGTGATCAACATGTCAATGTTGCAACATCAAAGCAAAAATGTAAGAGCAAAAGCATCAGTAAGCTATGTCGCGACATCGATTCAGTATCGCGACATCATTTCAAGAACATAAGAGCAAAGGCATATGCTATGTCACGACATTAGAAATGGCTTGGACAAGGAGGAGTAGAAGAAAGAATGTCGCGACATTAAAAGATGACTTATAGCAATGTCGCGACATCAGGGCAAGTATGTACGAGCAAGGGCATCAGTCAGCTATGTCGCGACATCACAACAATGTTGCAACATTAACTAAATGTAGCAACACAAGAAAGGCAGTGTCGCGACATCAGAATTAATCTACAACAATGCATTTCTATGTTGCGACATCATCACGACATGGACTCATCACTGGAAACTGAGAATTACCAAATAGATTTTCAATGTTGCGACATCAGCTGCAACCCATGACATTGACAACCTAGATGTCGTGACATCATCACAACATCACCTCGAAATCAACAGCTAAGGCAGCAATTATGGGCTTTTTGAAGTGCGTGATTCTTGCCTCGTTTTTAGCCTATAAATATAACCTCTTGGGGAGTAGTGCACAACTTCCAGTGGCTTTCATCAAGTCTTTATATTTTTTGGGAAAGCTAAAGTCTCATTGTATACATTTTTATTTTTTTATTTTCATTTAGTTGTTTCTAGATTCAGTTTCCATTTAGGATTATAGCAGTGATTTAAACTGGAATTATGAGCTGGTATTCATGTAAATCGAGTTTCATTTATGTCTGAACTTAAATGAAATTTAGATATTATTCTATAATTAATTTTTTCTTCAGTTTTGATTGCAATCTAAATGAATTTGTTTGATTAACTAGTCATTGTGATTTGTGATCCAGATTTGAAAGGCTTAGCTCCATTTGGGAAGAATCTTTTGTTGGGATTATTGTTTGTTATTAATGTTATTTTAAGTAAGAAAATTGGAGTGATTTAACTGATATTACTCCTACATTGAGTTGTTTCGAATATCAGTGTTTGGTACCCAAAAAGAGTTGTATCATTGTTATGATTTCTAGGAATCTCTTTGAGTGATATAAAGTTGAGACTACCTGAGAGCAATGAGCAGTAACTTGTGGGTAAAATTACACTAATATTATTTGAAATAATGCACTTTTGGGATTACCTTGATATATCACTAGTGATCATCTAACCTCTACTTTCAAGGCTCCCTCCTAGGTGAGAATAAAAGTGTATGCTCGAGGCATAAGATCCACTTACTGATATAGCAACTTAATTCGGAGAGGTTTCACCTCAAATGAGAGGAATAACTTCAACCCCGTGTTAGCTGAGACTTAACTGCGGAAGAGGAAATTTTGTCTAATTAATGTATTTATTTTTATTTTGAAGAGGGTTTATATATCCCGTCCATGGGGGCAAGCAATTTCAGCCCTAAGAAATGCATGTGAAGTACCGGGAGAAGAAAATGAAGATCAAGATGAGCATCTATATGTCTTCCAATCATCATTACAGACATGTTAAGATTATAATGAAATGCAGAGCTGAGACAAACCATTCATGTTATATCTTTCATTACCTAACCGCCATCGATCACTAAAACTCAGCAGTCATCATAACATCTGTTTTCGCATTCAGTCCAAGAACTTCCTTCGTGATCCCATGTATTTATGGAAATTTCATTATTGTTTAAACTCTTTACTATGAAGATAAATCCATCCAAGCACTGAGCACCAGCCATATGACCCCAAAAAGATGCCAATCCTTTTGCACCTTCCAATCCAATCTTGAAAGAAAACGATATTCAGATCTAAAACCACCAGGTCCATTTGCAACAACATATCTCGAATTAGACCAATACTAAATTTTCATTATTACATCACATTAGAAATCATTTTTTTTTATCATTTTTAGTAAGCAACGGGTTTTTGACATTCTTGCTGAGGATTGAATAGCCCTTGGTGGTTATGTTAGAATCTGGTTGCAACTTCTCTCGGGCTCAGCATTAAGAATCAATCAACATTATTTATGGCACCACCGTAGGGATCAAGAGCTTTAGGCGCAGGCGTAAATTTGGTATATAGTAAGGTCAAATAAAAAATTTACAAGTTTTTGGCATCATTGTTGGGGATTGAAATGAAAATAGAGTTTAAAGATTAATATTCTTACCAAAGATAAAATTGCTAGTTTGGATATTTTTCTTTTTACTTTTATCAAAAAATTTTCAGCAAATAGTTTTAATCAGACATTCGAATCAAATACTTCACCTTTAATGAAAACACATCATAATATATTTATGTATGTACTAATCTTATTTATCTCAGTGTGTTTCCATTTCAGGATGTCCTCACATACATAGAAAACCAGAATCAGAATTGGTACCATTGTACACTACATTAGAAAAGACACTGAGAAACCTGAAGAAAGTCAAATTTGCTGAAGTAGTGGTTATGGTAGAGCAGAGGGAGATACAACAGAAATTCCAACTGAGGAAGTTGACAAAACTCAAGGGCAAAGAACTATGGAAGATTTTTGGAAACCTGTTATTAAAGATGATTATTCTACAGTCAGGCAGCCTACAATTGAAGCAAACAATTTTGGGCTTAAGCTTGCACTAATCACCATGGTCCAGTAGAATCAGTTTACTAGTCATCCTAGTGAAGACCCCAATGAGCACATTGGTAGATTTCTTAGAATGACTAACACTGTGAAGTTGAATGGGGTGAGACCTGATGTGATTAAGTTCTGGTTCCACTCTCCTTAAAGGGATCTGACCGGCAGATGGTTTAGATCCTCCCTTATGGATAAGTGAACACTTGTGATGAGTTGGTTGAAGCATTCATGGGTAGATTTTTCCCTCTTGCTCTCACTTCAAAGAAGAGGGGGAAAATCATTATATTCAAGCAAGGTGAAGATGAAAGTCTCTATAATGCTTGAGAAAGTTATAAGAAGCTGCTTAAGAGATGTCCAATGCATAAGGTTGATCAGATCACATAGATGGACATTTTCTACCATGTCATGAACTACACATCCAAAGGGATCATAGATGCAGCTTGTTGTGGAGCATTCAAGAGAAAAAGTGCTGAAGAGGCAAACCAATTAATAGAAGATCTAGCAAAGAGAAATTAGAGAGCTCCATCTGAGACTTCGAGGACGATGTGAGAGGAAATGGCTGATAGAGTTAGACTTAAAATGTCAACTATAAAAATGACCCAGGCCTTAGTGATGAACAAAGTTTGCATGCAGGAAAGAAGCAACCGATCTACCCATCTTATCGGAACAATGGAAGATCAACAAAGAGTTTTGAATGATGAAGGACTTGCTCAAGATGGTCCTTATCAGTAGGAGGAAGTTCAGTTTATCAATGGCAATAGGAGTTACAACTTTAAGACCAACACAAATCTTCCAACTCACGACACACCAGCCTTGAGAAACCATGAGAATTTCTCATATGGACCTACAACACAAACGGGACATGAACATATGCGGGATTATCGGCATGAATTCGACATGGTTTCCAAGGGCCGGTAGTAGTGGGATAAAGCGGAGGGGGTGAGGGTGGGACCGGCGAAGGTCCGGTCACTTTTGAAGAATAGATGTTAAGCACATGGGAGAAAACAAAGATTGCTAAATATACATGAACAAAAGTTCAGCAGGCTAGCGACATTACAGGAAAACCTGTGAATGTGTGTGGGACTGACCTGAAATGCCTCTCACGAAAAATTTGGAGAAGCAAGTAGGTATTTTTATGATGTCTGAAAGGATGCCTTCCCAAGTGATACTGAGAAGAATCTTAAAGACTATATGGTAGTGACTCTATGGAGTGGCAGAGAATTGAAAGAAAGAGAAAATGAAAAGAAGAAGACCGAGGAAGAAAAACATGCAGAAATTGGAGAAGAAATAAAGCAGTATAGTTCAGAAGTTACTAAAGAAGAGAGAACAGTAAAGGTGCAGCAAAAGCAGCCAGTTGAAGAGGGTGATCTAAGAAAGAAAGAACAGGTTCAAGATTACAAGCCTTAAGTCCCATTCCCTCAGAGGCTGCAGAAAGCTAAGCTAGAAGAGCAATTCTCTAAATAATTGAACATGTTCAAGAAAATAGAGATTAATATCCCTTTTTCAGAGGCACCGACTCAAATGCCTCATTATGCTAAATTCATGAAGGATATACTGAGTAGAAAAAGGAAAATTGATGAAGAAGGAGTAGTGAGCTGACGGTAACACCGCCTTGATTATTCGAGGAAGGACTTTTACTAGTGAGAAATGCAAGATCCGAGGCGAAACCCGCTGTTCACTTGCACCATAAGGAGTGCGAGAATGGGAAAAGCAGCGTGTGATTTGGAGCCGGCCATCAACATGATGCCCTTATACGTAGTCAAAGACTAAGTTTGGGGAGCTTACTCCCACGGCCGTGACACTTCTGGATGGCGAGACGAGGAACCTTAACTTGGCGGTATTTCTTGAGGGATGTGCTTATCAAAGTGGGAAAGTTCATTTTTCTAATTGACTTTGTGGTTATTGATATTGAAGAAGACAAACAAGTCCCACTACTACTAGGAAGGCCTTTCCTTGCTACAAGAGCAACTTTGATAGATGTGAAGAAAGGAGAGCTTACTCTAAGAGTTGGAGATGAGGTAGTGCACTTCAATCTCAATTAGAGTTTGAAACAACTAGAATTTGATAATATAGTTTGTAAGATTGTAGAAACAAAAGTTCCCATAAGTTTTGAATTGATAAAAGATTGTAAGATTCAGAGTTCAATGAATGAAAATGAGACGAATTTCCAGTATCTTGAGTATCTTGATGTTGAATTTTTGGACTCCAATTTTGAATTAAAAGTGGCAATTGTTGACCAATTTTCCGACATGACTACCAAAGACTAACTAAAGTCCCTAGCAACAGCACAAAAAACTTGTAAGGACCAAATGATGTATATATGAAAATATGGCAAAGGGAGTAAATGTGGGAAATACTCAAAAACTGATTTGAAACAAAAGTAAGCGTTCTAAAAAACTAAAATGAAAAGTATTACCAACACTCAGCCCCTTTCATGAGTGCACAGTCATAGTAATAAAGTGGACTCTAGAAGTCGGATATTGCCACTACGAGGATTGGAGGTTCTCTCTAGTGGAATTTAAGCACTCAGAAGTCTAGGGCTCTTCACTATCTAGGTGACCGAATATGATGATAATTAAAATCAATTTAACTAAAGTAAAAACTAATTTAAAACTAATCAACTAATTCTAAAATCTATCAAGCGAATAGCTTCTAGAGTCTAAAATGTATGAAGAGAGGCACTAGGGATGGTGATAATCATTTATCAATCAATTTGCATTTCTTGAAAGCGCAACATTTTTGAGTTGAATACTGGATTTGTCAAAGAGCATTGTAGTATAGCTTGGATTCCTCTACACATAATACATTTCACTAATTAGAGAATCACATTCCTTCCAGATACATGTGTCTAATTAGTTACTTGTAGAATATAATCCTCTTTCTAAGAATTGAGTATTTTTCCTTTATAGTACTTCACACCATTTTCTTAGGACTGAAGACTTCTTGCCCCCGCAAATAGGATAATGCAAGCCTTCTCCAATGTAATTGGTATCTCATCCATCAAATCTAATAAAGTTCTCTCTCCTTGATTAGATCTATGCTAACACGAGATCAAGGTCATTCCATCAGATTGAGTTGAGACCTCTTACCATTACACTGATACATCATCTAATTAATCCTTACACCATGGGTAAATTAGTGATCTATTAAAGTAATCTTTCAGAGTTCATTAGTTCCATAATATTAGTCTAACATACCCTCAAGTTATTGCTCTTTACTCTCGGGAATCTCCATCTCTGTGTCACTCAGAAGGCCTCCTAGAAATCAGAGCAAAGATACAACTCTTTTTTGGGTATAAGCTACTGATATTCGGTACAGCTCATTATATGAATAGTACCAATTATATAAAATCAGTCTTCAAACCCACAAAATAAATTAAAAATCTGCAAATCTGAATGTTCAACAATTAATCCCCACCTAGGTGTTTATTTGCTCCATTGAGATGGATCCCCAATTATCACCAATCAAATAACAAAGTAAGAAAAATGAAGAAAGAAATCAAGAGACAAGGAGTGAGAAAAACTATTTGAGTTTCAAATCTGTTTGAATGGTAATGAAATTTAAATCTCTGATGTACAACACCGAAATCTCTTCAATACAAATAAAAATATGCTCTAAAACTACTCTAAGATCTACTAAAAATCAAAACCCCCTAAACTGAAAAATTGGGTTAGAGAAGGTTTTTAGAGAGAGAAACTCTAATGAGAGGTTTTCTCCCACCTCCTTTCTTCCCCTCCTTTAAAAAATAAAAAAATTAATATAGTCCTCGGGTGAAAACGGGCATGAAAACAGGCCAAAATATAAATTTTTGGGCTTTCTGGTTTTCTAGCACTTGAGTCGCGACATCAACATTTTTGAGTCATGGCATCAGCATTCTAGAGTCATGACATTAGCATTTTTCAGTTGCGACTTCTGCATTTTGGATGCCCAACACAATGTCGCGACATAATAAAACTTTGTCACAATAAAATAAAATTTTGTTGCGACAAAGTAAAACTTTGTCGTGACATAATAAAACTTTGTGTCGACAAAGTTTCTGGTTTTGTTGCTAGCTTTGTAACGACATAATAAAATTTTGTCGTGACATAGTACAACTTTGTCGTGACATAATAAAACTTTGTTGCACAAAGTTTGTCTTCTGACTTTGTCCTGACATAATTTGGGTTTGTCGCGACAAAGTGTCTAGCTTTGTCACTAGCTTTGTCACGACAAAATTTGGAAATGTTGCGACATAGTTTTTGCTCTGTAGCTTTTTTTTCTTCTTCAACTTGTTGGGCCCATAACTTCTTCATTTTAACTTGGATTTTGGCATGTGAGGTGTCGTTGGCAAGCTCTTTGAATGTAGAATGAAACCATGGGTGAAGTTGAGCCATTTGATTCTCTAGATGATACAGAAAAAATTCATCTTCCCAATGACGCACTGTGAGACATCCGGTTAACTCTATTTTTGGAACTATTTTGCATCTTTTCTTACTAAATCACTTTGATTTTCATCAAGAATCCTACAAAACCAAGTTTAGAGGAAATTTTATGAGTTTTACATGAATATAGATATAAAATTCTCAAAATAGCATGTGAAATGAACTCAAAACATAGATGAGTTTTACACTCATCAACACTACTCAGTCTTAAAAAAATCGGTATAGAAAAATCAAGCAGCAAGGAAGAGGAGGAACAAGGAGTAGAAAAGAGTTATGAAGGGTTAATTCTGAAGAAACTGCCAAAACACTTGAAATATGTCTTCTTAGGAGCTAAAAGAGCATAACCTGTAATCATAGCTGCAGATTTGACAAAAGAAAAAGAGCTATAATTGTTAAATATTCTCAAAAAGTATAAAGAAACCATAGTTTCGTCAGTTGAAGATTTAAAAGGGATCAATCCTTCAATTTGAATGCATAAAACCACCTGGAGGAGAATGCAAAAACATCAATTGAACATCAGAGAAGACTGAACCTAGTGATGAAAGAAGTTGTTAGAAATGAAGTACTGAAATGGTTGAATGCTAGTTTCATTTATGCAATCTCAGAAAGCCCTTGGGTGAGCCCAATTCACGTGGTTCCAAAAAAGGGTGGATTCACAGTCATAAGAAATGAGAAGAATGAACTAATTCCAACAAGAATCGTGACAGGATGGAGGGTGTGCATTGATTACAGAAAATTGAACACAACAACCCGAAAGGATCACTATCCCTTTTATTGATCGTGGATGCCGGATAGGTCAAGGTGACACCTACGCCCTGTTTCTTAATGGATATTTAGGTTATAGCCAAAATGCTACAATTTCTCGAAAGCAGAACAGAGAAAACTACTTATGATGTCCATATGACACCTTTGCTTTTAGAAGGATGCCATATGGTGTTGTAATGTTCCTACCACTCCCCAAGGTGCTGATGTCCATATTCTCGACGGTGGAAGAGGCTATGAAATTCTTTATGGATGACTCTCGTATGGATCTAGTTTTGAGTAATGCCTTAAGAATCTATGTATCATGTGATTTTCAATAAAGAGGTGCCAAGACAAGAACTCGTAGCTTTGAATTGGTAGAAAATTTATTTTTAATGAGAGCTTATTTTGATATACTTAGCCAGAAGACAGTAGAGTTTGGTTGTTCACATAATCATAAGCCAGTAAAAGGAATTAGAAGTTTTTTGGGACATGTTGGATTTTATAGAAGATTTATTAAAGACTTCTCAAAAATTTCTAAACCATTATGCAGACTGCTAGAGAAGGACAATATATTCGAATTTGATAACTCTTGCTTGTCTGCATTTAAAGAAATAAAATCCGTGGAGTCAAGGAGGCTCCCATTATGGCAACACTAGATTGGAACAAAGAGTTTGAAATCATGTGTGATGTCAGTGACTATGCGATGGGAGCAGTTTTGGGATAAAGAATGGAGAAAATTTTCAAAGCAATATACTACTCCAG
Source organism: Tetrastigma voinierianum (assembly GCA_016808115.1). NCBI lineage: Eukaryota > Viridiplantae > Streptophyta > Magnoliopsida > Vitales > Vitaceae > Tetrastigma > Tetrastigma voinierianum. The sequence continues at coordinate 387,541 of JAEQBH010002137.1, read as the reverse complement.
AAAAACCTTCAATGAGGCACAAGAAAACTACTCAACCATAGAAAAGGAGATGTTGACAATGGTTTTTGCTTGTGAAAAATTTAGGTCATATATATTGGGGTCCCATGTCATCATACACACTGATCATGAAGCAATTAAATATCTAATGGCAAAGAAAGATGCTAATCCAAGACTGATCAGGTGGGTACTACTGCTGCAATAATTTGATATAGAAATCAAGGACAAGAAGGGGAGTGACAATGTGATAGATGATCACTTGTCAAGAATGAAAAAACCTACTGAAGAGGAAAGAGGGACAGAAATAGAAGAAAATTTCCCTGATGAGCAGCTTTTTCAAGTATCAGTTCAAACAACATGGTATGCTAATATTGTAAATTTTCTGGCTTGTGGAATTATGCCACCAGAATTCAGTTACCAATAGAAAAGAAAGCTGAGAACTGATGTTAGGCTTTATATGGGATGACCCATTTCTTTTTAGAAGAGGAGCATATCAGATTATTAGAAGATGTGTACTAGAGACAGAACAAGTTGGAATTGTGGATAAATGCAATTCATCACCATATGAAGGATACTTTACAGAAGATAGGACAACCTAGAAAATTCTCCAATCAGGTTTTTATTGGCCAACTTTATTCAGAGACTGTTATGAATAGGTCAAATATTGTGACAGATGTCAAAGAATGGACAACATCAATAGAAGAAATGAGATGCCTCTGGAAGGAATCATGGTGGTGTAGATTTTTATGTATGGGGGATAGACTTCATGGGGCCTTTCCTACCTTCATTTGGAAACTTATACATTCTCCTAGCTATGGATTATGTATCCAAATAGGTGGAAGCCATAGCCTGCCCTAGAAATAATGCCAATAAAGTTGTGAGGTTTATTCAAAGGAACATCTTGAGTAGATTTGGAGCCCTTAGAACTATTATAAGTGATGAGGGAAGCCATTTTGTAAACAAGTTGTTTGCAAAACTTATGAGTAGTTATGAAGTCAGACATGTCATGAGTTTAGCTTATCACCCTCAGTCAAATAGGCAAGCTGAGATATCCAATAGAGAAATCAAGAATATTCTTGAAACGACAGTCAATGCCAGCAGAAAAGATCGGTCATCAAAGTTGGAAGATTCATTGTGGGCTCATAGAACTGCTTATAAGTCCCATATTAGAATGTCTCCATACAGAATTGTCTATGGAAAGCAATGTCATCTACCTTTGGAACTTGAGTATAAAGCAATGCGGGCAATGAAAAAACCGAACTTTGATTTCCAAGCTGTAAAAGAAAAGAGACTTCTCCAATTTAATGAATTAGAAGAGCTAAGAAATGAAGCCTATGATAATGCTAGAATCTACAAAGATAAGACTAAAAAATGGCATGATCAGAAGATTATGAGGAAAGCGTTCAGAGTAGGAGATCCAGTCCTACTGTACAATTCCAAGCTAAAACTTTTTCAGGAAAACTCAAATCATGGTGGAGTGGTCCATATACAGTGGTTGCAGTTACCCTTTTTTGAGAAGTAACACTGAAAACCAATTCTGGAGATGAGTTTAAAGTGAATGGTCAAAGGTTGAAACACTACCTAGGAGGAAGATCAACTGAAGATGAGTCCCATATTTGAAGAGATGGATAGAATTTCTAAAATGAGAAAATACTGCAGTAAATGTCTAGCTAAAGACAAAAAACATGAGCAGCTACTTGGGAGGCAACCCAAGCAATTTTCAATTTTCATAGTTAGCATTGATTTTGTTAAAATTTTGTGTTTGAATAGTTTAGAAGTAGTTTTGTTTTGTTAGAATTTATTTACAATTTATTCAATTACAATCTTCTGAATGCCAGGATGAAGAAGCTACAAGGATATATGAAGGTCAATTTTAAAGCATCTCAAACCAGATTGAATTATGTGGAGTTTGCTACAAAGGGGACTTTACTTCTCACTCTTATTCTTTAGAAATGACGAGACTAAGTTTTGGGAGTTTACTTATATGAGTTAGAAATTTACTTAGCAAACATCAGTTCTGTTGAATACAGTGGAAATTTTTGTAAATACGCGAATCAATACTTAATTGATTGAATTGCAAATTTGAGTGTTACTGTTTATGTTTGAATTGAGGTTCTTCAACATCTCTAGAATTATATTCAAAGGCATGAATTGGAATTGCAGAAAGAAAATGGGGGAAACATGTACAAATTTTTCTGCTTAAAAGGCTAAACTCTCACTCAATGTCGCGACATCAATATGTCAGTGTCGCTACACCAGTTCCAAGTTTCCCTAATTTTGCGACATTATCACGACATTATCACGACATTATCACGACATTGCCTCGATGTTGCGACATCGTATTTCAAATGTCACGACATCGCAAATATACAAGAATCACATTTATGCAATGTTGTGACATTACATTTTCAATGTCGCGGCATCCAGAAAAGCCAATTAGAAAATCTGAACAATGTCGCGACATTACCATGACATAGTTGCGACATCAAGTCAATGTCGCGACATCAAAAAAGCAATGTTACGGCATTGTAATGAGACATTTAGGGTATCAAGTCGATGTTGCGACACCATAACTTCAATGTCGCGACCTATATAAGGAAGACGTTGAGAAATTTTCTTTGTCACATCAAATTTCTCAAGCTTTTGTTAGGTTTCTAATGGCGATTAAGCATACATAGACAGTGGAAAAATTTATAAATTTCTCATTTTCTAACCTAACCAGTGATCCATGTGATCCGATCAGATGATTCAGGGATGGAAGAATACCTTATTCGCATTGGAAGATCCTTGTTCTGCAGTCTCGTGTGTGCGTCAAACCCTCATTGTCGAATTGAAAGGCGCAGCGGGATCACTCCACCCTCTATAGCTATCTACACCAATAAACCTTCTTGGAAATCGAGAGAGAAACGAGTGTACTAGCATCGGGTTGAGTCTCACGAAAACCCTAGCCGCCTCTCTTAAGCGTGAAAAATGAATGAATGAATCTGCATAGGGATCCCTTGGGTTTAAATACCAATTTTAAGCCCAAGGGTTGATTTATGACCCATTCTATGTGTGTGACCCTGTAGGTCCATTATGTGTCTTAAACTCATCTATTTTTTATCCATTTTTCTGACTTATTTTTAGTATCTTTAGATATGTTTTAATGCTAAATTATGAAATATTTACCAACTTTGTGTTTTGCAGGTTTTAATTCAAAAATGAGAAAATTTTCAGCAGGAAAGAAGAGAAAAATAGCGATTGCAGTAGTCTCTATCGCGACAAAGTTTTTTGTGTCGCAACAAACTTCCAAGCAAATGACAGAGGAACTCGGTCACGACAACAATTTCCTTTGTCGCAACACAAAGGTCTAAATATTGAAAAATGAGTTCTATCGCGACAAAAGACAATGTGTCGCGACAGAAAATGGGAAGAATATAACAAGTCAGCTGAGACAAAGAAAGTTTATGTTACGACAAAGTTTTCAGCAGGATGTCAACACAAGGAAGAAATTGTTGCGACAAAGAAGCTCCTGTCGCTACAAATGAAACAGGAAGAAGGTAGAAATTTTGTCGCGACAAGGTATTTTCTGCTAATGAAGGCAAAATTCTAGGAGCAATACGGTGGCGAATGGCTTCATTTACGTATAAGTTTATGTTGCAACATAATGAAGAACGTATGGGCGTAATCTCTCGTCGAGGAATCCTCGCCCGTCGCGGATAATCGATTATCGTAACATGGAAAAAGCTTCATGAGACAAGAAGAGCTTCAAGAAGATTTTGTCACGATTGTTGATGTATGTCGCGACAAAGAAGAAGAAACTTGGTTGTGAGCGTATGGAAATGCGTCGTGACATGTGATGCTTGCTTAGTGAACTGACCTAGTCGCAATAAAAGAATCCAATGCTGCGACATACTTCAAGCTGAAGAGATGTTTCGATGTCGCGAGAAGGATCTTAAGGTCGTGACACAGAGATAAGCTGAACAAAGATAAACACGGTCATGACAGACTTTTCTATGTCACGTTATTAAAGATTCCGACTACGTGAAGAGAAGTCCGGTCGCGGACATAACAAACTCGTGGTCATGAGGACAAAGATAAGATGAATACAGAAAAGTCCTGTCGTGACATAACAAACTAGGTCACGAGACAAAGATAAGCTAAATACAGAAAAGTCTTGTCATAACATAACAAACTGGGTCACAACAGCAAACATCGGCTACACTAAGAGGCTATGTCGCAACATCAAAATGAAGCTGCAACAAGAAATCAAAGCTGCTGGCTACAAACCTACCACTACGCACTTCTGTGTCATGATAGAAATTAAATACAAGAAACATTGTTGCAACAAGAACTAAAATAGAAATGTCATATGACATAAAACCGGTCTTCACACCATCAAGAAGCCGCGATAGAAACTTTGTTTCACATAAAATCAAGCCGACGCCGCGACATAACTGGTCTGCTGAACCACACATAAGATTGTTGCGAAATAGAACGGTTAGAACTATAGACTTTGCAAGATGGATTGTTAAGGAGCCAAAGAAAGATCTATCTCGATAGAGGAAACTCTGTCATGACAGAATGAATATGCTGAAGAAAAGAATATTATCGCGACCAAGGAAACTCTGTCGTGACGGAATCTAAGAAGGAGCACAGGGAACAGGTCACAACAGACGACTGCATGCTGCAACAAGGACCTACGATGAAGATTGAAAACTCTGTCGCGATAAAACTTCCATGTCGCGATAGAGAATGCAATATGGGCCAGAATTTTGGGATCCACAATGTAGCTTGGATTTTAGGGCCCAAACTTCTGGGGCTCTATAAATAGAAACAATTTGAGGAAAGTAAAGGTGTCGGGGGGGAGAAAACCTAGAGCATCTAGGGAGCTAAGGACTCTTTTGTATTATATTTTTCTTTTTTTTTCTTTTTTTTTTCTTTTCTTTGTAGATTAGATTTAACTTAGAATTTTAATTTGTTTACTGGACTTTAAACAGTGAATTGTTAAGAAGTTTAGAAGTTGAATTAAATTGTTGAGATTCATTTTTGATTACTTTTTGAATCCAATGAAATCTAGACAAAAGATGGAATTCATTTCTTTCACCGATCAGAAGTTACGCTTGAATTTTCTTGATCCAGATTTCGTTGTTCATCAAAATCTAGTTTTCAAGAAACACAACTTCGCTGGAAAAGATCCGATAAGATATGGTCTTTCTCGTACAATTAGGAAATAAATTTCCCTGGTCGAGAATCTCGAATTTATTTCAATGGTGATGTTCATGAAGTGAATTATTCCCTAAATATTAGGAAACTAATACCCGTATAAAAGGATCACATCGCTTTGATTTGTGAGGCCCTTTGAGTGACACATAGATGGAGATTCCTGAGAGCATGGAGCATTTACTTGGGGGTATGCTAGACTAAAATTGAAGAACTAATGAGCTCTAAAAGATTACTTAGATAAATCCTCAATTTACTCATGGTTTGAGAATAAGTTGAGTGATCTATTAGTTTAATCAATTAGACATCTCTCATTGGTTTGGAAGAATGATCTTGATCTTGTGTTAGCTTAGATCTAATCAAGGAAAGGGAGAACTCTTTAAGATCTCAAGGATGAGACATCATTTATCTTGTAGAAATCCGGCAATGGCCCTGTCTTGGGAAGCAAGAAATTTGCAGTCATAAGAAATGAGTATGAAGTATTGAAAAAGAAAAATACTCAGATCTTATAAAGAAATTCTGATTACAAGGAATTTATGAGAAACATGAATAAGAAATTAACATGATACTCTAATCAGTGAAAAGTATGGTTAAAGGAGAAATCCAAACTATATTACCTTGCCTCTTTGACAATTTAAGATTCCAATTTATGATAAAATCGAATTGGATTATGATGCAGAATTGGCTACTAATGTACAGCGGAAATCCCAAAGGTCCACTTCTAACAATAACTGGGTTTAGTCCAGCCTTTATGCTTTGGGGGATTTAGAATTTTTTCCTTATTATGTATGCGTAGAAATTGCATGGTATAATTCTTAGTTCGGTTATGGAAATTTCTATGAAATGGAAGTTCAAATAGTGTGGAACTTGAGTAGTTGGGGTAATTGAATTTTAAATTATTTTCAATCTCTATGGGAACGATATTCGGACTTATAGGTCCACTTTTATGACTTGTACGATCAGGTAATTTGCAAAGATAAGACCAAACTAAATCTTTAATGAATTCATTGACAAATCCATTTTTCTTATGAGCATACAAGTTATTTTTGGTTTGAATAAGTTTCTAGTGCTTTTACTGGGGATTAACATATAATCCTGTGGTAATGGTGTTATAAATTTATATATATCATTTGGTCTTAACAGTCCACATAATGTTAGCAGTGGGCTCAAAAACCCATTTCGAGCCCACGAATCATAAGCGGCCTCTAGCAAGGCATTATGACCACCCAAATTATGTGGATGTCAATATCTCAACATAACCTAATCCATAATAAATGTCGTAGTTCCTTTGTCTCATGATATCCTAATTGAACACAAGGCATGGACTATGTCTCCCTTGTAAAGTTCAATCATGCAATTTTCTCGACCTTCATGTAAACTGATAATACAAATGACATTAATAATAAAACCTTCAAATATTAAACAGATAATCCACCAAGTTATCCATATGCCTCGGGAACACACTTATGTTGTCACCCATAAGGGAACCTTTAAGTCAGAGGTTAGAACAGAGCCTGTGATTTGTCAAAGTGATATTTGAAGTACATTAGTTCTAGGAGTATCAATTTAACATACCCTTTAGATACCGCTCTTCGATCTTAGGAACTCCCTTCCACTGTCACTAGAAGGTATCCTAGAAAACAGAGCTTAGAATAGCTCTTATGGGTATACTAAACTGATACTTAGAACAACTCACTTATAGAATAATACCAATTAGATAAATTCATTCTTCAAACCACAATTTACATTAAGATTCTGAAAACATAACAATCATATCACAAATCCCTTCCAAGAGGGAGCTTAGCCTTCCATCATTGGATTACAAATATCAATGACTAGTTGTTTAAATAAATTCATTGAAAGTGTAATCAAGAAAATGAAGAAAAAGAATTCAACCAATGTATTCAGCTTCTCTTCAAGTTCAAACAGTAATGGAGCTTGATATTCAAAATAAATCAAGCTCAATATCTTAGCTCAGATCTACTACTCTAATTTAAAATGAAAAATAAAAATAAGAAAAAGAAAAATAAAGAATAAAAATGAAAAATTATATATAAAAGCTACCTTCATTATATATTCTCCTCTTTCTTCCCTCTATGTATCTTCGTATCTTCTTTTTCTATGCCCTATCTCTTTCTATTTATAGTCCAATTGTTACTGGGCCGGAATTCTAGGCAGATTTTATGGATTTCAATGCAAGCTCACTGGATAGGTTGTCACGACAATTGTTAAAATGTCACGACATTATTACAACCATATTTATCTTTAGCTTTGTCGTGATTCCCCTTTTGATAAATGTTGCGACAAAATTTTAAATTGTCACGACAACTTTTTGTTGACTTCCAGGAGTTCTTCTCAATTATGTTGCGACAAAAGTTTGAATGTCATGACATTTCTTCTACCATTTGCCTTTTGTTTTGTCATGACAATTGTTCAGATGTCGCCACAATTGTTCTTCCTTGGTATTTTTAGATGTTTTTCTTGCTCTTTTTGCTTCTTTTGATCTTGATTCCTACAAAACAATAATTTTGATGAAGATTCCATAAATTTGCATTAAAATAAGCATTAAGCTCTCAATTATGCATGAAAAAATGGACTTAAAACTAGATGATTTTTAGAGTCATCAAACCCCCCCCAAACTTAAAGTTTTGCTTGTCCCTAAGCAAATAAAAGAATCCTTACTTGTCCTCAACCAATTCAGCTAGACTTTAAGGCCATTTTCTATTCAATCATCCTTTTCAAATAAGTTCAACACTGTAGTTCAATGAAATGTCAATTGTCATATTAATTCTAAACAAGCTTCAATTATAGAATAAAGAATATTTTCAATTAAGTTCACTTAATAAACAAATAATTCATATAGTGTAAACATTTTAGTTCTTAACCCTTGATTTGTGAGTGTGTTGTTCTTCCCTCTTTAACATATTGGAAAATTAGTTAATCTTATGAGATATTATGTAGAACAATGGATGTCTCCTTAATCTTACCTAGGTCCCATAGGCTTGTTGGTCATATTATTCTCCACTAATGTAGGCATATCACCATCTTTAAGATCAAATAGGTCTTTTAGGCTTGTAATGTGTGGCTTAGGTAATTGGGTAGATAACTAGACATTTAAGGTTCAAGTTCACCCAGAATGCACATACAACTCAACATTTTTTCATCCTTCAATTTTCCATTGACATCAACTTTCAAGCACCCCCAAACTTGTTTTGGTGCATATATTTGTATACTTTCCATTGTGAAATTTTTGTTGACCATTTTAGTTCTCATTCCAAAAGCTCTTTTCTTTTCATTTATGTTCAAAGTTTTGGAAATGGTGCAATGTTTTGTCTTCTTAAGCTTTCTACCTCCCTTAGAGAGCTGGGTTGGGTAACCCCATACCAAATGGCATTAGTACTAGGTGCCGAACACCTCCAAGAACTAATACTCAAAGGAGGAAGGCTAAAAGACAAACTCATTCCACCTGATACTTTGTAATTTATAGCTCTAGTTTTCTATCAGGCACATCTAATGAAAAATTCCTTCTTCTTTTCTTCATCTCGTTTGATCATCCTTTCTCATCCCCTACTCTCATCCTTTTTTATTTTTACAAATTGTACTCCCCCAAACTTGTCCCATTGTCTATTTCATATGCACTTATAATGCAGTTTAGGAAAACTAAGGGTTCTTTACCGAAGAATTACAATTGAGGGAGGCTTAATGTTTTTCAATTAGCTTTTGATGACAAAAATGGGCATTTAGCTCAAATAAGGAACTAGGTATATGCATATGCATATCACTAATATAGGCTTGAAAGGCACAAACTTTCCAAGGATGGCCTACATCATTTCCTCTTGGTTGTGTTGCTTATAATTTTGCCTTGAATAATATTCTAACAAGTTCTAGAACCTTTAGAGACTAAGACTATGATGGATCGTAGAAGATGTTCCTAATCTTGAGCACCATCAATTGCAAAGGTTATAGTGACCATGTGTATGTTCTTAGGGTTTATTAGAACTAAAATGTTTAACCAAAACTAAATTATAAGCCTTATTAGTTCTTTCATTTGTTTAAATCTTCCTGAGTCTAGAATTTCAGCCTATTTACCATTAACCTAACAACTTTCCCATTTCAGTTGAGCTCCATTTGCCCACTTCATCTTCTGAAATTTCTCTTTTGTTGTTCAAATTGTTTGGTCTTTTTACAAGATACTATGCTATATGGTTAGTCACAAGTTCAATTTTATCAACTGTTCATTATGAGTTCAACAAAGTTAGCATAAGTAATCTCACACACATTCAGTTCACCCACAAAATTCAACATTACAGTTATAAGCAAGTTTACTCAAATGCCAAAATCTACATAATCAATACACAATTAACACAATTCAGCAAAGGTATTTCATTTGTGTTCAGGGAAACATTTACAACAGAGGTTTTCAAATATGATAGGGACATACAAGAGAGAGATTCATTTGTTGTGTTTTTTCTTGGGCTCTACTTGAGGTTATGAGGGTTTTACCCGAGATTCTGAGGGCTCATGAGTCACTAGGGGTCCTACAAAACTTTGTCCATTAGGGGGCACAATGACATGAGGTACAAAGTCTAAAATGGTAATTTTTGGCATTGGTACTTTTTTTCTTTCCTGATACTGTCTCTATAGCCCATGATGGCATGTCTACATTTGACTTTATCAAATCACCCTGCCTAAGAGCTATTGATTCTATGCTCTTCCTCATGTTGATTTGTTCATAGTTCGTAGACTTCAGGTGGTGATTGTAGGAATCCAGACTGTATGACCAATATTTGTCTCTGGAGACTAATTTCCCTTGAATTTCCTTATCTTTCTTTTCCAGCATTATGGCCAAATCATCATCCCTCTTGGTTTGCCCTTTCCAGTATTCCTCATCTCTCTTCTTCAGTTCATTCCTCCACATTTCATCTCTTGTCTCCAATTCTTCTTTCCATTCCAAATCTCTCTGCTTGATTGCTTCATTGTTGATGAGAAGGCAAAATTTTTGTTCAAACAAGTATTGTGATACTTCTGCCATGGACTAACTAAAGTCCCCTGCAACTGCACCTAAAAACTTGTTTCAGACCATAATTTCTACTTTTTTTTTACTTTAATCATTTTTATACATTTAATTTTGGTCTGCATCACTGCAAGTGCATAGATCAACAAGTAATAAAGTGGATTGCAAGTCCAGATATCATTCCCATAGGGATTGATGAGAAAATTTAAAGATCAAGTACCCCTACTACTCAACAACATCACTATTTGAACTTCTTTTTTCTTGAGTGTGAACTAACTAACAAAAGTGAAATAACAATATTTTTGTCTATTTTTCATTTAATTTGAAAGATGTTTAAATCTAAAGAAATTAAAAGTTTCATTGAGATTTAATAGACACTGGGAATGGGATCAGTGTTCTAATCACCAAATTGCATATTGTTCAAAACAACAATAGTATGGGGTTGAATTCTAGAGTTGTCCAAGAGAATAATAGTATAGTCTTGAAATACCTTAAACTACTATACATTTCACCATTTAGATCTCCATATTCCTACACCAGGTCAATGTGTCTAAACAGCTACTTTTAAGATCCGATTTCCTTTAAGAATTGGTTGCCTTTCCTAAACCAGTACTATTAAACCATTTCTTAGGATTGAAGTCAACTTACCCCCATAGACAGGGTAACACAAGCCTTCTCTAATGTAATTGGTACCTCTATTTACACTTTGATCAGAATAATCACTTCCAACAACAGAAGCACAAACATTCTTTCAAACTGAGATGAAACCTCTAAATATTAAACTGATTAATCACCAGATGGTGCTTATACCTCAGGAACACACTTCTGATGTCACTCAGAAGGGAACCTTGAATTCAGAGGTTAGAACATCACCTGTGATTAATCATACTCATACTTAGAGTTTATTAGTTATACGAGTATCAACTTAGCATACCCTTAAAGTGACTACTCTTTGCTCTCAGGAACATCCATCTGTGTCACTCAGAGGCATCCTGGAAATCAAAGCATATATATAGCTCTTGCTAGGTATACTCCACTAATACTTAGAACAATTCTTTTAAGGAACAATACCAATTACATCAATCCAGCCCTCAAACCACAACATTCATTTAAATAACACAAAAATGATAATCAAAACACTAATCCCTTCCCAGAGGGAGCTTAGCCTTCCATAATTGGATCACAAATAACAATGACCAGTTGATCAAACAAATTCATTGAAACTGTAATCAAAACTGAAGAAAATGGTTTCCAAAAATATTTCTAGTCTCCATTCAAGTTCAGACAACAATGCAGCTTGATATACAAAGATCCCAGCTCAATATTGCAGCTCAGATCAACTACTCTAATCCTTAAAATGAAAATGAAAATGAAAATTAAAGAAGAAAATAAAAATATGTACAAAAGCTTTTGTCTCTTAGCTCTCTTTTTGTATCCTCCTCTCTATGTTCGTCCTCTAATGATCTTCTTTTTCGTGCCCTATCTTTTTCTATTCATTGGCCAAATTAATGCTGGGCCGGAATTCTTGGCGGATTTCATGGGTTTCAGTGTAAGCCCACTAAATATATTGTCGCAACATTCAATCATCCTTGTTTGTCTTCAGAATTTGTTGTGGCATTGTCGCGATAATTACTATTGTTTTCCAGATTTGCCTTCGGAGTATTTGTCAAGACAAAGTTTATAACTGTCGCGACAAATATTCAATTGATTTCTCAGATACTCTTCTCATAATTGTCGTGACAAAGGTTAAAAGGCCGCGACAATGTTCTTTGTCTTCTGCTTTATACTATGTTGCAATAAATTTCAAAATGTCGCGACAACTTTTTGTTGTTTTCTCAGGGATTCTTCTCAATATTTGTCGCGACAAAGTTTCAATTGTTGTGACACTTTTCTGTTAATTGCCTTTAGTTATGTCCCGACAATATTGAAATTGTCACAACATTCTACAATTTCGCTCCGCCAATTAACTACTTCTTCTGCTCTTTGCTTCTTTGCTCTTTAATCGCATAACACTAATCTGGGTGAAGATTCCATAATTTTTCGTTAAATTGAACATTAAGGTTTTAAATATGCATAAAAAATGGACTTAAAACTGGATGAGTTTCACACTCATCATTCATCTATCAACTGATATCTCTTCCTAATTTCACCCTAAAAAATTTGGTCTCTCATTTGCAATTAGGCTTTCAGTTGACTATCTTTATCAAGCATGCCTTGCTCCATCTTTCTTAACATCTCCATTAGCTCTGAATTGCTGCCCTGGTTCCTTGAGCTTTCTCCTTGTTCTCTCTGATAGGCTTCAGTGTCTGGTTTAATAATTCAATCAGGGCTAGCATTGCCCTACCTTGTAGTACTCCTCTTCTTTGTGCTTAAAACTAGAGCCGACTTATTTAAATCAATTCCTTCCAATTCCGCCCCCTTTTCTCTTCCTTCTTCCTCAACTTCTTTCAATTTCCCTTTGCCTTTGATTGCTGGAGGTTTTGTGATGGTAGTGAGGGTGATGGAGGGTTCTTAGTAAGCATCTTCTTCTTCATCTAAAGTTTCATTCTCCCTTTATGCATAGATATGTGATGATTAGTTCTATAAGTGATTCTAAGTTGCTACTCGATGTTAGAGCAATTGAATTTTCAAATGAGCTTTCCTAAACCGATTCGAGAAATCTCTTTAGATGGCATACAAGCACAGTATTGGTTTTTCTCGTCTCACTATGCTTAAATAAGCCTTTGAGGCCTTAAGGCCGAGCTGAGGAAGTATAACCATGATTGCTTCACCAAATTGATACAAGTATTGTGATACTTATGCCATGAACTAACTAAAGTCCCTTGCAACTGCACCCAAAAACTTGTTATTGTTGAGCCAAATTGTTGTTCAAACCAGAGTTTCTACTTCTTATATTTTAATCATTTTTATACATTCAATTTGGTCTGCATCACCGCAAGTGCATAGGTAAATAAGTAATAAAGTAGATTATAAGTCCATATATCATTCCCACAGGGATTGATGAGAAAAATTAAAGATCAAGTACCCTTACTACTCAATATCATCACTATTTAAACCTCTAATTTAATGAGTGTGACTAACTAACATAACTAAAATAAAAGTGTTTTTGTCTCTTTTTCTTTAATTTAAAAGATGTTTAAATCTAAAAGAATCAAAAGTTCCACTAAGAATTAATAAACACTGGGAATGGGATTAGTGTCCTATTCATCAATTTCCATATTGTTCAAAACAACATAGTTATGGGATTGAATTCTGGATTTGTCTAAGAGCAAAGTAGTATAGTCTTGAAATACCTTCAAACATTATACATTTCACCATTTAAATCTCCATGTTCCTACACCAAGTCAATGTGTCTAAACAACTACTTTTAGGATATGAATCTCTCTAAGAATTGGTTTCCATTCCTAAACTAGTACTAATCAACCGTTTCTTAGGACTGAAGGCAACTTGCCCCATAGACAGGGTAACACAAGCCTCCTCCAATGTAATTGGTACCTCTATATGCACTTTGATAAGAATAATCACTTCCAAAAATAGAAGCACAAAGATCCTATCAAACTGATATGAAACCTCTAAATATTAAAATGATGAATTACCAAGTGGTCCTTATGCCTCGGGAACACACTTCTGCTATCACTCAGAAGGGATCCTTGAAATCAGAGGTTAGAACATCACCTGTGATTCATCACAGTGATATTTAGAGTTTATTAGATCTAATAGTATAAATTTACTATACCCCAAAAGCTACTGCTCTTTGCTCTTAGGAACATCCTTCTCAGGTCACCTGTAGGGGTCTCTGGGAAATCAGCATTATACAACCTATCCTTTCTAGTGTACAGATACTTAGAACAAAGACCAATTAGATTAATCCAAATTTTCAAAAACCACAAACATTCATTTAAATACTACAAAATGATAATCAAAACACTAATCCCTTCCCAGAGGGAGCTTAGCCTTCCATAATTGGATCACAAATAACAATGACTAGTTGATCAAACAAATTCATCGAAAATGTAATCAAAACTAAATAAAATGGTTTCCAGAAATATTTCCAGTCTCCATTCAAGTTCAGACAACAATGGAACTTGATATACAAAGATCCTAACACAATACTGCAGCTCAGATCAACTACTCTAATCCTTAAAATGAAAAATAAAAATTAAAATAAAAAAATAAAAAAAGAAAATAAAAATATGTACAAAAGCTTCAGTCTCTCTCTCCTCCTCTCCGTATTCGTCCTTTGATGAGATGATTACCCCTAGATTCTGATCTTTCATTTCGTGCCCTATCTCTTTCTATTTATAGGCCACATTAATGCTGGGACAAAATTCTATGCAGATTTCATGGGTTTTAGTGTAAGCCCACTAAATTCTTTGTCGCGACAATAGTAGCAATGTTGCAACATTACATCATCCTTGTTTGTCTTCAGGCTTTGTCGTGGCATTGTCGCAACAATTGCTATAGTTGTCTTCCAGAATTGCCTTTGAAGTCTTTGTCACGACAAAGTTTGAAATGTCGCGACAATCACTTCTCATCTTTTTTCGTCCAGATTTGTCTTGCCACTTCCCTCTTTGTTGTTCAACCTTTGATCTCTGGTAAATTGTCACAACAAACTTATAATTGTCCTAACAATGTTGAGTTTTCGGATGTCTTTAAGTTTGTTATGAGATGGTCGCGACACTATGTTGGACTAATTTTATACATAGACCAAATTCATACAAAATTTGTAACACTTCTACCAGAGGTTGTTTAGAATCCCAGCAGCAAAGCCAAAACTTTCTTAATTGTAAAACTGTTTTTTTGCTTTTTCCTTTGGATAATATACTAAAAATTCAATTTGGTCCAAATCACTACAAGTGCACAGGTCATATGAGTAATAAAATGGATTATAAGTCTAGATATCGTTCGCACAATGATTGATTAGAAAATCTAAAGATCAACTACTCCTATACTCAAGATCATCACTATTTGAACCTCCAATTGCAAGTTTGAACTATCTAAAATAAATTGAATGAACGAATTTATATCAACTATTCTTTTAAAGAGATAAAAATATAATCTAATAGAATCAAAGATCTCTCTAAATAGAAATAACACTGGGAATAAAATCAGTGTTATGATAATCATTTTAAAGAAGGTTCAAAAATAGATACTGTTAAGGTCATAAATTTAGTATTTATCTAAGAGCACTGTAGTATAGCCTTGGAATATCTCATGACACTACACATTTCACTAATTAGCTAACCATATTCTTGAACCAGGTCAATGGGTCTAAATAGCTACTTTTAGGATTTGATCCTCTTTAAGATTTGACTATTTTTCCTAAACCTATACTTCATAGCCATCTCTTAGGACTAAAGACTGCTTGTCCCCGTAGATAGGGTAACACAAGCCTTCTCCAATACAATTGGTACCTCAATCATCAATTCATCAGAATCCTCTCTCTCCTTGATTATAATCTAAGCTAACATAGGATAAAGATTATTCTGCAAAAGTGAGATGAGACCTCTAAGGATTAAACTGATTTACCACCAAATGGTTCTTGTTCCTTAGGAACACACTTCTGTTGTCACCCAAAAGGGAACCTTGAAGTCAGAGGTTACAACTTCACCTGTGATGCACTTAAGTAACACTCAGAGTTTATTAGTTCAATGATTTCAACTCCACATTTCATCTCAAATCAATCACTCTAATCCTAAAAGAAAATAAAATAAAAAGAAAAAGAAAAAGAAAATAAAAAGAAAATAAAAAGAAAATATATACAATAGAGATTCTAGCCCTCCCAAAGCTCAAAGTCGGATGAAAGTTGCCAAAAGACTCTCGATCTGCATATTTTCTCCGCCCCATTTCTTTCTATTTATACAAAGTATAAATGTCACGTAATCCCAGTTGAAATTGTGGATTTCAATGCAAGCCTAGTTGATATCTTTGTCACGAAAAAGTTGGTCTATGTCGCGACATTACATCTTACTTGTGTGTCTTCAGGCTTTGTTGTGGGTTTGTCGCAACAATCTTGACATGTCTTCAATTTATCATTTTGTCGTGGAAAATTTTTGGGGAAATGTCATGATATATCTCAGAATTTATGTCTCGAATTCCTTTGTCATGACTTTGTCGCATCCTTCTTGAGTGATATTTCTCTTGAGTGATTGTCGCGACATAAATATTTATTGTCATGACAAACTTTCATGCCTTGTTCCCTCTTTAATGTTGCGATAGAGAATTTGTATGTCGTGCCCAATTTCAGTTGATGCTACCTAATAATTGTCGTCACAAATTTTGAAATGTCGCAACATTCTTTACTTGCCTTGTGCTGCTGATCTCTTTATGTGTTGTAGCGACAAAGTTTTGAATTGTCGTGACAAAATTTTAGTGAACTCTAGCCTGCTTGTGTCACAACAATCTTTGCTATATCGCGACATTCCTCCCTTAGTCTCTCCTTTGTTGTGTCACGACAAACTCTTTTCAATTATGCCCTTTTTTGTGTCGCGATAAAGAATATGTGTGTCACAACATAAGTCAAATGTTTCTTCATGATTCACCTTTATCTTACAGCCATGACATCTTTTCATTATTCACGACAATGTTTTCCTCCATTTTCCTTCATTCTTTTATTGCGATAGAAGTTGCAAAATGTATATATAAACCTCTTGCCTTCTACAGCGTATTATGTCGCGACATAGCTTTACAATGTCATGAAAGACTCTTTATGCCTTCTTCACAATTTATATCGCGACATAACTGTAAAATGTCGCAACATTCTTTCACTATTCTTTTGGGCAATCTTCATGATCTTTGTTGCAACAGAGATTTGATTATTGAGACAAACTTCTGTTGGTTGTCTTAAACTTTTGTCATGACATAATTTAGAAATGTCGCAACATTTTGCTTTTTCTGCCTTAGCCATTTTTGCTGATTTTCTTGTTGGTTTTTGCTTCTTTTCTCTAATTTCCTACAAAACACAAATCTGGGTGAAGAGTCCATAATTTCACATTAAATTGAACTTTTAAGCCTCAAATATACATGAAAAATGGGCTTAAAAATAAATGAGTTTTGGACTCATCAAACTCCCCTTAACTTAAAGTTTTGCTTATCCCCAAGCAAAGAAAAGAAAATTTTGCTTGTCCTCAAGCAAATCATCTTTTTAAGGCCATTTTTGTTCAACTTTATCCAACAAATTAGTTCAAAGACATGATAGTTGTAATATTACTTTTGAACAAATTTCAAATATAGAATGAAGAAGATTTCAATTAAGTTCACTAAGCAACAAATAATTCATCTAATGTAAACAATTAAGTTATTTACCTTGGATTAGTGAGTGTGTGATTGTCTTCCCCCTTTATCAATTTGGAAAATCAGTTAATCTTCTGAGATACTATTCAGATAATAAACTTCTCCCTTATTTTAAGTCATAAAGCTTGTTGGTAATATTCTAATCTCTCACACTAATGTAGGCGAGATACAGCCTTAGATCAATAGGTCTTTGGAAGCACTGTGTTTGGCTTGGGCATTGGGTAGTTAGCGGTCATTTTAGGCTCAGGTTACAAGTTACGTGTACTTTCTCAACATTTTGCCTTCATATTGCTCATCATTTCTTTTCTATTCAACACATTTTTTTCAAAATCACCCCCAAACTTAATTGGGTGCATCTTTTTGCATACTCTCCAATGTGGTGTTTCTTTTTTATTACTTTCAAAATTCAAATTTAGTTCCTCATACTAGAAGCTTTTTACTTTTCATTTTCTGTTAAGGTTTATGGAATGGTGCAATGTTTTGCCTTTTTAAGCCTTCTAACACCCTTAGAGAGCTTTGGGTTAGCAGCTCCCATACCAGTTGACATTAGGGTACTAGGGTGTTGAAACACCTCTAAGAACTTAATTGCTCAAGGAAGAAAGGCTACAAGATAAAACTCATTCCACCTTGATGCTTTTGTTTTTCAGCTTCTTTAATACATCTTCACTCAATTGACCCACTTTTTCACATCCTTAATTCTCATCATTCTTTTCTCTCTAAAAAAATAATCCCATAAACTTGTCCTCTTTAATCATTTCTCTGCACTCATTCTACAAGTTGGGCAAACTTAAGGTTATTTACTGAAGGATTAGCTTTAAGGAAGGGTTAAGGACTACTATTATTTGCTTTGATGATGAAATTAAAGTGAGCTCAAACAAGGTACTAAAGTGTATTACTTGCATATCAAAGTGAGTTTTGAAAGGCTCAAGCTTTTCAAGGATGGCCTAAATCATTTCTGTTGGTTGGCACCTGGGTTCACCTTGAATAATCCCAACAGGATTAGGGCTTCTGGGGAGATTAAGCGTGATGGATCTCGAGGAAGATGTCCTAATCTGACTACAAATTAGTTGTGAAGGTACTTTTGACCATGGCCATGTTTTCAGTTCTTAAATCATTTGTTTCAAAACAAAATTATAAGTCTTGTTTTTCCATCATTTGTTTAAATCTTCAGAGTATTGAAATTGACATTCGCCCAATAGCATCTGACTTCCAATTTTCAATTAAACTCATCCTACCCCAATTTCATCTAACGATTTCTTGTTTGGTTTCTAAACATGTAGCTGTGCTATATCAACATCTAGAAGTTCATTTTGATTCATCAATCCATTTTAACCTAATCATCACCATACCAAACAACAACAATCACCCATTGATTTCAAGAAAACATTTAAACTCAAAATATTAATTATTCAGAATATGAACCAAAAATGTAAAAATTTAACATAAGGCACAATTTCCCAAATAATCAAAAGATTTCTTTCATTCATCGGAGTAATTACAAAGAGAGTTTAGACAATTATTATTATTTTTTAAAGTGACTTATTTTTTTATTTATTTTCCTTTGGCCCTACATTGGACTTTGCCTTCTATGCTTGTTCCCTTTTATATTTTTCAATTTTCTCAGGGGTTCATCATGATATTATGATTGTACCATAAGTTTCATCTTGAGGTAGTACTCTTATAGAGGCAAAAGGTATCTCTCCAGGTTTCTCAGGGTTGGTAAAAGGTATGAAAGGGTTTGTCACATCCTTAGACACTATAGTATAAGATACATAATCAGAAATCTGGATGTTTGGCAATGGCACTTTCTTCTTGCCTGACATTGTCTTCATAGCCCAATCTAAGATTTCAACATTCCTTTTCTGAGCTCCTGCTTTGCCTCTTGCCTGTGATTCAAGTGTACCTGTTGTTAATCAATTCTGAGTTGTGAGAAAGCCTCTCAAGCTATCTGCGAGTGTGAAGGCGCCACAACCATTCTGTCCACAGGCCAGAGCCGCACTGATTGCCTTATCTCTTGTCTCTAACATTTGGTAGAGAGCATATTCCTGCTTCCCCATTTCCTCCCAGAAAGCTATATCTCTTGCCCTCAATTCTTTTCTCCACTTTTCATCTCTCTTCTCCAACTCTTTTTTCCACTCTAGATCCCTTTGTCTAATCACCTCTTCCATATACTGGTCTTTCTTTCTTAACTCGATCATGGGACCTCTCTCTCTTGGCCCATTTCTTGATTCTGGATTTCAATTGGTTGTCTTTTTCTCTCATACCTTGCTTTATTCTTTTCAGCATTTCTAACACCTCCACACTATTGCTTTGCTGCCCTGAGCTTTCAATTGGTCCCTGATAGTAGTCTTTGACATCTGGAGATAGATTCCAGATTGGGCTCAAACTCATCTTCTTCTTTTCTCTTTCTTTCATTGAGCTCACCATAATGGCTTGCTCATTCTCCCTTTCATCTTTGTCTTTTTCTTCAATTTCTTGTCCTTATAACTGAGGTTTGAGTTATTCACGTAGGTCGGAGGAAATCTTAGGACACCTTCTTAACTCTTCAAGGATGAAAGCACTCTTAGTGCGTCTTTGGTAGTGGTTGTAGGGTATGGTATCGATCTGTTTCTACGGTAGTGGTTCAGAATGGATGTCTCTTTATAATCTTTCTACATTCATTTTGTAACCTTCAATATAACATACAAAGTGATGCCTCTCTTCGCATTGTGCTTAAGGTGCTTTGAAGGTGGGAGGACTAGCGGGAAGTAGAGCCATCACTTTTGCTTCCTCAGTCAGTGATCCTCTTGCAATGGATTCATAGGGGTTTTTCTTTGTAGAATTCCACTCACCTTTTCCATCCGTGAGCAACTCAACTATTTTCTAGTGGTCTGGATCCTTCAACAACTTCTTGAATTTGGATCCATTCTTCTACTCCTTTAGATTGTAAGTCTTGTTGATCTCTTTCCTGTCGAAGGAGATCCATTTTCGCTGATGTAACCGCATCTTCTCTTTCTTCAAACCATATTTGCAAGAATTCATGAAATGGAAGACAAACCTAATTTGGTTTATGCTCCACACAGCCAGGTTCACCCCTACTTCTCTATCACCTCTCTAAATAGTGAGATGAGCTTATTAAAACCTCTTTCTCCTATGAAATTCTCCTACATCATTGTTTGTTCCATGACGGCGAGTGCTCTATTTGACACTAAGTCATCAGCTTTATCTTCTTCCCCTTACTTTGTTCACGTATATTGTATTCCTCTTCCTGCTCTTGTCTTTAGGGTGGTTGTTATGGCGCCCCTTGCCGATCCGACCCTGTTGGTGGAGTGCAGAGGCAGAGACCGAGAAGATTTTATCGAATTCATTTATCAAACATATTTCATTTAGACATTTAAGCGTATCCCATTCCACTCACACTCAAAAGTGCGGAGGCGTTTTCAATCGTTTCAGTAGGCCCATACAATTTACATTTAACCAAACTATATTTACAATGAAGGCATTCCATGCCCATTCAAAATAATATAAAATCATTCGAGTTAAAATCTTTTGATCAGCATCAATTGTTCAAAGAAATAAGATGAATGCATACGGCGGAGTATATACTTTTACTCGTAACTTTCTCCAGTGACTACGTGCTCCTTGATCACTAGATCACGAATTTAATCACTTTTCGATACAACGCATTGGTAAAAACAATACGCTATGCATTTTCATGCTTAATGATTCTATAAATTCTCTCTTCATTTCATTTTAATTGAAACATGAAATATTTATAAAACAATGCTTTTGTCACAATTATCGATGACCAATGCGGTAATCTGTATCTATATACATATTTTTCCAATACGTCAATTACAGATTTGTTGATTATCTCAAGCTATGCATTTTCATATGCACTAAATCATTCAAATCACAAATCGTGCACTTTTCAATCTCATTATCATTTTGCATTTTAGCCCTTATCGAATTTAACCTATGATTTCGGTGAATAGGATAACAAATCACCGGCACGGTCCCACTAGACTATAGGCCGGTATGTATATATATATATATATATATATATATATATATATATAATATGTACTCGATTGGTGTGTACTCTCTTGGAAATCTGCATTT
The DNA here is from genome assembly GCA_016808115.1 of Tetrastigma voinierianum. Lineage (NCBI taxonomy): Eukaryota > Viridiplantae > Streptophyta > Magnoliopsida > Vitales > Vitaceae > Tetrastigma > Tetrastigma voinierianum. The sequence continues at coordinate 365,934 of JAEQBH010002137.1, read as the reverse complement.
CGTGAACACGGATCGGTGTCTGCAATATCTGTTTGTTCGACTCTTGTTAGTATACTAATTTATCCTTAACTTGAATTTAACGATTAACATTCTATTAGGGAATTTAAAATCATTTTGAAAATCTGATTATAGTATGTATTTTAACCACAAACTAAATCATTTCAATACTCATGCAATTTTCATATCAATCATTTCGCAATTAATCAATTTCTCAAATTTCTTAACTTAAATCAAGCACACAATTCATTTCTAATTTATTTACATCAAATCAATTTAAAACAATTCAACATGCAATTAAACATTTTAGAGAATAAAGATTGAAATAATGAGAGAAATGTGTAGAACAAGCTAAAAAGCTTTGTACTTTAGTTCAATCATGAATCTCGATCTCGGTTAAGTTTCTCCTCGTCAGCCCCTAATTGTACAATTTAAAGAACAATATTATTTAGTGTGTGCTAGTGATTTTGAGTTTCGGGTTGATTTTGAGCTTAATATTGTATTCTTAATCTCATTGTAAATAAGGGCAAGATACAAGCTGGTATGGTTATTTAGTTTAACCTTTAATCCTCCCACACTTCTTAAAATACTAAAATTTTGCCTGCATTACCATAATCCTTTTCCAACATTACTCTTGATCAACTAAACCATCCCAAAGGAATTGAAGTCAAAAACCTCTCAAGCATTACTAACATATGCAAGGGACCAGATATTATTTTCCATTTTGTACTCTCTGAGTTTTATTACTTTAAAATTTATTCAAAGCGGTCTTTAAAGAACCATGAAACTCTCCAATTTAGTCCTTTATATATCCAATGACATCTCTGAAAATTTTCAATTTAAAATTCCTTCTCTAAGGCCTAAAGCCACACTAACATAAGGGTAAGCATGTTGTTTTTTATCACAGTAGTACCTTTAAAACGTGTCACCAAAGTGATATAATCTTGTCAAAATTAACTTCAAACATTGATTTGTCACAGCTTAGATGAAGGCCTAACCAACCCCCCTAAGAACCCAAAATCAGATTATAACCAATTAATCTGATTTTAGCTTTTTAACATCTAGACTACTTTCTCTAATTTGCAAAGCGAGGAATCTGCACATGGCTCACGAGCAAATTTATGGGCACTTTTGGGTTACAAATTACATACACTTCCTTAAAATAAATTATTCCCCTAGAATTATAGTTTACCCAAAATTTTGAATCACTCAAATTGGACGAGTGAAACTCATTTTATGGCCAAAACACCATAACTACTCCCAAAACAGGGCATGTAGGCTATAAATTAGCCATTTCAGGGAGCGTAGTTCTTCAGTTGCTCATGGTCCCTTCTATGAATTTTGCTCTCTATATCTGTAGTTTCTTTACAATTGAATTACTTAATTGGTTGATTATAATAATCTATAGACAAAACAAGAACATGAGTTTAATGAAATTTTGTGGCATTTCCTTTAGAAACCGACATTTCCCACTTTTTACCGGCATATAAACCCAATCAAACCAATGCAAAACCCATTTACAACCAATACAAAACACTTTTATCCACATTTGGGGTTTTCCCTAACCCAAACACAAAAGAAAAGGGGTCAAGGTTTAGTTTCTTACCTTTGAATCTCTTGATTCTTCAACACCAAGCCTTCTTTCTTCTTCTTGATCACTTGAAAACCATAAATCAGGAGAATCACCTCTGCACACAAAACCTTGGTCTTCTCTCAACCTAGCTCTCTTTTTTCTCCTTTTCCCTCCCAGAGCGAAAATGCACAAATGTGTCTTATCTTAGACCACATTTTAATTAAATCTAATTTAATGGTTGGGCCTTGTTTGGCTTCCTATTATTTAGCTTTCAAAACAAGTCCACATTTCTCATTTTTTGACATTTAATTCTTCTATTTCGCCCAATTTTAACTCACATTAGCATTTAAACTTATTATTTTTGGCCCCTTAGGTCCTCATTTTACCAAATTCAAATTTACCCTTTACACTTGAGTAAATCGGGTTGTATATATTTTTTTCGATTATTAAGTTGCAGAATTAAAAAAATTCCATTTACTTTATTTTATACCCTAAACACATAATAATAATAAAAAATATCATAAAAATACTAGGGTATTTTTGGGGCATTACAGTTGTTCTACCTTTGATCTTTCTTCTGGCCTTTCCTCTTGTGTAGCTACAGTTTGAAGCTCTAGAGTGGCTTCTTCCTCACCTCCAGCATATTCTTCCATAATTTCGTTCAGATTAGGAATCAGACAATGTTGTTCAGACATGGTTGCTGGCTGGTTTTGATCTAAGGTTTAAGAAACATAGAAGATGGCTCTAGGGCTCAAAAGCTTGATATATGAAAAGAGATGTTTCAAATTTGTCTAAGAGTCCCAAAACGGTTGATGTTCTTTTTTATAGGTTCGGGAATATGTTGCAACAATTAATTTGTCATTGTCACAACAGAAAAATTCCATGTCGCAACACAACAATAGCCTTCAATCATAAAAATTAGGTCATGTCATTTTTTATTTATGTCACGACATTCAAATTATCAGTCGCAAGACAAAATTGTTGCGACAAATATCTCTATGTCACGACACAGAATTGACTATTAGAGCCAGAATAATGTCGTGACAAAGATCTTTTCAGGCAAACTAATGTCACGACAAAAATTTAATCCTCCTGAGTGAATGTTTGTTGCGACAATAAAACACATTGTCACAACAAATTAGCCTTAAGCTGATGAGGGCCAGATTGGTATTTGTCGCGACAAAATATACACTTTCATCCCAATTTTTATTTTACTACAAATTTGAGTCATTTTAACTATATCAATATACAAGACAACAAGAAATACATTTCAATCATCAGAATCATTATGCGTGAGCAGTTTTGCTTTATGAGAAACTTGTATAATAAACATGAAACAGGTTAAAGTTCGATTCTTACTAAGCAAAGTGTACAAATTATCAATATAGTTCAGATAAGAAGCTGAGATTAGGAGCTTCTATACAATTGTGGAACTTTGGTCTTTCTTCTTTAATTATATGATTCATTCTTGGCGTCAAAAATTATGTACGTCAAAGTAGCTGAGTTCACTTATTATTGCACATCATTGAGTTAATAAGGAATTTAACTGTAGTTTCGACAGAAGCTAAAAATAAAACTATATAATGGTTCATCGCGTCCACAGAAAATACCTAATTTAAACAAAATCAATTTGATAAAAATTGAAAATAAAATAAAATATTTCTTGGGTTGCCTCCTAAGTAGCTTCTTAATTTTATGTATTTAGCTAGACATTTGCTGCTAAATGCTATCTTTTCAGCAATTCTTTCAATCTACATTAGTAAGGATTTCTTTGTTCTCTGTCCTCGAAATAATCCTTCCAAGCTGCGGCCGTGGCATAAACTCATTTGCTTGAATTTGTTTTGGTCTGTTTTGCCTTACAAAAGGTGTAAATGTAGTCACTATGTAAGGACCACTCCATCTTGATTTGAGCTTTCTAGGAAATAGTCTAAGCCTTGAGTTGTACAAGAGGACTGATTCTCCTATTTTGAATTCTCTTCTTAATATCCTATGGTCATGCCATTTCTTGGTCTTGTCTTTGCAAATTCTTGCATTGTCATAGGCTTCATTTATCAAATCTTCTAATTCACTCAATTGGAGGAACCTTTTTTCCTTAACAGCATGGAAATCAAAGTTCATCTTCTTGATTTCCCACATTGCTTTATATTCAAGCTCCGGAGGCAAATGACAGTGCTTTCCAAATACAATCCTGTATGGGGACATTCCAATAGGAGACTTATAAGTGTCTTGTAAGCCCATAATGCATCTTCTAGCTTTGCTGGCCAGTCTTTTATGCTTGCATTAACTGTTTCTCCAGTATATTTTTTATCTCCATATTAGATAATTCTGCTTGCCCATTTGACTGAGGGTGATAAGCCAGTCCCATAACATGTCTGACTCCATATCTGCTCAAAAGTTTTGCAAAATGGCTTCCCTCATCACTAATGATTGTCCTTAGGGCTCCATATCTACTCAAGATGTTTCTTTAAATGAACCCCACAACTATGATGGCATAATTTCTAGGAAAAGCTATTGCTTCCACCCATTTGGATACATAATCCACAGCTAGGAGAATGTATAAATTTCCAAATGAGGGTGGGAAATGTCCCATGAAGTCTATCCCCATACATAAAAAATCTGCATCACCAGGATCCCTTGCAGAGGAATTTCATTCTTCTATTTATATTGCTCGTTCCGACATACGTCACGTGCTTCACCCTCGAAACGGAGTCACTAAATGAGTTGGCAATAGAAACTTAGCCCCAGAGGAATTTTCTAGGATGTTATGTTTCCTGCAAAGTGTCCTCCATATTGTGCTGCATGACTTTTATCGAACTTTATTTATTCGACTTTAAGATTTTATCTTACGATAATCATATACATGCTCTCTCTTTTAAGAGCAAAATGGTCATCCATATATAGGCGGCATCGAGTCCTCAACTTTCTTTTCTGTTGGTAGCTGAATTCTAGTGGCATGATCCCACAAGCTAAATAGTTCCACCAATGTCATATACCATGAGTATGGCCAGATAAGCTGAAAAAGCTGCTCATCAGGGAAATTTTCTTTTATTTTAGTCCCTCTTTCATCTTCAGTAGGCTTTTCTAATCTTGATAAGTGATTTGCTATCACATTATCACTGCCCTTCTTGTCCTTGATTTCCAAATCAAATTCTTGTAGCAATAAGACTCATCTGATTAATCTTGGTTTTGCATCTTTCTTTGCCATCGGATATTTGATTACTACATGATCAATGTGCACTTGATGAGTATAATACTCATCTATTTTTAAGCCCAATTTTCATGTATTTTTAAGGCTTAAAAGTTCAATTTAATGTAAAATCATGAAGTATTCACCCAGATTTATGTTTTGCATGAATTTAAGGAAAAGAAGCTAGAAATAGCGAAAAGAAGCAAAAATGGTACTATGCGGCAAAGAGCAATGTCGCGACATTGCGCAGCGATAACTCAATGTCGCGACCTTCGAATTGATCAATGTCATGACATACGTGTGGAAGTGTATGACATTTTACTTCAATGTCGTGTCGTCCCTTGACACTTCGACTAAAATGTCGACACCGTTGAAGTGGGTAGAGAAGAAAACACCAATGTCAAGACATTGCCACGACATCGATTGCGACATCACACATGATTGCAGAACTCCAAGTTAATGTCATGGTATCACAACTTAATGTCGGGACATCAGAACACAACCTCGGGAGTAAAGTGACATCAACATTCAATGTCAAGACATCATAGAAGCAATGTCGCGACATCGGAAATGGCTTAAACACTGGAGACATCAACGTTCAATGTCGTGACATCACAACTCCAATGTCGCGACATCAGATAAAAGAGTCCAAGGTTGAAACTTAATGGACTAATGTCGCAACATCGCCACGACATCAGAAAAGGCATAACCAATGTCGCAACATCAGACATTCAATGTAGCAACATTGATAGTGAGACTCAGAACATCGATTCAATGTCATGAAATTGGGTTAGCAATGTCACGACATCAGTTGAGAGGAAAAGAAAAGAAGATCCAACAATGTCGTGACATCAAATGACAATGTCGCGACATCAAATGACAATGTCGCGACATTAGAGTTCAGTAACCAGAGGCAATGTCGCGACACCAGATTTGATCCACAACATAGTAGCTTCAATGTCGTGACATCACCACTACATTCCCACGACATTGACTGGTCACTCATAATGCAGAACTGTCACAACAGATTTTCAATGTCGCGATACCAGAATTGAGCTATGACATAGGAGATTCAATGTCGCGACATCAACACTAAGGCAGAATTTTTCTTGGGCTTTTTAAAAGCTGTGATACTCGCCTCGTTTTTAGGGTCCAAGACACGAGCCTATAAATAGGAACTCCTTGGGAGGAGTGCGTAGCTTTCCAGTCACTTTCATCTAGTTTTGTGCTTTTTGGAAGAGTTGCAGTTTCATTATATATAATTTTATTTTTCCTTTTTACATTTTAGTTTGTTTCTAGATTTATTTTTCTTTCTTTTAGGATTAGATGATTGATTTAAATTTGAATTCCGAAATTTAGATTGATTTGTAAATCATTTGCGTTATATCTAAACTTCGTGAAATCGGAAACTTTACATGGAATTTGTTTTACTTTAGTTTTGATCAAAATTTCAATGAATTTGTTTGATCAACTAGTCATTGTGATTGATGATCCAAATATGGAAGGCTAAGCTCCCTCTGGGAAGAGTTTTCTATTTTGATTATTGTTTGTAGTATTTTAATGTTATTTTACGAATAAGAACTGCAATTATTTAATTGGTATTGTTCTTACAATGAGCTATTCAGAATATCAATGTTCTTATACTAAAAAGAGTCAGATTCAGACTCGATTTCCAAGAATCCCCGAGTAAATAGGGATGGACAAACGAGAGTAAAGAGTGCTGGATTAAAATACTTCAGATCGATATTTATTTAACTAATGAATTCTAAAGATCACTTTGATGCATCATTGGTGAAGTTCTAACCTATGACTTCAAGGTTCCTTCTTGGGTGATAGCAGGAGTGTGTTCTCGAGGCATATGATCCGCCTCCTGATCTATTAGTTTAATCTTTAGTGGTTTCACCTCAATTGAGTAGAATACTCTCAATCCCGTGTTAGCTAAGATTCTAATCAAGGAGAGAGAGCATTTTAGTTAAATTGATGGCTGAGGTACCAATTGTATTGGAGAGGGCTTGCATTATCTTGTCTATGGGGGCAAGCAGTTTCCAATCCTAAGAGATGGCTGAGAAGTATTGAGAAGGAAAAATAGTCAGATCTTAAAGCGGATCAAGTCATACAAGTAGCTATTTAGACCCATTAACCTGGTTTAGGAATATGGTAAGTTAGAGAGTGAAATGTGTAGTGTCAGGAGGTATTCCATGGCCACATCACTCGCTTCGATAATTTCAGTTCACGTGAATAACTCCATTTTTCTTTAGAACTTTGCAAATTGATAACACAGACCGATTTCTTTCCCATCGTGATTTCAAATTAAGAACTCTTAATCCATGTATTTTAGAATTTCTAACATCCTTCTTTCATCAATTTATTTTAGAAAATTAAATATATTCTAGAAATGAGGTTCAAATGATAAGGACCTTAGTATTAGGGGTAGACTGATCTTTAGATTTTCTAATCAATATCATAGAATGATATCTGGACTTATATAGTCCACTTTATTACTGTATGACAGTGCACTTGCGGAGTGAACCCAAAATGAATTTTAATGGAAAATTAATATTATATACGTGAGAGAAAACAACCTTTACATATTTTATAGTCTATACAAGTTTTTGGCGCCGTTATCGGGGATTGAAATAGTCTTTGGTGGCAATACTAGAAGTTTGGCACACACTAATCTTATCATATTTTGGTCATAATCAAGTTTTTGGCGCTGTTGCCGGGGATTGAAATAAAGTTTAAAGATCAATATTCCAACCAAAACAAGAATTTCTAGTTTGAACATTTTTCTTTTATATAAATCTTAGCAAAAATTTTTAAAAATAGTTTTAACAGCAGTAGCTGATTCAGCTACTTATCTTTTTTATAGAACTTATCATAATATATGTCATTTGTCAACTTATCTCACTTGATCTCAGTGTATTTGCATTTCAAGTAGTTCTTACATGTATAGAAGACTAAAAGTAGAATTGCTACCATTGGACACTGAATTAGAGGGGACACTGAGAAATCTAAAGAAAGTGAGAATTGTTGAAGTGTCTGTCATGGTAAAGCAAGGAGAGACACAACAAAACACTCAAGTTGTAGCAGCTGAAAGACCTTAGAGGTAGAGAACTATGGAAGATTTTTAGAGACCGATCATCAGAGATGAGTATTCTATAGTCAGGTGATGAGTCTAAAACTCATCTATTTTTAAGTCTATTTTTTAAGTATATTTCAAGCCTAAAAGTTCAGTTTAATGCAGAATTATGGAGCTTTCACCCAAATTTTTTGTTTTGCACAAACTTAAAGAAAATAAGTAGAATTCAGCATAAAAAGGAGTAGAAATCAGCATGGTGTAAAGAAAGGGCCAATGTCGCGACATTGCTTCAGCAGGTTTCAGTGTCGTAACATTATGTGGAGAAAGTCTTGAAACTATGGCTATGTCGTGACATCAGTTGAAGAAGGGAAAGCAAAGATACAGCAATGTTGCGACATCATAAACAACTCCAGCAAACATCCAATGTCGCGACATCATAACAACATGGCTACGACATTGCTTATAGAGGAAAAGACTGAATCGTTTGAATGTTGCGACATCGGATCAGAAATGTTGCGACATTAGTCAAAGCTTGAACACTAGAGACCTAAACATCCAATGTCAGGACATCAAATAAGTAATGTCGCGATATTCAATCAAAGGAGCATGAGTGTTGAGACAAGTCAAATGTCATGACACAGAATAAATGTCACGACATCACATAAAAACATTGGTAGAGCACTTGAAAGCAAGAAGATTCAATGTTGTGACATCAGAGTAGAAATGTCGCGACATCAGCTTAATAGATCAGACCTACAAAGGCAATGTTGTAACATCAACAAGTGATCAACATGTCAATGTCGCGACATCAAATCAAAGCAGCTTGGATAGTGAAATCAGTCTAATGTTGTGACATCGAATAAATGTCGCGACATCAGCTACGACATTGGTAGAGGACTTTAGAACAACAAGATATGATGTCGCGACATCACAACAGTGTCGCAACATTAGCCTGAGGTGATCATAATGAACTTAAATGACCAATGTCGCAACATTAGATCAGCAATGTTGCGACATTAGGGCAAGTGTGTACAAGCAAGGGCTTCAGTCAGCTATGTAGCGACATCACAACAATGTTGCAACATCAACTAAATGTGTAACCGCAAAGAATGGCGATTAATCGCGACATCGAATTAATCTGCAATGATGCATCTACATGTATGACATCATCCGACATGGACTCATCACTCGTGAGTACCGAAATTTGCCGATCGACTGCGACATCGTTTGCAATACGACATTGATAACTTGCGATATCGCAACATCATCACGACATCACCTCGACAACAACAGATAGGGCAGCAATTCTGGGCTTTTCAAAGTGTGTAATTCTCGCCTCGTTTTTAAGGCCAAAGACCTGAGCCTATAAATAGAAGCTCCTAGGAAGTAGCGTGCAGCTTCCAACGGCTTTCATCAAGTCTTTGTGCTTTTTGGGAAAGCTAAGTCTCATTGTATATATATTTTTTTTCTTTTTTTTCTTTTTATTTTTCCTTTAGTTGTTTCTAGATTCAGTTTTGTTTAGGATTAAACGTGATACGATCACGAATTCAAGTAGTATTCATGTCAGTTTCATTTATGTCTGAACTTAAATGAAAATCTGAAATTTATTCTAGAACTCATTTTTCTTCAGTTTTGATTGCAATCTAAATGAATTTGTTTGATCAACTAGTCATTGTAATTTGTGATCCAGATTTGAAAGGGTAAGCTCTTTCTCTGGGAAGAATATTTTGTTGGGGTTATTGTTTGTATTAGTTAATGTTGTCTTGGTTAAGAAAATTGGAGCGATTTAATTGGTAATACTCCTACATTGAGTTGTTATGAATATCAGTGTTTGGTACCCAGAAAGAGTTGTATCATTGTTCTGATTTCAAGGAATCCCTCTAAGTGACAAGAGTTGAGACTACCTAAGAGTAATGAGCAGTAACTTGCGGGAAAAATTACACTAATATTATTTAAACTAATGCACTTTTATGATTACTTTGATATATCACTAGTGATGATCTAACCTCTGCTTTCAAGGCTCCCTCCTGGGTGACAACAGGAGTGGGTGCCCGAGGCATAAGATCCACTTACTGATCTAGCAACTTAATTCTAAGAGGTTTCATCTCATTTGAGAGGAATAAATTTTCAAAAACAATTTTAACTGCAGTCGCCAAGTAAGCTACTGAAAATGTTTTATGAGATGATAAAGATATATCTATTTTTTTTATTGATTTCAAGTGATCTTAGTGTGTTTCCATTTCAGGAAGATTTTACATGCATAGAAAACCAAAAGTAGAATTGCTGCCTTTAGTTATGGCAGAACATAGAGAGGTACAACAAAACAGTAGTTATGGCAGAACAGAGAGAGGTACAACAAAACACTCAAGCAGAAGCAACAACAGAAAGGCCTCAAAGGCAATGTATGGAGGATTTTTGGAGGCCAGTCATTAGAGGCGATTACTTTGCTATGAGACAACCTGATATAGAGGCCAACAACTTTGAATTAAAGCCAGCTTTGATCATGATGGTACAACAACATCAATATACTGGCCATCCAAGTGAAGACCTTAATGAGCATATGGGGAGGTTTCTGAGGATGGAAAATACAGTAGAGCTGAATAAGGTGAGACCTGAGGTGATCAAGCTACAACTCTTCCCTTTTTCACTAAGAGATGTGGTAACCACTTGGTTTGAATCACTGCCATATGGATCAGTGGACAATTGGGAAGATTTGGTGGAGGCTTATATGAGCAGATTCTTCCCTCCTGCCCTTACTTTAGAAATGAGAGGGGAAATCATAGTGTTTAAACAAGGAGAGGATGAAAGTCTCAATAATGCATGGGAGAGATATAAGAGACTACTGAAAAGATGTCCAATGCATGGAATAGATTTGACCACCTAGATGGACATCTTTTACCACTCTATGAACTACACCTCCAAAGGTATAATTGATCACGACCTCTTGGAGCATTGAATGAAGAGTGTTAAAGAGAAGCGAGGCAGTTGATTGAAGATCTGCAAAAGCAATTATAGAGCTCCATCGAGACTTGAAGTGTGATAGATTGAAAGAAAGTGGGGTGATAGAATTGAATTTATAATGAGCGCCATAGAAGCGAGCTTGATGCATTGATGAGCGAGCCAAGAAGGAAGAATGCATCCGGCTACATGAAGTAAGAACAGTGGAAGAAAGTGAACAAAAGAGTAGTGCTGAAGAGGGACTAGCCCTTGAGGGTCCCTATCAAGTTGAGGAGGCTCAGTTTGTCAATGGCAACAGAAGTTATAACTTTAAGCGAAACATCAACTTTCCAAATCATTACACACTAGCACTTAGGAACCATGAGAATTTCTCATATGGTGGTGGAGCACAACAAGGTCCAAGACCAGTGAAGAATTTTCAACAACAATATACTTCACATGGGTTCCAAGGACAGTAACAGCAAGTGAGTCAGAGAGTAGAAAATCTAGGACAAAGGAAATCTCAATCCTTTGAAGATCAAATGATGACATTCATGGGAGAGAATAAGAGGTTGCTAAACATTCATGAGCAGAAATTTGCTGAGCTAGTAGCATTTCAGGAAAACACAAATGTGTTTCAGGCCAACAATAATGCTTCTCTAAAAAATCTAGAGACACAAGTAGGGCAGTTGGCCCTAGCAAACCAATCCAAGGATGCCTTCCCAAGTGATACAAAGAAGAATCCTAAGGATTGTATGGTGGTGACTTTGAGGAGTGGCAGAAAGTTGGAGAGTAGAAAAAGACAGATAGGACTGAGGAAGAAGAAACTGGAAAAGAGAACAAGTTGAGCAGTTCATAATTGAGTGAAGAGATTGAGAAAGAAGAAGTGCAGACTGAGTAGTAGGGGGAGAAAATAAGTCTGAAAAAGAATGTGGAAATGCAAGCTTACATGCATGTTGTTCCATTCCCTTAAAGACTTAAGAAAGCAAAAATGGAGGAGCAGTTCTCTAGATTCTTGGAAATGTTCAAGAAAATAGAGATTAATATACCTTTTGCAAAGGCATTGGCTTAGATGCCTAACTATGCTAAGTTTCTAAAGGACATTCTGAGTAAGAAGAGAGGCTCACAAGAAGGAATGGTAATCTAAATGTACCCAATTCACAAGCAAGTGTTGATCTAGAAAGCCTACCAGCTTAAGACGCAGTTCTGTCGCCACTAATTCCCCTATCAATTGGGAAGGTTGAATTTAAGAAGGCTTTGTGTGATTCAGGGGCAAGCATTAACTTGATGCCACTGCCAATAGTGAAGAGACTGAGTTTAGGGGAGCTTACTCCTACAAATATGACCATTCAAATGGCAAATAGGACTATGACACAACTAGAGGGAGTCCTTGAAGATGTACTCATCAAGGTGGGAAAGTTTATTTTCCCTGTGGACTTTATAGTTATGGATACGGAGGAAGATACACAAGTTCCACTGCTGCTTGGAAGTCCTTTTCTAGCCACTGGAGCTACCTAGATAGATGTGAAGAAAGGAGAACTCACTCTCAGGGTGGGGGAAGAAGCAGTACATTTCAACCTGAACAAAAGCCTGAAATAGTTTGAATGTGAAAATGCATATTGTAAGACTGTAGAAACAATAGTTCTCATAAGTCCTAAACTGATTTTTGGCTGTAATTTTCATAATTCAATCAATGAAAATGAGATGAATTTTCAATATCTTGAGTGTAATGCCCTGAAAATACCCAAACAATTTTATAACATGTTTAGGGTGCAAAATAAATTAAATTATATTTTTTTTTGGAGTTTAAATGGCTAAAAACAGAAAATGATAAAAACCTGAAAAATTTACAAAAGCCAAATATATTTGGTAAAAATGGTAAATGAGGACCTAAGGGTCATAAATGAGTAATGTAAGTGCCTAAGTATAAATGAAATGAAATGAAGCTTTAAAATGAAAAAAAAAATGATGAATTAGTGTGTAGCCAAACATAGCCTTAGTCATGTAATGGACAAAAGACCAATTGTTTGTCTTTGAATGCCATAACCCACATTTTAGGCAAAGGGGAGAGGAGAGCTAGGTACACTAGCAGGTTGAGGAAGAAGAGAAGAACTCGTGATTTTCTCCATGGGGATCAAGGATTGTAGGTAGATCAAAAAGAGAAAGAAGAAGAAAGAAGAAGATTGAAAGAGATTTGAGGTAAGTAAACCAAACCCTTAATCTCCTTTTTCTGTGCCTGGGTTCTGGGAAAACCCCAAATCAATAAAAGTGTTTTACTGGTTGCTCGGTTACTAAGTTGTTTGATTGGTCATGAGTCCTCAAATGAGGAATTTTTGTATAAAGGAAATGTTGGGTTTTTAGGGGAGATGCTATCAAAAATTTCCCAAAACCCATGTTTTTGTTTTACCCATAATTTGGCCATCACAACTACACTGAAAGGATTTAAATTTCGTAAACTATACTCTTGGGAGTAACAAATCTCCCCGAATAAGTGTATTCCACCTGGACCCCATCGACCTAAAAAATCTGGCCAAAACCGAGGCTCTATTTTCGGGTCAATTTTGGTTCAGTTCTGATACAGTTTTGGTGTTTGGGGAAGTTTCGGTATTTACGTCATAACTTGGCCATCACTCATCCGAATTGAGTGATTCAAATTTCAAAGTAAACTACACTTCTACGAGAAAAAATATCCCTTAAATAAGTACATCCAAATTTGAACCCCATTAAACCCAAAAATTCATCAAATTGAGGCTCTATTTTTGTGTCAATTCTGTTCAATTATGATACGCTGGTGTTTGGTCAGCCAAAGATTTAGCCGTGAATCTCGCATTACTATCCGACTGAGTGATTCAAATTTCGATAACTTAGACTTCTAGAGAAAAATTCCAAAATATGTATCCAAATTTGACCCCATTGAACTTAGAAAATTATCAAAATGAGGTACATCGATGCCTAAAAAGAATGATAAGAATGTCTAAGGGATGATGAAATGGGAAAATGAAAGGAAAATAAAAATTTATGAGTCGGAGTAGAAATAAGACCTAAATAGAAACCTTAGAATACCCAACTAATATATGATTGTCATTTGTGATGGATTAGGGGCTAACAAGGAGAAAAGCCCGAGTTGAGGTCGAGATTCCAAGGACAGGAATCAAAGGACGATAATCTTTTTGGTTCGTTCTCCACTTCTCTCTCTCTAATTCCAAAGTGTTTGAATGATTACAAAATAATTTGAATTGTTGAAATGATTTATAAGAAAAAACATATTGATTTGTTTTAATTGATTTAAGGCAATTGATTGTGAAATGATTTGCATATGAAAAATTGTATGAATATTGAAAATGAACTGTTTGTATAAATGTACATACTATACTGTATTTTTCTATAAATGATTTGAATGCCCTTAATAGAATGTTAACTAAATTCGAAAGTTGAGACAGATTGTAAGAGATCAATATGGTCAATTAGCTCAGCACCTCGAAAAATACTCTTCTTAATAGTTTATAACATGTTTAGGGTGTAAAATAAATTAAATTATATTTTTCAAGTAATGGTTGAAAACAAAATGATACAAACCTCAAAATTTTTACGTGAGTCAAATAAATTTGGTAAATATGTCAAAATGAGTAACTCATGGTCAATATAATGTTAAATGAAATGAAGTAAAAATGAAAGTGAAATGAAGCTTTAAAGTGAGAAAAATGAGAAAAATGAGAATTAGTGTGTAGCGAAACAAGGCTTAGTGAAGGATTTTGATTAAAAGACCAAATATTGGTCTTTGAGAGACATTTATCTCATTCCTCCCATTCTCTCATCTCAACTCTCTCTCACGCACGAACTCCTCTCTCAAACCCTCATCTCCCACACATTCCATTTTGAGAACCGAAAATCAGTGGAAATCATCTCATTCTTCCAACCGTTCATCTCTTGTCTAAGCCCTAACTGATTTGCACCTAAGCCGACAAAACGTAGGCCGATCCATGGTGAAGCATTTCGGCTAGGTCAAGAAAAAAAAACTAGGGTTTTCGTCCCTTCTTGCAAGGTAAATGTAACTCTTGTCTGTGATGCATGAAAAGCTTAAGCATAGGTAAACAACTGAACTGGAAAAACCCTAGAATGGCCAATTGATATTTCCCTGTTTTTTCCCTATTTGTGTTGGAATAAGAGTCGTAGAAGATAAAGCTCGAGTTAAGATCAAGACTGAAAGGAAAAGAGACCGACTCTTTTTGGTTTGTTCTTCTTACTTCTCTCCTCATTTCAAGTTTTATGTTGTTCCAAAAACAAATCTGCATTGTTTTGTATGAACATGAATGTGTGCTCTGTTTGGAACCAAAAATGAGATTCCGAGGATTGGAATCAAGTGCAACAAGCTTTTTGGTTTGTTCTTTGACTCTCTTTTATTTCCATTTTAGAGTTTGTTCTGCACTTCTCTCTCTCTAATTCCAAAGTGTTTGAATGATTACAAAATAATTTGAATTGCTGAAATGATTTATAAGAAAAAGCATATTGATTTGTTTTTAATTGATTTGAGGCAATTGATTGTGAAATGATTTGCATATGAAAAAAATTGCATGAGTATTGAAAATGAATTGTTTGTATAAATGTCCATAATATACTGTATTTTGCTATGAATGATTTGAATGCCCTTAATAGAATGTTAACTGTTAAATTCGAGTTGAGGGTGTGATTCAGATAGCCCAATAAGGGTCAAATTAGCAAGATCGCGAACTAACGTAATGATGTGTCACCTAATCCATAGCCTAAAGGTGACGGTATCCGTAGTGTTCACGCACTGATTTTTAATAACCAGCTAGCAACTTAGCGTGATCACATCGTGTTATAAACAAAATGTTTTTATACCGCCTACAACAGCGGATCGCACGACGATTCGCATTCCGCGCACCGAAAGATAGTTAAATTCATGGCGAAAATTGAAATGATAAGAAAATTGTGAAATGCATGATCCGCGGTTTTGAATGATTGGTTGCAAGTGAAAGTGTATATTTGAATGATCAATAAACTCAGAAATGAATGTATATGAAATGAATATAAGTATTGTATTGTATTGATCATTCAAAAGGTTAAAAAGCATTGTTTATAAAACTGCATGATTTGTATTAAACCGAAATGGAAGAGAAACTATATAGAACCACTAAGCATTTAGGAAATGTTTGAGCTGCATTGTTTTACTATCATGTATCGAGAGAACAGGCTGTGGTGTATCGTTTCGAGATTCGCAGTCATCACAAGCCACACTGAGGATAAGCAGGCTCCATCATATGCATACATGAATTTGATTTGACTATTTTTGTATTGAAATTATAATTCCAAAAGTGAACTCTGATTTTGTTTTTTGTAAATGTTTTTTATATTGAAAATGGCTAATAATACCATATTGTATCAAGGTGGGAAATGGACCAAATGGGCATATAATGCCATATCGAATGAAAGAAAAAAATGCATTTGTGAAAAATTGATGGGCCCCCTTAAGTTAAACATGTTTACGATATATGTCTGTAAACCCATTAATTATCCTTACAAAACAGCATTTGAAATTGTGTCTTTAAATGAGAAATTGGTAAATTGGATTTGAATGGAATGCGCCACAAGTATATAGAGCTACTGTGTATTGGAAAACTATTAGTATTTAAATGGTGTTTGAATACATTACAAAGTAAAAGTAATTAGTAGAGCAAACTGATGTCATACTTAGCGTAAAGATCACAATGAACGTAATGATGTGCCACCCGACTGTGAGTCTGAAATGACAAGATTGTGAAGGCTATAATTGATTTTAATAACCAATGGTAGCCTATCAGACTGCATCGATAGTTATAAAATTTTTATACCGGTCTGCAGCCCAACAAGACCATGTCGGTGATTCCGTTATCCTGTTCATCTAAAGAATAGGTTAAATTCATTTAAGGGCAAATTGAAATTATAAGAAAATTATGAAATGCATGATTCGTGTTTTGAATGATTTATTGCATATGAAAAGGCATATTTGGAATGATCAATAAACTTTAAATGAATGTATAGGAAATGAATATAAGTATTTTATTGTATTGATCATGCAAAAAGGTTCAAAACATTGCTTAGGAAAATTTGTAAGACTGGTATTAACCGGAACGAAGAGAGAACTATATAGTACCACACTAAGCATGAAAATGCTTATGCGCTTGTTTTATCACGCATTGCAAACAGAGAACAAGTACAAAGGCAAATGCTGATTCGTAGAGTCACTGCCAAAGCCACATGGAGGAGAAGTAAAGCTTGTTACATGCATACATGAATTTGATTTAATTGGCTTGTAAGGAAACTATAATTCCAAAGTGAACTCTAATTTTGTTTTTTGTAAATGTTTTTATATTGAAAATGTCTAAATAATGTCACATTGTATCAAGGTGGAAATGACCAAATGGGCACATATTGCATATCAATGAAAGAGAGAAAAAAAAAACAAATAAAAAATGCATTTGTAACAAATGATGGGTCCCCTTGAAGTTAAACAGATACATATATGTTCAAGGTTAATTATTCTTGGCTAAAATGAGCATTTAAATGTGTCTTAAATGAAATTCAGAATTGGATTTGAATGGTATCAAAGCACAAGTAGCATAGAGCCACTGATATTAACTATTTGGTATTTGTGGTATCGGGTTTCGAATATATCGAAAAGTAAAAGTATTGGTGAAGTAATATCAGCACATTATTTTCGCATCGAGCCTAAGTTTAGCAATTCAAAAAATAATTTTGAAATTGTTTGCGACATGCATTGCATCATATATAAAAGATATAAGGACTCTAATGCGGATCTTGTCGGTCTTAATAGGGTAAGCATGGATGGCTACACTCCCATAGGTTGTGAGGTGACTTAGGTCGCTAAATAGCCTTGCTAGTGTGGAGGTCCCATGCTCCATTGATTCGTGAGCAAGGTCAAGCAATAGGAGGTGCTATGGATATCCTCTAGCAGATAGCTCAAAGACCTAAAGCAACACAACCAAATAAAAGTTCCTCTGGTCACTTATAGAATTGAAAAATATCGACCCATAGATTTTCTTGGGAAGAAAGACAATGAGCCTTCCATGGCGGAAAATTAGCTCGAAAGAACTAAAAGAATGCTGTGGAAAATGCATTGCACACTAGAGGAGAATTTAAAGTAGCGACTCACTCACAGATGAAGCTTATCACAGGCTTGATCAGACCACCACCTGAGAGTGTTATACGGGAGTTCTCTCAGAAATCTGTAAAGCAAGATAAATCATGATTTATTTGAGCACATGAGACAAGAGTTTATAATTTGAAACAAAGACGATGAGCGTGACTGGCATGAGAGAGAATTCACCACTGAAAGCAAGTATGCTCTCGAGATGCTAGTGACTCCAGGAAGAGAAATGCCAAAGTTTGAAGATATCTTCACGACTATATATTCTGAAGCCTATGTCACAGGATTTTGCCATGATGACTTTTCTAGAATTGTGACATGTGCTCTAAATATTGAAAGAGTAAAGAAAGAAGAGTATGAAAGAAAAGAAAGAAGACAGGGTAAGACCAACCCCGGGATGCTTAAGTTCTTATCGCACAGAGTAAGAAATCTCAGAGGACCATGTTCTAATCACTTGCCACCTGTGCTACCGTAGTAAGACTATTCTATCTAAGACCGTCGCTCGTAAGTAAACAAGAGGTTCTTCAAGAGGACCGACCAAGCGCTGCAACACATCAGGGAGGAAGCATAAAAGCAGAGTGTGTCATATCATGTGTGCTTGTTTGGTTTGGTGGATCCAATGAGCACAGTGAGATTGTCCTAGAGCTCGTCGCTCACAAAGAGCTGACTAGGTACAGCTTCAATAGTACAGTAAGAAGCAACAAGGACAACAAGAGCGCATCACCGAGTGCATCGGCACGTTTCTAATACGTACTACGGGTAGACAGATGCTCATGCTCCAAATAGTATAATGAAGGCAGTGGAAGAGAAAGATGCACCGGATGTGATAGTTGGTAATTTCTATATCTGTGAGACTATTGTACATGCATTGAAAGATCCAGCTCCACATGACTTTATATTTGTACTCACCATTCCGAGCTCAGTAGTTTATCGAAGAGTAAAACCGAGTATGACATTTTGGTGACAAATTCACTTGGGCACAATGCCATTATGAATAGAGTTTACAGAGATTGCCCCATCAGAATACAAGAGTATGAATTTTCAGGAGATTTGAATTGTTGTCATTTAGAGAGCTTTCTGATGTGATATCGGGATGGATCATGAACCTGAAGAATTAAGTGTAGTTGATTATAGAATGAAGAGAGTGACCTTAAGGACACCGAGGGCGGTGGAAATGACTTTATCGGGCGAGAGGTCGAACCACCTCTCTAATGTGATATCCGTCACTACTGCTAAAACGATGGTTCGAAAGGGGTGTGAAGCCTACTTGGCATATGTGATAGATACGAAAAAAGTGGAGCCTAGTTTATCAGACAACCCTACAGTTTGTGATTATCCGGATGTGTTTCTGGAGGAATTGTCAGGATTGCCTCCATAGAGAGAGATTGAGTTTGCAATTAACGTTGTTCCGGGTGCCACTCTAGCATCCATTACACCATATAGAATAGCTCTAGTGGAGTTAAAAGAATTGAAGCTTCAATTACAAGAGTTGTTAGGGAAATGATTTATTTGTCCGAGTGTATCACCATGGGGAGCGCCAATGCTATTTGTTAAGAAGAAAGATGGTACGCTTAAGTTGTGTGTTGATAATAGGAAACTGAACAAAATGATAGTGAAAAACAAGTATCTGTTACCTAGGATTGATGACTTGTTTGACCAATTGAAAGATGCAAGTGTCTTTTCAAGATCGACCACGATCCGGCATCATCAATGAGGATTAAGGATGCAGATAAGCATAAGACCTATCTCGAACACGATATGGACATTATGAGTTCCCTTTGTAATGTCAGCGCTTTGGGTCGATAAACGCATCGACTACTTTCTCATGGACTTAATGAATCAGGTTTTCCGGATCAGATGTAGGTTAGTTTCTGTCATGGTAGTTTATGATGACATCCAGGTATCTAAAGGATCGAGAAGATCATGATACACACCTTTAGGTAGTACTAGAAACCTTGAGAAAGGAACAATTATATGCAAAACTGAGCAAATATGAATTTTGGTTGAGATAAGTGTCCTTTCTTGGATACATTATATCAGAAGAAGGAATTCGAGTGGATCTAAAGAAGATATATAGTTGTGATTATTGAATGGAAACCACCGAGAAATGTCACAGAAGTGCATAGTTTCCTGGGATTGGCAAGTTACTACAAAAGGTTCGTTAAGGGGTTTTCGATGACTGTTGCCCCGATGACAAGATTGCTCCAAAAGAATGTGAGATTTGAGTGGAGTGAAAAGTGTCAAGATAGTTTTAAAAAGTTGAAAGCATTCTTAACCGAGGCACCGGTTCTTACTCAGCCGACTTAAAGTAAAGAATACGTGATTTTAAGTGATGCTTCATTAAACGGACTTGGATGTGTCCTTATGCAAGAGGGTAAAGTGGTAGCTTATGCTTCAAGGCAGTTGAAGCTGCATGAAAAGAATCCACCACGATGATTCGAATTGGCCGCCATCAGGTTTCAGCTTTAAAATAGCGGAGATACCATTCTCATGGAGAAAAGTGTTTCATCTACACCGATCATAAAAGTCTTAAGTGTTTTCCCTTGCAAAGAGAGCTTAACTTGAGACAATGTAGATGGATGGAGTTGATCAAGGATTATGACTGTGTGATCGATTATCATCCCGGGAAGGTCAATGTAGTAGCGTATGCTCCGAAAGTAGAAAGTCGCACAAACGCCTGCCGTTGAATGCTCATCGGTCATTGTCGACAAATTAAGTGAAATAGTAGTGGAATTGATAGAGGAATTGATAGCAAAATTGGAGTTGTTGAATTGAGTGCTAGAGACATAAAAAATGATGAGAAAATTTCCGTAATTGTAAATCAGAGTAGAGAGGGGAAAGAAACAGAATTTATAGTGAACGAGGATGGATTTGTATATTATAGAGATCGAGTTTGTGTACCCAATGATGATGAGTTGAAGAAATCCATTCGAACAGTCACATAGTGGATCTTTTTGTTATGCATCCCTAAGAGCACAAATATGTATCAGATTTCAAGACTCATGCACGGTGGTCCGGAATGAAAAGAGATGTTTTGGAATTTGTAACCAAGTGTATGGTGTGTCAAAAAGTGAAAGCTGAACATCAAGTTCCTTCGAGATTGTTATAGCCTATCAGGGATACTCGAATGGAAATGGGACCAAATCACAATGGATTTTATGGTCATGTTATTGTTGACAGGAAGAAAGCATGATTCAGTTTTGGTCATAGCAGACCGGGGATGCATTTAAGATAAATTTCATCACTCAATGAGAACGCACTATTCACTGCCGCTGTGCAAGAGCTTTACATAAGGGAAATAGTTCGGTTACATGGGATTTCAATATCGATCATTTCATATAGATATCTGAGGTTTACCTTGAGATTTTGGGGAAATTTGCAAGAGGCTTTGGGCACTCGAATGAATTTCAACATAAAGGTTCAATCTACGACTTATAGACACCCGGGAAAGAGCGATCCATGTTGAAGATATGCCGAGAAGTCAGGTGGATCGACTATGAGAGTAGTTGGGATAGACACATTCCTCTAGTTGAATTTGTGTGTAATAATAGCTTCCATTCGAGTATTGGAATGGCGCCTTATGAGGCTTTCTATGGAAGAAAATGTAGAACACCATTGTGTTGGACCGAGTTAAGCGAGAAGAAGATAATTGGCCCCGATTTGATTCAAGAAACAAAGGAAAAAGTGAAAATGATTAGAGAAATATTGAAAGTGGCCACGGATAGACAAAAATCCTACGCTAACTGATTCGTGCCACGGTAGGGTGAGCGGAATCAACAAAATTTGTATCCGTAGTTCCTCCTACTGCCGTAGTCAAGCTACTGCAGCATAGCGGTCTAGGGTCGAATACGTGGATGGGTTTTCAGACAAATGATTTGAGGAAATCAAACTGGTGTAACTAAATTTGGATTTTGGGGTTTGGTTAAAAAAAAAAACAGTGGAAGTGGATGGTTTGCAACTCGAAAATAAAATGAAGAAAAATAATAAAAAAAGAACTCCTCAAGCAAAGGCCACCGAGTTTAAGATCCTAGGCTAACCGAGAGGTCCCCGGGTTAATTTCTCGTTATGACAAGCAACCTATAGTCCATGGCATAAACTGACTCATGCTTTAATCAGCAAAACTCACCCCTGAAACAACTTTTATTTGAGTCATCACGTTGTGTGTGAAGTATTGCGTGCTACAGCCCCTTACCGCTTTGAAACCCTAACATTCAATATCATCTCGAGGCTCTAAAGCACTAACTAATGGATGACAGTGTATCTAAAAGCTAAGAACACTAAACTCCTAAAAGCTTGCCAAGTATTGGCCTAAGAAAGTAAATCAAAAGCTAAAAACCTAGAGTTGAAGATTCGGGAACCAAATGACAAAACCCACGCACAGTGCAGAACCACTAAAGAACTCAAAGATCACCTCAGCAGCCTTTTACTACAAGATATGGTTTTATTTCGCCATCCTCCAAGTTGTCATCCTTTGGAGGGTAAATACAAACCAAGAAAGGAGAGAAAGAGGAGAGAGAAGAGAGAACCGAAAAGAAAATGAAAGTCGCGCAAGATATTTACCGAAAGATTATTAGGTTACAAACTTATAAGGTGGCCTCTATATAGCCAACCCAAATGTGTGAAAATACAAGGAAAGCCTAACATTTTGGCTAAATTCAAGGGCAAGGAGTAATACACTAAAAAATGAAGCTCACGGCATTAATTACAAAAGCATGATATAGCAGTTGGATTTCGCGATCGCTTCAAAATTTCGCTAGTTAGCTTAAACCACTAAGAGATAGCGAAATCATGAATTTTCACTAGGCAAAGGGGCAATTTTGTTATTAGCGAAATTTCGCTAGCTTAGCTTAAATTCTGTGAGTAGCGAAAATGCATACAATTCTGGCTTAGGGAATAGACATTTTCCGGGCTAGCCAGCGAAATTACTGAAGCAGATAGCTTAAATTGAGAAATCTCCCGCTTATCCACAAAGTGAATTTCGCTAGCCTGCTTTAAAAGTCCAGGTTTCTCCCGCGGCTACTGCCTCTCGCTCTGCCACCCATTTTCTTTCCCCGCTTCATTTTTCTTCACTTTTCTCTCTTTCTTCCCTCTTAGTCTCTGATCTATGATGTTGAGTTTGACTCGAATTCTTCGTGCTTGGATCGACTCAACACTTTTGGCATGATTATCTCACAAAAACTGCAAAATTTGCCACAAAATGTGATCATTAGAATAATAGGGACCTTAATATGTAAATTGGGTTAATTACAACAATTAGTACACAAAAAGCGCTCAAAACCTATTAAAAATAGGGTTCAAAATAGCACTTTTTGGGCACTAATCACACCCCCTAACCTACACATTGCTAGTCCCGTAGCAATGAAAGAAAGAAAGAAAGAGCATACAAAAAGATAACAAAATTATGTGCACAAAAAGGTTGTAGTTCAAAAAGGTTGTGAAGAAGTACTGCCTAACCCTAAGTAAGAATCATCAAAGCCGTGTCCAATAACTATCATGAGAGAATGAATACCATACAAAATTGAGTATCAAAAGAGTCTCCATCTCAGTGAATCAACTAGAAACTTCCACCAAAATCTAAGTGTTTGTTTATCAGCTCTCAATAATAAACTGTCAAACTGCACTCTCCCCCCAACCTAGATACTACCACGACTCCAGCGTTTTCAACCAACCTAAATAGATCAGACCCACCCTTATTCCATTACCTTTTGTGTCAGAGGGTGCAATGCTGAGGAATCGACCTCACCAAAGTCCATGTAACGGGATCTACCGATGACTCCCCAACCAATTATGCCAAAGTACCAAGTCATATGATCTTTCAACCACTAACTCTTCAGTTTCACCCCTACCCGAACAATGATTTCGAGACTCCAGCACCTACAACTTGCTAACTCCACCCATCCACCCATGTAGCGAACACTAAGTCGGCGACTCCCAACCAGTGAAGGTTTAGGGCACCGGGCTTTAAAGGCTTTCGCCATATACCCCTCGGACCGTGCTCTGCCTCATGCAAAGTGTTGCAATTCTTATTCTTATTCTTTCTTTTTCTTTTTTATTTCTTTTTCTTTTTTCTTCTTTTCTTTTTCCACAGGGTCCTTAACCTATTAAAGGCGGTCAATGAAACTAGGGTAGGTTATGCAAAATAAAGGAGGTTGCACAGTTTTTTAGCCTATCAATGAAATCTAATGTGCTTTGTGTGTGGTTAGCTAAAGGTGGAAGAAAAAGGTCGAAATCAATAAGAATTCAACTAATCATTCACTCAACTAAGCATGGAACCAATCTAACATCAATAGAATTGGACAAAGCTTCAATTTTTCAAACCACAGGTTAGGCAAAACCATAAAAAGTTTGGTTACAAAATGGGTCCAGATTTTGAAAAAGTAAGCTGTTTAGTATAACAGCTTTATAAAAAGGGGACCCAGCAAGCCACTGAACATCACAAAATGGGCTTGCACAAAATAATAACAAAGCATAAATGCAAAATCCACTTCCTTTAATAACTCTCCCCCCAACCCAAACATCTCGGTGTCCGAAATGGGGCCTGAATGGAAAATTAGAGAAGGGAAGTGTTACCTCCATGATAAGATGATCATTTCGATAGGAGACCTCACAAGCTTTCCATCAACACCTTATTCACTCCCGCTTTGGGCTTCAAATAAAGTCAGTTAGGAGAAGAAAAGAGAGGAAAAAAAGTGACCGCTTGGACTGTTTTTTAAATTACACTTTCACAAAAATTCAAAAATATTCTTCTGGACATATTTGGATTCTACACTCTAAGCTTCTTCCAACGGTACCAAGAACGCTTTAAAACGGAGTTCCGGATGAAAAGTTAAGCGCGAAAAACAAAAAATTGGAGGTCAAACTGTGGGGATTTTTCGGCGTAGGATTGCGAAAATTTTACGATTGCGAAAATTCGCAATCTTAGCTTAAAATTTTCAATCTTAGCGAAATTTCACTTTCAAGTGACACAAGAATTTTCACTAGACAATCGCTCTAGCTTAAATTTTGCATTTTGGCTACCACACAAATTTTCGCTTGTTAGCTAAATTTCGCTTAGCTAGCTAAATTTTTGCCTATTTTTCGCTATATAGCGAATTTTCTGATTTCAAGCATACTGCGAAATTTTCGCAATTGTTGCGAAAAGTTCTGCTGCTCCTAGTTGTTGATTTCTTCATTCCAGGTTTCGAAATTTGCATTTATGCTTCAAAATTTGCACACAAACTGCAAAAATTAACACAAGAAAAATTAGGAAAGATTGCAGAAAAGCAAAAATTAATTTAAAAACATAAATTAACTAAAAATAAGATAAAACAAAACAAGAAAAAAATTAAACAAAAAGTGGGGGAGGGAAGCTTAGAAATGCCTAGGTCCGGGTGCTCCAAACCCGAACCCGCACCGGGAATCCAACCACTCGTGCTGCAAATGTAGGCAAAGCACATCTTCTTTGGATGTAGTGGCAAAAGTCAGGTAAATGCCACTAATTTCCTAAAGTTCTGCATGGCATGCAGTGATGGGTTGGACTTATGGTTAGGAGCAGGTGCTGCATGTGTTGATTTTGCTGCAGGTGTGGGCAGTATGTACACTTGGTCAGCTGAGGGGGGTACTAGCAGTGGGTTGTTTTTGGGTTGGGCAGTGGCATTAGGATCCAAATCTATGGGGTTTGGTTGAATGATGGGCTCTGGGTCCTTCCATCAAAGTATATCCACATTCTTCTCGCCTCAACAGAGCAGTGATTTCTTCTTCTTTCCTCCATGACCAAAAAAGCACACTGGATTCTAGGGCATCCCGCAGCCTCAAAGAGCTTCGCGATTCCACTTTCAACTCCTCCTGAGGCTGCAGTTTATCCTGCTCAACCAAAATTGTTTCAGTCAAGCACTCATCCTCCAAATTCTCCTCCTCTTGATGAACAAACTGATTGGTGAGCTTTGAGATGGATTCCTGCAAGATGTCCAATTTTTGATCAATTTTACTTTGGAACCCATCTAATTCCTTGACCAAGGAGCTCTCAATTGTCTCAATTTCTTGATTGGCCTGGACAGTCACTACCCTTTGCTCCTCTATGGAATTGTCCACTTGTCTGGCTAACTGTGGATGGCTTGTTCAACAAGGGATAAAGGTGGGCGGTTGTTGCCGTCGGAAGTCGAGGTATAAAATGGAGGTTCAGATGATCATATTGTGGAGGAGGTCTTGGTTCCCATGAGGAATCGGTGATCTCCAACTGTTACCGCTGTAGGGTACCACCATATGGTGAACTCATCCATTAGTCTCGTAGTCCCTCATGGACCTATATTCACTCAAGTCTTCCATGATTGTTGCCACCGGGTATGGAAGGTCCCTATAGTCCCTCATTGTCATGTAAGCTCTAGGGTTACCTCCCGATCAGACATCTCCATATGGGGGTTCCATTTTTCTTCAGTCAATTTTCCTACGTAACCCAACTGCTGCCTTATAGGTTTCAAATCCACTCAGGAATGGATTCCCGCAAAGAAATATGGCACACAAAAACTCTCCGCAACACTTTTTTTTGTTTTTTAATGAAATGAAAATAAAAATGACAATGAAACATAAAAGAAATTCACCAAAACTTCAGATGAGGATCACAAGTGTTCCACAACCCTCACTGCATCTACACCATCCCTACACTGCATTTGATTCGTGCCACGGTAGGTGAGCGAATCAACAAAATTTGTATCCGTAGTTTTCTCCTACTGCCGTAAATGCCTACGCAGCATAGCGGTCTAGGGTCGAACATGGATGGGTTTTCTTCTGCATAAAATGATTTGGAGGGAAATCAAACTGCTAATTAAATTTGGATTTTGGGGTTTGCTAAAAACAGGAAGTGGATGGTTTGCACCGAATAAAATGAAGAAAAATAATAAAAAAAGAACTCCTTGAAGCAGTGGGCCACTGAGTTTAAGATCCTAGGCTAACTGAGAGGTCCCCGGGTTAATTTCCTCGCGTTATGACATGCAACCTATAGTCCATGGCATAACCGGATCTATGTTTAACTAGCAAACCTCACCCTTGAAACAACCCTATTTGAGCCAATACAGTAGCATGCGCTACGCCTCTTTACCGTTTGAAACCCTAACATTCAATATCATCTCGTAGGCTCAGAAGACTAACTAATGGATATTAGTGTATCTAAAGCCAAGAATACACTAAACTCCTAAAGCTTGCCAAGTATTGGCCTAAGAAAGTAAATCAAAAAAGCTAAAACCTAGAGTTGAAGATTCGGGAACCAAAATGACAAAACTACGCATGAAAAGCAGGGGAACCACCAGCAACCTAAAGATCTCACCCCAAAGAAATTTTTTACTTCAAGAAGGAAGTGGTTTTAGCCGCCTCATCCTCCGTTGTCATCCTTGAGGGTGTTTGAAACCAAGAAAGGGAGAGAAAGAGGAGAGAGTAAGAGAGAAAACTCGAAAAGAAAACAAAGCTACGCAAGATATTTACCGAAGATTAAAGTTAGGGTTAGCAAACTTATAAGGTGGCTTATATAAATAACCCTAAATGTGTGAAAATACAAGAAAGCCTAACATTTTGGCTAAATTCAAGTATGTATAATACACTGTAAAAATGAAGTCGGTTGGCATTAATTGCAAAAGCATGACAAGGTGTGCTGGATTTCGCTAATGAAACAAAAAATTCCCCGCTAGTTAGCGCAAACCACTCAAGAGATAGCTTTAAATCATGAATTTCGCTAGGCAAAGGCAATTTTGTTAGCAATGAAATTTCGCTAGCTTAGCTTAAATTCTTGTGAGTGAATAAATGCATAATTTCTCGCTTAGAATAGTGATGAGGTTTATTAGCTAGCTTAAATTACAAGAGATAGCGAATTGAGAAATTTCGGCTATCCACAAAGGAATCTCCGCTAGCCTAAATAAAAGTCCAAAAGCCTCTCCTCGCGGCTACCGTTCCCGCGGCTTCTCTTCCATTTTCTTCCCGCTTCATTTTTCACTTTTTCTTCTCTTCTTTCCTCTTAGTCTCTGATCTATGATGTTGAGTTTGACTCGAATTCTTCGTGCTTGGATCGACTCAACACTTTTGGCATGATTATCTCACAAAAACTGCAAAATTTGCCACAAAATGTGATCATTAGAATAATAGGGACCTTAATATGTAAACTGGGTTAATTACAACAATTAGTACACAAAAAGCGCTCAAAACCTATTAAAAATAGGGTTCAAAATAGCACTTTTTGGGCACTAATCACCAACATGAGAAGAAAGGATATTTGTTATGAGATCGGCAAAAAAGTGTTTTTGAAAGTATCGCCTTGAAAGAAGGTAACGAGATTTGGGAAAAAGGGCAAGTTGAGCCCTAGGTTCTGATTCGTGTGTCGTAGGGTATCCTGAATTAATAAAATTTATACCTAATACCTTCTACTGCTGTAGCATTGCTATTGTAGTATAGTGGATCTAGGATCTTCCACAGGGATGGGTTTTCTTTGTGGAAATGGCTAATACTGAGCTTAACACTGGTGATTAATATTTAGATATTGGGATTTGATAAAAACAGTGGGTTATAATGGTTGAAAACTAAAAGTAAAATGAGTTAAAATGTAAAATAGAAATCCTTGAAGTGTTAGGTCATTGAGCTTAGGTTCTAAAGGCAAATGAGGGTTTCACGGGGTCTTTTCCTAGTGTTGGGGAGGATGACCTATAGTTATCTCCCAAACCAGATCTTCATTTAGCTATAAAGACTACCCCTCATTCAATATCTTTGAAAATGTCATTCACTGGCCATTAATGCTCTCAATCGTTAAAACAAAGTCTCCTTGACTCACCTTCTAATGGCTCATAAATGATAACTAATGAACATCATTAGATCTAACATTAAGCATCCAATGAGCCCTAAAAGCTTACCAAATAATAACCATTCAAGGTGACTCGAAGGGATTAAAACCTAAAGTTAGAAAGGGAGATCAGTAATGGCAGTGAACACCTGCGTGAAAAACATGGAACCCCTCAGTTTGCCTCTGGATCCCTTACCCAGTGGCCTTCTCCTTCATGGAGGAAGTGGTTCTAGCCACTCATCCTTTGAGTTGTCATCCTCAGAGGGTGTTTAGCCAGTGAGAAAGTGAAGGAAAATGAAAGAAAAGTGCAGAGAGAAAAACAATGAGGCATCTCCAACAAGCTTGGTTCTAATTTTCAATGAATTCATTACAAAGTCTTGACTCTGGCATATATGCCATACTGCAAATACAATTTACCAAAATATCAAAAGATAATCACTATTACATAGGGACAAATTTGGAAAGATTAAAAAGAGTACAAAGAAAAGTCAACAAGAGCAGCCAAATTCATACCTTAGGAGAAATTTCTGTGTAATTAAAACGAATTGCTGTGGTTGCTTCCTCTTGCACTGCCTCTTTCTTCCAATTCTTTGATCTACGCCTCCGATTTCAACTTGAATTCTCCATGATTGAGCTGACTCTCTAAGCTCGCATAACCCGGCCCGTGAAAAACTACAAAAATTCTCAGGCAACACCCCTTTCTGGCCTAACCCGATTGCGGGATATCGTTTAGAATTGTGACTTATATCTAGCCATTGAGTGCAAATGCGATACCAGCTGCGTATTTATGGCTGGGCGCCAGCAGCGAGTCGGTACATATCGACATTGCACAGCCATAAGAAGTAACGCAGCAGAAACAGCGTCACGGATCGGTGCTGCCGATTGCTGATCTCAGTGGTTGTCATCTAAGAGTTTTTGCGATATCATGTAGTATAAATAGGGGACTTGTTCTGACGATGCAATTCTTATTGCACGCATTCATTATTTTAAATAAACCTTAATTCAAGATGATATTCTTATACGGTTTTGTACATTTCGCATTATTATTATTAATTTGAGAAATATCATTAAGTTTGGAATCTTGAATAAATATAAGTTTATTCAATAAGTTTATATTTGTGTTGAGGAACTTGATATATTGTAATACATGGAAGATACTACTCACTATAAGAGGACCTATCGCCATGATTTATATATTTAGTTCGCTTCATGAGGTGTTGAACTTATATGATCAAGTGAGAATGTTAGAGTGTGATCCATGAACATTTGAATTTTTTAAATTTTTGAATCTCCCATCACACCTTTCCCTAACCCCTGTAACTCTTCAGAAGACCTGTGATGGCCTGGTCTCCATATAAAGAAGTATACACGCATTACTTTGGGTCCCTAAGCCTACTCAAAAATACAGAGAAAAATCACCATCAAATTATTTTGAGAAGGGTTTAGAAGAACCAAAATATTTCCATTTTTCCAGTTTTCTCGATTTCTTAACAATGGTTGGAGGTATGTAGATTTTGGTATTTTTCTTCCGCATAATTTGAATGATTATGTTGTTCAATCACCTTTTTGATTAACATTTGGTATCAGAGCTAATGTGTTCAATGACCACTTTCATTTCTCTAACACGTTCTCTTATGGCTAAGTACTTAATGTCGATATGCTTACTCGATTTCCATTCTTTTTATTAGTTCCAGCCATAAATACCAGCTGAGTTGGTCACGAAGATAACTCAATGGCCTAGATATAGAATCCACAATTCTAAGCCCAGATAATACCAGAATCTACATACCTCCATCCATTGTTAAGAAATCGAGAAAACTGGAAAAATGGAAATATTTTGGTTCTTCTAAACCTTTCTCAAAATAATTTGATGGTGATTTTCTCTGTATTTTTTGAGTAGGCTTAAAGGGACCCAAAATGTGCAAAGTATTCTTCTTTATACAGCACTCAGGCCATCACAGTCTTCCGAAGAGCGTGTTTGTGGTGGGGAAATGTTATGGGAGATTCAAAATTTAAAAATTAAAATGTTCATGGATCACACCTAACATTCTCCCACTTCATCCATATAGTTCAACACCTATCATAAGAAAAAACTAAATATATAAATCATGACAATAGGTCCTCTTATAGTGAGTAGTATCTTCCATGTATTACAACATATCAAGTTCTCAACACAAACTCCTGAAACTTAATGAATAAACCATATGTTTATTCAAGGTCCAAACTTAATGATATTTCTCAAATTAATAATAATAATCTTGAAATGTACAAAACCAGAGTAAGAAAGATCATCAATAAGAGTTTTATTTAAATAATGAATGTAATGCACAATAAAATACACTGGAACCAAGTCCCATCATACTACATGATCCTTAAAATTCTTTGGTGGCATGCCTTTAGTTAAAGGATCGAAGAATCATCAACTCGCTACTGTGTTCAATGACCACTTTCATTCTCTAACACGTCTCTACGCCAAGTACTTAATGTCGATATGCTTACTCGACTTCCGCCTTATTGCTCTTAGCCATAAATACCGCAGTCACCTGAGTTATCACAAGACAACTCAATGGCCTAGATATAGAATCCACAATTCTAAGCCCGTGATATGAACTCGTTAACCATACACCATGCGAGCTAGCCTCAAAACAGGATACGAACTCAACTTCCATAGTGGAAGTGGCAGTCAAGGTCTGTTTCGCACTTCTCCAAGACACAGCTCCATCAACTAGCTTGAAAATATAACCAGACGTTGATTTTCGAGAATCAACACAACCAGCAAAGTCCGCATCGGAGTAGCCAATCACCTCCAAACTATATGTTCATCTATACAAGCATAACTTTGTTCCTCAAGGTATCTCATCACCTTCTTTACAGCTCTCCAAAGGGTCAATAATTGATTACTCGATATCTTCTAATACTCCAAATAAAGAAATGCAATGTCGTCCGGTACAAACTTGGAGCATGACAGCTTCCAACCGGCGATATGGAATGTTCTTCTGCGTTCCCGTCAAATCATTTTTGGGCACTAATTCAAATCAAATCTGTCACCCTTCAAAATGTGGGTGCCAACACTCGGTGAACAATTTTTATGCGTTAAATCTCTAAAACTTTATTGATATAGTCTCGAGACAAACCCAAAAATGCCTCGCTTCCCTATGGATCTTAATACCAATGACATAAGATGCCTCACCCATATCCTTCATATCAAAGTTCTTTGAGAGAAATTGTTTCACCTCATATAACAAAACCCTTATCATTGGTTGCAAGTATAATATCATCCACATATAACATAAGAAAACAAATCTTACTTCCACGACCTTCGATATATACACATTGATCCATGATATTTTTCAAAACCAATGAAGTAATGACTTCATGGAATTTCAAATACCATGATGCTTGTTTTAATCCACATATGGATTTCTTGCTTGCAAACTAAATGCTCACCTCACTAGAGGGAATCCTTCGTGTTGTTTTGGCATGTAAACTTTCCTCTGATTACCATTAAGGAATGCCAAGCTTACATCCATTTGATGTAAATCAAAGTCAAATGGGCAACTAATGCCACATTATTCGAAAAGAATCTTTCTAGATACTGTGAGAAAAAGGTCTCCGTAGTCGATTCCTTCCCTTTGATTGAACTTTGGCAACGGTGTCAGCCCTTATG
Organism: Tetrastigma voinierianum; assembly: GCA_016808115.1. Taxonomy (NCBI): domain Eukaryota; kingdom Viridiplantae; phylum Streptophyta; class Magnoliopsida; order Vitales; family Vitaceae; genus Tetrastigma; species Tetrastigma voinierianum. The sequence goes on along the minus strand of JAEQBH010002137.1, from coordinate 333,534 downwards.
TCTCGATGTTGCCCAATGAGTCCTTCTTCGTTTTAAAGACCCATTTACATCCAATGGCTTTTATACCATCAGGGGCAACTTAACAAGATCCTAACCTTATAGATGCCATAGATTTACTTCTTTTCAGTGGTATTGTACCATGAGTTAGATTCCTTAGAAACTCATGGCTTCGTGGAAAGCGTTTTCTCGATCATTTTTGCCCCAATGTTATAGTCCAATTCTCAGAATACACTATATAATCATTAGGAATTGCTGATTTCCTAACTCAGATCTTCTGAATGTTGCTTCATCATTCTCTCGAGGAATTTGTTGATCAACCTGTTGCTCAATTGGTTGTTCAACAATTTCTGGAATTTCTTCATTTGCAACTTGATCTACAGGATCAATATTAGCAATATGTGGAATTTCAGGAAATGGTTGTCTCACACTCGGTTGTACTTGAGGGGTGTGAATGACAATCAATCTATCACTTGAACCAGAGGGTTGACCTTCATAATGGTCTTTCTCAGAAACAATGTCCTCAAACTGATCACTCCCACTGATTAAGTCATTCTCAAGAAATTTCGTGATTTCGATTCCACAATCCTAGTGTCAGGAGATGGATAATGGGTAATCTACCCCTTGGACCTTTCAGCATATCCAATGAAATACCCACCGATGGTCCTGGGTCTAGCTTCTTTTCTTGTGGGTTATAAATTTACTCGTGACGGCATCCCCAAATGCGCATATGTCGCAAACTCGGTTTCCAAACTCTTGAATGTGACTCAAAAGGCATCTTAGAGATAGCCTCGTCAGAACTCCCATTTAATATATACACAGTCGTCTTTAGAGTTTCAATCCACAAGAATTGAGGTAGTTTTGTATTACTCCTCATACTCCTTACCATGTCCATTAAAGTTCGGTTTCTTCTTTCTGCCACACCATTCTGATCTGGAGAACCAGGCATAGTGTATTGGGCAACAATCCCATTTTCTTGAAGAAACTTCACAAATGAACCAGGAGTTGTCCATTCTATGTGTATTTACCATAGTACTCCCCACCTTTATCTGATCTCACGATCTTAATATGTTTTCCACATTGATTCTCACTGTACTAAAACTTTATAGGCGCGAAAGCTTCATCCTTCTCAACGAAGTAAGTAGAGGCCACATATATCGTGAATAATCATCTATGGAGGTATAAAGATTTTGACTATTTGCATCCATGTTAGGACAACAAATGCCAGCATGTATAATCTCTATAGATTTGTGCTCCTCTTGCACCCTTTAGACTTGTTGGTTTGCTCGCCTCTTAATGCACTACACAAGTCTCAAACAACAAAACTGCAAAGTACTACACCTTATCATTAATCCAATTTTTATTCATTCCACCTTGAGATGTGTCCCACCTCCTAAGTGCCATAACATAGAGGATTCCTCATTCACAACACATCTTTTTAATCCAGCAGTAACATGCATAGAATTTGCAAGTAATATCATTTGTGTAACTGAATACATGGAAAAGACTAATTACAATGTACTATAACCAATAACTTTAGATTTATTGGATAAACTGAAACCAGAATCTGAAAAGCTAAAGGAAAACCCTAAAGGTACAAGTCTTGAAATTGAAATTAAATTCTAGAGAAACTTGGAACATAAAATGTCTCTTTCCAATTTAAATAAACTCGCTTAATACAAGGCTGCAAGTGCCAATAGCTTCCACACGTGAACTCATCTTGCTGCCTGAATAGATGCATTGTTCACTTCCCACTGGCTTCCTTAGGTTTTGCATACCCTGTAAGGTATTTGAAACATGGATTGTAGAACCAGAATCAATCCACCATGTGTTATGATTAACATTAACCATATTAGATTCATAACATACAAAAGAAAATTGAGTACCTTTCTTATCGAGCCGTATCTTAAATTTCCTGCCCTTCTTCATATGTCCTTCTTCTACAGAAAAACACTTTGACTCCTTCTTTATGCCCTGATCAATAGAATCTTTCCCTTCTTTTTAGCTTGATCCTTTCTTTCTTTCCAAAGGTGGTCAAGTTAACCCCGGTCGCCTCTTCCATCATTAACCTTCCCTTCAAGGCACATGGTCAACAATTCATTAATTTACCATTTATCCTTATGTGTGTTGTAAGAGATTTTGAAGGGACTGTATTGTTGGGGCAGAGTGTTCAATATATAATGAACAAGGAAAGTGTCTGACATGGTAACTTCTAATGTTTGAAGTCACCGCTATATCCTCTGGGGCGCATGATATGATCACGCACTCTTGTCCTTGGAGCTTGGTGGATGAAAATTACAATTAAGGTACTGCAAGAGCTTTGTCGGAGTTTCAAACTCCGCCATCGATGGCTTTCGTATGGTTTGACTTTTAGTAATTTGCTTCACGAACCATTTTCGAATACCAGCAGATATCTTAGTCTTTATGGTGAACATCACGGAGGCGATTAGACCTCTCCCACTTATCATAAAGACATACAAACTTCGCAAATGCCGGGTTTCGATAACGGGATCAGGTTCTTCTTTCCTTATAGCATACACATCCATCCATCTCAAATGCGTAAGAACTCATTCCATACCTTATAGTTATCACCCCTTAATTCGGGAATATCACACTTAAAATCAGAAATATTCGCAGGTTGAATAACTGCAAATATTAAATACACATGCTTAATAATCAAATATTGAGGCAAAGATACAATGCTATGTTTTACCAATGTAAATCATGCTTTAAAACATAAACCTAGTGACATAAAACCTGCCTCGTGGGCATCTTACTCAATTAGGTTTAATTAATTTTATGACAAGACTACCAAACCATGTTCCTTTTCCTAATCCCTGTGGGTAATTTAGAAAATATGATTTGATAATTCATCCCAATTAATCAAGTACAAATGTAATAAAATTCTCGTGGGATGAGATTTATCACAATCCATATGGATTAATATAATTAATGTAATCAAATGTGATCTTAAAACTTAATATATAATTTTAACTAATTAAGGATGCTGTGGCTATTCCCTAATTAATTAAAATTATATTGATCATTGAACATTATAATAAAAAAATTTAAGCAATTTAAACAATAAGATTATCATTTAATTAATTTTGTATGTAAAACTATACACATAAATAATCACAATGACAATAAATTTATGAGGAAGATCAGTGATTGAACAATATATCAATCAATAGGAAGAGGGCTACCAGAATCTACATACCTCCAGCCATTGTTAAGAAATCGAGAAAACTGGAAAAATGGATTCTGGTATGTAGATTCTGGTATTTTTCTTCCGCATAATTTGATTGATTATGTTGTTCAATCACTTTTGATTAACATTAAAGACGGCTGTGTATATATTAAATCGAGTTCCAACCAAGGCTGTCTCTAAGACGCCTTTTGAGTCATTCAAAGGTTGGAAACCAAGTTTGCGACATATATGCGTTTGGGGATGCCCGTCTGAAGTGAGAATTTATAACCCACAAGAAAAGAAGCTAGACCCAAGGACCATCAGTGGGTATTTCATTGGATACGCTGAAAGGTCCAAGGGGTATAGATTTTATTGTCCATCTCACAGCACTAGGATTGGATCCGGGATGCTCTAATACCACTAAAGTGTAACACCCTTTTTTTTTTTTTTCAAAAGTGTCATGACCTGAATCCCCGTCATGACCCAAATGGCAAATCCGAACCGGAGCCCGTTTACTCCGACCGTTTTCATTTATCTTATCAAAAACATTTTATTTATGTCATTTTTTTTAGAGTTTCAAATACACGGAAACTGTTTCAAATGGTAGGCCCATAAACATTTACTTTTGTGCAATACGTTTACAAAATGAAAACATGCCTTGACAAATGATATATACAAAACAATAGTTCAGAGGATTAACTCTCTTTTGTTCACAAAATGTCACACGTCAAAAGAATGTTATGCATACAGGGGTATATACTCTACGCCTACAACTTTCTCTATGACTCTGAGCTTCTTGATCTTGCTTTCTTTCTTGTTTACTCGAAACCTACACATAGGTAAAAACAACACGCTAAGCATTTTCATGCTTAGTGGTTCTATATAGTTCTATTCAAATTTTCAGTTTAACATGACATGCATGTGTCAGAAAATCATGCCTCTTATATCAAACTATACTTATGCTTATTCATTTTCACATGCTTTCACTTTACAAATCCCTAATCATATCAAAATGTGCATTTTCACATGCTTTCACTTTACAAATCATTGATCATATCAAAACGTGCATTTTCACATGCAACCAATTTATTTAACTCCAAATCACGATTCAAACATATACTCCCAAGGATGTATTTAGTTTACAAATCCCATTTATACTTCATCAAAGTTTGTTATTTCATTTGTCTATACACCCACACCATGACAGATCTGCCCTATGAATCCCGTCCTTTTTGTCATTCTGTAATGTGCTTACACATTTAACAATTTTGGTCTCCCATCATGACGGATGTCGATTGGTGCATCCCGCCAAGTGGTCATTTAAAAATGCCATACGCCATCATGACGGATGTCGATTGGTGCATCCCACCAAGTGGGACATTTTAACAATGCCATACACCATCATGACAGATGGCCGACGTGCATCCCGCCATGTGACATTGAACAATTTCGAGTCATTTCATGACTGGATGTCACTGCGCATCCCGCCATGTTGGTCGTTCGGTATATCAATTCAATTCAAGATTTCAAGAATTGACCAATTCGTTTACAATTCAATTATTCACTCACATGCAATTAATTGTCAAACATTTCAAATATCACATTTTCAAATCCATATGCACTTTCGTAATATCATTTCAAGGATATACTCATTCCATATACTCATTTCAAGTATTTAGTAATTACCAAACACTTGAAATATGAATAAAATTTCTATGGAAAAAAAGAACTACTTGAATCTTAATAGAGGTCCCGAAGAACTAACAAAAGCCGTTTGGCTTCTCGCTTTCTCTCTTTCTTTCTCGATCTCTTGGGCCCCAGTTAGGTGATCTTCACCAAATTTCTAGTCAAACATAATTACACCACTTTGTTGCAAACAATTATCACACGTCGCCTACGGCATGTGGTACAATGCGTTTTTTCACTTAGTTTCATTCTATTTGAACCCCTATTAAACCTTTATTAGGGTCACTAAAACAACCTGTACAACATGAGACTTAATAAAGGTAAGGGTACAAAATCAAGGCTACTGAAACATCGATACCTATCATTAATCGGTCTCACTATTTGGTTTCATCTAATGGGTACCCACCCACTTTCATCACCGGGTACTAATGTGTGGGTTCCACTTGAAATGGCGTGATTTTACCATTTCTCACCCACAAAACTCAAATAACTTCATCCAAACTCATGTATCTCATAATCCACCATGGAATCCTACCTAAACCACTCCAATAATGGGTTAGAATCAATAAAAACCTCTTTTCCCCAAGTTAGGGTTTTTCCCCAAAATCAAAATCACAAAAGGGGAAAGTTAGGGTTTTGTTTTCTTACCTTAGCCTCTTCAAATCTTCACTTCTAAGTTACTTGATCACAAAGGAGCAAGAAAATGGGAAGAAACCAACCAAAACTTGATCTTCTTCAAGCCCTAGCTCTTCTCCCCTTTTCTCCTATCTTTCTCTCCCAAAAATGGGATTTGCTCAAAATGAGCTTCCTGGACCAAAATTTGGTCTTTAAACCCCATTTAAGTGTAAGGCCATGTTTGGCCTTCCACACTTAGTCTCATTTCTCATTTGTGGCATTTAAGTCTCCTATCATTCCCATTAACATACCACTTAACATTTAAAACAATTTAGTATTTAAGCTCATTTTCATTTATGTCCTTATTTCACAAATTCCTAAATTCTGTCTTTTCACTAAGAATTTTGGGTCTCGATCATTTAATCACTAGCATATATCATTCAATCATATACTCACTTTCATCATAACATTTAAACATTTTCATTTAATCATTTATCAATTCCTGCAACCTCTATTTATTCGGATTATAACTCCTAAACATATAATAAAATTATTATAAAAATTCTAGGGTATTTTTGGGGCGTTACAATTTTCCATAAAACGTTATCAATAGCATAGCTAGGCCCTTAACATGCCAACTGGGTTAATTAGGTTGATTACTACACAGAAAGTGCTCAAAACCTGTAGTGTTAAGGGTATAAAATAGCACTATTTGGGTAGTAATCAAGTTCATTGGGCCATAAGTGGAGGTGATAGAAAGCGGTCTGGCATACGTATTTATTTTACCTCCGAGTCGGGAAAAGGATTATATAATGTTTTCCCCATGTGTCAATGTCGAGAGGTACGTGTTGCACCCATCACATGTAGTCTCTTTCGAGATGATTGGAGCTTAGACTAGATTTGACGATGGAAGAGGGAGCCAATAGAGATCTTGGTCGGTAGCTGAAAGAGTCACAAAAAAGCGAATCCCATTGGTAAAGTTCAGAGAAACAACAAGACTGAGGAAGCCACGGGAAAGCGAAGAAGAGGCAGAACAATACCTCATGTTCAATGAAAATTTCAGAAAAAATTCTTTTAAGAGAGAGAGCACGCCTTGAAAAATACCTTTGATAGTTTTATAATAAAATTAGGCAAAAATAAATTAAATGGATTTTTTCACGTTTAAAATGGTCGAAACAAAATGATACAAACTCGAAAATTTTACAGATCCAAATAAATTTGTAAATATGTCAAATAGACCTATGATCATAAAATATATGTAAATGTTAAAATGAAAATGAAATGAAATGAAGTGAAATGAAAGTGAAATGAAGCTTTAAAGTGAGAAAAAATGAGAAAATGAGAATTAGTGTGTAAAGCAACACGCTTAGTGAAGGATTTGAGCTAAAAGACCCATTATTAGTCTTGAGAGACATTTCATTCCTCCGCCTTCATCTCTCAACTCTCTCACGCACGAACTCCTCTCTCAAACCCTCATCTCCCACACATTCCATTTTGAGAACCGAAAATAAGTGGAAATCGTCTCATTCTTCCAGTCGTTCATCTCTTGTCTAAGCCCTAATCGATTCACACCTAAACCGACAAAACGTAGGCTGATCTATGTGAACATTTCTGCCAGTCACAAAAAAACGAGGGCTTTGTCCCTTCTTGCAAGGGAAGTGTAACGCTAGTCTAGATGCATGGAAAAACTAGAGTATTAGGGTAGAAATCAACCCTAATTGGAAACCCTAGAATGGCCAACTGATATTTCCCTGTTTTTGCTGTGTTTGTGTTGGAATAGGAGTTGAAGAAGATAAAGCTTGAGTTAAGATCAAGACTAAAAGGAAAAGAGACCGTGAACCGACGTTTACCTGCTTCTTCTTACCTCTCCTATTTCAAGTTTTATGTTATTCCAAAACAAATCTGCATTGTTCTTATATGAACATGAATGTGTGCCTGCTGTCCCAAAATGAGATGTTTTATGGTGTAAAGTGATTTCAATGCATCATCAAGAAATTGCATGTGTTCTATTAAGAACAAGAATGGACCACTTTTCAGGTTGGCCAATTGTTTCTAAGTGGACTAAACATGAAAAAGAGGAAAAGAAACGAAACAGAGACAATGAAATTTTCAGAACCTCATGGTAAATTTGTAGGGCCTCGCGAAATTTCCTGCAGCCCTAAGACCAAATTGTACCAAACTTCACCCACATAATCTTTTTCATCAATCCGACTGCATGCCTGACTCTACTGAAGAACTTCGAGTCCAAAATCTAACCATATGCCATTAAATGGAAATTGTATCTCATATATTTTCTAAAAATTTGATTGTAGCACCAAGTGTACTAATTACTTGGTTGTGTTGGTGTTTAAGTTGAGTTTTCCTTTCTCAAATCCCCTTAAATTTAAGTGACATGTGAACATCATAACCAAATAGGATTAAAAATAAGAATAACAAGGCTACAAAATGTTAGATTTTCTAAGAAAGGAAGAATGTATGGAAAGGGAGTCGGGTTGAAAGTAAACACAGATAGAACTCCTAAGAATACGGAGCTAATAATATGATTGGTAATTATATTGGAATGAGGGCAGCCCGAGGAAGGCATGGGTGATCTGAGTTAAGAGGATTCAGAATCAGTCTGTAAGTTTTTGGTTTGTTCTCGACTCTCTCAGCATTTTCCCATTTGGAGTTTGTTCTCCACTTCTCTTTCTAATTCAGTGTGTGAATGATTACAAAATAATTTAACGATTAAAATGATTTATAAGAAAAAGCGTATTGATTTGTTTTAATTGATTTGAGGAAATTGATTATGAAATGATTTGCATATGAAAAAAATTGCATCAGTATTGAAAATGAATTGTTTGTTTAAATGTCCATACTATACTATATTTTCCACTGAATAAACCCAGACACCTATGTATGAAATATTCACTATTAATTAGAGTTGGAATGGAATTACGTTATCTGGCAGGTCAAATTAGCGGTATACGAAACGAACGTAATGATGTGTACTCCGATCCGTAGCCCGGTAGGCAGTATGATGATGTTCCCGCAGTGATTTTTAACAACCGTCAGCCATTGGCAGAACAGTGCTATGTTATAAAACAAAATGTTTTATACCTGCCCTCACAACCTGACGGAGAGGCGTACGGTGATTGATATCTTATTACACCAAAACGCCATGGGTTAAGTCGTTTAAGAAAATTGAAATGATAAGAAAATTGTGAAATGCATGATTAGTGTTTTGAATGATTTTATTACATATGATGCATAGTGAAATGATTAATAAGCGTAATAAATTTATATGAAATGAATATATATATATATATATATATATATATACTATATCTATATCTCTCTCTTCTATCTATATATATATATCTCATATATTATGACCCATTTGATCATTCAAAGTTAAAAAACATTGTTTAGAAAAATTGCATGATTTGTATTACTTAAAATGGAAGAGAACTATATAGAACCATTAAGCTTGAAATGCTTATACATTGTTTTATCCTCCTTGCAGACACTTGAGAAACAGTACAAGGCAAGCTGCGAGATTCGAGTCATCGTCAAGCCACCGCGGAGGATAAAGTAAAAGCTCAATCATATGCATACATGAATTTTATTTAACTATTTTGTATTGAAATTATAATTCCAAAGTGAACTACGATTTTGTTTTTTTGTAAATGTTTTGATATTGAAATGGCTATAATCATCATTAACTATCAAGGTGGAAATGGACCAATTGGGTATATAATATATAGAATGAAAGAAAAAAAACAAAAAACAAAAATGCATTTGCTAAGACAAATGATGGGCTCCTTTAAGTTAAATGATGTTTACGTATATATGTTCATAAGGTTAATTATCACTGTACAAATGACATTTGAAATACTATCTTAAATGAAATTTGCAGGTGGATTTGAGCGGTATCAAGCCGCAGTAGCATAGAGCTCTGATGTTAACGTATTTGTATTTGTATTATGAGTAACTGAATCTAAGTAAAAAATCTGTAGCCCTTGAAGCGGATAGCTACATGAGCGATACTACGAGCGAACATAATGATGTATTTTCCGTCCAGTAGCCAGGCGTATCTATAAGTGTTCACAATTTGATTTTTTAATAACAGTCTGCTCCGAATGAGGCAAATCTTGTGTTATAAAACAAAATGTTTTTATACCAACCTATAGCCTAGCGGGACCATGTCGGTGATTCCGTTATCATTTTCACCGAAAGTATAGGTTAAATTCGTTTTAGGGCAAATTGAAATGATAATAAAATTGTGAAATGCATGATTTGTGTTTTGAATGATTTATTGCATATGAAAATGCATATTTGGAATGATCAATAAGACTTTTAAATGAATGTATATGAAATGAATATATGTATTGTATTGCATTAGTCATTAAGGATTCAAAAGCTTTCATGTTGAAAAAATTGCATGGTTGTATTAAACTAAAATAGAAGAGAGAACTATATGAACCACTAAATGAAAATCTTAGCGCATCCTGTTTGTATCATCTAAGCGGTCTTGAGAGCAGTGCGAGGGCGTAGGCCAGCGATGTCAGTCATTGTCAAGTCACACGGAGATAAGTAAAAACTTCCCGATCACATGCTAACATGAAATTATTCGACTCATTTTGTTCAAACACTATTATGAAAATTAAACTCTGGTTATATTTTGTAAATATTTGGATATTGAAAATGGCTAAATAATAACACCATTGTATAAAATTGGAAATGGACCAAAATGGGCATGAAATGCCACATCGAATGAAAAAAGAGTTTTGTGATGAAATGATAGGCTCCTTTATGTTAAAGTGGTATATATATATATATATATATATATATATATATATATATATATATATATATATATATGTATCATAATATATATATATATATATATATATATATATATATATATATATATATGTATGTATAATATGTATGTATATTTGAAATGTGTTTAGAAAAGTAATTGTATTTTGATTATTGACCGAAAAACAAAAAAGCAGGACCACATCCCAGATGCGGATTAAAGCCCACTCGGGTGAATTAAGTGCAATGATCGAGCCGTCATATTTTAGTAGTATCGAGCAGGTTTAGAGCGGTTCTATAAAATGATTTTTTTAAATTGTTTGTGCATTCACATTTCATACTGCATGAATCATAGTGACTTTGATACGAACTTGTCGGTCTTAATAGGATAAGCCTAGAAAGTTCAGGCCCCAATAAGGTTCAACCCATTCCTATCTGTTTGTCTTTGCCATTAAGTTTTGGTAGTTTATCAGAAGGGTAGTGATATGATATCTTGGTGACAAATCCGCTAGAGCATAGTGTCATTGTGAATAGAGTTTACAGAGATTGTCCCATCAGAATATGAAAGTATTGATTACTACCCAAACAGTGTTGTTTTACACTCTTATTACTATAGGTTTTAAGCACTTTTTGCGTAGTAATCAACCTAATTAACCTGGTTGGTATGTTAAGGACCTAGCTATGCTACTGATCTTATTTTATGGCGAATTTTGTAGTTTTCACAAGCCGGGTTATGCGAGGTTAGAATTCGACTCAATCACCCGAAAAATTGAGTTGGAAATTAGAGTTGTGAATAAAAAATTGGAAAGAGAAGCGTGTAGAAGAAGCGAAACCTTGGCAATTTTGCGAAATTGCGAATTTAAACCCACTGCCCGAAATTCATGAGTTAAACAAACTAGTACACTCTGCCAGCCCATACACACCACTCTTCCCGAATTTGGCCCTATGTAATAGTGTTTCTCTTTTGATATTTTGGTAAATTGTATATTCAGTATGGCATATATGCCAGAGACAAGACTTTGCAATGATTGATTCATCGAAATTGGAATAGCTTCCTAGAGAAGCCTTGTTTTTTTTCTCTTTGCATTTTCTTTAATTTTCCTTGAAGGCTCTCACCTAAGCTCAGCTTCTTCAGGATGTCTTCCCGGAAGGATGAGTGGCTAAACTCCCATCTTCATGAAGTAAGAGACTCGTGAGGAACACTGTAGTAACTTTCGGGAGCTCCCAGATCAGTCGAAGGAGAGTAGCGGATTCCCTTGCTGCAATGCGAAAAGACCCCGAGAACCCCTCTCATTTGTCTCAGACAAGCCTAGTCACCTAACACTTCAAGGGAATTCTTTCCATATTTTTACATCACTTTGGTTATGATTTCAACTACCAAACTCTTTCTTTTATAACAACCCAAAATCCAAAATGAAATCACCAGTTCAAATATCACTGTGCGTCATTTACACTAAGAAAACCCATCCCTATGGACGATCCTAGAACCACTGTGCTATAGTACTATGCTACGCCAATGTCGAGGTGTTGATTTTCATCTTAATAAATTGAAGTACCTACCCAGACTGCACATATGCCCACGAATCAAAATAAGTGGACCTCTTTCCGGGGATGGTGCCTTAGTCACGAATAGTTTTGAACACTTGTGATCCTCATCACAAGTTCTGAAGTCAATTCTTTTCTATTTTTCATTCTTTAGCGGTTTAATGCTGATTTATGACATTCATTATCGCTGGTCATCTTTTTATTTTCCATATGACACTACAACCTTGTTGGTAGATTTTCTTGTTTCTTGTTAGGCGTTGTCACATTTTCATGTAGGGTTTATGTTCAGTGGTTTAGGGAATTGAGTGGGTGGTTAAGTCGGTATCCCACAGAATACTTGAAGCTGAATCCTAGAGTGAGCACAGATTTTGATCGATGGAACCCCACGTGAAGCGAGTCGAGAAGAAGTGGAGGAACCTGTGCATTTAGGTCATGAGGGACCACATACACCCTCCACAACTAAGTGCACCATCACATGTACCTCGAATGAAATGGTTGTTAGGCTATCTATCATTGGTGCCCTCCTTCCCCACTTTTCATGGTGTGGAGTGAGAACCCCATCCCCATCATCAAGGAATTTGAGGAGGTTTACAACACCTTGAGGAGGATCGACCTGATGGACTTAATGAGACTTAAGCTTTTTCCTTTCACATTGATGGATAAAGCAAAAGATTTGGCTTCAAACTCCACAAGCCCAAGGACCGTAAACCTGAATGAATGCAAGTTGAGTTCTTAAAGAAATTTTCTTCACTCCGCAAAATAAGCGATCCCCGAAGAGGCAAATCTCACCACCAACTCTTCAGAATGAAAAATTCTATGCATCTTTGCAGGAAAGATATATGGAAGCACTCGATGCTGTCCTCATGGGTTTGGCCTGCCATTTGCTAGTCATCTATTTTTGCTGGAAGTGATGCATTTATCTTCACAATGATTCTTTGGAGACCATGTGTGGAGAGATTTCTTGAGCAAAATCGGAGGAGGCTTTAGTTTCTGGGGTATGTAGTGCGAAGCTTCCAGGGGTTAGGATGGTGAGCTGGCCTAAGGGAAATGGAAAGAATGAGTAGCCAACCCACAAGCCCTACAGGTGGCATGTTCCGCCCGGAGGACTTGAACCTGAGCCAGACTTTCAACCTTGGCTAGAAGGTTGGAAGCTGAAATAGAAAACCACCATGAGGTGTAGCAGTAGTGAGACTCCTATGCCAAACAAGCCATGTTTTTTCAATCAGTCTACTGAACATCTAGGAGAGCCATGCCCATTGTTCCAGCAGTAGAGGGAGATGCTGGTGCAGACAAGCCCTGATGTTGTTGTTCGATTCAAACCATCGACAGTGATCACCATATCGTGACACTACAACCACAGCTAGAGAAATCTACCCAGGCTTCTCTCTAGAGTCGAGAGCCCCCTTGATGTGCACCTCATGTCCTCCATGGTATGCTTTAACTTCTCGGCCATCCACGACCGATTCGACTTCTACAATTGAACAAACCATCTTAAATTTGAGCAAAGTGGTAGGTAAATTTATACGAGGAGCGGGAAAATGAAGCAAATGCAGAAAATGAGAGAATTGATACCATGGAGCACTTTCATAAAGTGCATGGGCTTTAGAGAAAAATTTATAAGGTGCAAATAGCTTACTGATATTCAATTTCAGGCTAACCAACCCGACAAGTCTTGAGAAAGAGGCGAATTTCCTTCGCCTCTATGACTAAACCACTGAGGTTCATGAAATAGCCTTTGCCGGTGAACTACTCCCAAAGATAAATGGAAGTGAAGCGTCATCCATACTACGAAGTGGGCGATAAACAAGTTAGGTGACAAATGCAAAAACCCCGCCAGAGGCCTAAAGAAAGAAAGATGGGAACCTGCAAAGGTATAATTAAAGAAGATATAATAGAAGAAAGAGCATGCCCCTTTCAATTTTCTCGAGCAAGTAGAAAGGTGAACAACAAAAATTTGAATTCTAGAAGTGTTAAGAATGGGTGAAGGTTAACATTCCTCTTTTAGATATGATTAAAGCAAGAGTCGACGTATGCCCAAAGGATTCTTAGACTTGTGCATTGTAAAAGAAGGGTTGAGTATCAATGAGAAAGCCTTCTTGACATACTTGGGTTAGTGCCATCATCTAATTAAAACCCGAGTGAAATACGGGCAGGGTTGTCCTACCATCTCGGTGAATATTAGAGGAACTTGTGGAGGCATTATTGGACTTGGGGCTGGGTAATCGACGTATACCTGCTGAGTTTACAAGAAGTTGGGGCTGGGAGAATTGAAATCTACCACCATCACCCTGTCTTTAGCAAACAGGTCAGTCAAAATTCCCAAGGGCACTATTGAAGATGTCTTGGTGCGGTGGGCTAAATTACATTACCCAGTGGACCGTTGTCCTTGACCTTAGAACCCGGTTGCTGTAAGAGACGATTATGCCACCCATCAATCATGGAGGCCATTCTTGGCTGCCTCAAAAGTGATTATTAATTTCGAAATGGAGTTATGCAGCGTTTTAGAGACATGACGTGAACTCAGCATTTTCCCGCCCAGGCAAAAGCACATGCACCGCAGTGGAGGAGGGTCAACGAGACATACGTTGACACCATTACGGATAAGCGGTCTTAGATGCAGACTCTGAAAATTGATTGAGGAAGCGACCAAAAATTTTAGAAAATTTGTAGGAAGCCACACAGATTTATGTGCCGTTTATGGGCTTTAGAGAAGAAAAGAAGAAATCCTTCCCTTGTTGACTAGGGAGGATAGTGAAAAAGAAGGAAGCATAGAGCCCCAAAGAAAGCGACCTCAGAAGCCTCCACAATAGAATTAAAATATGCATATTTGGAAAAGGGTGACTAGTGTCCAGTTGTGATTTCTTCATTGCTAATGACTCTTAGGAGAGTAGTCTTGGACATCTCGGGAAATCTGGCTTGAGACCGTTGGATGGAAAATTTCCGTCCTAAAGAGTTAGTCCTTTGGTTTGCACTCATCCACATATATATGGAGGAGGAATCCAAACGATGAGACAACCATAGAAATTATTGATCCTCGTATTACTCTGAGGTAGTGCGCATAAGTTCTCAAATTACTTTGCGGTAGGCATTGTTACCACACATTCAGATAGTCACTGGGTGGTCAACCAGGTGGTGCCAAAGAAGTTAGGGGTGACCATTGTGCAAAATGAAAGAGGAGAGGATGTGCCTACCCGCCTTACCACAGGTTGGAGGGTATGCATAGACTACAAGAGACTAAATGAAGTGATAAGAAAGGACCACTTCTCTTTACCCTTCATCAATCAACTTCTTGAAATTTTGTTTTATTCTATTGCTTGGATAAGGTATTCGGGTATTTTCATATAGGGTGCGATAGAGGGACCGGGAAGACCACCTTCACTTGTCCATTTGGGATGTAAACTTACAGGAGAATGCCTTTTGGCCTCTACAATGCACCTGCCACATTCCAAAGATGTATGCTTAGCATTTTCAATGATATGGTGGAGCGCATTATGGAAGTTTATATGGATGATATCACCATATGGGGGTGCACAGGAGTGCTTGACCTTGAAGCGTCTTTGCATAGATGCATTGAAGAACTTGGTACTCAATTGGGAGAAATGTCATTTATGGTGGTCGAGGAATTGTCTGGGTGTGTTATCTCTAAAGGGTGAGGTTAATAAGGCCAAATTTGAGCTTATCTCCAAACTATCACCCCCCACAAATGTCAAGGCAGTAAGATAGTTCCTTGGCCATGCTGGCTTCTACATGAGGTTCATCAAAGATTTTTCAAAAATTGCAAAACCCCTTTATAAGTTGTTGGAAAAGGATACTAAATTTGCATGAGATCAAACTTGTCAAAAGAGCTTTGAAGAGCTCAAATCCCACCCGACCACTGCACCTATAGTGAGAGCACTTAACTGGTAGCAACCTTTTAAAGTCATATGTGGTGCCAGTGTTCTTGCTGGCAATGGTTTATGCCTTAGACAAATTTCGAGCATACTTGGTGGGGTAAGACATTGTTATTTTCATAGACCACTCTACTTTGAAGTTCCTTGACACACCCCCACCCCCTACTATCGTGGTGTCTTTAGCCACTCACGAAATCTAACCGTTACCTCAACAACTAGAAAATCGTGAAGCAGTCGTATTTCTTGCTTCAATCTACGTATAAAATTTTCTTTCTAAACTTATGATTTTATAAATTTCAGCGAAGCATAACAGCTGCATATGGACACTCAACTCCCAAATCATGTATACAATTTACACTATTTCAAATATGGCAACCAACAACATTCTTTCAAAGAGCCTCGAAGCTCATACATTTCTAAAACCACCTTATGTACATACATATATTCCTTAATACAAATTCAAAGTATTTCCTTACAAAATAGTATTAATACAACACAAATACGAAGTCGCGGGGAGAATCCTAAAGCGCTCCAGTCAGCGTGTATTGCACGGAAAATAGTTTTAAAACAGGAAAATAATGAGCTAAACTAGCTCAGTGAGTGTATGCTTTATAAAAGGATTTCTTTTTCTGAAAATATCTCAAAACGGTAAAACTCTCTTTACAAGATATTAATCAGAAATCTTGCTTGCTTTGTAAAAGTTTCTAAACTTTTCATGCCCTTGCTTAACTGCTTTGCTTTTTCTTTAAAGTTTCAAAACTTTTGATACTTGTTGGAAGTTTGAAACTTCAAAATCTGCCTTGCTTTCTTTACCTTGCTTTAAAAGTTTCCAAAACTTTTCATAAACCTCTTGCTTTAAAAGTTTATAAAACTTTTCTCGAACACGAATCTTTGGGCTCGGCCTTCAATTTTGAAATAAAAACGGGAGCCTGGGCTCAACCGTTTGATTTAAAATCTAGCGGGGCCTAGGCCGATCGTTGTTTGAAATAAGAAATGGGAGCCTAAGGCACCGGCCGTTTGTTTTAAAACAAACACGGGAGCACTGAGCTGCAGTTAATACCCAGTGGTTGAATTTTCAAGCGCCTCATTATTCTTATAAATCATCCAACCAGGCCTTTCTGTTTCTTTGTACCCTAGTGAACAAGGGAGCCTGGGCATCGACCGTGCCGGTGGAAGGACTTGGGTCCGCATCACCTAGGTGGAAGGGCCTTGGCCCACATCACCTTTTCCGGTAAATATGGTGGAATTGACCTAGGTCTCCATCACCATAATTTAGTTAGAGCTCTTAACCTTATATACTCCTGTACGTGCCACGGTCTCCTTTAAATGCCGCTGATGCCTGACCTCGTTTTCCGACCGGAGCAAAACTAAATGCATGTATGATATCCTAACTCACCCAGATGTCTGAGCCACCTCAGCCCAGGTTTGCTTGCTTAGAACTAGTGATTTTAGTTATACTGTTTTCCGCAAAATATTCTCTTACCTTTGCTTGCTTGCTCTTTGAAAATAGTTTACAATTCAAAACCATTTACTTACTTGCTCTTTGAAAAATAGTTTTACAATTCAAAACCATTGCTTTCTTTATGAAAACATGGTTTAATAATTCAAAACCATTGTTTGTTTACTTGCTCTTTGAATTATGGTTTTTCAAATTAAAACCATTTGCTTGCTTTAAAGATGGTTTGATAATTCAAAACCATTTGCTTGCCCTTTGAATTATGGTTTTACAACTCAAAACCAGTAAAATAATACACTAGTATTTGAGAAAAATAGGTTTAGAACACTCACCTCTTTGTTTCCCGAAACTTGACTGCTCCTACTTTCCTTTGGCACTAGCCTTACCTACACCTCCAACGAATACGACAGCGTATTAATAAACTGCGTATAGCGTAAAACTTAACGTACTTCACACGCAAGTCACTTTAGGGTCACACAACATTCATATAAATCCAAATGAACAAATTACCCTTGAGCACTAAAAAAACCCCTAACAAAAAAAACCACTCATTTTGGCCAACCTTTTTTCAACAATACTCTCTGGACTTTATTACCCAAAAATTATTCAAACGGTCTTCAAAAATTATGAAACTCTCCGCCTCAGTCCTTTATATATCAATGACATCTCTTTAAGTGCAATTTAAAATTCCTTCCTCTAGGCCCTCAACCACATAACACAGGATTCTGACATGTTTTTTGATGCCAGATTTGGTTAACTCACTTTGAATCACCTCTTGTTATCCTTGATTTTCTGGGATCTTAACTCCATAAATTGGAAATTTTTTCTTCACTCATTTGAAGCTATGGTTATAAGGTTTATTCTCCAATTGGAATCACCCAATTTGGTTCACCAAAACTCAAGTTATTGTATTTTATATCTAGATTACTCAAATTGGCAAAACAGAATCTGCACATAGCTCCACTTGGAAAATTTCTGGGAACTTTGGGGTTACAATTTGCATAAACTTCCTTCATCTAACTTATTCCCCTAGAAGTCTATTTTACCCATAATTTTGAATCACTCAATTTGGATGAGTGAAACTCCACTTATGGCCAAAACTTTCTAACAATACCAAAAGCAAGAAGGCATAATCAGTGAGCTACGAGCTCACCTTCAGTCCGTATTTGGGAGCCTTAGAGCTACAATTTGCTCTTGGTCCCTTCTATACATTTGTATCCCTATCTCTTATGGTTATTTACTAATTGAAATCAATTCATTTGGATGATTCTAACTTAATCTATAGCCAAAACAAAAACAGGGGTTTTACAAAAATTTTGACAACAATTCCTTTAAAAACCCAACATTCTCCTTGGTTTTTTACAACCAGTCCTCAAAACCGTATGCCTCAATAATCAACATGAAAGTCATTAAAACCTCCATAACACTTGTATTGGTGGTTTTGGAACTCATCTAACAAAACCCTAGGTAAATCTAAAAATTCTTCCTAAGGTCCACGATTCCTTCCCGAACCATAGAATTATGATGGCTTCCATGTTTATTCTTAACCAATTAAGTTTTTACCCTGGCTTCAAAAAATCAAGGGTTTGTGTGATCTTTCCACAAAACCTAGACAAGGCAACTATTCTCCAAACCAAAATATAGAATTCAAAATGCCCATGATTTTAAGGCCAAAAACATACCTTGGTTTGGTCTTCTTCTCCTGCTCCTTCTTCTTCCGCCTTCTTCCTTTTCTTTTCTCCCTTCTTCTCTCTCCACGTTTTGCCTAGCCTTTGGAGACAAAATGAGACTTTTTAGTTTGTCTATTCCCATTTTTATAGTCTCATATTTTACTTAATCATAAGTGGGTCATCCATCTTTCAAATTTGCACTTTAACTTTTTATTTATTTCTATTATGGCCCATCTCTACTCATTTATGATTTTTCATATCATACACCAATTACGATTTTAACCCATTGTTCTAATACAGAAATTCCGGGTTCTATAAATTATCAACAATATTTTCATCTTTAATAATAACTCCCCAAAAATATTACAAGTTCATGGTGCTCTTATAGCCTACGATTAAAATATCTTGTACACTCTCTCTAAGGCGAGATTTACATTCCTCCTAACCAAGTAAGATAATAAGGCAAGGCTTATCAGATGGGTTCTCTACTCCAGGAATTTAATCTTCAGATCAAAGACAAGAAAGGGGTAGAGAATGTAGTGGCAGATCACCTCTTCAGACTAACCATAGCCCACAAACACACACAGTCCTCCGATTGATGATGAATTCACGAGAATCACTACTACTTGTAGAAAGTGCTCCATGGTATGCTCATATTGCTAATTTCTTAGTGACAAAGGAGGTCCCAGCTGAATGGAAGGCACAAGATAAGAAATACTTCTTAGCCAAAATTCATTCCTATTATTGGGAGGAACTATTTTTGTTTAAATACTATGCAGACCAAATCATTAGGAGGTGTGTGCCTGAAGGAGAACAACAAGGGATCCTCGGTCACTGCCACAAAAATGCCTTTGGAGGTTATTTCGCTTCGTAGAAGATAATTATGAAGGTGCTCCAATCTGGGTTCTATTGGCCTTCCCTCTTTAAGGATGCTCACAAGATGTGTCGAGGTTGCGATCGATGCCAAAGACTCGGGAAGCTTTCTTGCCATCATATGATGCCCTTAAACCCAATCTTAGTAGTTGCCTTATTTGATGTTTAGGGCATTGATTTCATGGGACCATTTCGTACGTCTTTCGGATATTCGTACATCTTGGTGGGGGTTGATTACGTGCCCAAATGGGTTGAGCAATTCCTATGAACGATCACAAGGTGGTGCGAGTTTTGAAGAGAATATCTTCTCGATTTGAGATTACTACGACCATAATTAGTGATGGGGGTTCACATTTTTGCAACAAACCCTTTGAAACCCTCCTAGCTAAATATGGAGTGAAACATAAAGTGGTCACCCCTTACCATCCTTAGACCAGTGGACAAGTTGAGGCTTGTGGGAATCAATTTATCTTTGATGAAGGTAGTGAATTCAGCAGGAAGGGCCCGGTCCCTCGATGCATTGGATTTATTATGGGCATACAGGACAACCTTCAAGACAATTCTTGGGATGTCCCCCTATCGCCTGGTGTATGGTAAAGCATGCCACCTCCCTATGGAAATAGAATACAAGGCATGGTGGGTGATCAAGAAGCTAAATTTGGATTTAGAAAATGGAAGCCTGAGACGTTCCTTTACCTGATGAGTTAGAGAATTGCAATGTTTTCCTACCTAAATTCAAAAGTTGCAAGAGATCGAAAGAAATTTCCATAAAGGAGGTCAGAAGTGTTGCTCTCACGATTCCAAAGCTTCACGGTTTTCCCGGAAAACTCAGAGTGAAGTGGTTGGTCCCTTCATTATCCATGAGTCTACACAATAGATTAGAGGCGATTAGGTGCTATTTCAGACAACCAACTATTCAAGTGAATGGCGAAGACTTAAGCCATATGCGATTCCTTCACTAGACAAGGAGGAACTTTCCCTCCTAGAGCCTCTAAATGTTTAAGGAGTTGGTTTGCATGGACTCTGTATCTCCGGAGACTGCAAAGTCCATTGCTTTTTGTTTGATATTTTATTTTATTCTATTTTATTTTATTTTTATTTATTTTCCCTCGTCTTTTCCTTAATTTAACCTTAAATGTAGATTGATTTTTCATTTTCCCGTGTTTTTACTTGATACTGTTGTGTTGCAAGAATTGCTCAATTACTTAAGGAGGGTGGTGCAGTAGAAATTTTTTAGAAAGCATATCATTTTTGCAACCCATGCGAAATTTCGCAACCTGTTCTATTCATTGAAGTGCAAAAACACCCTCAACTGTTCAATGAAGGTATTTTCAAGGAAAAAAAATTCTTTTAAGGAGGGGAGAGTTGTAACTCCTTGAAAATACCTGAAAAATTTTATAACATGATCAGGGTGTGAAATAAATTAAATTATATTTTTTCGGAGTTTAAATGTTCAAAGAAAGCAATGATAAAAACTTGAAAATTTTCTGAAGCCAAATAAATTTGGTAAAAATGTCAAATGAGGACCTAAGGGTCGTAAATGAGTAATATAAGTGCCAAAGTATAAATGAGATGAAATGAAGAGGAAATGAAGCTTTAAAATGAAAAAAATGAGAAATGATAAATTACTGTGTAGCCAAACATGGCCTTTTTCATGTAATGGACAAAGACCAATTTTGGGTCTTTGAATCTGTAACCCATTTAGGCAAAGGGAGAGAGCTAGGGCACACAATGGTTGAGGAAGAAGAGAAGAACTTGAGTGATTTTCCTTCAGGATCAAAGTTTAGGTGGTTAAAAAGAAGAAGAAGAAAAAAGAAGTGAAGAGATTTGAGGTAAGTAAAACCCTAACCCCTCTTTTCTTGTGTGTTTGGGTTGGGAAAACCCCAAATTTGAATAAAGTGTTTTTATTAGTTTGCTCTAAGTTGTTTTGGTTGTTTGATTGGTTTGTGGTCCTCAAGCAGTATTGTATAAAGGAAATATTGGGTTTGGGGAGATCTTTGTCAAAAGTACTGAAACCGTGTTTTTGTTTAGTATCACTTATCGAGTGAGTGATTCAAATTTACGGGTAAACTAGACTTCTAGAAGGCAAATGTACTGAAATGAGGTGTATTCAGGGTTGGACCCCATTGGACCCAGAAATTCGTCAAAAGTGAGGCTCTGTTTTCGAATTGATTAGTTCGGATCACGATCTGATTTTGGTGTTTGGAAGCGATTCGGTATTCAGGTCATAACTTGGCCATCACTCATCCGAATTGAGTGATTCAAATTTCTTAATAAACTAGACTTCTAGTAGAACAAATATTCATGAAATAAGTGTATCAAAATTTGGACTCTATTGAACCCAAAAAATTCATCAAAATGAGGCATATCGATTCCTAAAAAGAATGATAAGAATGTCTAAGGATGAGGAAATGGAGAAAAATGAAAGGAACAATGTACCAGAAGGGAGTTAGGTAGAGATAAGACCTAAATAGAAACCTTAGAATACCCAACTACTATATGATTGTCATTTGTGATGGATTAGGGGATAACGAGGAGAAAAGCCCGAGTTGGAGGCCTAGGATCTGCGGGACAGAACTCGAAGGACGACAATCTTTTGGTTTGTTCTCCACTTCTATCTCTAATTCCAGTGCTTTGAAGATTACAAAAATGATTTCAGAATCTGATTGTAAAATGATTATAAGAAAAAACATATTTAATTTGCTTTAAACATTTAAGGCAATTGATTGTGAAATGATTTCAGATATGAAAATTGTATTATACGAAAAAATGAATTGTTTGTATAAATGTACATGCTACATTATATCAGATTTTGCTATGAATGATTTGAACGCCCTTAATAGAATGTTAACCGTTAAATTTGAGTTGAGGATAGATTGGTATACCAATAAGAGTCAAATTAGTAGTATTGCAAACGAACGTAATGATGTGTCACTCCGATCCGTAGCCCAACAGGACAGTATCAGTAGTGTTCACGAATTAATTTTTAATAACCAATCAGCAACCCAGCGGGACCGTACTGTGTTATAAAACAAAATGTTTTTATACCGGCCTGCAGCCCAGCGAGACAGTGTCGGTTATTCCGTTATCCTATGCACCGAAATCATAGGTTAAATTCTTTTAAGGGCAAATTGAAATGATAAGAATATTGTGAAATGCATGATTTGTGTTTTGAATGATTTATTGCATATGAAAGTGCATATTTGGAATGATCAATAAATTGTAAATGAATGTATATGAAATGAATATATGTATTGTATTGCATTGATCATTCAAAAAGGTTAAAAAGCATTGTTTACAAAAAATTACATGATTTATATTAAACAGAAATGGAAAAGAGAACTATATAGAACTACTAAGCATGAAAATGCTTAGCGCGTTGTTTTTATCATCGCCCAAATACTTGGACGTAGACCGCAGTGAATCAGAGTCATTGTCAAAGTCACACAGAGGATAAGTAAAGTTCTGTCACATGCATACATGAAATTATACGACTCATTTTGTACAAGCACCATTTTGAAAATTGAACTCTGATTATATTTTGTAAATAATTGGATACTGAAAACGGCTAATAATGTCGCATTGTATAAAGGTGGGAAATGGACCAAATGGGCATGAAATGCCACATTGAATGAAAAAAAAGTTTTGTGATCAAATGATTGGCCCCATTTAAGTTAAAGTGGTATTTACATATATATATATATATATATATATATATTCATTGAGTATTTGAAATGTGTTTAGAAAAGTAATTGTATTTGGATTATTCGAAACGATTCAAAAAAAAAAAAGAGCGAGGACCGCGTCCCCGGTCTGGTTTTAGCCTCCTGCCTGGGCCTCGCACGGGGTGGCTCTGCCAGTCACATTATGGATCTTGATTGCACTTTACTCAGCTTTGATTCAAAAGAACCAGTCTTCAGTTTGAATGAGAACAGTACAAAGAAATCAAGCAGCAGTGAAGAGAAGGCAAAAGAAATATAAACAAGTTTCGAAGGGTTATCCTTAAAGGAACTACCCAGACAATTAAAGTATGCTTTCTTAGAACCATAAAAAGCTAAACCTATGATTATATCAGCTGCGTTGAATGAGCTTGAAGAAAAGAAACTGCTAGAGATTCTCAGAAAGCACAAAGGATCTATTGTTTTGTCAGTAGAAGATTTGAAAGGAATTAGTCCTTCTATTTGCATGCATAAAATCCTCTTGGAGGAAAATTCAAACACCTCCATTGAACATCAAAGAAGACTGAATCCAGTAATGAAAGAAGTTGTCAAAAAAGAAGTTCTGAAATGGTTGAATGCAGGCTTTATATATGCAATCTCATACAACCCTTGGGTAAGCTTAGATCATGTGGTTCCTAAGAAGGGTGGATTCACTGTGATCAGAAATGAGAAGAATGAATTGATTCCTGTAAGAACTATGATAGGATGAAGGGCGTGCATTGACTACAGAAAATTGAACATTGCAACCATAAAGGATCACTTTCCTTTGCCCTTTATTGATCAAATGTTGGACAGGTTAGCAGGACACCCACATTTATGTTTTCTTGATGAACATTCTGGATATAACCAGATTGGCATAGCCCCTAAGGACCAATAGAAGACTACATTTATGACACACCCCCACCCCCTTACCAATAAGTGTGTGCTGCCACCCACGTAAATTCCCAACCTGCTACCTCTAACGACACAGAAATCCCCGTGAAGCAAAGCTCGATTGCTTGCTTAAACCTCGTATAAAATTTTTCTTTACTTTTCTAACTTGTGATTTGTAAAATCTAGCAAATGCAAGAAACCTCTAAGAAGACGATCATGCAGATAGGACATATTCCAAATCCTATATACACAATTTACACTTTATCCAAATATGGCAACCAACAATATTCTCTACATTTTCACAAAACTACACTATGTACATACATATGTCCCAATATACAATTTCAAAGTATTTCCTTACAAAATATTCTTAATTACAACACTTGCACAAATGTCAGGAGAATCCTAATCATCTAACGTCCGGGAGGCCCTCAGACCGTGGAAAATAGTTTTTAAAATACAAAATAATGAGCTAAACGAGCTCAGTGAGTGTATGCTTTATAAAATGTTTTGCTTTTCCGAAAAACATCTCAAAACTGTAAAACTTTCTTTTACAATTATTTTCCAGAAGCCTTGCTTGCTTGTTTCTAAAACTTTCTCAGATTGTTGCTTTAAAAGTTTATAAAACTTTTAATACTTGCTTGCTTTGCTTTGCTTTTCTTTAAAAGCTTATAAAACTTTTCTCAATTATCTTGCTTGCTTGCTTTACCTTGCTTTGCTTAAAAAGTTTATAAAACATTTTATAAACCTCTTGCTTTAAAAATGTATAAAACATTTCTCAAACCTCTTACTTTAAAAAGTTTCCAAAACTTTTTATAAACACGGGAGCCTGGGCTCAACCGCTCGTTTTGAAATAAAAACGGAAGCCTGGGCTCAACCGTTTGCTTTTAAATCTCTACGGGAGCCTGGGCTCAACCGTGCATCAAATCTCTACGGGAGCTTGGGCTCAACCATGCACCAATGGTCGATTTTTGAAACTGTATAAACATGCTTATAAAACATCAACCATTGGAGGCCTATACTTGCTTATCAAAATTCTAGTGAACACGGAGCCCTGCCGTGTGGTAAGGACCTCGTGTCCCTTATCACTCAGTGGAAGTGGCCTCGCGCAAGTCACCTTTTTTTTTCAGAATATGGTGGAATCGACCAAGGTTCCATCACCATAATTCTAGTTAGAGCTCTTAACCTTATATACTCCGCACGCGTCACTCGCCTCCCTTTAAATGCCATGATGCATGACCCACGTTGCCGACCGTGCAAAACCAAAATGCATGTATGATATCCTAACTCCAATCGTGCACGTATGGAATACCTCCTCGACCTGGGCTTGCTTGCTTGTAACTAGGATTTTAGTTAGGCCTCGTTTTCACAAATACCTCTTTTGCTTGCTTGCTTGCGCTGTTCTTGAAAAATGTTTACAATTTAAAACCATTGCTTGCTTGCTTTCTTGAAAAATGGTTTAATAATTCAAAACCATTTGCTTATTTGCTTGCTTGCTTGAAAAATGGTTTAATAATTCAAAACCATTTGCTTACTTGCTTGCTTGCTTGCAAAATGGTTTAATAATTCAAAACCATTTGCTTACTTGCTTGCTTGAAAATTGGTTTTACAACTCAAACCAGAAATACCAAAGGTAAAACAAATTTTATAATAATAATACACTAGTATTTGAGAGAAAAATAGGTTGAACATCACCCTTTTCTACTTACTAAACTTGAGCACAATTCCACAATTTCCCGCCTTTGCTTTTCGCCTACACACTCAAACGAATACGGCGAAATATTAATCTCCTATGTAATCGCATAATCTTAACGTACTTCCTAGCACTTATTCATACTCAATTCGCTTCGCCGAGGCCGCGAGGTACGCTACGTTTTTCGTCGAGTTCCAATCTTATTTGAACCTCTCTTAATCATTTAATAAGGTTCCCATACTAACGGTGTATGAATTTGAGCTTAAATACGCAAAACTACACAATCTGGGCATTTTGGGGCACACCGCACGGCACTCCGACTGCACGCACAAGCCAGAGCCCTGGTTAGTGTACTCGGGCATCGCTTGGGACCCAGACCGTACAAAGCTGGAGCCAAAGTACTGTGTACAACCCTGCACTGCACGCATACCGAACTTTGCCCATAAATGTTTCTTTTGCCACTTTTGATACCAATTCTCTTTATACAACTTCTCCATTCCTTAATACCTCAAAAATTGACATGGAATTCATCTAAAAACAACTTCACAACACTTGAATTGGTGATTTGGAACTCATACCACGAACCACATTGAAAATCCAAGAACTTTTATGAACTTAACGAGGTCCACCAATTCTTCTAAAAACCATATATTTATGATGATTCAATATTTATTTTACACCAATTGAGGTTTACCCACATAGCTTAACAAATCAAGGGTTTGGGTGATCTTCCCACAAAACCCTAGACAAAGGAGGAACAATTCTCCAAACCAAAACCCTAGGAATCCAAAATACCCAATTTAAACATGATTTCAAGACAAAACATACCTTGGTTTTGGTCTTCTTCTTCTCCTTCTCCTTCTTCTTCCTCTTCTTTTCTCCCTTCTTGCTCTTTTCTCTCCTCTCCCACGGGTGCCCTAGCCAAATAGAGACAAATAGACTTTGTTTGTCTCAACTCTCCCCATACTCCCATTTTGACTTAATTATTGTAAGTCCTCCATCTCTCGAAATTGCAAATCAGTTTTTGTTATTTCTATTGGCCCATCTCTACTTTGATTATGACCTTAGTGCCATTAAGTCCTTCATCCTTTTAATTTTGCAAATCAACATTTTATTTCATATATAACTAGAAATACTACAATGTGACACTTGGTACTCATACGCCCTATAGTTACATATGCTATACCTTGGACCAGGCGTTACAATTTACATGTCTTTATGGAACCTTTGCTTTTAGAAGGATGCCATTTGGATTATGTAATGCTCCTACCACCTTTCATAGGTGTATGATGTTTATGTTCTTAGATTTAGTGGAAGAGGCTATGGAAATCTTTATGGATGACTTCTTAGTATATAGATCAATTTTGAGAACTGTTTAGAAAATTTGGAAATAGTACTTCATAGGTGCCAAGACAAAAATCTAGCTTTGAATTAAGAAAAATTTCATTTCATGGTAACAAAAGCGATTGTCTTAGGGTAGAAGATTTCTGCAGCTGGGTTAGAAGTGGACCAAGAAAAGGTTTCTATCATAAAAACTCTCTAGCCACCTACAACAGTTAAAGGGATAAGAAGTTTCCTGTGACATTGATTTGCGTTCAAACCCAGCGGGTGTTCTTAAATCAAACAATATTTATAACTTAACACCTCGTACTAGCGTAGCATAGCTACTATAGTGCAGTGGTTCTAGGATCGTCCACAGAGGTGGGTTTTCTTTGTGTAATTGACTGACAGTGAAGTTTAAACTAGTGAATTCATTTTGGATTTTGGGGTTGGATAAAAAGAGTGGGTTTTGATTGTAACGCCCTAAAAATACCCTAACAGTTTCAGAACATGTTTAGGGTATAAAATAAAGTAAATGAAAATTTTCCGGAATTTAAATCCTAAGAACGAAAAAAATATACAACCCAGAAATTTTATAGGAGCCAAATAAATTTAGTAAAAAAAAGTCAAATAGGACAAGGGTCTAAATGAGAGTGTATTGTTAAAATATGAATGAAATGAAAATGAATGTGAAATGAAGCTTTAAAATGGAATAATGAGAAATGGGAATTGGTGTAGACGAGCAAGGCCTTATGAAGGATTTTGGCAAGATTTGGTCTTGTAAAAGGGCATAACTCTCATTTGTGCATTTTTGGGTTTAGAGAGAAGAGACCACAATTGGAGAAGAAGGAGAAGCCATTGTTGGTGATTTCTTCTCCATGTAAACAAGAGATGAAGTGATCAGAAGGAGGAAGAAGAAAGAAAAGAGAAGAAGAGATTAAAGGTAAGAAAAACTAAACCCTAACCTCTTTTTCTTGTGTTTGGATTTGGGGGAAAACCCTAACATTATGTAAAGGTGATTTTGATTGGTTGTATATCAGTTTTGGGGTTGTGATGGGTTGAGTTTTGAAGTACTATATGGTTGATTGGTATTGGTTTGGATTGGTTTTGAGGAATGTTTGTAAAAGGGAAATGTTGGGTTTTCAAAGGAAATGTTGTCAAAAATTTGTCCAAACCCATGTTCTTGTTTTGGCTATAGATTAAGTTATAATCATCCAAATGAAGTGATTCTAATTGGTAAAAAACCATAAGAGATAGGATACAAATGTATAGAAGGGACCAGCAGAAAATTGTAGCACTAAGGCTCCCGAATATAGGCTTAAAGGTGAGTTTGGGTAGCTCAAGGGTATGCTCTTTTTTTGGTGTAGTTGTGGTGTTTTAGCCATAAGTTGAGTTTCACTCATCCAAATTGAGTGATTCAAAATTATGGGTAAACTAGACTTATAGGGGAATAATTTACTTGAAGGAAGTGTAATTAAATTGTAGCACCAAGGTTCCCAGAAATCTATCAAAGTGGAGCTATGTGCAGATTCTGTTTTGCAAATTAGAGTAGTCTAGATGTAATATGCAATAACTTGAGTTTTGGTGATCCAAATTGGATGATTCCAATTGGAGAAGAAACCTTAGAATAATAGCTTCAAATGTATGAAGGAACAATTACCAATTTATGGAGTTAAGACCTCATAAATCGAAAAAAACATTGGGTGATCCAGTGAGCTGGGCATATCGACTAGTTTGGCATTAAAATGCCATAACTTGAGTTTGGGTTATCCAAATGAGATTATTCCAATTCTTACTGAAAATAGAACTACTAGAATAACCGACTAATAAGTGATTGTAATTTTATTTGAATAGGGGCTGACGAGGAGGAAAGCTCGCATTGAAGTCGAGATTAGAGATAGGAATCAAGCGATGATTTTTGGTTTATTCTGAGCTCTCTCTCTCTGTTTCTAAAATATTTGAATAATTACGAAACGATTTGAATTTTGGAAATGATTGACAAGAAAGTGTATATTGATTTGTGTTTGAAATGATTTGTTTTAAGTGATTTGAGACAATTGCTTGTGAAACGAATTTGCATAAGAAAATTGCATAAATGTGAAAATGTTCTATTTGCATACAAATGTATATATATACTATTGTAAATTGTATTTAATGATTTTAATGCCCTTAAAAGAATGTTAACCGTTAGAATTCAAGTTAAGGATAAATTAGTATACCAATAAAAGTCGAACAAACATACTATTGTGGCATACCGATCCGTAGCCCAACGGGACAGTATGTTAGTGTACACAATAAAGTACATATATATATATATATATATATATATATATATATATATATATATATATATATATATATATATATATATATATATATATATATATATATATCGACCTATTGTGAGCCGTCTTTAGTAATTCATTATTTTGTGCACCGAAAGAATAAGTTAAATTCAATAAGGGCAAAATGATAATGAGATTGGAAAGTGCACAATTTGTGCTTTGAATGATTTTTTACGCTGTGAAAATGCATAGCTTGAGATATTGATGAATTGTAATTGATTTATTTAATAAATATATAGATACATATTGTCTTGCATTGGTCATTGAAATTAATACAAAAGCATTGTTTATAAATATTGCATATTCGATTTAAAATGAAATTAAGAGATAATAGAATTTATATATAACCATTTAAGCATGAAAATCATTTAGCGTGTTGTTTTTATCATTTCTTGTAGTCTGAGTGAATAGGTACAAAAGTGCTAAACCTGAGCCAGCGTCAAGCCATTTGGAGGAGAAGTAAAACTCCGCGCACGCGTGTATGAAATTGAATTGACTCATTTTATATAAAGTATCTTGTGAAAGTTAAACTCTGATTATATTTTATAAATATTCTTTATATTGAAAATTCTGATAAATTTTGTAAATGATGGTACAAATCATTGTTTTATAAATATTGCATATTTCGATTTAAAATGAAATTAAGAGATAATAGAACTGTATATAACCACTAAGCATGAAAATGTTTAGCATGTTGTTTTGCTCGCTGTATGATCACAAGGTGAATAGGTACAAAGTGAAGACCCGCACAAGCCGAGCCAGCGTCAAAGCCATTTGGAGGAAAAGTAAAACTACTGCGCAGCGTGTATGAAATTAAAGATCAAGTATTTCTATAGTATCTTGTGAAAGTTAAACTCTGATTCTATTTTATAAATATTCTTTATATTGAAAATTCTGATAAATTTTGTAAATGATGGTACAAATGTGGGAGTTATCTCAAAATGTTTAGCTTCCACAAAATTTTTAGTTTTCGTAAAAATGTTTAATGTATATTTTTACGTATACCAAATGAGTATTTGAAATATGTTTGGTATTGAAAATGTATTCACATTTGTATTGATTTTTTTTCCAAATGAAGGTAAGCCGTGTTCCCCATATACGGTTGGGATCCACCAATCGGGTCGAATTGGTCTGAAGCGGCCAGCCAGGATCTTCTGTAGGCCTAACTCATCACTGGACGAGACCAAATTTTCAATTTGGGTACAAACACTACCTCAACGGGTTTATTCGTTATATAGTTTTGTCCTAAAATTCTCATTCATTAAAAACACTGCTACATTGTAATCTGGGAGACAAGTTCGATCTAAACATGAAACAACACACTGGATTTTGTAAATTGACTACACCACAGGATTTAAAACAACCCCATGAAACAAAACGCTGATCATATAAGAGCTCTCGGAAGTCTGCTATTTTTGCCTTTTTTTTACATTATATAAAACAAGGAAAGTAAAATGACTCTAAATCTTATCTTCGACTCTGATCATATTCACACTCCTCTTCCTTCCTGCTGATAAGCCTCATTAATCTCAGATCCCACAAGTACCCGATTCATAAGAAGAAGCTGCCTCCATGGTTGGGGTCGCATTGCTAGCAACCCAAGACCCAACATGTGGGAAGCTCAGCTCAACCATTTCTGAAGCAACATCTAGGTTACCTCCAAGTACTTGCTGCTACTGGTTCATTCTCTGGTATTGCAGCTGCAGTTGGGTAATATATAGCTCTTCTTGTATTAGCACTGATGGTGGCTACTGGCGGGGAAAATTACGGACCATCCTTGTCCCTGGAAGAATTGGTTGATGCATTGACATGATCATCCCAGCATTTGTATGGATGGTCTGTAATTGCTGATTCTGCATGTTAGAAGCTGCATGACGAGGAAGAATAGATGAATGCATTGCCATCCTGCTAGTATTGGTATGGAGTATTGGCTGCTGTCTTCCCATGCTATCGATGATTGCCAAACCATTGCTCTGGACTGGAACTCCTCTCAGCAGTGATCTCTGTTGACTTTGTGCTAACATCATCTATGCCAGAGCAGCATCTGGAGAATTAGAAATTCCACCATGAAAGTGACCACTTCCATTCAAGCCCCAAACGTTGCTGCCAAGATTACTAAACTGATCCAAACTTCCAAGCCTGGGGAAGACATGTGCTCCTATGGACACAGAAGATGGACCCTCAATGTCCATGAAATTACCCAGATGCATCATGCCCGTATTAGCAGAGGCAGCAGGCACTCCTCTCATCATTAGCTGTTGCTGTTGCTGTTGCTGGCGCTGTCTCTGTTGCATCTGAAACTGTAGATGGACCCTATTCCTGATAAACTGATCCCAATAAAACTGCAAGGAACTGATGCGAGCAACATTGCCGAGCAGCGGGTTGGATGAATAATTGGCCAAGTTCTGCAGCTCTAACCGAATGTTTTCAGAAGGGAGCAAATTGGCTCCTCTATGAAAATTATGGGATGGAGCTTGCCTGGGGTTAAGAACTACTGCCATGCTACTGGTTACAGAACTAAGCATGTAAGGAGACTATTGCCTCAGGATCAGCGGTGGGGAAGGTGGCTGAACTGTCCCTGATGCTGAAGTAGCACCATTGATGCTGACACTCAGCTGTCGCAAGTGGCCACCAGATTGAAAATCCACTTGGAATGTTCATTGTCTAGGTTAGCAGTTTATGAGTTCAGCCGAGCTGATGGCAGTTAGTTTGCCTTGGATGAGGTTGGGGAAGGTGGCATAACTGTTCCAACTGCCGGAGCAGCACAAATACAAAATACTTGGTTGATTGCTAGGCCTGCTCCAGTAGGGCCAGGAGAAAGTCTATCTTCTCACCAGATAAAATGAATCCTTCACGCGCCATCTAGACATGAAGATCATATTATTTAATTAATGCTGATAAATCGATGATTTTTCATTTATATATGTTTTAAAAACATAAACCTACTTGTGAAACAAACTAAGCAGCAATTTGTCTATCACCATGCTTGCAAGGATATCACAACTGTGTACAATAAAAACCCGCATACATGATTTAGATTGTCGGCTTTGTTCAGAGCCCACATAGAGCAACTACAATAACATAAAAAAGACGGATTGCAATATTAAGCAGAATTGTACAATAATATAAATTTTTCTGGCATGGTATTGGATCATATTTTCAACTCCTTTTTCCAAATTATATATATTTATATAGATAGATACAGATATGGATTATTTATCTTAAACAAGGATATCTTAATGTATATCATTCTTTTATAATCCTACTTTACCAGGCATTGCCCATGTCCATCTTCTAATTCATTTCCATTGAAACATATGAGGCAACACAATGGAATATGAGTTTGCAATATGTTTATGTATAAGAAATCAAAATTAAGGGAAACAGAAGAGGGAAAAAAAAACCTTGTAACATCATCCAAAGCAACAAGGATAAAAAGAAGAGAGGATAAATCCCTTTTTAAAGCATAAATCTGAGATGGGGGAGAAATGTGTTTATCATGCTAAATTTATATGGCCTAATTCTGGAGTTCTGAGAAAGAGAAACTAGAGTCATGCTCAGTATTTGTAAATAACTATTGAATCATTCAAATTGGGAGAAAATCAGATTTGCATGCTTGATAAGAAAGATAGATATTGTTTAAAGCCTCATTTAAGAAATCAAACAGAATGTCACGATTCAAATATCATGAAAAAAAATGTAACTGAAAATGTCAAAGAACTCACTGTGCTTATGAATGTTGATTCCAAGGGTGAATCCGTAGCATCAATCTCTTTTCCTTGTCCATGAATAAGCCACCCTTCTACCATTCCCTCGTTGGGCTTCTTTGATAAGACCAGTTTGGTCTGAGTCTCACTAACATGAACAGAATCCTCTTTACCTGAGATGGGATAAAAAAACAGTTAGGAATGGGATAAAAACAGCTTGGAAGAGAAGGATTAGCAGCACTGAGGAAGAGAAGAATCTCCTTACATACCTTTATAGAAATGAGATGGACGAACAAAATTTAGCGTATGCATCTGTAAGGCATCATTTGTATTACCAGCTCTCAAGTTGTTATCCTTGGAATTTAAGTGGTAAGCTACCAATGAATACTTAAAATTTGGTTTCTTGTCCAAAAACTTGTCCACTTTTTGCTTCCTATTTTGCAGTGCATACTTGAATGAAGGAAACAGAACTATCAGAAATCTGCAAACAAAGAGAAGTGTCTGCACATCAGATGTAACTATATTTTGAATTGCACCTGTGTGTCGCCATTTTGATTTCTAAAAACCTATTAAGATTAGAATCATCTATAGCTCCTAAAGGTGATGCTGAGGAAGAACTCCCCGCTGTGCAGCTACTTGTTTCGACTGCATTCATATTTCTAGTGCTTGGAAGAGATTCGACTATATTCATGCTCAAGCCTAAAGGGTGGGAATCTAACTTACGCTTCCCAGGTACAGATGACTCTCTCAGCAATGAATCTCTATGACTAGAATTCACATTCACAGATGCACTCCCAAGAGTAGTAGAAACTACAGGCTTCTTCAAAGGTATCCTCTCATGTGTAACAGCCTTACTCAAATATTGTGCAACAGACTTACACATATCATTCAACTGGATTGAATTAGGTGAAACATTGGTCTTTGACAACGTGGGAGCTTGATGCATTTGTGATTTCTGGTAGTTATGTCCACTGTCTGATAGGTAAATGTTTCTACTTTCAGATTCTTGTTTCACTGGACATGCAAGTACTCTTGATTGCAACTTTGGGATACCTTTGAGACTCACCTGCTAAACACCCTTTGCTTTTGGAAAGGATTGCTTTTCTCCATCATCTCTTCTTTGCAGAATTTTTTCAGAATCACAACTCTGCTGTAATTGTTTCTCCATCTGCCATGTTTCTGGTGCAAGAATGGTTTCAGATTGGCTTCCTGAAAGCTGCTGCAGAGAAAATTCAACTGGCTCTGCCTTGGGTTTCTTGAGTATGGGTGCTTGGGCTTGTTTTCTGGATCTGCCCTTCTCATTGAGAACCAATGTACCCGGTTCTCTCAGACTGCTAGGTTGGATAATAACATATTCTTTTGGTAACACAGTCTCTTGCAAGATATTATCATCTCCTGAAAGAGGATTAGAGCTTGAGTGGATATTCTTCTGGGAATATGGTACTCCTCTATCTTGAAATGCTTGACTTGGGGGGGACTCATTGTTCTGAATATCACTAACTCCAAATGCAGGTGCACTACTGGACTCTGTGCCGGTTTCTAATGTATCAATCAGCTTCCTCTTTTTCGAGCTCCAGGGAATTCCCAAATTGAGCTGCCATACACATCGAGAATTGGTAAGCATTTCAATGAAATTTTTATTATGCTAGCTTAGAAAGATATGAACCATTCAGGAATTGTTAACTACTAGAACAATCTAGAGACTAAAGCTAATCAGAACAAAAAAAAAAATCAAATCATAGAAGGTTCAAATGTCAATAAAAGAATCTATGAAGAATCGATTGTTAGAAACGCATTGCATCTAGAGAGGTAGAACTTGACATTGTCAATTTCAAACTATTTGCATTAAGCCAAGCAACAATGAATTTTGAGATTCTTTTGTGATGATCACTAAAGAGAAATATAAATAACAGAAGATTATGGACTCTTTCAATAAGACCCATGTATTGTAGACTTCTTTGAAATTTAAGGATCATATATGACGTTATTTGAATTATGCTACAGCGCACCTTGTTGGTCATGGATTTTCCTCTAAAGATGCCCTGCACTGGTTTTGGATTCAAACAAAGATCGGGTTGCATAGCCTTAAGAATGCGGGACTCAACTTCCTGAAACATGAAAAGCAGAATGATAATAGTATCAGTGAACATACTTGGACAAAAAACAAGAAATCCTGCAGAAGCTTACTAATCAAGTATACCGACCAAAAGATCTTTATAAGTCCAAGAATCATCTGACATTGATGATATATCCTTGATAACATTCTCCATGAACATCTTTAGAAGAGCTTTATGAACAATTGGAGATTTCTTCACATGAGAAGTACCATCTCCCACTTGGACCAAACAATTACGAAAATCTCGAACCTGCATGGACATTGTCTCTATAGGTTGGCATAAGATATGACGTATAAAAGCAAATCCTGATGACCCCATTATGGATAAAAAGATCTGAAAAAATGCTAGAATGTTTCATGGAAGAGAAATCAGTTCAACATTTCCTACATGTCATTAGCAACTGATAGGTCAAAATTTTAAGTTGCCATATACTGACATAGTTCAATCATTTTTCAGCTTCAGTGTTTCTGAGGCCAGTTTGGCTCTTTAAGCATCTTCCAATGGGGAAAGATGATCTTAGCTTAGAACCATGCATTCATCATAAACCTAAGTGAATTAAGAGTTTCAGGGATACAACCTTGAAGCAAGATGGGTAAAGTCAAGGTTGGTGAGCACATAAGAGAACCATGGACAAATATATGGAAACAAACTAGTAAAAGTTTGATATTAGAAATTGAACAATTAAATTGAAGAAATGGAAGACAACCCAAAAACATCATCCTCCGGTTCTTCTCAGTAAATACAAATATAGACCACTAGGTTGCAGCTAACACTTAACACACACACACACTCACAAAAAGAAACAAAAAAAAACATAAGGAGATCCACAAGGATACTCTTAAAACAAAGAAAAGTTCGATAAATAAACTAATAGCAAGAAGTATAACATACTTAAGAAAGGCTCAAACTGAACATCAATATTAGATGCCTCCTTACCAAGCATAACATTCAAAGTTTTGAGAAGTCTTATTTTCATTACCTTAAAATTACTCTTTGGTCTAACATGCAAATTCTATGATCATCACGATTTTAAGTTGCAAACTTAGTAGCTGAATTATGAAACACAGCCTTCTCAAATCTATTAAATTTAAAGAAAAAATTAATTAATTGTGGCTCAACAATATAAGTATGAAGAAAGCTAGATGTCCATCAACAATATTTCATTACTGCAAGGCCACATTACTGGGTTTCAGTGCATGTCAACATGCACTGAAACCCTCCAGTTCAAATATACATGTGAAAGCAACATAGAATAGACTCCAACAGCAAAGTGAACTGCTTTTTTTAAAAATGGGAAGTAAAAAGTTCTCTCTAGGAGTGTCCAAATTGATTGACATTACAATGAGTATGACTTTATAAGCAATCCAAGCCTACATGTTTTCATGTTATGAGGTTACACC
The DNA here is from genome assembly GCA_016808115.1 of Tetrastigma voinierianum. Classification (NCBI taxonomy): domain Eukaryota; kingdom Viridiplantae; phylum Streptophyta; class Magnoliopsida; order Vitales; family Vitaceae; genus Tetrastigma; species Tetrastigma voinierianum. The sequence goes on along the minus strand of JAEQBH010002137.1, from coordinate 296,635 downwards.
CCCAGCTTATCCACCAACACAGAAAAAAAAAATCTTATCATGCTTAGAAGAAATTGACATATATAATCACAGAGAAAAGTTCCTTGGTTCCTATTAAGGATGCAACATCTTAAGTGCAAATCAGCGAGCAAATTTGCAAATTCAATTCCTTTTAAATATGAATATGCTGAAGTCAAATTAAAGGCAGTACATGCATAATATTATCTTGTGATAAATGTTGAATAACCAATATTATGGACGTTTCATGTCTAATTGCTAACCTCATTAGCTTTTCCAACAGAAAAGCCATCTGGGAACAGATTTAGTGCAAAAGACACCTCAAGATCTGTGAAAAATAAAAATAGAAAACACTGTCAGGGGTGAATCAATCATTAACACACTTGTGCGATGCATTTTATGGAGTTATACACCCTAATTTGGGTTAGCAAGAAATGCAGTTAGAATGATCTGAGACATTATCTCCTACTTCAACAACATTAACCTGCATCAAGACGGTTGTTCTATGAATTATGTGGACTCTAATTATCTATAACATGCGTGCAAAAGATTATGAACAATGCCAAAACTAATGTCTAGATATGAACTTCCTATTGGTCTTGGGGGTTACATGATGTTGTTGTTGATGTCAAATCTGCTATCTGACAAGTATTATTATTTTATGGTTACAAATGCATGGAATTTTCTTACATTTGTAAGCTTCCTCTGAGACCACCTCAAAAATCTTAATTGTGTTTGAGCTTTTCATGGAAACATTATTGGTTTACAGACTTTCAAACAGTAATCCTCAACTCATAAAAAATGTCATCTATTACTATAGACATATATACATACATGCATCCATCCATACATACACGCACGTGCACACACGCACAAACACAAGTATATATATATATATATATGAAATTGACTTAAATTTATATGAAATTGACTTAAATTTATCAAACATTATGATTATACCAATTCAAGCAACAAAATGAACCATAATGCTCGTCAAAGAAAAAGAAATGTATATAAAAGCTAAGAAAATTCAATTCAAATAACTAAACTATGAGAAAATCCTTAATCCATTTAAACTTACCATTGTCTTTCCCAAGACAAAAATGGAAAAAATATGGATTCAAATATGAGGATTTGTATAAATTAACATGTCAGTTGTTGTAGAAAAACGATAATATACCTAGAAAACTCAATATCAAGAAACAAAATATATAAACAAGAGTTGTATTTGTATATTTAAACCCTAAATGCTTGAAAAAACCTTACAAAACTATTGTTCTTGAAAGGACAAAATTTTAAAAGACAATTTTTTATTCAAATCTCATATCACTTAGCCTGTATACCAAATTAAACAGTAAAAAAAATACTAAATTGTATGACTTGAGCACACTAGCTTCGATCATACAATGAGCATACACATGATAGACCAATTCTATCTAAAAATTTCAAAGTTCTACGTCCAATACATATTCATGTCCCTTAAATCAATGCATATTCTAATCAAAAGCCTTCTCAATTCACCAATCACACTTAAGAGACATAAGCTTGAACTAATTTTGTCCTTCAAAGCTTTCTAGTGATGATCCCAAATCAATTTAGTTACCATTTGAAATTGAGAGAGCTCCTTTTAACAAAAGAAACCCACTAGCATCGATTTGCATGATTAGGAAAAACATCACATACAACCTTGCAAACATCATTTGAGTACCATGAGACGCCGTGTGTAAACCATCATTTTGATAGCTAATTTCTTAGATTAGCGCAAGATTCTTAGTAAATGTTTGGATTTGTGCAAGGCTCTTAGTAAACGTGTAACGTGCACATGAGATTTATAAAGTGCGAAAAAAATGAAATGCAAGATCAAAATTTAAAAGATTCAGCCAATGGTATCGGGACAAATTGAAAGGGGACCCCGGGTTCTAAAGCATGATCCTAGCTAATTTTGTAATCCTTGGATCACTCCATTCCATTTTTTTTATGATGACAACTTCCACTACTTAGTGTCGCCCCAAAAACACAATACGCACAAATTTCAACGATGGTGACACAAAGACGGCCCTCGCACACTTTATGGCGCACACGCTAAACACTCAAAATGCCAAAAAAATGAAAGAATCTTGTTATCAGATTTGAGAGACTCTTGTATCAGCTTTGCTTATGTTGAGCCAAAATAAAAACTTATGATAGTGAATGAATCTATAAGCACCATCTATAACAAGGAACAATAATCACTAAATTCAAAATATCTAATTAATCATCTAAAAAAATGCATGAGTTTTCTATCACTCAGAAGAATCACATATAGACCCACCTCAAAATCTTAAATTGTGTGTTTCGGAAGCTTTTCTGCTTGGAAACATTATTGGTTTATTAGACCTTCAAACAAGAATCCACAACTCAAAAAAAGTGTCATCTACATCGCAGATTATATACATGCTTACATCCATCCACATACACACACACGCGCACGCACGCACACTCACAAATATATATATATATATATATATATATATATATATATATGTATGTATGTATATGAAATTGACTTAAATTCTATCAAACATTATGATCATACCATTCAAGCAACAAATGAACCATAATGCTCTAGTTTCAAAGAAAAAGAAATGTATATAAAAGTTAAGAAAATTCAATTAAATAATCCAACTAGGAGAAAACTCGAATCCATTTAACCTTACCATTTTCTTTCCCTAGTACAAAAATGGAAAAAATATGGATTCAAACTTGAGGATTTGTATAAATTAACATGTTAGTTGCTGTAGAAAAAATATAATATATCTAGAAAACTCAATATCAAGAAACAAAATATATAAACAAGAGTTGTATTGGTAGATTTAAACCCTAAATGCCTGAAAAAATCTTACAAAACTACTGTTCTTGAAAGGACAAAATTTTAAAATACAATTATTTATTCAAATCTCATATCACTGGGTTCAGATACCCAATTAAACAAGAAAAAAAATACTAAATTTTATGACTCTCATAATATGATCAAATTAATTTTCGATCATACAATGAGCATACACATGATAGACCAATTATCTAAAATTTCAAAGTGCTATGTCCAATACATATTTATGTACCTTGAAATCAATGCATATACGTAATTGTAAAAGCTCAATTCACCAATCATTAATTTAGAGATATAAAAGGTTGAACTAATTTTGTCCTTCAAAGCTTCTAGGTGATGATCCCAATCAATTTAGTTACCATTTGAAATTGAGAGCTGCCTTTTAACAAAAGAAACCCACTAGCATCGATTTACAGGATTAGGAAAACCTCACATACAACCTTGCAAAAATCATTTGAGTACCATGAGACGCCGTGTGTAGACCATCATTTTGATAGCTAATTTCTTGGATCAGCGCAAGGTTCTTAGTAAATGTTTGGATCCGTGCAATGCTCTTAGTAAATGTGTAACGTGCACATGAGATTTATAAAGTGCTAAAAAAATGAAATGCAAGATCAAATTCGGCAAAAGATCTTGCCAATGGTATTGGACAAAATTGGAAAGGGGACATGGGGTTCTAAAGCATGATCGTAGCTACTTTTGTCATCCTTTTGGATCACAAGTCCCATTTTTCTATGATGACAACTTCCACTACTTAGTGTGCCCAAAAACACAACACGCGTCAAATTTCAACGATGATGCACAACTCGGTGACGGGCTCCTTCAAGACACCTATGTGCACGATGAAATTAACAAATGCCAAAAAACAGCACCTTGTTATCGTATTAGAGACTCGTGATCGCCTTTGCTTATGTTGAGCCAAAATAAAAATTTATGATAGTGCATGAATCTATAAGCACCATCTATAACCAGGAACAATAATCAATTAAAATTTCAAAATATCAAATTAATCATCTTTTGATAAATGCATGAGTTTTCTATCATTTGTAAGAAGCACATATAGACCACCTCAAAATCTTAAATTGTGTATTTGAGCTTTTCATGGAAACATTATTGTTTTACAGACCTTCAAACAATAATCCACAACTCATAAAAAGTGTCATTTATTACTATAGACATATATACATACATGCATCCATCCATACATACACACACGCGCACGCACGTATTAATAATAAATATATATATATATATATATATATATGGTGAGAAAATGTATGAAATTGACTTAAATTTATCAAAACATTATGATCATACCAATTCAAGCAACAAAATGAACCATAATGCTCGTCAAAGAAAAAGAAATGTATATAAAAACAAAGAAAATTCAGTTCAAATAACTAAACTAGGAGAAAAATCCCAAAATCCATTTAAACTTACCATTGTCTTTCCCTAGTACAAAAATGAAAAAAATATGGATTCAAATTTGTGGATTTGTATAAATTAACATGTCAGTTGTTGTAGAAAAATGATAATATATCAAGAAAACTCAATATCAAGAAACAAAATATATAAACAAGAGTTGTATTGGTAGATTTAAACCCCAATGCTCGAAAAACCTTACAAAACTATCAGTTTGAAAGGACAAAATTTTAAAAGACAATTTTTTATTCAAATCTCATATAACTTGGCCTAAATACCCAATTAAACAGAAAAAAAAAATACTAAATTGTATGACTTGAGCACATGAATCAAATTAGCTTCTTGATCATACAATGAGCATACACATGATAGACCAATTATCTAAAATTTCAAAGTGCTATGTCCAATACATATTCATGTCCTCGAAATCACGTATATTCGTGAATTGTAAAAGCCTCAATTCACCAATCATTAATTTAGAGGACATAAAAGGTCGAATCCACTTCTGTCTTCAAAGCTTTCTGTAGTGATGATCCCAATCAATTTAGTTACCATTTGAAATTGAGAGCTCCTTTTTAACAAAAGAAACCCACTAACATCGATTACTGTGATTAGAAAAACCTCACATACAACCTTGCAAACATCACGCCGAGTACTTCAAGAGACGCCTGCGCGTACCATCATTTTGATAGCTAATCTGATCAGCGCAAGGTTCTTAGTAAATGTTTGGATTCGTGCAAGGCTCTTAGTAAACGTGTAACGTGCACATGAGATTTATAAAGTGCTAAAAAAATGAAATGCAAGTTCATTGTTGGCAAAAGATCTAGCCAATGGTATTGGACAAAATTAGAAAGAGGACCTGGGTTCTAAAGCATGATCCTAGCTACTTTTGTAATCCTTTCGGATCACATGTCTCATTTTTCTATGATGACAACTTCCACTACTTAGCATCGCCCAAAAACACAAATAATGCGGTCAAATTTCAACAATGGTGAGAACTGGCGCTGCCCTTTGGCATACCCCATATGCACGCATGAAATTAACAAATGCAAAAAAATGAAAGAATCTTGTTATCAAACAAGAGACTTCAGACGTGCCTCGCTTTTATGTTGAGCCAAAATAAAAACTTATGATAGTGCATGAATCTATAAGCACCATCTATAACGAGGAACAATAATCAATTAAATTTTCAAAATATCTAATTAATCATCTTTTGATAAATGCATGAGTTTTCTATCATTTGTAAGAAGCACATATAGACCATCCCAAAATCTTAAGTTGTGTGTTTGAGCTTTTCATGGAAACATTATTAGTTTACAGACTTTCAAACAGTAATCCTCAACTCATAAAAAGTGTCATCTATAACTATAGACATATATACACACATGCATCCATCCATACATATCACACAATGCTGCACGGACGACACACAAATATATATATATATATATATATATATATATATATATATATATATATATGAAATTGAATTAAATTTATCAAACATTATGATCATACCAATTCAAGCAACAAAATGAACCATAATGCTTGTCAAAGAAAAAGAAATGTATATAAAAGTTAAGAAAATTCAATTCAAATAACTAAACTAGGAGAAAAATCCCATAATCAATTTAAACTTACCGTTGTCTTTCCCTAGTACAAAAATGGAAAAAATATGGATTCAAATAAGAGGATTTGTATAATTAATATTGTCGTGTGGCTTGTTGCAGAAAATATAATATATCTAGAAACTCAATATCAAGAAAACAAATATATAAACAAGAGTTTTATTGGTAGATTTAAACCCTAAATGCCTAAAAAAATATTACAAAACTACTGTTCTTGAAAGGATAAAATTTTAAAAGACAATTTTTTATTCAAATCTCATATCACTTGGTCTGTATACCCAATTAAACAGTAAAAAAAAATACTAAATTGTATGACTTGAGCACATGGATCAAATTAGCTTCTCGATCATACAATGAACATACACATGATAGACCAATTATCTAAAATTTCAAAGTGCTATGTCTAATACATATTCATGTCCCTTGAAATCAATGCATATTCGTAATTGTAAAAGCTCAATTCACCAATCATTAATTTAGAGACATAAAAGGTTAAACTAATTTTGTCCTTCAAAGCTTCTAGGTGATGATCCCAATCAATTTAGTTACAATTTGAAATTGAGAGCTCCCTTTTAACAAAAGAAACCCACTAGAATCGATTTACAGGATTAGGAAAAATCTCACATACAACCTGCAAAATCATTCAGTATCATGAGACTGCGGTGCACTCCTCATCATTTTGATAGCTAATTTCTTGGATCAGCTCAAGGTTCTTAGTAAATGTTTGGATCCGTGCAAGACTCTTAGTAAATGTGTAACGTGCACATGAGATTTATAAAGTGCTAAAAAAATGAAATGCAAGATCAAATTCGGCAAAAGATCTAGCCAACAGTATTGGACAAAATTGGAAAGGGGACATAGGTTCTAAAGCATGATCCTAGCTACTTTTGTCATCCTTTTGGATCACAGGTCCCATTTTCCTATAATGACAACTTCCACTACTTAGTGTCGCCCAAAAACACACAATACGCGGTCAAATTTCAAACGATGGTGACAACTCGCACGGCCTCGCACACCTATGGTGCACGCATGAAATTAACAAATGCCAAAAAAAAAATGAAAGAATCTTGTTATCAGATGAGAGACTCTTGTATCAGCTTTGCTTATGTTGAGCTAAAATAAAAATTTATGATAGTGCATGAATCTATAAGCACCATATATAACAAGAAACAATAATCAATTAAAATTTCAAAATATCTAATTAATCATCTTTTGATAAATGCATGAGTTTTCTATCATCTCGTAGCAGCACATATGATCATTCAAAATCTTAAGTTGTGTGTTTGAGCTTTTCATGGAAACATTATTGTTTTACAAACCTTCAAACAGTAATCCACAACTCATAAAAAGTGTCATTTATTACTATAGACATATATACATACATGAATCCATCCATACATACACACACACACTGTAGCATATACACACACAAATATATATATATATATATATATATATATATATATATATATATATATATATATATATATACCTGCCATATATATATATATATATATATATATATATATATCTTTATACTATATATATATATATATATATATATATAAATTGACTTAAAATTTATCAAAACATTATGATCATACCAATTCAATGACAAAATGAACCATATTAACAAGTCGAAAGAAAAAGAAATGTATATAAAAGCTAAGAAAATTCGAGTTCAAATAACTAAACTAGGAAGAAAAATCCCGAATCATTAAAACTTGCAAAAAGTCACCACTGAATGCAAAAATGGAAAAATATGGGATTTAATTTGTGGATTTGTATAAATTAACAATAATAGGTTGTTGCTTAGAAAATCGATAATATATTTAGAAAACTCAATATCAAGAAACAAAATATATAAACAAGAGTTGTATCGGTAGATTTAAACCCTAAATGCCTGAAAAAACCTTACAAAACTACTATTCTTGAAAGGACAAAATTTTAAAAGACAATTTTTTATTCAAATCTCATATCACTTGGCTTATATACCCAATTAAACAGAAAAAAAAAATACTAAATTGTATGACTTGAGCAGATGAATCAAATTAGCTTCTCGATCATACAATGAGCATACACATGATAGACCAATTATCTAAAATTTCAAAGTGCTATGTCCAATACATATTAATGTCCCTTGAAATCAATGCATATTTGTAATTATAAAAGCTCAATTCACCAATCATTAATTTAGAGACATAAAAGGTTGGACTAATTTTGTCATAGCTTACAGAGTGATGATCGATCAATTTAGTTCATTTTAGTGGGAGCTCCTTTTTAACAAAAGAAACCCACTAACATCGATTCTGGGTTAGGAAAGGCCTCACATTACAACCTTACAGACATCATTTGAGTACCATGAGGCGGGTAATGCGGACCGTGTTTGATGGCTAATTTCTTGGATCGTATGAGTTCTTATTAAATGTTTGGATTCGTGCAAGGCTCTTAGTAAGCAACGTGCACATGAGATTTATAAAGTGCTAAAATGAAATGCAAGATTCATTGTTGTAAAGATCTATGATAGTATTGGACAAAGTGGAAAGGGACACAGGTTCTAAGCATGATCCCCAGCTACTTTTGTGTCCTTTCGGATCACGTGTCTCATTTTCTATGATGACCTTCCCTTGCCAGCGTCACCCCGAAAACACAAATAATGCGGTCAAATTTCAAACGATGGTAGGAAGCGCACGGGCCCTTGGCACACTATGGCGCCTGCGTAGGGAATTAACAAATGCAAAAAAAAATGAAAGAATCTTGTTATCGGATAAGAGACTCTTGCTTATCGGCTTTGCTTATGTTGACGAAATAAAACTTATGATAGTGCATGAATTTACCAGCACCATCTATAGCAGACAATAATCAATTAAATTTTCAAAATATCTAATTAATCATCTTTTGATAAATGCATGAGTTTTCTATCATTGTAAACACGTATAGACCGTCCAAAATCTTAAGTTGTGTGTTTAGGCTTTTCTTGGAAACATTATTAGTTTCTGACCTTCAACGGTAATCCACAACTCATAAAAAGTGTCATCACATAACTATAGACATATACATACATGCATCCATCCATACATTACACACAGCGCACGGGACGGACACACACAAATATATATATATATATATATATATATATATATATATATATATATATATATATATATATGAGAATTGAATTAAATTTATCAAACATTATGATCATACCAATTCGACAACAAAATGAACCATAATGTTTGTCAAAGAAAAGAAATGTATATAAAAATTAAGAAAATTCAATTCAAATAACTAAACTAGGAGAAAAATCCAAGAATCAATTTAAACTTACCGTTGTCTTTCCCTAGTACAAAAATGGAAAAAATATGGATTCAAATAAGAGGATTTGTATAAATTAACATGTCAGTTGTTATAGAAAAACAATAATATACCTTGAAAACTCAATATCAAGAAACAAAATATATAAACAAGAGTTGTATTGGTAGATTTAAACCCTAAATGCCTAAAAAAACCTTACAAATACCCAATTAACAGTAGAAAAAAAATACTAAATTGTATGACTTGAGCACATGGATCAAATTAGCTACCGATCTTGATGAGCATACATGATAGACGATTATCACAGAATTTCAAAAAGTGCTATATCTGATACATATTCATGTCCTTGAAATCAATGCATATTTGTAATTGCAAAAACTCGATTAATAATCAGTGAATTTAGAACGCAAAAGCAGACTAATTTTGTCCTACAAAGCTTCTAGGTGATGATCGATTAATTTAGTTACCATTTGAAATTGAGAGACTCCTTTTAACAAAAGGAAACCCATTAGCGCCGATTTGCGGGATTAGGAAAAACCTTATCTGACCTTGCAGACATCATTTGAGTAGCATGAGGCGCGATATGCGAGACCATCATTTTGATAGCTAATTTTGATCGGTATGGGTTTTAGTAGCGTTTGGATAAAGTCTGAGGCTCTTAGTAAACGTATAACGTGCACATGAAATTTATAAAGTGCTAAAAAAATGAAATGCAAGTTCATTGTCAGCAAAAAATCTAGCCAATGGTATTGGACAAAATTGGAAAGGGGACCTGGGTTCTAAAGCATGATCCTAGCTACTTTTGTAATCCTTTTGGATCACAGGCCCATTTTTTATGATAATGACTTCCGCTCATGGCGTCAAGAAAACACAAATAATGCGGTCAAATTTCAACGATGGTGAGAACTGCACGAGCCTTGGCACACCTACGACACATGCATGAAATTAACAAATGCCAAAAAAAATGAATGAATCTTGTTATCAGATGAGAGACTCTTGTATCAGCTTTGCTTATGTTGAGCCAAAATAAAAACTTATGATAGTGCATAAATCTGTAAGCACCATCTATAACAAGGAACAATAATCAATTAAATTTTAAAAATATCTAATTAATCATCTGTTGATAAATTTAAAGGGAAAAAAAATCATTTGTTTAAAGAACACATCAAGAAAGCTCCCATGATGCGATGAACTACACCGATATCCACAAAATGATCAGCAAATTACCATCTAAATACTAAAGAGGCTACATTTATACTACCTCTATGAATTAAAGAAGCCGAAAAATGAATTATCAGAAACACCAAAAATCACCATAAAAATAGCACGGTTGAAACTTGAAACTTCCCAACCATCACAAAAATAATAACATAACCTTTAGAGAAAAGCCCATAAACTGATAACATAAAAGAAGGGGGAAAACAATAGTAAAAAAAGAGCAAAAACACACACACACCAACCTGCATGATCGATGTTGATAATCAGAGACAATCCAAACAGAAACCATAACGAAAGATAACTAGTAAAAAAGAATGAAAACAATGCGTGTGTATATATATATATATACCCCAGTCTCGTTCTCCGTCTGCTGGTCCCGGTCAGAATCATTACTTTCGAAACCATTTTCCTCATTCATACGCTTGGTATTTAATGATCTAAAGAAACCAAATAGAAAGAAAGACAATTACAAAGGCGAAAGAAGGAAAAGACTATATATATATATATATATATACCCTGACCTCAGTCTCGATACGCTGGCCGTCGGTCGAGAGGCCTTACTTGCGTCGTTGTGCATGTACCTCTTCCCCTGCCTGGAAATATTGAAAGAAACACCCATTTCCTAATTTCTCAGAGGAATTTCTTCAAACACCTAAAGAGAGAGAAAGAGAGAGAGTATGTGGAAGAAGGGTACGTTAGTTTTAGTTGCCTCTTAACGAGCACTTGAGTTCATTTCTCTTGCAGATCCATTTAGGCCATGACTTTGCAAATTGCCATGAAAACGAACACGTAATGCCCATCATCACCCCCTCTGTTCCATTTATTTACCAAACGCGTGCACACTGCTCCGCACCATTTTGGACACTTCCCCAAATTTGACGGTTTTTTCCATTTTGGACACTTCCCCAAATTTGACGGTTTTTGCTTAGCCGTTTTGGCTCATTTTTTGCATGGAGGAAAAATTGTTCGGCCGGCAAGTTTCCCATATGAACTTGTCGATTGCACTTGGGTTCTACGCTTTCAAATGGGCGCCTCGCTCCTAAAATCCGATCTGGATCGTTTTAAGTCTGATTGTCTCACATACAATTTCCTTTTCCAATCTCTTTACACCTCCTCATGACTTGGCAATACCAAATTGTCCTTTTTCTTTTTCTTTTTTATTTTTTTATTTTTTTTTTTTGAACTAAATCTCAATCTATCCTCTCAGATTTTGAAATCCAAATTCATTTACCATTATGTAAGGGCACGGATGGATATAAATTCGCAAATGTCCAAGGAACAAACGTTAATTACATCTTAAATCTAATTACCTTTTTAATGCATTATTACTAAGTTGATAATAATAAATGAAAAATAAAAATAATTACTAAATTTGGTACGTAGCGCAGACAGCAGTGGATTAATTAATTTTGCAAACCCAAAAAATAAAAATAAAAATGAAAAGGAAAAACATTTGTTCAAGTATGAGTGTGACTTGAGTGGATTTTGTTAATGAATGACTTGATTGCTTCTTTGCCAAATTCCCTTTAGCTCTCTCATTTATTCATTGTCTATCTTTTTCATTAGCTTCGTTCTTAACGAAGAATCAATGCTAAATTTAGAAAATGAAATAAATAGATAAGACAATTTTTAGCTCATTTCCTATGCATGTCTTGTGACGCCCGTATCCGGGGGTCAGGTGATAACCCGTCAACCCTACGGAGCCCTGTGGATACTCGGGTGCCCCAGAATGTACCCTCACGTGTCTCCTTATGTGCGAGACTAATCACAATATAATTTTTTTTTTTTCACAAAAACCCATTTCTTCTAAAAATTTACAAGAGTTTAATGCAAACTCTTTCACATACAAAATATGAGAAACTATATTGTTCTAATGTATTTTACAAAATTTCTTACCGAGGCCACAACCAGGCCTTCTTAGTACTCACGGCCTCGATGGAGCGTAGTCTTCTTGTATTACTGAAAAGTCCTGACGGGGTGGCTTGAAAGCAGAGTAGTGATAATCTCCACAAGGGTCCTCCCCACTAAGTGCATATGCAATGGTCGCCTGAGAAAACACACATCAGTAAAATGTACTGAATGTCATATGTCATGCGTGATCATCATGCCCATATCCCAGTAACAAGCAGAGCTCCCTCACACTTACCTATGCAGAATTATGATCTATTATCATTTTCAGTAATGACAAAGATTTTCTTAATCTTTTAACATTTTCATTTACAACCATCCGCCTTTTGTGGGTAATGGATTTCTGGTGTCGCACCATGGGCTCCGTAAGCGAAAGGATACTTTCAGGCCTTTCCTTGGCCCAGGACTATGTCGACCATAATTTATGGGTCTTTCACCTGGGGAATCTATCCCAAACTTCTTGATGCCGGCACACATAATTATTCTTTACCATTTCCTTAACTGATACAACTCCATTTTGGACCTTGTCCACCAGCAGAAACCCCTTATCAACACCATAGCGGTGTTGATCCCACAGCAAATGTACCAGTGACACTCCATCCCAACACAACACGATTAACGATCCGCACCATGCACTCACGCCCATGTCTGTCTGATAGCCCGTTACGCGTCTCGTGCTATCATGCTAATTGCATACATGTATAATCATCCATACACACATACTCATGCATATTTTATCCATGCCTTCATATTTAAACTAAGCATATACATTAAAATGTCATATAGCACATATCAACATGTCACATTCCACACTACATGTTATCAACTCAAGCCATAACACACAACTTAGCTGGCCAGCACTAACCTGCCTGATTGGCCAATGTCCTCCACAGGAACATGGCTGAAATCTTGACTCAATGGGATTTCCATAGAGTCTAAGAACACCCGAATCGGAGTTCGGACGAGAAAGTTATGACCTTCCGAAGTTGGAGGTCACATGACTAAACTGTCTCACCGGGCAGCCTACCTTACTTGCCCGGATGGCCATTTTTGGCTGGATCAGAAACCCACTGCCATCCAAAGGCATCCGGATGGAAATTTGACTCAATGGTCTTTCCATAGAGTCCAAGAACACTCGAATCGGAGTTCGAACGAGAAAGTTATGACCTTCCGAAGTTGGAGGTCACACATGACTAAGCGTCTCACCGGGCTGACCTGCCTTGCCCGAGGACAGCCATTTCTGGCCCAGCTCGAAACCCCTGCCCTCCAAGGCATCCGGCTGAAAGTTGACTCAATGGGATTTCCATAGGTCAGGAACACTCGAATCGGAGTTCGAGCGAGAGGATTCACGACCTTCAGAGTTGGAAGTCCACACATGGTAAGCTTGTCTCACGGGCATCCCACGCCGCGCGGACGGCCATCTCCGGCTGGCTCAGAAACCCACTGCCCTCCAAAGCATACGGCTGGAAAGTTAACTCAATGGGCTTTCCATGGGAGTCCGAGCACTTTCGAATCTCGAGGTTCGGACGAAGAAGTTATGACTGCCAGTTGGAGGTCATGCGAGGATCCCTACGAACGGAACCCATCCGGGGGTGAACCCAGCCAGGGTGAGGCCCAACCAGGAGTGACCAGTAAATTGAACCCAGCCCGGGGTGACCAGCCGGGAGTGAACCAGCCGAGGGCGAGCCAGCGGACAACCCTTCCACTAGGCATTTTAGAGTAAACGGACATAACGGGCTCTGAGGTGGGTTGAAATTCAAAAGCCTAACATCAAGTTCAGATGTGAAAACACAGATTTATCGAGAAGGACTAACTACAAAATTCCCTTTATTTCCTACCCAAAAATCAGTTCTAAATTCCGGTTAATGTGTGCTACCCCAATGTGGCAGCTTCCTATGGTTCAAATACAACTGACATTCCTTAGAGGCAAAACAACATACCTGGCGCTTGGGGTAGAAAGTAACCAAAGTAGGAAGACCTACCTCTTGTGGGGCTGCTCAGAAACTCCTCAATTCCGGTCTCTATATGAAGCCCTTGTCGTGAGGGATGAATAACCTCTTGCCTCCACTGGCTTAAATGGAGATGATCGTCGGGAAATTTAGATAAAATGTGGAGTCTCTCTTTCTAAAACTCTCTCCTTTTCTTCCTCTTTCTTTTATGCCCTTTTCTTTTCTCTCATTTCTTTTTCCCACTTAGGATCGGTTTGGTCACATTTAGAGCATGTTCATCCTAAGTCTCTTGACACCTTACTTTCCACTTGTCTCCTAACCCACTTTCCTTCCCACTAAATTCCTCATGCAAAGCCTATCCAAGACACCTAGCATCCACTAACCTTTATCCTCATGCAAGACCACTTTCTCTAGACACGTAGCCTACCTGCATGTATCCATGTGGTGTGGGACTTTATGCCACTTGTCATTTTTGCCATTTGTCAATTTCCTCAGTATGTGCAAATCCCGACTGTCTCGGAATTCAACGAAATTCGATGCGGTAGCTAGATTTCACGAGACGATTCCAACGGTGAAGTCTGTTTCATCATCCGAGATCTAGAAAAATTCCTAATTTTGACCGAATTTATCATTTTACCCTTTTTCATAAAATTCAAAATTTCTGGGGCTTCACGTGTCTAGAAGGATTACTAGATGATGATAAGTATGTATAAATATTTCAAATTTTACTATTTTTGAAAATGACATGTCAGTTGTTTACCAATACTTTTTTTTTAAATTTGTTGCTTAATCTTTTAATTGCATTGGTGATTAGTTATGAGTATTTGGATAACAGTTTTTATACCATATATCGAATAGGCATTAAGAAGGTTGCAAGTGAGAAATGGATTAAGGAAAGCATATTTGGTAAATTGGGTTCTTTATAGGAAATAATATCAATGAATTTCTTTTTATTGTAGTCGGAAAGAACTCAAGAAAATATGTTAAAATAAAATTTATTTCTTTTTTTTTTACCTTAAGGCATGTTTGGTTCCTATTTTCAAAAACTATTATTTATAACAATTTTTTAAAATACAAATAACACTATTTTGGTACTTTTTGAAGTTTTTTGTTACGCAAATTTAGTATTTTTGTGTTTTTACATGTCTTCTGGAACAAAAAAATGGAAAACCAGAGCTTATATTATGTTTTCTTTGTTCTTATTGTTTTGAAAAAGTTTTAAGCGTAAATAAACAAGCGCCAGTTGTCATTATTATAAATTTATATATTTTAAAATTATTTAATCATTTACACCCAATTTAAAAAAGTGAAATTACTTTTAAAAATAAAAATAATCTATCCACCCGTGTAACGAGCAACAAAGTTGGTGACTTCCAATCAGTTGGTTTAGGGCACCTGGTTTTAAAGACTTTCGCTATATACCCCTCGCACCGTGCTTGGGTTTCAAGGCAAGTGTCACAAATTTTTTTCCTTTTTTTTTTTTTGAAAGACTCATTGGTCTTTTATTCAGGGGTCCCGACACTACAAGAAAAAACAAAATTAGTGACGGAAATTTCTATCACAATTCCGTCACAAATCATGTTTAGTGATGGATTTGTGACGGAATTTTCTCCGTCACAATATTGGTCGTCACTAAATTTTGTGAATTTTTCGATTACAAAATTTAGTGGCCAGTTCCCTGACGGAAATCGGTCGAAATATTGTAGTGAAATAGTTCCGTCTAAAAAAATTCAATGGTGAAAAAAGGTGTTTAGTCACAAGGCTGTAAAGGGTTTTGTCACTATTCGAATCCGCGATTTGTGATGGTATAGTCTGATCACAAATAAAATTCACAAAATTGTGGCCAGTTTGTCTTTATATCTAATCTAATTTTGTGACGAAAATGGTTTCCGTTACTAAATTTTCATTATGGAAATGTATCTTCGTCAAAAAATTGTGATAGAATAGTAACAAAAATCCATCACAAAGTAACTGGCGGATTAAGTACATTAAAAAATCCGTCAATAACGTTTGTCACTATTAAGTCACTATTATTTTGTCATATTGTTATATTTTATATAATTTTATAAATTAAATATTTATTTTTAATTGGAATATATTTTGACATTTTAATAAAATTAGAAGAAAATTAAGTACAATATTAAAAATGTCTTTCATATCATAAAACATTAAGCGGTATATATAAAAAAAAAGAAAAGTTATATAAGTGAAGCATAGCTAATAATAAACATTTATGTTTTACACATTCAACATTAAAGTCATCACCAGCTTAGGTGCGAGAAGATCTGATCCATTAAACTGTTGACTAAATTGCATCTGCTCCATGAAACGCCTCATCTGCTCTTGCATCTCATGAAAACGCTCTCTTTCAGTAGTTAACTCAGCAATTGCTCTATCCATCTCTGCTTTCTTATCTGCAAGCTCCTGCTGCACAATCTCTCTAACTCGAGCTGTAGATGCTGATGAGTGTGAGCTCCCGGTACTCTGATAGGAGGAAGGATAGATAGATGCAGCGTGAGCTTAAGACCATATACACGTCTTCTCTTCTCTCCACCCCTAAACCAAAATAAGAGGTGTACTGTCCAGGCGCGTTGAGTTTGTGAACCATCATCTAAAGGTGAAGTAGAAGACACCAACTCCTCAATGCGATCCTAAATTAAAAAATTGTTCAAGTTAATATTAAAATTTATGATTTAAAAATGATTAAATAACTTTAAAATTAATAAATAATAAAAGATGAACCTACATTCACTTGCTTTGACTTGGCATCCATAAATGTTCCATCTTTTTTCATGTGCACTTTCTTGAATAGTTCCCAACTATTGGGTCGACGTTACGCTGTTAGTCTTCCAAGCGATAAGTTGAATTACATGTTTTAAAAAGTTTAAATTGAAAAAAAAAATATAAAACTAAAAATTCAGAGCACTATATAATTAATAATTTACCATTTTTAAAATGCTCCACCATAGATCGAGATCCACACGTATGCTTAGTCAATAGGTACGGGACCCTTAGGTCTCATAGAGCAGTCTGTTTGGGTTACGAGTTCTCTTTCCATTATGCGGTGTTCAATGTTGTTTCCAATTATCCCCAAATTTCTTGGGTCACCTGGCTGGGTTGCATCAACTAGAAGATACCTCCGAATGTGGACATGCTTGGTGCTAACGTTTTAACATTTTGCCACCAACAACTCTTAATAGCCTGTTCATCCATTGGGTCCCACAGTGTACCTCTTACATATTAAAATAATTATAAATAATGAAATAAGAATATTTTTATTTGTTAAATATAACAATAGAAATTAATAATTATAAATCCTTATTAAATTTATTTTATTCACCGCAATACACTAAATATTTTAACCTTAAACTCCTCCCAAGTAAAAAGTCTTTAATATCTCTTGAGAGATGCTCCACTATCTGTGATTTACTTCTTGTCTTTCCTGGAAATTTTCGAAACATGTAAGTAAAATCATGCCTGGAGAAATAAAGGGCTACCTAGAGACAACTTGAAAAAAAAGTAATATTTCAACATAAAAATAAATCGAAGACCAATCATATTATTGATATCACCAAACACTATACGAACTTAGAGAACAACAATGTCATACACCTGTAAACACCCACAATAATACATAAGATAAAATTATAAAGGCATGGCGCCCGGCCGGGTCAGATTGTTCGTCGACAGCGAATACTCGTGAATCTTAGGGTAACGACATTATTCATGAAAATCGGACAGAGTCTCCTTTGTACGGGGAGCTCTACCCAAACACAAAACCTATCCCAATCAATCCAATATGACATATATATGAGTGAAAACGGCCTCTTGGGCCCATACTAATATAAATCAGTACCAACTATACAATAGTTCGAGAGTTAAAGTTTACTCTTTTATAACATATATTAAAAGTTTACAACATTCTAATACATGTATACCCAGCTTACCAAACCATAACCCGACTTTCAGCTAAAACATTTGGTCTCTATGAAGTGGTATGCTCACCGAGCTCCTGTACTGAAAATAATATCCCTCGACGGGGTGAGCTAATGCTACGATAGTGGAATCACCTTAAATGGGTTACGCTCTACCTAAGTGCATATCTGTTCTCCGATGAAAACATACATTCAAGTAATCGTGATCCTTACTTGAATGTCTACATGATCGACTCATACCACAGGAGTCCTCACCCTCATCACACTTGCACAAACCACGTATGAGAAACATTATTTTCAAAACAAGATATTTGTTTTTAATTGTGAACAACCCTCAGATATAAGTAGTGGACCATTTCAGATGTTCTATTTAGTGAATGACCCTCGGAGTGTATATCAATTGGTAGACTCAGGCAGTTGATATGTTATATGTACTACCCTTTGGTATTGTAATGGACACACTCCGATAATTATTATTATTAGTCAACCTTCCGAAACCATTCTCTCAAGAATCACCTCATGCACTCACTCCTATTGTTCTAGGTGCCTGGTGCATATGGAATGCATGATGCGATTCAATCACAATTCATATAACACGTACAAATATATATGTCATGATATACATTTACATAATTTAATCACACAAACATGTCTCGTACAATTTCATAATCCATTACACCAAAAATTAGCTCACGTGGGCTAATTAACAACCACGAGCAATTCGATTTGAATTACTCAATCAAACACATTATTTCACAAAATTTATATCGTGAACACTATTCACATGAACAGTAAAACCTCGGGTTAATGTTCACAGCCAACATCCAATCATTGGTTCACTTTGTGAACCCGAATTTCATGGTCATTTCTGGCCTTATACACATCATAATACAATTTATAGCATAATTTCCAACATTAGCAACCCAAAACAGTCCGTGGACAGTCATGGATTGTCCAAATGGGTGTCTAAATTTCTACACCTCGGTTCCAAGATTTGGAACCGATCAAACAACCGTTCAAGGCCTCAAACCAACCGAAACATCATAAAACACTTAAACAAAGTGTAAAACTCAAGTAGGATGAAACCCCTACCTCACGGAGTTTGTCGAAACTCCTTAAAACTGGAGCCCACTCGTAGGCCTCGCCGCGTAGAGCAACCTTCCTTCTTGTCCCGAAGTATTTCGACGATTGGATCTCCCGGAATCTTAGAAAGAAGTTTCTCTCTCTCTAAAAAGATATCACAAAACCAGAGCTCTCCCTTTTTCTTTTTTTTTTCCCAGCTATTGCTCGATTTGCTCCTTTGAAGGAGATGATCACTGTAGCTCTTTTGTCTTTTTTTCCATTTAAACTTTCCATTAATGACATCTATGTCCCTTCTTTCCCCAGTTTTTACACTTTGCACTATCTCGGCCGTCTATTTCCATAATTTCTCTATTCATACAACATAAGTAACATTAGAACATGTTATAAGTGACTTTCTTCACATTGCATGTTGTTTTACGGCACCGAAAATGCGATACCTCGAAAAACGTGCAAATTCCGATTGTCTCAGAATTCGACGTGCTAACTAGATTTTGCAAGACGATTCCAACGGTGAAATCCGTTTCGTCATCCGAGACCTAGAGAATAAATTTCAGATTTTTATCGAAATTACGGTTTTGCCATTTTTCCAAAAATTGGAATTTTCTCGGGTCTTACAAAAGGAAAATTCCTTACTTATTTTCTTCAACTCTAATCAATAGTCTGCTTGTTCCATCAATAGATGATCTTTGTGAAGCGTGACGTAGTGCGTCTTAGAAGATAACGGTGGTTTGAGTTGAGGACATCCTCACCGTATTGCACTGAAATTGGTCGGTATCTTTGCTCATAAATTTATAAAAAATATATATGGTGAATACTTAAAATTTAAGTAAAAATATTAACACTGGTCTTACATTAATTATAACATTAAATAGTAAATTCCATATATATTGTTTGAAATAGTTACAACAAAATATGAATATAATTATTTAGTCATCGTCATCATCATTAAATTCTTGGTCTCCCTCACTATCTTCATCATCATCAAATTCTTGCTCTACATTGGTGTCTTCATCATCATCATCATCATCATCAAATTATTGCTCTACATCGGTGTCTTCATCATCAAATTCTTGCTCTACATCGATGGCTTCATCATCTTCAATTTTATGAGCCAATTAATTATTATTTTTCTCAATTTCGATTATTATCCATGAACAAATGAACAATTTTCATCATTGAGATTGATTTTTGTCATCGGTACCATCAATTCCATGTTGATGGCTAACATCTTCTAGAAATGCCATCATGTCGGAAGGCGGACATCGTTTGACTTTAGTACCTCCACAATTCCCTTGCTTTATTTTTAAAGCGATAACCAATCATTCACATTTCTCTTCAAAGTAGGATAAGATGCAAAATAAACTTGTGCAGCTTGCACAGCAAGAATAAATGGTTCATATTTATTGAATACTCTTCCACTCTTGACATCTACAAGTTTGTACTGTGGGTGAATTCTTGTACCACGATTCAAGATTGGATCAAACAATGAACACTTGAACAGTACAATTCTCTTTATTGGTAGAGCAGGGTATTCTAACTCCAAAATTTCTTGCAATCGACCATAGTACTCTAGTTCATTTACACTATGGCTAGAACCTTTTATGCACACTCCACTATTCATTGCTCCACTATTTGAATCACGTTCCTCTGTGTGGAACTTATATCCATTAACATAATACCCTGAAAATGATTTCACCCTATAAAGTGGTCCTTTTGCAAGGTCTTTGATCATTTCGTTACAAATGTTGCATGATTGTAGATTTGCCTATATATAACAATTATAAGAAATTAATGACTTATAGAAATATTTACATATTATTTAATTTTTATATTCTACAAATTAATTACTTACATAATTCTCAAACCATAATGCAAACTCTGTCTCAAGTTTTGCATCAATTTATGAAGCTTCAATATAAGGTTAAAATTGCCTCAACTCTGCTTCAAATATTCTATATTCATAAAGTAAATTTAGTGTTATTATTTTATATTATATTTATGCTTTGCAAAAATTAAAAAAATATATATGAATACAGAATCACATAGTTAGTTACTTCTTTTGAGATATGTATGGCTTTACTTCATCACAATTTAACAATATGCGTGCGGCTGCATTGTATTCCATATCGATTACGCGTTTGAGTTTTGCTTTTCCCGGTAGTCGACCGGCACATTTAAATATGGAAGCATCTGAAGTCTTCTTCCAAATCAAATCCTGACCATCACTATTACGCCGCACTTTTCGATGTCGTGTATATACGGAAGGTTGAAAATAATGTGCTCAAAATGATGAAGCTTCTTCAACCAAGTATGTATTACATATTGAACCTTCAACTTTAGCTTTATTCTTGACATTATTCTTTAACTTGCGAAGGTACCTAAAAATAAAAAATTGATTTTGTTGGCCAAAATCAGATAAATTTTATTATTAATATGTATCAATACGCCAAAGTTTTTAAACTCACGCTCAAATGGATACATCCATCTATATTTCATCGAGCGACAACTCTTGCTTCATAAGCTAAATGGATTGGAAGATGTTCCATGAGTCAAAAACTTGGTGAAATATACCTCCTAACACATAGCATAATGGGAATATCTTCTTCCAAACGTTTCATGTCATCCTGCAGTATGACGCCAGCGATTAAATCTTTAAAAAATTCTCAACTTCTGTCCAAAGCTTGCCATACATTTCTTGGAGGCAATAACTCATGAGCCACATTAATTAATCTACGCATAAAATATGACCAGTCATGACTCTTCATTCCATACAGTTTATTCCCACACAAATCAACACATCTACCCAAGTTAGAAACATAACCATCTAGAAATTTCAACTTCTTAATCCACTTACAAAGTTGTTCTTTCCCATCTTTATCCAATGTGTAAGACCCGAGAAAATTTCAATTTTCTGAAAAAAGGTAAAACGGTAATTTTGGTAAAAATCTAAAATTTTTCTAGATCTCAGATGACGAAACGGACTTCACCGTTTGAATCGTCTCACGAAATCTAGCTACCATCAAATTCGTCGATTAGAACGTCGAAATTTCACGTTTTGAAGACATAGTGCTTAGTAAAACGGGTTTGAGAGACATGTGATGTGACAAAAGTCACCTACTACATGTACTAATGTGACACTTGTTACATGATTAGTGAGAGGGTGAAATGGATGGCCGAGATAGTGCCAAGTGTCAAAAAAATCAAGAAAAGGGACATAAATGGAATTAAATGAAATGTTAATGATAATAAGACAAGGATGAACAGTGGTCATCTTCCCCATTTGAGAGCCAAAATGTGCAGTGTGCTGGAAGGGATGCAGTGGGCTGGAATTTTGATTTTTTAAGAAGAACTCCTTCTCTAATTTCTGTCATTCGGACTAGTCGGTTGTAATGCCCCGTCAGGAGAATGTGTGATACATGTATAACATGGGCGTATACGAGCACCAAGTGAAATTGTAATATTTTTGGGAGTTATTATTAAGGATGAAAATATGAAATTATAAATTATGGAACCCAGAATTGTGGTACTTGAACAAGGATAAAATTGTCATTGAGCAAATGGGATATGTAGGGCATAATCAAAGAAGATAGTATCGATGTATAAAATAAAACAAATTGAATTGCAATATTAAATAGATAGAGGACTTAGTTGCAATTAAAGGGAAAGTTAATATTATAAGAGGAGACAAACCAAAATTCACATTTTGGTCTCAAATTTCTATTTAGAGGCCCGAACGTGAGAGGGGATAAGAGAAAATAAGAGGAAGAAGAAGAAGGAGAAGGAAAGGAAGACCAAAACCAAGGTATGTTTTCATCTTAGGATCAAGTGTATTTTGATTTCCTAAGGTTTTGGTTTGGAGAATTGTTCCTCCTTTAGTCTAGGGTTTTGTGGAAAGATCACATAAACCCTTGATTTGTTGAGATTTTGTGGGTAAGACCCCAATTGGTGTAAAATAAACATGGAATCATCATATTTATATGGTTTTTAGAAGAATTGGTGGACCTTTGGTTGAATTCATAAGATTTTCACCTAGGGTTTTGTGGTATGAGGTTCCAAATCACCAATTCAAGTGTTATGGAGTGGTTTAAGATGAATTCCATGATGATTCTTGAGGTATTAAGGAATGGAGAAGTTGTATGAAGAGAATTGGTACAAAAGTGGCAAGAAGCAATTACGGGCAAATTCCGGGGTGTGCCGTTACGGTCTGAGGTTGTCACCGTACAACCACAGAGAGCCAACACAATGCCGGTCTGAGGTCCAACTGTCTGAGTCTGGAGTCCGGCGCAATACCGGTATAAGGCCAATGAGAATGCAACACATCTGGTCTGGTCGAGGTGTATCGATGCGAGGTATTACTTGAAATGTTGTATTTTTGCGTAATTAAGCTCAAATTCATACACCGTTAGTATGGGAACCTTACTAAATGATTAGGAGAGGTTCAAATAAGATTGGAACTCAATGAAAAACGTAAGCTTCGCCTCGGCGATATTCGTCGAGTGTGACTAAGTCTAAGAAGTACGTTAAGTTTACGTTATACTTAGGCGATTAATACGTTGCCGTATTCGTTTGAGTGTGTAGGCTAAAAGCAAAGGCGGGAGAAGTGGTGGAATTGTGCTCAAGTTTAGAAAGCATAAAAGGTGAGTGTTCTAAACCTATTTTTCTCAAATACTAGTGTATTATTATTATAAACTGTTTTACACTGGTATTTAATGGTTTTGAATTATTAAACCATTTTCCAAGCAAGCAAGCAAGTAAGCAAATGGTTTTGAATTATTAAACCATTTTTCAAGCAAGCAAGCAAGTAAGCAAATGGTTTTAAATTGGCAAAACCATTTTCAAGCAAACAAGTAAATAAATGGTTTAAATTGTAAAACCATTTTCAAAAAAACAATGACAAGCAAACAAAGAATATTTGTGAAAACATGCCTAACTAAAATCCCTAGTTCTAAGCAAGCAAACCAGTCAGAGGTATTCCGTACATGCACGGTGGTGTTAGAATCTCATACATGCATTTTAGTTTTGCCTGGTCGGCAAATATAGGTCATGCATCATGGCATTCTAAAGAGCCGAGTAGCACTTGTCTGAGGAGTATACGGGTTAAGAGCTCTAACTAAATTATGAGTGGAGACCCGGTCAGATTCCACCATATTTCTGCAGGAAAAAGGTGATGTGGACACAGGTCCTTCCATGAAACACGGTCGATGCCTGAGCTCCCAGTGTTCACTAGAATTTTAACAAGCAAGTATAGGCCTCCAGTGGTTGATTTATAAGCATGATCATACAATTTTGAAAAATCAACCATTGGTGCACGGTTGAGCACAGGCTCCCGTAGAGATTTGATGCACGGTTGAGCCCAGGCTCCCATAGAGATTTAAAAGAAAACGGTTGAGCACAGGCTCCCGTTTATATTTCAAAACGTCGGTGGTGGCTCCGTGATTATTTTCAAAGCATGCGGTTGAGCGAAGGCTCAGTATTTATAAAGTTTTGGAAACTTTTTAAAAGCGAAGATTTGAGAAATGTTTTATACATTTTTAAAAACAAAGGGTTTCTATAAAAGTTTTATAAACTTTAAAAGCAAGACAAGGTAAAGCAAGCAAACAAGAGAATTGAAAAGTTTTATAAGCTTTTAAGAAAAGCAAAACAACAGCAAGTAATTAAAGTTTATAAACTTTTAAAAAACGAAGCAAGGCTTACGGAAAATAATTGTAAAGAAAGTTTTACGGTTTGAGATGTTTCGGGAAAAGCAAAACATTTTATAAGCATACACTCACTTGGGCCTCGTTTAGCTCATTTATTTTCCTATTTAAAAACTATTTTTCAGTGCAGTGCATAGGGATATTTGGAGCATAATAGGATTTGTCCTGACATAAGTATAAGGGCTGTGTATTAATAATATTTTGTAAGAATATACTTTGAATTTGTATAATGGAACATATGTATGTACATAGTATAGTCTTGTGAGAATGTGTTGGTATGCTGATTGCCATATTTGGATAAAGTGTAAGTTGTGTATACAGGATTTGGAATTGTCCTATATCGTGATCATCTTTCTTGAGAGTTTCTGGATCTGGATTTTAATCCCTAGTTAGAAAAATAAAGAAAATTTTTTATACAAGGTTTAAGCAAGCAATACGGCTTAGCTTCTGGAGTTTCTAGTCGTGGGGTAGCGGTGGGGATTTCGTGGGTGGCGGCACACCGTCGCTAGAAGGAGGTGGGGGTGTGTCATCGGTTCTCGACGGAGCAAGAAGTAAAGTTGTTCTATGCGGTGAGGGCTACGCGTGGACACCGATTTGGTGGAGTTCCGATAACTCCAAGGGTAGGGATCTTTTCCTACTTGTGTTAATCTTTGGCTAAGAGCCATGTAAATGGTTAGGAATGTTATGAGGCTTGTTTTAGCGTAAGTGGAGTCTCAAAAGCTTTGAGCAAGTGGAGAAAATTCATATTTATTGTGGTCGTGAGCGATGGCAGGGGTTTGCGTTCATGTGAATAATTGACGTGAATTTTGGTGTGATTTTTATGATGTTAGGTGATTCAAAATGAATTGCTTGTGTTTGATGAGTAGCCCATGTGAGAATCTTAATTTTTGTGTTATTGATGTGAATTTAATAACGTGATTTGTTTTGAATTAATTATGTTAATATGTACGTAGATGTATTAGCATAAATGTTTAGGATTGGCATCCTTCATTCCATGTGTGCCCAGGGCACCACTAGAATATTAAATTGAGTGCATGACATGAAAGCAGAAACAAAAAGAAAATGTTTGTGGGGAAATGAATTTTGGCGGAAGATTTTAAAATTGCCTTAGAGGACATCGATAAGATCGCGGATGAGGACCATGGTATTTCGGAGGTTATCCCGACAATTAAATGCTTTGGAGGTGTCCGTGTTTTCTTAGAAGCTTCGGTAGTAAGTTTTTAGAACAAAAGCTTTTGTTGGCGTATTTTACTGCATATTGGCTTAGGCATGTGTGAGGAGTCGGTGAGGACTTCGAGACTTAGGTTTGGGCATCTTGTTCATTAGTAGGTTCATACAGAAATTGTTTGAATATGATTGTTTGCCATGCATGCATAGGTGGGAGTAACCCATGTGGGAAATTAACTCTTGGACTTTGCTCACCTGTCGAGGAGACCACCATTTCGGTGCACGAGGAAGCGTCGGGGCGGCACTCACTGAGGCGCGTGTTAGAAGAAAAGCGGGCTTATGGCTTTGATGTTGTTGTGTACATGTATTAGAATGTTGTAATTTTAATATATGTTGTATAAAGTAATTTATTAACTCTTGAACCATGAGATAGTTAGTTGGATATTTTGAGCCATTGATGCGGGGGGCCTAAGTGGCCATTATTTTGATCGCATGTGGACCTGTGTGAGGTCACATTAATATCTTTTGTTTGGGACCCGGGTTGTATTTGGGTGAGAGCTCCCGGAGTGCAATGGACTACGGAGTTTACGTGGTGGTGTCGGGTTACTCGAGCATCCACAGTGTTCGCGAGGTTGACGAGTTGTCGACGGTTGAGTTTTGGGGGCATCACCTGATGTGTAACAAGCCTTAGGATATTTGTTTGCATTTCATCACGATGTAACTTGAGCTGATAAGCAAAATTCCTTCAAATCTTCCCTAGACTCCGCATTATCTTTGGTTTCCTTTAACATTCATCTTTGTATTAAAAATATTATCAAAAAAATTTCTGTGTACATAACATCCAAATTGTGCCTAATGATTGGTTTTCGATAAGGTAAGTCCCAAAAGATACTTCGTTTTTTCCAACCACATCCACGTGATTTTTGGATTCTACGATGTATCTCTTCTCCACCAAGTTATGTCACTTTCTTAAACCCAAAATCATCAATTTCATTAATTAGGTCCACACCTGACCATATAGGTGGTGCACTTTTTTGAACAACTCGTCCCTTCCTAAACCATCTCTTATTCCTTCGCCATAAATGATCTTCTGGCAAAAACTTGATGATTGTCAAACCATGGCATTTTCCTCATTTTGTAGAAAATGCATCTGAATCTTCCAGCCTAGCTAAGGACAAACATACTCCCATAATTACCTGACACAATGACATCAGATAGCGAGAAAAATCACTTATTGTCCACATAAGAGCAGCTCGCAATTGAAAATTTCTTTTCTTAGAAACATCATATGTTTCTACTGACTCCGTAATTCTTTATTTCAATGATGAGTTTTTGGAGAAAACATCAAATTGTTTTAGGATTTTTGTGGCCCAGAGCAATGTGATTAAAAACATCTCTTCCTTCATACACATCCAAGGTAGCAAATTGTATGGAGTTAATATTACAGGCCAACATGAATATTGTTGACCTGATTACCCATATGGTTGGAACCCATCAGTGCATAAACCTAACCTCACATTTTGGCTTTCAAATGCAAATGATGGATGAGTTAGATTGAAATGCTTTCAAGCAGGAGAGTTTGAACAATGATGCATGATACCACCATCCTCATGTGGTTGCTTTGCATGCCACCTCATATGCTTTGCAGTTGCATCAGATGCATACAATCTCTGTAGACGAGGAGTTATATGAAAGTAGTACATTTTCTTATACGGAACATTTTTCTTATGCTTGGAAGATCACGTTTGTCTCCCAAAAAAGCGAGGGATGAGAACAAATCTTGCAACAACTTAAGTCACTTTCTTACTTTGATTATAGCATCTGATTATTCTCACAACAATCAATCTTACATTTAGTAGAGCCCGAGCCTCGCACTAACTTTTTTTGTGCTATAAAGTTATCTATCATTAGATTGCTCGATTCGAGAAGTAATTCTTTCATCATGTACAAAATTTCATCCATAGCACCTTTCGGAGATATGGTATTTCAACCTTAATATTCAACAATCTAGACACTTTACTTGAGATAGTGAGAATGGCAATGGGGTTCCATTCCACACCTCTTGCTTTGATGCTTTGAGTATATCAAAAAGATGTTGTGTTGTGGGATTCGGGCTCTCTTTTATTTCAATCGAATTATAAGAGGGACCCAGCTGACATCGCCACCATAGGCGCATTGCATTGAATGTCTCACCATGCTTTGTATCTTACAAAGCATCAATTCGATAACATTTTGTTCTATTGGTAGAGCATAGGATTTCTCCATGATGATACTATGACGCTAGGCTTGGGGTGTCCAGTTAAACTCTTTGGGCTCTTAGTGGAACATCTATTTGTCTCGTATCACGAGACCCATACCTAAGTATAAATGCCTCTTGGCTCATAAACCAATACTCATAAAAAATCAATATTTTATACAAATGATTTATTTACAATTGTGGCTCTGAATTACAATTTATCTGAAATTGGGTCTTGTGCCAAATTTTTACAAAATCGAGAGAGGCCATCTTAGGCATTTCTTCGCCTCTAAAACAGGATCGTCCAATACAATGCACTTGATACGAAAAGGGGGTCCACAGCTGAGGGTGAGAAAAACCCGAGTAGTGGAATTTCCCTACTTGGAGTTACTCCCCAAGTGCGATACAATGGCACACAGGACATACAACACGTGCTAATATATCTTTGTTTCATATATTAACAAATTTAAATCCCATACATCTGTGTTATTAGGTTTATAATAATAACATAAACTTAGCTCACATAGGCTAAGACATAATCCGTGATTCGTCTTGGGAATAGCCCACAATTTCCCACCAAATCTTATATTTATTCACCGTAAGCGACCAACACCACGTCACCTGAATCACCTGAAGCGATTAAAGGTGGGTATCGAACCACGGATTTATTCGCTCCGGTCCAGATCTTTTGGGCGAAGTCGACCATCCCAGGCCTCAACAAATCCCCATCCATTACACATGACCCTTAAAGAGTAAAACAAGTAGGAGAGAAAAACCCTACCTTTAGGAGTTTGTAGGAAACCCTCGAAGCGAGGTACCCACGCGTAATCCCTTGCTAGTGGGGAGCACTTTGCTTCGTCCTTGAGGCCAGACGGTTCGATCGCCGGGAATTTTAGAGAGAAGGTAGAGCTTCTCTCTCTAAAAATCCTACACTTTCCCTCTCTCTTTCGTTTGCTCTTTCTCCTCCTCTCTCTTCCTCTCCCAATCCATTTGGTGGTGGAGACGAGAAACTAAGTCTCTCGTGCCACATGTCAAATTCCTATTGGTTGAGAGGATTACACCTTATCCTCTTATCCAACCACTTGAGATTTCCCTCAATGGCATCATGCCATGTGTCACATGTGAGCCCCATTTGAGATCAATGTTTGACTGCATCTGCACTGGACACGTGGCACCTCTTGGCCGCTAGCGATGCGAAGTGTATCGTCCTATCGGTGCCCTCGGCGTGAAGTCGGCGTATCGAATTGGCGAAGTCGGCGTGGTAGCTAGATTTCGCGAGACGATTCCAATGGTGATGTCCATTTCGTCATCCGAGATCTAGAAAATTTTCGGATTTTGACTGAAATTACCATTTTATCCTTCCTTAGGAAATCTGGATTTTCCGGGGTCTCACAGATACCAACGATAATAATCTGCTACAAATCCATTTCTTCCAAGATGCACTTTAACAGTATCCTCGTCTAAATAATTCCTATTTTGACACTTGCGATGATTACATGGACACTTTATCTTTCACTTGTCCTTGTACATTCTGGATACATTTTTGCAAATTCCTAAGCCCCTTTCTGACCCTTATTATAAATTCGGGCTTTATCCATCCATTATCGATCAGCATACATCCATTGCCTATCAGAACTCATATTTATATTTATACGGAATGTGAATAATAATCAAAATTTAAATTACATGTCAAAACATATTAATTTGTTCAAATGATTTAAAAGGTACTATTTTAATATGTTTCATGTATTTTATAAAGAATTTAACAGTTTCAGCAAATATTGAATCATGACAAAAATTTAAATGTGCGAAATTGTGACACCCCAAAGCAGGGGTCAGAACGACCACAGATCAACCTCTGAAACACGTAGTGTCTCATATCATGAGACCCATGCCTTAGTAAAATGACCTAATAGGGCCCATCATCCATACTACGTCCATACGGTTACAAGACTATGCATTTCCATAGATCAAGAGTTATTCACGTCACTCTTAATACAAAACATATATTAAAACTAGTTGGTTTCTAATACATAAAACAAATTAAGGCCACGATCGGCCCACTTCATAATCAGACCTCTAAGGAGCGCTAGTCTGCTGTACCTATGCGTACTGAAAGGGGGTCCCACGCGAGGGTGAAATTTAACCTTGATGAGATAAATCTCTGAGTGTTTAGCCTGAGTGCGCGTACGAATGATCATTTCACAATCAAACCAACTGACCCAGTCGGAATTGCATACATGTTATTCTATCATGGAAAAATCTACGGCCATGTATGAGATGACCTCTACATGCCCAATCACGAATTGACCTCCGACCCACCGCGATGCAATTGCGATGGGAAATCATCTTTGAGTTAGTCGACTCCCGTCACAACCCAGTAGTCTATGTGATATTTATTTAATCATTTAAATTGTCTTTTTGGAGCCATGAGAACTTTTGAGGTCTCAGCGAGTCTCTTACCCTCGGAGCATTTTTCGGGCTTTCACTGGTGGATACACTGTCTAACCAGGTTTTCAGGCTTTTCACACGAGGGGTATCCATCCTTACTTGCTCATTCAGGCTTGTTTCCGTTTTCCATTTTCGTTTAACCTTTGTGAAATCAGGTGGACTTAGGTCATTCCCGAAACCCACACGATTCAACACTGGCGCAGTGCCAAATCGATACCATGAACACACTTTCATGTAATGTGGTGTTACCGCTTTTCCAATGCAATACAATTTGAAATGCCACTTGCACTCGAACCCATGACCAATGTATGAGACCTCATGGACGTTCTACACCGCTACACTATGTGTGTGCTATGAACACTCATGTCTAATGCACACAACATTTCATATATTTACTTTATGTATGCAGTCATGTAATATTTTTATATTCAAGTAAAATACATCACATAAGCACACTTTTCATCTTTTCTATCATTCGGTTCCTTCCTGTCGAAACACATCGTTTCAAGCATGTATTAAAATAATTCCAAACCATTCTTTGTAACAAAAATATACTAACAGGGTTTTTGAACATGTTTAGGGTATAATAAAAGTAAAAGTATAGTTATCCGGAATAAAATAAAATAAGCAAAAACTTGGAATTAATACAACAACTAAGGGTAAATTAATAAATTACCAATTCATGACCAAAGGGTCATAATTTAATAAGTTCATATGCCCAAGTAGGAATATGCATAAGTTAAATTAAGAGTAACAGAGAGTTGGAAGACCAAAGAGTAATAAAATAAAGATATTAGAATGAAATAAGGAAGAAAAATTTTGGAAGAGACAAGTGGCTTGAAGGAAAGAGGGAGGAAGTTTCCTCCTTGGAAAGTGAAATAAAAAGGGGATAAGATCAAATAAGGATAAGACCAAAATAAATATCTCATTTAATCTTGGGAGGAGAAAGAGAGCAAAAACGGATAAGAGAGAAAGAAGATAAGGAAGAGAAGAAGAAGAAGAAAGAAAGAAGAAAAGAAAGAAGATCACAAGTATGTATGGAACTATGGTATGGAACTATGATTTGTATAGAAAAGGTATGGAAATATGGTTTGGTATGGATCACGTGTCTTGGGTTTGTATGAAACTATGGTTTTTGTATAGTTACGGAACATAAAAGTATAGATACATGGTTTGGAACCCTCTGTCTCACCTGTATGGTTGGGTTTGGAAACTCCCGACCTCATTTCTGGATTAGGTTTGGAGTTGAGAAGAGTTCTAAGGCTCCACATAGGTGTGTTTTGGGAAGAGATGCAGTTGCAAGTTGAACCGAAAATTTCCTATTTTTTATCATGCCCAGTATGGGACCTTAGAACGTGTTTTTGGGTCAGAAATAAAAGGGAATTTGGCAGTAAGTCCTTCTAGTAAATTGTAGCCACATCAATGAAATTGATTTTAGGATTTTGCATTTCTCGATTTGGACCTCTTTAGACCAAGTTATGGTCCTTTCTGGGGTCGGCGCAGGCTGATCCCGGTCGGGTCGATTCGACGGTTGGGTGTGACTAGCCCGGACCTTAGAGTTGATTTACGGGTAATAAATAAAGGAATTTGGGAGATTGGTCCTTCACAGAAATTGTATCCACATCTAATGAACTTGATGGTAGGCTTTTGAATTTCTCCAATTCGGACCCCTGTGAGCCGAGTTATGGTGCTTTCTACGAGCGATCGAATGGGTGAGAGGTCGGTAGTGGGAGTCGTCTGCGGCCGGAGGTCGAAGCGGACCTCATGCGGCGAAGGTCGGCGGACCTCATGCGGCCCGAGAGGTCAGCGGACCTCATCCTGTAGAGGTCAGCGGACCTCGTCTGTAGAAACTCATTTCGTCAGGTTCGAATCGGCGTCGAGTTTGACTCGATATGACCTCCAACGGAAGGTCACTTCTTCGTCGAACTCCGTTTAGTGTTCTCGAACTCTATGGAAAGCCATGAGTGAATACATTCATATTCCTAAGGAGGATATTGGGTGTCAGACCGAGGTGTTAGAAAAATCTCAGCCAAGGTCGGCTCAGCTCGGCCTTGATTCAGTCCGGCCTGGTACGGGTTAACTACGTATGACCTCCAACTTCGGAAGGTCATAACTCCTTCGTCCGAACTCCGATTTAGGTGTTGTGTGGACGCTCTATGGAAGCGCCCAGGAGGGGATGTGGGTGTCGGACAGGTCATTGCCAAATCACTTAGAGGTCGAGTCGGCTCGTGGGTTCGAGGGTTTGACTACGTATGACCTCCAACCCCGGAAGGTCATAACTCCAGCAGTCGAATTCCGGATTAGTTGTTCTTAGACTCTATGGAAAGCCCATTGAGTCAAGAATCCATTAATATGCCTGAGGAGGATATTATGTGTCAGACCGAGGTATCAGACCGAGCTTACCAAGGTCAGGTCAGCTCGTCCAGTTCAAGTCAGTTCGTCTAGGTTATTCCCATATGACCTCCAACCCGGAGAGAGTCATAACTTCTCGGAGTCCGAACCGATTTGGGTGTTCTTTGACTCTATGGAAGCCCACTGAGTCAATATTCATCATAGTATGATAAATTGGAACTCATATTAGGTCAAAATGAGGAAAACAGTAAAGCCGAGGAATGTAGTGATCGTAGTATATCATGCATAATATAAGATAGATAAGTATAAGATAGACAAAATACAGGAAATGCGTGTATAAGTACCTGCAATATGGGTATAAGTTTTTTTCTTAACTCCTACGGAATGGGGCCCGGTATGATAAAGTACAAGTAAAATGTACAAGTATAGAAATGTATTAGTATATGTCATAAGATATGATAGTCTAATAAAGTACATGAAGATATAAGTTAACAAGATATAAGATGTTACCAGGAATGAGTACATGTACACGAATGATAGGCTTATATGAATATAAGAATGAGTAAATGCATGCATGATAAAAATATAGGAATATATGTATTATAGAGAAATATGAGAACCGTAATATGAAGCTACAGATATGAGAACGAATACAAATTTAAAGTAATGATAGTATGTGTGCATAAGCAATCATGATAACAATAGTTATTCATGCTTATGAATATATCTGAAAATATAATAAAGCAGTTGCACAGTGTCGACCAAGTAGAGGGATAGATTGGCATGCCGGTAGGAAAGAATAAAGTCTGCGACATACAAGTTATGTTCTGATATCGAGTCCCCGTTTGGGTCGATGACATAGATCCCGTTTGGATCAGGTGGCCCCGAAAGGGTCACCACTGCGCCTTCGCGCCTTAATAAGATGATCATTGTCTCGTACAATGATAACAGCGCCTCCGGGCCTTAATAAGACCAGTGAGTATAGCGCCTCCGGGCCCTGATAAGACCATTGTTTCGTACAGCGAGTACAGCGCCTTCGGGCCCTTATAAGTTTCCTATATCCACTTCTTTGGTATTTGCAGGCATGAAACACAAAACAAATGATTTGAATATGACATGTGAAAAGATATGATATGATATGAGAAGCATAGCCCTGCTATGTGATGACAGGATACGTAACATGAATTCATCAGTGGGCATGCTATATGAAAATGTATAAAAAAAAGTGTAAAATGATCAATATGAAGCAAACGGGAAAACAGAAGCATTATATAGAAATGAGTACATGAACACGGAGTACATAGCAGCGGTACATGAACCGCGATGAGTGAAAACACTACGAAATAACAGCCCGCGATAGCAGTGCATGAAAATAGAACATAACAAATGGTATATAGTATATACCCGTGAAATATATATGTATCGAGTGTGGCAGCTGCACGGAATAGGATTATGTAATATGAACCATTAAGCTAACGGATCAAATGATAAGTACTAGAATAAAGGAATATATGATATGAATATATGAAAGACATATCTAAATGAATAGAGACATGCTATGAACACATGATGAAATGCATAAGTGCTAAGAACAATGAGAATGGTAAGATGACAAAGCACGGGAATACGGTAAAAGTATAGATAGGAGATATCGAGAGCCAGAGAAAACATGTAACGGAAAAGATTGATATGCAATAGGAATGTAAAGATGATAAGTAACCAAAAGTTATATGAATATGTATAGATATATGAAATGCATATGTATAAGCTTGAGATGGTCACCATTGGTGGTTGTCCATGCTTATGTTCCCACTAAGCGTAAAGCTTAGCACGGGTGTTCAATCCGTGTAGGTACAGAAGCAGAAGACAAGGATAGAGGGCGGGACATCCCACGTCGGTAGAAGCGGGGCCAGCTCGAGAGATAGGTGCTCATCGCGCGCTTCATAATCTCCCGTGTTTTGTATTAGAAAAAAAATGTACATGTATAAGTAAATGGGACTCCGGTATATGTATATGATATTGCGGGACACCGCTCCGGTGGTAGTTCTTTTATATATATGAGAAATGATTTTTGTTATTACGAGAAATTGTTTGGCATAACCACAGTACAAGTTCGGCTACGAGAAAGAGCAGGTCAGCCAAAGTCGAGTATATAGTCTCGCGCCCGGACTCGGTTCGGATCCGCCATTCGGGTCGGATCCGCCCACTTAGGCAAGTAATGCCATAATTCATATTCTTAGGCCGAGACATAGTATGTCAGTCATACAACCCAATGCATATAATTATTTCCATCTTTGTATCACATGTTTACATATTCGACATGTCATTGAATTCATGGCAATAACACACATTAACCATTCCCGGCCATAAATCCGGCCATGCTTGGCCTAAGAAGTAATCTGAACTTAGTCCAGAAAGTCCAATTTTTGTAAATACCACACAAGACATCCAACACACGATTCCACCTTTCGTTGTTCCGTATCGATCTGACATTCGATTTCAGCGGTTAAGCAGTTCGAGCCGAAGGGACTATTCCTCAACTATCCGTGACCCAGCCTACATTTTGGCTGAGAAATTTATTTTATTAAATTCTAGACTCCAGCGAGCTTTCCGTAAAGTCGAGCAGCAGCGAATCGGAGTTCGAGACCAGAAAGTTATGAGCGAGTCAAAGTTGGCGGCTGATTCACAAGGGTGTGCAGAAATTTGGGCACACCCTCGTTTTCGATACGCTTGAGGATTTTGCCATCCCGAACAGTGTTCGATCTCAGGCGAGGTCGAGCCCGTAGAACTGGTCTTTGACCATCACACGATCCTGCAAACAAACCACACAACATCAGGTTTGTTTAGGAAAACCAAGCAAAACCCGTAGGCCATTACGGCCCCTAGGCGTAAAATAACGAGTAGGAGAAACCTACCTCTTGTAGAAGCGATTCAGGGTTCTTTCTTGGTCAGAGTGCCGCTCTTCTTGTAACCTCCTTCCTCTTCCTCTTTCTTTTTCCTCTCTTCCTCCCGTTTCTTCTTCTCTTTTCTTCTTTCCTTTCTCCTTTCCTTTCCTCCCTTCCTCCTTTCCTTTCCTCCCTTCCTCTTCTCCTTTCCTTCCTTCCTCTTTTCCCTTCCTCCTCCTTCTCCTTGCTGCTCCCACGGACTGCTTCTTGCCCCCCTCCCCCACAAACTGATTTTGAGACCCCCTTTATATAGGCTTTCAAAGGCCATACATAGAAGTGACATGGCATGCCATGTGTCACACACATCTGCTCTGCCTTTACTGTCCGTATGTTTTATGGCTTGCATGTGTCTTCCATCAGTTTGCCATGTGTCATCCACAGCAATCGCCATGTGATAAATCCATAACAGCCATATTGTCATCCACATATTTCGCCATGTGTGCGTCATTACCAGTTTTCTTGAAATACGTGAAATTCCGACTATCTCGGAGATTCAGCGAGTGGGCTGATGGCTGATTGTAGGATAGTTCGGCGGTGCAATACGTTGATCCGGATCTAGAAAATCCCGACTTTTCTTTGGACGACTATTCGTTGAAACCAGTTTACGCCACTATAAATTTAATTTAAATTTCCATGGATTTTCTGATAGATTTTGAAAATTACAAACCATTTCTAAAATAATAAAAACAAAAGTACCATTAACTTTGAATATAACCAATACACTGCATTATGTGTAAATTCAAATTTATGACGTAATAACGCAACAAATTAAGCAACGACTACTCTATTCCAGCAAGTTCCTACAACAGGTCACAATTCCATGAGCTCAAGCACCCAATTCTATATACTAATGTACAATTTAATAAAAATAACAATATTACAAGTATGCAAATACTAATTTTTACAACACTATAAATTACATATACAATTTACAATATTGAAATATAAAAAATTTGAAAAATTTAAAAAATTGCACAATATAGCACAACATATATTAATAATAAAATTTCAAATAGTTTATAATATTTTCAAATATTAGAATATTTTGAACTAGTGTCTATGTGAAGCCCAAAACCCGGGGGTCTGTTGATAACCCGCGGAAGATTCATGGATGTCGGGTAACTGACACCACCATTGGAGTCCCCTTTTCGGGTTGAGTTCTTTGAAATCGGGCGAGAGTCTCCTTTGTATGGGGGCTCTACTGAATACAACAGTCTAAATTCAGCAAGGCGCTATTGTTAATACAATGACCTCGCTGGTTCCGATAATAAGTAAAAATAACCTTCTGAAGTATACATCCATACTCATAATAAAAATACATGTCAACCACATACTTATCATTAGAGCTAGTAAAATTTGACACGATACATGAACACGATAAGAACCTAATATGGTTTTTAATAATTGAGTCATATTCGTCATAACACAAATTTGACCCGTTTAATTATTATAATTGGTTTTTAATTATCATTTTAGCACTAACCTTGTACTCTTAACCAAACTTCCATTCAATTTCAATATCATATAAAATTAAAGATTCCTAGATCAACTATTGAAACTTTTTTTGACTTGCAATAAACACTCTAGAAAGTTTCACTTTTTTTTGGTATACATGATGTCATAGCCTTTCCATTGTCTGACAGTGCATGTGCATCCTTGCATGACATTCCATATTCAAGATCTCATAAATATTATCTAGAACCCAAATAAATCAAACAACAAACACCATATTCTACCTTTTCTAAAAATTATTTAGAATCCAAATATAATTTGAAAAGTTTGCTTTTATTCTCCATTTTTTGATATAAGAGCCCCTAGGTATCGTAGTAGCATTACATGTGCCAGAGTAAAAATCTCATAACAAACATGTATTGTCAAGTTGCCCTGATTCTGCTAATTTTGAAGGGCTAAAACAGGCATGCCTATTGCTTTACATAGTATGAGTTCTAAATTCATTTTTTTCTTTTTGCCAGGCTTTTCAAAGCCTCTTGGATGATGCATCTTTTACCGTGGCAGAGGTCATACTTTTGTATCCCTACAATAAGTGTTGGTAGTATTTATTGTTACAAAAAAATTTTACCATATTGTAAAAACCAATAGTTCAAAAAATTTATTAATTAAACACATTTTTATGGGCATAAATATATTCCCGCACATACTATGAGACTAGCTGTATTAGTTTGATCAAAATCCTTTTAAACAATGATTAAGACTTGGTACACACTACGTACTAATGATTTTAGATTACCTAAACATCTCGAGGCGACTTGGTAAGGTTGCAATGCTTTGACCCACCATGCGTTATTACATAGACATTAATGCCTCATACGATCTAGTAACCAAATCTGTTAAAAAAGAGCATAAAGACATTACAGTTTGAAATGATATATAATCTAAAATAGAATATACTACTATGTGTCATTGGGCCAATTGAAATATTAAGCCAAAAAAACTCAACCAAGTTAAAATCCCCAAATCAATATCTCTCTTACCAAGATTCATACTCTATCACTCTCAAAACATTTCATGGCAAGGTTGGATATTCTTTTGGGGCTTTTCCGCTATTCCAAATTTGGAGAAAAATGAAATAAAAATATAGATATGATTGAGGCATGGATTTTGGGCTTACTAGGGCGGGGTTTTGAAGAGAGTCAAGCATCACCTCGGCTATAAATCATTTACCATATCAATATACTCTAATCAAATCGATCCACCCGATATATTAGATTATTTGAAAAGAACATTTTGTTTTGAAGAATCGAAGAGCAGTGAGGGACCAAAATTTAGTTTTACTAGTTTCAATCTCAAAAGAGGCGGGTTGTCAAAGAAGAGAAAGATATCAGTCATTTATCATGTGCAGATTGAATCGATCCAATATTTCCCATTGCCTCCTATAAATTAGCTTCACCCTCCATCGAGATCTATATGATCCTATAATTCAAGCATCCACCCATGACAAGCAAAAAGGAAAATACAGGAAAAAAATAAATTGAATCCTAACTTTCCCATCATTGAATCGCAAGCTGAGCAAATCAATTTTGAATCAGCTAATTAGGCGAGTTGAGGTCCAGACTTTCCACTTCCAGAAACCACAACCAAAAAATAAATAAATAAATAAGGCATGAACTATGATTTCTCTATCTCTAATTTCCTATACTTTCCCATCTTTTCTCAACAATCAAACAAAAAAAAAAAAAAAAAAAAAAAGCCCCATGGCCTTAAGACAAAGCAGTCCACAATCTCAGGCTTTATTCCAGTAGCAGAGAAAATCTAAAAATATTATAAGAACAAAACTTAAGGATCAAGCAAAATAACACGAAGAAGCAGAATCTTATAGAAAATTACCAGAAATCACGCAATGGGCACTAAAAATCACCACTTCAATGACCCTTTGGTACATCGAAACCCGCAGAGAAGAAAATTTTGGCGACCCAGAAAAAAGAAAAGCAAGTGAATGAGAAAAGAGCCTTGAGGGCACTTTGACATTTGTCTCCGATCCTGTGATGACACTCATTTATAGAGGAAGGCCGTGCTAATTAGTGATTAAGAATAGTATAACTTAGCTGTCCTTTTGTCATCTCCACATGTTATTGATTTAATAAACAATAAAATCTTTTTTTTGGGAATTTTCTAAAAAAAATAAAATAATCTTGTTTTGGAAAAAATATGTATTATAAATAAATACATAAAAGATATGAAGAAAAGAAAATTCAAAATATGAAAATAATTTGTTAGGTTGTTTTATTAATTTTGAAGTAATACCCTAAATAATTGGTTAAGATAATATTTTCACTTGAATAAT
Organism: Tetrastigma voinierianum; assembly: GCA_016808115.1. NCBI lineage: Eukaryota > Viridiplantae > Streptophyta > Magnoliopsida > Vitales > Vitaceae > Tetrastigma > Tetrastigma voinierianum. Next base: position 256,662 of record JAEQBH010002137.1, on the reverse strand, counting down.
TATTTTTTCCAATCATATATTTCTTATTATCCATATCATTTTTGCCTTTATTTATAAATGATTAGCTTAATACATACTTTTTCCCTCTTGTTTTCTATTATATTCTGTGGTTCAAATTCAAGGCAATTATCTATACCCACGAATTCAACCACTAATCACTGCACGATTAGCCGTATATTTGTTTGGTCTACTTAAATTTATTATTATTATTTTATTAAAATGATGAGCTTTTATAATTCATCTTTAGTATCTTACAATCCAGAAAGATGTTGAAGATTGTTATGGGATATAAATGAAAGTTCAATTTTTTTGTCGCAATTATGTTGAGATTTTGACTTTGGCGACCACAAGTGGAATAATTGAAAAGCAGATTAACCCATACGCCAAGTGTGAAATGGAAGAAAATTGTAGGCGTGCTCCAATTCGCATTGGATTGTGGGGTTATAATCATAAAAAATTGCACAATATAACACAACATATATTAATAATAAAATTCCAAATAGTTTATAATATTTTAAAATATTAGAATATTTTGAAATAGTGTCTAATACAAATGAAAATATAAAAGTTAATTTTTTTTTTTATGAATGCTCCCGAGTCACAAATTAGAAATGGAGTCACAAAATTATGATGCAATTGTGTTTCGTCACTGTTTGTGGCAGTTAACCATCACTATTTTTTGATAATTTGTGACAGTCCTTTATTAATAAAATCCATTTATATGTTGAAATTAAATTGTATTATATACTTTTTAAATATTCATAAATAAAAATATTCAAAAAACTATTAAGAATATAGATGATTCAACAACTTACTAGGAATAGTTTACCTTTGTTAACATAATCGGAGTCAATCTCGAATAGAAAGTTTAACAAGTTGCTTCAATTAGCTATGACCAATGGGGATAAAATAAAATTTTATTTTCAAATATCACAGATTTTATAATTTCAACTTTTTGCTTAACATACGTAACATGATATATATATATATATATATATATATATATATATATATATATATATATATATATATATATATATATATATATATATATATATATATATATAAAAATTATTTTGATATTTATTATTTTATGACTATAATATGTGCACAATCCTTATATACAATTTAAAATATTGAAATATCACAAATTTGAAAAATTAAAAAACATAATATAGCACAACATTTATTAATAATAAAATTCAATAGATTTATAATAATTTTGAAATATTAGAATATTTTAAAATAGTGTCTAATACAAATGAAAATATAAAAATGAATTTTTTTTATAGATATCCATCATAAATTGATCGAAATCGATCCTAAGGAGTAATGGCGGAATTGGCTGTTTCCATCGCTATTTTGTGGCCGAATATTAATTCGTCACAAATTTGACGGATTCGAGTGTCTTATTAACTGATTTGTGTGTGATGCTCTTAATAAAATCCCTTTATATATTTTAAATTAAACATATTATATATTTTTAAATATTTATAAGTAAAATATTCAAAAAAGCTATGGAGGCGAATTGTGACGCCCCCAACGGGGTGTTCGTTGACCAGTGGCCGTAGGAATTTCGATATCTCCATTCGTAGCTTGTATGCGTAGTAAAAATGACCGCAGGCACACACATCATACTCACTTAAAAATGTAGATTTATAAAAATGGTTAATTACAATTTGTTTTGATTACAATTTATCAAGCGGGTCTTTTATATTTTACAAAAATACTCAATAAGGCCACACCGACCATTTCTTAAGCCTCTAAGATTCAATGCATAGTCCATACCGGTTTTACCAGTCACTGAAATAAATGTATTTTATTCCCTCGATAGGGTGAGCAATGCCCAGTAGTGGAATTTTCCTACTTTGATTACTCCCCACCTAAGTGCAATGTAATGGCACACCAAACATTCAAAACATGCTAATATATCACTCATGCATATATTAAAAAAATTCATACACTATCCACATGTCATTATTCATAGCAATAACATAAGATTAGCTCACATGGGCTATAAATTGCAATCAGAATGTTTCATCCTTGGAACTACCCATAAAATCTACAATCAACATGTCATTTACTCATGGCAATAACACAACATCACACAAATCATGAAACAATCAGCGCAATTTGTCCACACAAAACCACAAGGATTTCTTCGCTCTCAGTCCCAATCTGTTGGAACGAGCCACGACCATCGAGGCCTCGGCAATCTATCATTACATGTATAGCGAAATGTGCTCGTAGGAGAAAAACCACTACCTTTCGGGTTGCCCGAAACTCCTAGCGGGTACTTACGCGTAGTCCCTTTCCGTGGGAGCAGCACCTTCTTGCACTTTGGGAGTTCATTTGGTCGATGCAGAAATCTGAAGTGAGAGCTTCTCTCTGAATTTCTCCTCTTCTCTCCGTTGGCCTCTCTCTCCCTCTTCCTTCCCCCAATGATTTAGGTCGAGGTTGGTCGAAGGGTGTCCTCTCACTTGCCAAGTGTCAAGCTTCCACATTAGCTCATGGGATTACACCCTTATCCTTATCCATCTACCTTGAGCTTTTTCACCCAGCCTGGCATGACCTGCCATGTATGTGTCCCAGTGAGCCCCCTTGACCTCGAGTTTGATTGCATGCACCTTGAGACAGTGGCGCCTCATGGCCACCCAAAATGTGCGAAGTGTCACCGCATCCCTCGATTGCCTCAGCGTGAAATTCCATTTCCAGGTCGACCAGCTCGGCCCGGATAGCTAGATTTATGGCGATTCAGCCCGGTGAAGTCCGCACACCGTCATCAGATCTAGAAAAATTCAAATTTTGACCGAAATTACCATTTATCCTTCAGCAGAATGCGGATTTTCGAGGGTCTCACATTCTCTCCCCCTTAAAGAATTTAGATCTCTTTCGAAATTCCACACACATCTTGCCATCTAACCCACGTCGTATGTAGCCACACACGATCACCTTTGGTGCGGCGTTGACCTTCCCGAGTCACAAATCGCGACAATCAGTGGTTAATCAATGGCTGGTCAAGTCATGAATGACATCACCATCAAGAGGCCCTTAGGCTCACCAACACCGATGCAATTTCAATGGGTATCCAAATCTCGAGTCACTCCCGACTTCTGTCACTCGACTACAAGTCTGGGGTGATGCCATGTGTCCATGTCGTGTTTTTCGTCTCGAGTGGCAGACTCTGTCGCTCGGCGCTGGTTTAGGTGATAACCTTGTTGTGTGTTTTCATCTCGAGTCACTCAGGCTCTTTATCCTCAGCTCTAGAAGTCGGGTGATAACCACGGTAATGTGTTTTTCATCTCGAGTCACTCCCTCGAGCATGCATTTGCCATGAATAGAAACCATTTCCCAAGCAAGGTATTTGTTTTTAACCCAGTGGACAACCCTAGATATAAATGATGGACCAGTTTCAATAATCTATTTTGTGCAGACTAGCCCTCGAGATGTATATCAATTGGCAGCGGACTCAGGCGATTGATATTATATGGACAACCCTGGAATGTTGCAAGTGGTTTCAGATAAATAATATTGTTGTTGACCCTCGCTTGATTCTCTCGAGGAAACCACCTCATGCCTCCACACCCATGTTATGCGATGTTTTTTGTGCATGTATATCACCGGTGCTGCCATCTTTGTGACACCCCCCGATCCCGAGGGGGTCCATCATGAGGCGAATCTCGGAGATCTCTATCCCAATCCCGACCCTATCGAGGTCAGCTCTCCCACTCTACCTCTGGGGAGAAGAACATCCTGTGGCTTCTCTTATATGCCTCGAGCCTCTAAGCCCTAAATCAAGTCATACGAGATGCCTTAATGAATGAATATGATGCATCCAATTTAAATAGCTACTCTGAGTCAGCAAGTACAAGAGTAAGCATTACCACATATGGTATACGTATTCTCGGCTACGAGTACCACTGAGACCTCGCCTCCTAGGTGATCGCCTCACATGCCGGGTTGGCGGCCGGTGTGGCTCGATCATCTGCACTGGCGACAGGAACTCTCGACGCATTTGCAAACCACAGCCTTAGACCACAGCCATGACTGAATGGACGTGGGGACATGGGTTCAGCATTGTGGTGCTGGTGCGCGAGTACTGGAGTGCGGTGTGGCACCTTTGGGCCCGTCTGGTTCCCACGACGTGTGGGGGTCGGGGAACAGCTGTGTCCTCTCTCTCTGTCCCTCACCTCTTGCCTAGCTGGGGTATCTTAGTCGAACGCTACGGAATCCACATCTCTTGGGACGATCCTCCTCATATGTAAGTTCTGCCTTGGAAATGGTAGCACACCATATATGCCCATCATTGGCAATACTGGCTTTCTGTAAGGTCTCAGCGATGTGATTGGAGGTGAGGTGTCCGCTGGCAGCGGGATTCACGCGCAAAATGGTCGTCGAGAAAGTGTCAGTTGTGAAATAACACATCATGCGCCTGCGACTAAATGTCCCATCTGGCCTTAGTCTGATGACCCATTTTTGTCTTGGATGTCGCCCGCCCGAAAGCGAAGTCATACGCTTCTTTCGGGTTGGAAGAGATGGATCTTCCTTATTTTAGTGACGACACCCATATCTTGGATGCCTTGTATGTCATCTACTCCTCCCTGTTTTTGTTACTTTTGAAAGCATGTGCAATAGCAACGACCACACTCCCTATTCAGAAGCAAAGACCTCACCCAGTCCAAACAGGAGTGTGGGTCTTTTCCTGGCACCTTGAGAGAGGATGACCTCCTCTACGTCCTCGCCCTCGACTAGCCATACACATATGTCAGTGATGAGGTTCATTTGGTACTGTTTGGTCCTGCCTTGTGCATGCCAATTACTAATGGGCTTGGCAACCACTGAGCCGACCAGTTCATTTCTAAGTGGCTTTTTTAACTTCGACCACTCAATCCATTTGTTTCATGGAAATTCTAAGCTTTCTGTTCATTTCATTATCCAAATCACCTGAGGTCATAAAGTTTCTAACATAGCATTCACCTGCCCTTTTCCTATCACATTACCATACATATATTTCTATAACTCATTAACTTGGCGCAATCTGCAACAGCATTCTCATATATACATCATATCGTGTATATGTCCTTCCACGCAATTGTATTGTAAGACAGAAGTTAATTTTTGGAAAAAAGGGCAAAATGTCGTAATTTGGTTTACAAGTGTAATTTAGGTTAAAAATCAAATTTATTCTCTAGATCTCGGATGGTGAAATGGTTTTACGCGTGGAATCGTCTCCACGAAATCTAGCTAGCATGCCCAGCTAGCATGTAAATTTCGTTGAACCAGAAGGCGATTGGAATTTACACGTTTTTGAGGCATCGCGGAGTTCGGGTCTTTGTAAAACGATTTTCGATCGGCGAAAATCACATATAACACGTACTCATGTGCCATGAGGGTATGGTAAACGATGAAAATTGACGGTAGAATAGTGTAGAATGTCAAGCGGGAAAAAATGGACATAGCGGTTAATGGTGTTAAGTCCATGAAGGCCAAAAAGGCAAAATAGGACTTGTCTTCTTCATTAAACCAAAGAAAAAAACATGAATTTGAAAAAAGAGGCGCGGTGGCCAAGCGTGAATGGTCCCAGAGAGAACGTCTTACTTCTCTCTAGAATATCGGGCGATCCCGGCCCAGGTCGGCGGTCTTCCCGGGACAAGAAGGAAAGGCTGGCTCTACGCGGAGAGGCCGCGTGGAGTGCCGGATTTAGGGAGGTTTCCTCAAACTCAGGGGTAGGGTTTCTCCTACTTAGGTTTTATTCCTTGGCTAAATAACTTTTGTCGATGTTTGGTGAATGAGGCCGTGAGGGCCGTTTGGTCAGGTCTCAAACTTGGGACCAAATTGTTGAATTTTTTGAGATTTTAGCGTCAGGTGACAGGTCGAAATTTAGTGGAGCTACTTGTGTTGAAGTATGCATTAAAATGTGCTTGATATGAAAAGTAGGGAATGACGATGAGGTCGGGTTCTAAAGTGAAGCAGACGGTGTGTTTCGAAGAATAGTAACCGAGGGGTTTCACTATTCCCGAGAATAGTGTTCGTAATTTTTGTGAATTAACCATGTTTGTTAAATTCGAAGTAAATTGCTCGTGTTTGATCGATAGCTGCATGTGGTACGGTGGTAATGCGAAATTACATAACATGATTGTGCGATTTAATTTTCATGTGAATATATGCATGTTTATATATTTGCATGTGTTATAGACTGTAATGGAATTGACATCATGCATTCCATATGCATTGGGACACCCTAGGACGGTAGGAGTGAGAGCATGAGATGAGTCTAAAGAAATATGTTTCGGAGGGTTGTCTAAAACTAAAAATGATCGGAGGGTAGTCCATACTAAAAATATCAATCGTCGGAGACGGCCTAATTGACTGCTATATCGGAGGTGATACTGATAATATCGATAGTTCAGGCGACCCGATTGATATATACATCGGAGGGTTGTCAGCGAAGCAAACAAAATAATAATTCTCATACGAGGCTTGGCGGGGATGTTGAGGAATCGGTGAGGACCCGGAGGGTTCGAATGATGAAGTTAGACATTCCAAGTAGGATCATGCATTTGCTTGAATGTGTGTTTGTCCCCCAGACATTGCACTGCACTTAGGTAAGTAGCCCAGCTTAGGGCGATTCAGCTCTGGCGTGCTTCATACTGTCCGAGGATATTATTTTGCAGTGCAGGGGCGTGCAAGGGGACTGACTGCGTCCCAAGGCGAGTTGTGAAGAAAGCCGGGTTGTGGCTTTGATGATTTTAACTACATGTATTAAAATTCTCTAATTTTTGATATATGGTTGTATAAGAGTAGAATTATTAACTCTTAGAACTTATTGGACATAGTTGGTATGTTTACGAGATATTGTTATGAGTGCGTTTATGGGCCCAGTGGCGGGTTTACTCATGTGATGATATATTAGATTGTTTGGAGACAGGAGTTTATACAGGTATTGTATTTGGTGGCTCCTCGTACAAGGAGACTACACTTAGATTTTCTGAATGGCGTCGGGTAACCCAACATCCACCTGTGTCGCGGGGTTGAAGGTGAATCCAGCAGGCCCGGGTTTGGGGCGTCCTGAAACACAAAAATCACGCAATCAAAGCATGCAACAATTAATGACGTATCTCAAGGGGGTGTAAAAATACATTGCTTAAGACACCTATTCACATCACCCAGAAAAAGTAAAAATTTTCATACCATGTCCAATGCAATTATAGTACATAATACAAATATCTCATATATTGAATCACACCTGAGAAAATTTTTAAAAATTTTAAAAAATTTTTGTACTCTTTTTACCACATTGAATAGTGCTCATAAAGCGTGTCCATGAAACGATTGTCCCCCGAGCAATGAGCGTAGCGATTGCGAGAATTGGCGGGTTGGGTGCACGGTGCGCACACCCGTAACCGGATCGTGTGCGCGGTGCCGGTGCGTGAAGCGGCTAGCGTGCGCCGCAACAAGCTATTAGGTGCGCGCGCATGCTCGCTTATTCGCGCGTCTTCTTGCGCTGTCCTGTGCCGCGCGACCCAAGCGAGCGCTGCCGGCGTACGCACGTGTCGATACCTGAAAATAATGTGGCGACACAGACCTTTCCCTACGGTAGAAGGCGCTATGCCGCGACATCAAAGCCACCTACGCCGAAGGCCTGAGGCCAAGCGGTCGCGACTTTCCGTTTTCTGCCCGGCCCGAGCGGTCGCGACACCAAAACAAGTCGCGACCCTCCCGAGGGCCTTATGTCGCGACATCGTTTTCATGTCCGCGACTAAGTTACGCCCCGCAGTGGGATTTAAATTCGCGACACCAAAATCAGTCGCGACCTCCCACACGCCACCCATGTGGCGACCTGAAAATGATGTGCGACCTGTCAGCGGCCAATCACAACCTCAAATTTTCGGTCGCGACTTCCGGCCGTCCATCGCGACCTCCAATCCATCATCGCGGCAGCGTTTTATGTCGAGAACAAACGAGGTCGGCGACCTGCGGTCGCGACACCAATCCCGCGGTGTCCTCTGCGACGCCAAAATCGGTCGCGGCTTTGGGAACTACTGACCCGGCGGTGAACGCACTTTCACGGTCGCGACCTGAAGTACCCGACCAAACGGGTCTGCGAGCCTCAAATCGACCATGACCTCGAATGAGTCCTAACCTACGCGACCTCATTTGCTCCCAGTGCGCAACCCACATCCAGTCTACCATGATGACCGGTCGCGACGCCCGTTTCTAGTTGACCTGAGTTGAATACCAAGCTTCCACCCGCAGCCGCCTCAAAGATGGGTTTGACGCTCAGGTCAAAGCCTTGGGTGGGTATCAAAAGCTCGTCGTGACCATCAAAAATGGAAAACTCATTGCTGCTAATAGTTGTAAAACCATTTTCTTGTCTGGGCGCAGGACGTCCCATCGCCATGCGTGCGGATCATTCGTATGTTGCTGGGCTGCTTGACCACACTTTAACCCCTCTGATGCGACCTCATTGTTAAGGTCGGTAAACCAAATCCGGATGACGGCGCCGTTTTCTCGTGCTTTCTTTTTGTTTTTCTCAGTAGCCGCTCTTCACCTTACTCATGAAACATATGAGCTAAAACGTTGCTTTCCTTAGATGGTAGAAAGCAGCCCTCAAATCTGGTGTAGTAAATTGTCATTCATTCTGAGTAAAGTTGATTACAAATCACTGTATTTTAAAGAAACTTGAACTCAATTTTCAAATTCCATAGTATGCTGATTAATATTAAAGCGGGCAGATTGATGAGAAAATGTTTTTTTCGTTTATTCGAGCCATCTGTAATTTCTTGAACCAGACACGAAACCTCAAACTTAGGGTTTTGTTTTCTCGACCCTAATGTTCAACACTTTTTCCTATGCTACTCACCAAGCATACAAAGCACCCAACACATACAACACACAATTAAATCACACATCACATTTAATTCACCAAAATGCACCATGATTTATGATCTATCCCGTGCCCATCAAGTCCTAGGTATATAGTATACCTAACTCTACATAGAGCTCCCAGGTATCGTTTTAGCAGCTCACATTCACCAAGGTGTGGCCCAAAGCCAGGGGTGTCCGTTGATCCCAGATCAACCTCCCGAATTTGTGTCTCAGAATAGCGAGCTTCCACATGAGTAAAAATGACCACTTTGGCCTACACATCTTACTCATAAAAATGTAGATTTTATACAAAAATGATTTAATTACAATTTGTTTTGATTACAATTTATCCAAAATTGGGTCTTTTACTTGAATTTTTTACAAAAATACTCAATAGAGCCACAACGGCCATTTCTTAGCCTCTAAGGTCTGAATGCGTCCCATCACTCGGTTGCACCTTCGTACTGAAATAAATATATTCACCTCGACCGGGTGAGGCAATGCCGATGGTGGAATTTTCCTGCACGATTACTCCACCTAAGTGCAATGCAATGGCACACCAAACATTCAACACATGCTAATATATCACTCATGCATATATTAACAAAATTCATACACTATCCACATGTCATTATTCATAGCAATAACATAAGATTAGCTCACATGGGCTATAACATACAATCCGACAGTTCATCTTGGAACTACCCATAAAATCACAATCAACATGTCATTTACTCATGGCAATAACACAACATCACACAAATCACGCAAACAATCCCAGACAGACGTCCCGAAAACATTATAGGGATTTCTTGCTGGGTCCAAATACGTTTGGAGCAGAAACCCGCGACCATCCGGGGCCTCCAACAAATCCCCATCCATTACATGGCCCTTAGCCAAAAAATAAAACAAGTGGGAAAAACCCTACCTTTTCGGGAGTTTGCCAAGCTCCCAAAAGCTGGTACCGCGTGGTCCTTTCGGGTGAGAACGGCACCTTCTTGCCTTGCTGGGAGGTTCTTGGGTCGGATGCGCCAAAAAAATCTAGAGGTGAGAGCTTCTCACTCTAGATTTCTCCTCTTCCTACTCAGTTGGCCTCTCTCTCCCTCTTCCTTGGCAGTTTGGTCGAGGTTGGTCGAAGGTGTCCTCTCCTTGCCCAGAGTGTCAAAACTCCATTGGCTCGTGGGATTACACCCGCATCCTTATCCATCTACCTTGAGATTTTCGCAGTGGCATGATGCCATATTGATAAGTGAGCCCCGCGACCTCAAGTTTGTGCATTTGCAGCGGACGCATTGGCACCTCATGGCCACCAGCGTTAGCAAAGGTGTCCCTACATCCTTTCGAATGTCTCCAAAAAACGTGAAATTCCGAATGTTTAGGAATTCGACGAAATTCGATGTGGTAGCTAGATTTCGTGAGACGATTCCAACGATGAAGTTCGTTTCGTCATCCGAGATCTAGAAAATTTCCAAATTTTGACCGAAATTACCATTTTATCCTTCCTTAGGAAATCTGGATTTTTCCGGGTCACACAAAGATTGATTCAACAACTTATAGGAATAGTTTGTGCTTTAATTAACATAATCAAGTCAATCTCGAATATACGGTTTAACAAGTTGCTTCAATTAGTATGACCCAATGGGGGATAAAATAAAATTTTATTTTCAAATAACACAAATTTTTATAATTTCAACTTTTGTAATAGTTTATAATATTTTAAAATATTATAATATTTTGAAATAGTGTCTAATACAAATGAAAATATAAAAGTGAATTTTTTTATAGATAATAATCAGCAAATTGGTCGAATCGGGTTACTAATTGTGTGAATTGTGTTTTAAGATCACATTTTTGTGACTTGATTCGAAACAAGATCTGTACGACAAGTGACTGAATTAAGCTGTGTAAAAATCCATTTATATTGAAATTAATTAGCCATTATATACTTTTTCTAAATATTCATAAATAAAAAAATATTCAAAAAAACTATTAGGAGGTCAAGATTGATTCAGCAACTTATGGAAATAGTTTGTACTTTGAGTGGCATAATCGAGATCAATCTCAAATATAGGTTTAACAAGTTGCTTCAATTAGCTATGACAGTGGGGATAAAAATAAAATTTTATTTTCAAATAGCACAAATTTTTATAATTTCAACTTTTGTAACATCGTAGCATGATATATATAACACTATATATATATATATATATATATATATATATATATATATATATATATATATATATATATATATATATATATATATATATATATAATTTATTTTGATATTATATTGTAAAATATTGCGTTGCAAGAATATAATAGAGAGAATAGAGAGAGATTAAGAAGAGAAAGTAAATAAGCACCAAAGATGGTAGAGAAAGTCAGAGGAGAAATTTTATTTTTACTGTATATTTTCCTCTTTCATTCTCTTCTTACGTTATGTTACACACAATGACCAAAACTAAGCTTCTATTTATAAGAACACAAATACACATATCATTAATCGATGTATTGAATATATGCATTGAATGGGGAGATTGGCATTCATACGTAGAATGGAGTTACAGTGTGCCATAATAAATTTGTGAATATTCATTCATGTATATAGGTTACAAATGTACCATAATAGGTACATTAAATATAATGAATATTCATTCATGTATTTCATAACACTCCCCCTTGAATATTCATTGTATTCATGAATGTGCATTGAATGATACTGCCTCATTAATAACCTTAAACCGGAAAAACCCAGTGGGACAAAAAACCAGACAAAAGGGAAAAAGAGTACAATGCATAAATTTTTATGATCTCTCCCTTTTATGGATGCATTAATTGCCTCGTCAAAACCTTAGTGGAAAAAACCCAATGGGATAAAACCTGGACAAAAGGAAAAAGAGTGCAATACATAGTTCAATATCTCCCTATCGATTTGAGCTATATGGCCACTGCGGGGCTAGTTAATCTGCATCTTATGAGCTTCGCCGCATACCAATGCCATACTAATTTCTCAAAAGTTGGCGTTGGCAATGATTTGGTAAAAAGATACGCAAGATTATTTATGGATTGAATGGCTTAACATCAATTTGTCGACTTTCTTGGAGTTCGTGAGTATAGAAAAATTTCGGCGATATATGCTTGGGTCCTATCACCTTTGATATATCCTCCCCTAACTTGTGCAACACAAGCAGCATTATCTTCATAAATTATAGTGGGAGAATTTGTATGGGTGTTAAGCAACAAGAATTGTGAATATGTGTTATAATGGATCTTAACGAACACCTCTCTTCCACTTCATATAAGCAATGATCTCGAGTGGTTAGAAAGATGTAGCTACTAGCGATTGCTTCGTAGAAACGCATGAATAAGCGGTGCCATTATAACAAAATAAATAACCGGTTGAGGCGACTTTATGTGGATCGAGATCTATATCGGCGTCGAGTATCGACCAAACCCGGGGTAGTAGATTCCTTGGAATAATATAATCCCAAATCTATGGTTCCCTTGGAGATAGCAGAAAATATGTTTAATTCCATTCTAGTGTGCCAGGTTGGCTCAAGTAAAACGATGCTTAATAAATTTGCTACTTAGCGATGTACGGTCTGCCGTGCGATTATGCCCGAGTACATCGAAGCCCTAATTGCGAGTGAGATATGGTACCAGGGACAGTATCTCATCATCGATTCTCTAGGGCTGGCCCGATCCTTTTGGGGTCCCCAGAGAGACCTTGCAACCCTTAGGAGGTGCTCAATGGGTGAGCCTTGTCCATGTTGAACGTTTAAGTAATCTTTCAATGTATGATGATTGATGGAATGATTATTCCATTTGCTTTATGCTCAAGATTTGTGGAGCCAAGACAAAGTTTAGTTTTCCAATCTTGCTTCAAATTCCTTTTCAAATACTCGATGGTTTTCTTTCTTGTGAAGTTCCAATTAAATTTATATCGTCGACATAAAAATGTTACAATAGAAAATCAGTTCTGATTTCTTAATAAACAGCGTGATGAGATAGGATCATTCTTGGCACGCACCACTTAATTAGGTACTCACTTAGGCGTTGATACCACATGTGACCGGATTGCTTTAACCCGTACAAAGATCTTTGCAATTTTATTGAGAATAAGTTGCGGGGAGTGCATGCATCAGGCATTTTGAATCCCTCGGGAATTTTCATATAAATATATGAGTCTAATGAGCCATATAGATATGCTGTCACAATGTCCATAAGACGCATTTCCAATTTTTCAAAGAGTACCAGACTAATGAGAAAACGAAATGTAATCATATCCATCACGGTGGAATATGTCATCATAATCAATCCCGAGGTCTCTAGGAGAATCCTTGAGGCGACAGTCGAGCTTTATACAGCTGACCTCGTTTTCTCATTTCATTCAGAACAAATACATTTATATCAACGGGCTTTACATTGTGGGGATGCGAGTTATGGAATCAAAACCTCTCGTTTAGCTAGGGAAGATAAGTCGACCTTAATTCTTCCTCCCACTTGAACGATCTTGCCTTTGACTGACATTCGATAATGAATTCGCGTCACAATCATCATCTGTTTTTATGACAGCGAGAATGCAAAAATATCATCAATGATGATTTTATTTGAATCCCAAATCTCATTACACAATATGTAATGGAATTCTCGATATTCTAGGGTTGGTACCGATCTTTTCGAGGGTTTATGTATCTTGAGGGCATTAAGTTCTAATATTTTAGAGTAAGCCTGACACGGGCTCTTAGAGTGGATTCTTGATTCTTTCCCCTTCGTTTTCGAGGAACAGTGTCTTTTGATCTTATTGGTCTACCACACTTCAACTGTGGGGGATTTTGATCCATTTTAGCTTGTTCTTGAGAACTGACTATCTAGTTAGAGCATTTGCAGTACGGAATATGAGATTCGTTACCTTAGTAGCATCATTAAATGCATTAGGAAGTCTATTAATATAGCTTTTAGTAAAATGGATTATGTGCTGCACCTCGTTTCGCGCACCTCGGGGAGTTCTTGAGTGGAGTGAATCGTGCTACTCCATTCCGGGGAAAAAAACCTTGCGTTGGTTTAGCCATGACCTATTCAATTTTAAGGTGTCCTAATACGATGGAAACATAGTCTCATTGAAATGACAATATGCGAATCTGGCAGTAAAAAGATCACTAGTAGTCGGTTCCGAGAACACTAATGATGAATGGTGAATTAAACCCAACATAAATGCTAACGGCGTTGAGGACCCATTTTCGATTCTTTTTGGTGGTGCAATAGTCACTGTCTTGCTATTAAGGTGCATAAATGTGAAATATCAGGTTCATAACCAAGAACCATTTGAAGGGGAGATTGTAGGAGACTAGCAGTGGGGCGCAATCTTATTAGGGCAGCCGCATGCAAAACGGCATGACCCCATGCTATATCGTTGAGATTCGTTCTCAATAATAGAGTGCGGGCAATGATTTGTATATGTTTAATCAAGGATTCTGCCAATCCATTTTGAGTATGAACATATGCGGCCAGGGTTAACTCAACCTCGTCCGAGTGAAGCATAATATGTATCAAAACTCTTTGATGTAAATTCACCAGCATTATCCATCCTTATACCTTTAATTGGATAATCAGGGAATTGTGCCCGAAGCTTTATAATCTGCGCAAAATAAGCTGCAAGGTGACGTGCACGTAGATAATGAACAACATGGGACCATCTACGAGGATCGTCCACTAGTACCATAAAATATCGAAATGGTCAGCCCGGGTGGTTGTATTAGTCCACAAATATCACCCTGAATTCTTTACTTGAGGAATAAAGGGGATTCAAGATCAACCTTTGTTATAGAAGGTTTGATAATAAGTTTTTCCTTGTGAACAAGCTTCACAATTATAATCTTTGGACAACAATACCTTTGTATCCTTTAAAGGGTGCCCTTTTGTATTCTGGATTATTCTACGCATCATTGAAGCACCAGGGTGACCAAGGCGATCATACCATAATCCAAACTGATCAGGATTTACCAATCTCCAAGATATGGTGGAGTAGGTTTCAATGACCTTAATCATGACACAATACAAACCCATAGAAGAAGCTTCTAGCTTCTCATGGATGGTCTTCAGGCCCATCTTATAAGAGGTAATGCCAATATATTCTTTATTTTGCTCATAAATAGTCTCAACATGGTACCCATTACACATCTTTGAAGCTAGTAGATTCCTTTTTGATCCCAGCAGAAATGCATTCTCGATATGTAGGATGGTACCTTTTAGCCAAGCTGTTAATGGCATTCGAGAAACTATCAATGTCGAATATGACCATATATTGTATGGACATGTGTCTTACGTGTGTGTCTGTACTCGAGAAAAAAGTGTCTACTACGAAATATGGTATGCGTTGATGCACTGTAAACAAACAGTATCTTCTTTCTCGGTGTTTTCCATTGCATTTATGTTGACAACAGTGTCGAGTATCATAAAATTTTCATATTAGTTATAGGGTCCAATAAAATTTCAAAATAATAAATTTTATATCAAGTTCATAAACATTTCATTGCATAACCATATTAAAGAACAATAAAAGGTAATACATTTAAAGAAAAACAACTAGAAAAGAAATTATTAGAATCATAAAATTGAAATCTAAGATGTCATCCACCGGTCTGATGCTTCATCTGCAGTAATCAAAGGTCCTGAAAGAAATCGAGACATCGGGGATGCATTTTCTGCGCCGAAGCAAGAGGAGTCCCACCAACAGAGATATTGTTGGCTTCAACAGTGGTTATGGCAGTAGGATTAATTTCAATGGCATGAGATTCACCATGTTTGCCCGTATTTTTTAAAGATGCTTGGTATAGATCAACAAAGTGCTTTGGCGTACGACAAGTACGTGACCAGTGCCCAGTCATGCCACAACGATGGCAAATACTTTCATTAGTCACCTTCTTTGGCTTCTTTTCTTTGTCATGATTCGAGCCAAAGTTAGATTTCCTAGGGCGGTTAAATTTTCTACCACCCCTTCGAGGATTATATTCTTGCCTGCGCTTGTAGCCTTTAAAATGGCCAATAATTTTCTTAGAGTTTGCATGTGCTTCAAGCAATGCTCTTGAGCCAGCAAGTCTAAGATCATGATTTTGGCTTGACTATTCATTGGTTGCTCGGCGGTGAGGAACACGTAAATTCATCGAGTATGTGGCAAATTGACGTTGCCGGTATTGCTTTGTTGCAATACAATATTCGAAGCATGGAAGGTGGAGAAAGTTTTCTCTAACGTTGCGCATCAGTGAGCTTGATATCGCATAACTCAAGCCGAGAAACAATATCAAATAAAGCGGAGTTATATTCGGACAAGCGATTTAAAATCTTGTAGTCGAGATTTTTGCCGGTCATGTGTGCTTGAGGAGGATACTTAGTCTTGAAATATGATCTTACCTATCCTTTAACCTCTTCCACAAGGTTTGAGGGTCTCGAAGCAGATAAATATTGAGTCACGAGGATCTCATGCAAATGGCAGCGAATATAAATCGATTACATTTGCTTTATCTTTGCATTTGAGGTTCCGTCTTACGCCAATTACGTTAGATCTTGCCCTTGGAGGTGCATTTCCATGTCAAGGCACCAGGATAGATAATTATTTCCACTCACTTCGAGGATGTGGAATTTGGGCTTTTCAATATTTGCCATAATTATTGCAAAACAAATGAATCCTTAAATTAATTAGAAGGATTTTCAAAAATCCGCCACCACTTCAGGAGCAGAAGGATACTTTTAGGTTGGAAATTTGGCTTGAGGGCGAAAAGAAAAAATTTGATAAAGAAGATGGGAAGTATAAGTTGATTAATAAAAAAAAGAATACTCACCTTGCAAAAATATTTACTCAATTGGTAGATCTTCGTGCTGATAACGTATTGTAAAATATTGCGTTGCAAGAATATAATAGAGAGAATAGAGAGAGATTAAGAAGAAAGTAGATAGCGCTAAGATATGGTAGAGAAAGTCGGAGGAGAATTTTATTTTTACTATATATTTTCCTCTTTTCATTCTCTTCTTACATTATATTTTCTTACACAATGACCAAAATAAGCCATTTATAGAACACAGAATGCACATATCATTAATGTCGATCATATTGAATATATACATTGAATAGGGAGATGGGCATTCATACGTAGAATGTAGGTTACGAATGTGCCATAATAGGTACATTGAATATAATGAATATTCATTTATGTATTTAATAACAATTTTTTATTTTTTATGACTATGTCGCAGTACACAATTATATATACAATTTAAAATATTGAAATATCACAAATTTGAAAAATTAAAAAAAAAAATTGCACAATATAGCACAACATATATTAATAATAAAATTTCAAATAGTTTATAATATTTTAAAATATTAGAATATTTTGAAATAGTGTCTAATACAAATGAAAATATAAAAAGTGAATTTTTTTTTTTATAGATATCGTCACAAATTTAATTCTGTCGGTCACAAAATTGTGTGATGGATTCGAGTGCGTCCTTTTTTGACGATTTTGTAGACCGAAGAAATTCCAATTTTCGGAAAAAGGAATAACGGTCATTGGTAAAAAATCGAAAATTTTCGATCTTGGATGTGAAACTTGGTTCACCTTTAAGGTCGATCTTGCGAAATCTAGCTACCACGTCGAATTTCGTCTCGGGTCGAGAGACGGTCGAGATTTCATGTTTTGAGGCCCATAGGGTGTAGGGTCTTGAGTAAAAGCGAGTTTGAGAGACATGTGATGTGACAAAAGTCACATATTACATGTACTCATGTGACACATATTGCATGAGTAGAGATGATGGAAATGGGCCGGCCCCTGATTGTGCCAAGTGTCAAAATAGTGAAAAAATGGGACATGATGGGAATTTTTGAATTGTTAATGAGATAAGACAAAAACGTGAACAGTGTTGTCTTCTTCATTTAGAGGCAAAAATGGGCAGAAACGGTAGTGATTGGACGGGAAGAGATGCAGTGGTTGGATTTGAGATTTTTAGAGAGAGAGAGAGAGCACCTTCTCTCGGATTGACCATTCGAGCGTCCGGTTCTGAAAGCCGAGACAGAAACAAGAGTCGTTCTCTGCAGCGGTGAGGAGCTACGTGGACACCAATTTGGTGGAGTTCCGACAACTCCAAGAGGTAGGTGTTAATCTTTGGCTAAGAGTCATGTAAATGGTTAGGAATGTTCTGAGGCTTGTTTTAGCCGTAAATTCTATCTCAAAAGCTTTGAACCGAGTGGAGAAAATTCCTATTTGTGTGGTCGAGTGAGCGGTAACCGAGGTTTCCCTTCATTCACATGAATAGTGACACTAAATTTTTGGTGTGAAAAGTAATATTTGGTTGAATGATTCAAAATGGGCTACTGATGTTTATTAATTAATACGGATTAGCTAATTTTGGTGTAAGTGATTGTGAATTTGCACTGCTTATGTTTTATGAATTTAATTATGTTAATATATATGCATGTGAATATATTAGCATGAATGTGTTGGAATTGGCATCATACATTTCATATGCACTAGGGTACCCTAGAATATTAGGAGTGCATGACATGAAACGAAACAAAAATGAAAATGTTTGTGAAAGGAATTTCGACGGAAGATTTTTCCAAAGAATTGCCTTGGAGGGACGTCCAACATATCACTTCGGATGAGGACCATGACTGTTTCGAAGAGTTATCCAGCAATTCGCCTTAATACATATTTGTATGAAGAGTAATTTATTAACTCTTGAGTTATTGCATATAGTTGATGTATTTTGTGAGTCTTGATGCAGGGGCCCAAGTGGCCATTTTTACTCATTTTAATTGTATATGGACCCTGCATGGTCGTTGTAAACTTGTTGGGACAGGTTTATACTTTGTGCAGAGCTCCCCGTACAAATGAGACTTTGCCCGATTTTTGTGAGTGGTGTCGGGTTACCCTCACAGATTTGTGACATATCGATATTAATAAAAATCCATTTATATATTTGAAATTAATTGTATTATATACTTTTTCTAAATATTCATAAATAAAAAAATATTAAAAAAAACTATTAAGGAGGTCAAGATTGATTCAACAACTTATAGGAATAGTTTGTGCTTTAATTAAAATAATCGAGTCAATCTCGAATATGCGGTTTAACAAGTTGGTTCAATTATGTAAGACCCGAGAAATTTCCAATTTCTGGAAAAATGGCAAAATCGTAATTTCGGTCAAAAATCCGAAATTTATTCTCTAAATCTTGGATAATGGCTTAGTTCACCGTTGGAATCGTCTCCTTGAATCTAGCTAGCACGTCGATTTTGTCGAGATTACGGGAGCGGTGTCGAGATTTGCCGTTTTTTCGAGCATGTCGCATTTTGGTCTTAGTAAGCTACATGTGATGTGACAAAAGTCACTTATAACATGTACTCATATTAATTATGTTGCATGAGTAGATAAATGATGGAAATGGATAGCCGTAATAGTGCCAAATATCGAAAATCCAAAGCTTGGGGACATAGATGTCATTTTGGAAAGATTAATGAGGAAGAAGACAAGATAGCCAATAGTGGTCATCTTCTTCCTTCAAAATGAAGAAGACAAGCGTCTGGAGTGTGCTAATGGGGAGATCTGTTAGCAGATTTGATTTTTTAAGAGAAGGACCTCCTTACTCTCAGTTCCCAGCTAATCAGTCAGTCGGTTCTTCGGAGCAAGAAGGAAAATTAAGTTCTACATGGCGGAGACAGTGGAGTGCCGGGTGTGATGAATCTCGTTTTGGGCCAGGTGTAGTCCTTTGTTTGGACTGGCCCTAGAGGTGGGTTTTTATGCAATAAATTGTGTTTTGTGTATGAGGCGGGAATGGCCGTGGAAATTCGATTCCACAGAAGAACCGTGTAAGAGGGTGAAGTTTTGCCGTGGACCCGCACTCTATTACAGAATTTGTAAGCAGTCATGAGTTTGTGTGGGGAAATGGACCAACGTCCATGGGTTGGGTGCTTGAAATTGATGAAATGAATGGCTTGATTTGTGTGGAAATAGATAGGTTAATGTGAGCTTCTTGTATTAATATGATGTCCGCAGTGCCATGGAATATAATTGTGTGTATGAAACCGTGGAGATGAAATGGAAGTGGTTTTGCTCGATTATATGGGGCCTGGTTGTGTGTATAGGCAGTGGAGATTAGATTGTGTTTGCTTTCAAGTAAGCTAATTTGGGTAGTGGTTGATATTGTTGAATTACATGTGGTGTAATTGTAAATTATGTAAATATATGCATGATGGTATATTTGCATGTGTTTGTATATATTGTGTGAAATGGCATAATGCATCTCATGCCTTTAGGGTAGCTAGAAATTAGGTGAGTGCATGACATGAAAAGTGAAAGAAAATGAAAATGTTTTAAAGGAATTTCACGGGATGAATTTATAGAATGGGGTTAGGAGACGGTCCACGAATCGGCGGATAGGGACTATAGTTGTTTGGAAGGTTCTCAATACGACCGCCTCGGAGGGTAGTCCCATATTTTTACCGATGCCGGGTAATATAGTTTCGAAAACAACAAGAATTGTTTTGAAAAAGATGTTTTTCTCATGCATGGCTTATGACAGTGTAAGGGACTCGGTGAGGGCTCAGAGGCAACGGTTGATCATTTAGACATTAGTAGGATCCTCAATTTGCTTGAATGTGTGTTTGCTTTAGACATTGCATATGCATAGGTGGAAGTATTATTGGGTGATTCCACTACTAAGCGATAGCTCACCTGTCGAGGGTGTTCGGGTATAGAGGAGCGCACGAGGAAACCAGCCATCATAGAGACCCAGCTTTAGAGAAAGCGAGAATGTGGCTTTGGTTTTATGATGTAGTACATGTATTAGAATGTTTTTAAACTTTTAATATATATTTGTATAAAAGTAAAATTCTAACTCTTGAAACTATGGCATATAGTTGGCCATGTTGATGAGTATATTGAAGTATGGGCCCAGAGGCCGTTTTCACTCACATATAAATGTTATATTGCTGGTTGTTTGGGATAGGTTTGTATGGTGGGGCTCCACCGTGCAGGGAGACTCTGCCCGATTTTCGTGAGAGAGGTCGGGTCACCCGACATTCATGAGTGTTTCCGCGGGTTGACGGGTAGTCAACGGACACCCCGGTTTTGGGGCGTCACAGCTTGGTATCAGAGCCTAGGTATACGGCTACCTAGGGCTTTAGGGGATTTGGGCTTAGGCCATAGTCATATAAGAACATCACCACTTCGATGGCTTGATGTTAGAGTTTAGGTATGTGATTACCTAGGAAATCACAGGACAAAACTAGAACACTGCATGCATATGTTTGGTGTGTTATGTGTGATTTGATGAATTGTTGTGTGAAAAATATGCATAAGCCTGCGATATATTATAATTATTTATAATATAAATAAAATCACCCCAGGAAAAACATGATAATGTTGGAAAAATTTTAGGAGTTTTTTACAGTATGTAAGCGGAACAAGAAGGAGAAATAAAATAAGTGAATAAATTTATTTGGTTTAATAATTGACAAAATAAAATTTTATTAAATTTTAAGCTTGAACACTAGGTCTGAGTGTTTGGATGTGAGTTTTTGAGGAAATTTTGGACAAAATGTTCAAAGTTAAGGAAAATGAAAAAAAATGAGATGAAAGAAAATAATTTTCTAGGTTTCACAGTTAGTAAAATTGAAGAAAAGTGGTCAAATATTTTTATAAATTTATTTGAGTATTCTAGAAAATGGAAAAAAAAATATAGGTATATTTTTTTTTGTGTATCTTCCAATAGCTGGAAGAAATGAAAAACAAAAAAATGTATACTTATGTTTTTGGGTATTTTTCCAATAGCATGTGTGAGAAAAAAAATGTATATATGTTTGCTTTTTTTTTTGGGCATTTTCCAGTAGCTGGAAATAAAGGAAAAAAAAAAGATGAAAAAACGAAAAAAAAAAAAAAAAGGTGCAGAAAATTGGTTGGGGCTGCGCGATTGTATTGTAGATAGAAGATTTGTATTTACTGAAGCTTGGGTTGGTAGTTGGATGGCATTGTATTGCAGAGACGGAGAGAAGGTTCTTTGAGTTGTATTCTGTCTGACAGAATGGATTATGGACTATTGCAATACACCCATTCTTCATTGGCATGGGGTAAATTTGGGTAAAGTGTATTAAAATAGGAAGAATTGTATTGCGGGGTGTCGCGATGTTTGGAAAAAATTGCCATTGCAACATGGGTGAGCAGTGTAGAGATATTGTATTCTTGATAGAATGGATTGTATTGTCAAGCTAGAGAGGAAAGGAATATGGGGTACATTGAGAAGCGTATTGCAATACGGTTTCGGTATTAATGAATAAGAATTTTGCAATTTGGTATTTGAAGTGTATTGCAATACAGGAAAAATTGTGTATTACAACAGGTGAAGCAGTAATGATGAACATGTCACTTGAGGTGAGCAGTAGCGGTGAGCGATGAGCGATAGCGTAGACAATAAAAAATTTGATTTTTTTGAAAAAATAAAATAAAATCAAATAAAATGAGAGAAAATTTTTAAAAAATGAAATTAGCAAAAATAAAATTTTTGTTAATAAATATGATTTGATATATTAAATAAATTGTCTTGCATTGCCTATAAAATGCAAGGACATAGTGTATAAAATGTTCTCTGTGTATAAATAGTGTCTCGGGGCTATATTTACACCCTTGGGATACGTCATTATTGTTGCATGTTTTTGATTGCGTGATTTTGTGTTTCAAATTGCGTGAAAGGACATACATACGGTGTGATGGATATGGGAATTATGATTGCACGGTTGTTGCACAGGAAATTATATGCATGGCGTAATGCGTATAGGAAAAGGGTGAATGCTAAGGTTAGGAACTATGACCTTAGGGATTTGGATAATGAAATGAACAGGAAAGCTTAGAAATTTATTGAAATAAATAAATTGAGTGGTTGGAAGTTAGCGCCACTTAGGAAATGAATGGGTCAGTTCATGGTTGTCAAGTCTATTAGTAATTGGCATGTGCATTGCTAGTTAGACTTAAATGAAAATTAAATGAATCTGGTTGCCATTCGACATGTGTAGATGGCTAGTCGAGGACGAGGACGTAGAAGTGTCCATAGGTGCGGCGGGCACCACGGTATTTGATCAACGGCCCTTGTTGAAATTTGTAGGTGTTGCGGCGGTTGCTTCTCGCCGCAGGCCGAGTCTTAGCGGTGGTCGGGGGAGGTCTGGTAACCTCCGAGGTTTAGGCATCATTCTCGAAATTCACCGGGGAGGAGATCCGATGGTGAGACCGTTGGTTCATGCGAATCCGAGAAGGTGTTAGAGGCTAGCAAGTACCTCGACCTTACCGGAGACAGGCTAGCTGCGTTCCAGCTTGAGGGTGAGGCCCAAGTATGGCGGAAATGGGCAGGGACCTCTAGAGACCTAGAGGCGATAACATGGGTAGAGTTGGGGCTGTTCGCCGGTAAGTACTTTCAGAGATCTTGCGAGGCATGTGAAGGCTGAGAGTTCCTAGAGAGTGAAGCGGGGACAATGAATGTGATGGAATCGTGGCTAGATTCACGAGATTTAACCCGTTTTCTTTGATGACTACGTGGCCTGGACATGACGAGGTTAGGAAATTCGAGAATGGACTGAAGTTGTCCGTCGAGCGAGGATCGATAGGACTTCGCCTACGGGACATGGACTCCATGGTTGGGGCGACCACGACCATAGAGAGAAGATCGAGGATGCTCGCGGCTTGCGGGATCTCGGGTGTTGAGTAGCGAGAGGGAGGATAAGCCTTCTTAGTTCGGGAAGAGAGGCGAAGACCGCTTCACGCAGTTCCCGGGACGGGGCGAGATTGGGCATTTGGTCGGGTGAGGCGGGTGATATGTTACTTGCGGCCCGGCTGACATGGTCAGGATTGCCCCGGAGACGGGGATCTAGGGCATTGGGGCCAGTGTGATCCTAGTTAGGTTGTAGAAACGGAGAGTATACGGTTCCATTCCTCGCTTTTTAGTCTGGTGAACCGAGTTTGATTTCGAGGTCTTATCACGAGGCACCTTCGACGCCTGGTGGGCGGAGGGGCGGAGTATGGGTCGGGGTCGGTCTGGACTCACGGGCCGGGACTTCCTAGTCGGCGGGGCGGATATATGTTGCTACTGTCCGCGGCCCCGGGCATATGGCGATATTGTCTGGGAGCGGAGATCTCGTGGTACGGGCGAGCATTCGGATGGCGGGATATGCGAGGTGCGTTTCTACTCTTGCACTTGTTAAATTGAGTGGCGTTTAAATTGGATGCATCATATTCATTCATTAATGCATCTTATGTGGTAGATTTGGGCTTAGAGGTTGAGACCTTTAGAGAAACCAGATGTGGATGTTCTTCCCTAGGGTGTAGGGTGAGAGTTGACCGGATAGGTCAAGATTGTGAGTTAGAGATCTCCAAGATTCTGCTCATGGTGGACCCCCAGGATTGGGGTGTCACAGTTTGGCATTATTGCTTGCATGTGCACAGAGACATCGCGTCAAGTCGGGTGTGGTTGCAGGTATGTGGTCATTCCATACTCTCTTGGTAGGTGGATTAGTTTGTTTTGGGATTCGATCAATGAAAACTCATAGTTCGAATCAGGAAACGAAGAGAAATTGATGTGTGTAGGGCAAAGCAAGAAAGGGGCCTTTAATCCCCTAAGGTGAGAAGCCTAGAGTTAGGGTGTAGGGCAGGAAATATCGAATTTACGTGTGGGTGTAAGGCAGGGAGATGTCAATTTCTATGTGGAGTGGAAGGGCAGGAGATGTCCGAATTTCTATGTGGGTGTAAGAGACCTGAGGAGGCGTCCCAAATTTACGTATTAGGTGTAAGGGCCCGTGGGAGAAATCCAGAAATTTCGTGGGTGTAAGAGACTAGTGGAGAAATGAAATTTACGTGTGGGTGTAAGGGCAGTGGAGATATCTGAAATTTACGTGTGAATGTAGAGCTCGCGAGTGTAAGCCGAAAAGTTATGTTGCCCAAGAGATGAAAACACACGGTCAGGTTATCACGCAGACTTAGAGTTGAGTGATAGGAGTCGGGAGTGACTCGAGATGAAAACACGCGGTGAGGTTATCACGCAGATTTAGAGTTGAGTGATAGGAGTCGAGGGTGACTCGAGATTTGGATACCCCTTTGGAAATTGCATTGGGTTGTTGGTAGGCGGGGCTTTCGGTGCCTGGATGTCATTCATGGCGTGGACTAGGATTGGCCGGTCCATTGGATTATCAGTGATTGTGACCTTGGGAAGGTTAGCGTTTACACACTAAGTAGGGGTTGTGTAGGGTTACATGTTGTGTGAATTATATATAGGTGTTAGAGGACACGCTATGAGCATACGTCCTGGATCATAAGGGTAGCTAGGAAGAGCATTTGCCCTTAGTGGAATTCGCCTACAACCACGGTTATCAAGCGAGTATACAGATGGCACCATATGAGGCATTGTATGGGAGGCAAATGCAGTCCGCCGTTGGACCCGAGGGTAGGAGAGGCTCGTCGCGGAACGTGCGATTAGAGCAGCGCCAGGAAGGTGAGAGGCGTCGACGGCGTGATCTTACCAGCTGTTCCGGGCCCGTTAGAGAGTTATGTGATCTGACGTCGACCCTTAGAGTTCGAGGTTGGGGATCACGTCTTCTTAAAGGTGATGCCCAAGGGAGTGGTCGAGGTTGTGGCCTTGGGAAGTTATCACCGGGTTTGTGGGCCTTCGAGATACCGGAGGTGGGGCGTTAATAAGCGTCTTGGTTGGCTTTACCATCCGGCATGTCGGTGTCCACGGGTGTTTGTCTCCATGCTCCGGAGAGCCTACTCCAAATCCGGCCCGTATAATGGATTGGGGAGAAGATTGAGTTGACTTGATGGGACCTTAGGGGACGGTGTGCATTTTGGATATGGCCGGTGATCGGGTTTGCGATGCAGGCCGTGAGAGGCTAGTGAGGGGATATATGGCGGCGCACTATGGAGTGGAGGAGTCAACGTGGGAGCGCGAGGACACGATGCGGGCCACTTATCCCTTCTTGTTTAGGGATGAAGGTACGTTGTTTAGTCGTTTAATATTTAAATGACGAGTTTACATGCATGGTGTAGTGCACGTTGCATATGCATGTGAGTGATTGTGATTGTCCAAAATTTCGGGACGAAATTCCTTTTAAGGAGAGGAGAATGTAAGACCGAAATTTTAAATTCTCTAGAAAAGGGTAAATCGTACTTCTTGGCCAAAACTCGAAATTTATTCTCTGATCCGTGGGATGAACAAACGATTTCCACCGCTGAAATTGTCTCAAATCTAGTTAGCACATCAATTCCTCATTAAATCTCGAGATACGAGATTTGCATCGCTGATGCATCGTGATTGGTGCCGTAGTTACATGTGATGTGACTAAAGTCACTTTATAACATGTACTCATATTACTTATGTTGCATGAGTAGAGAATGATGAAATGAATTTTTACTATTGGTAGTGCCAAATGTCGAAAATCCAAAGCTTGGGGACATAGATGTCATTTTGGAAAGATTAATGAGGAAGAAGACAAGATAGCCAATAGTGGTCATCTTTTGTAAAACCCGAGAAAAATTCAATTTTTCTGAAAAATGGTAAAACAATAATTTCTGTTGAAAACCGAAAATTTTCTATATTGCCGGATGCACGAAACTTGATCGCGCCTCTAAATCTGCCTACAATTCCAGCAACTCGTAAAAGTTTCCTCGTCCAATTCCGAGACAATCGTAATATTTTACGATTTTCGGGTGATAAGCTGTCGCGACTTTAGGGAAAAGATTTTTACGAAAATCTCTAAGTCGTGAAATATGGAGTTGTTCCTATTTAAAATAAAGTGAATCGAAAAGAACAAATTGTTTTAGGCAAAATGGACCCGAATGAAATAATATGAACCATGTATTCAAAATGATAATAATAATAATAATAATATTATAATAATAATACAATGGAAAAAAAATAAAAAGGGGCAGAGAGAGGAACCGACGGGAGAGAGAAAGGGAGCGTGAGAGAATATTTTTTTTAATTTTTTCTTACCTTTGTTTCTTTCTCGCATCTAATAAAATCTAATCTAGGGTTTCGCGAGTCAAGGCAAAGTTGATCTACGCGACGAGAGCTACGCGTGGACACCAAAATCTTGGAGTTTCGTCACACTCCACGAAGTAAGGAATTTTCCTACTTGTATTATTTCTAGCCTAAAGGCCATGTAATGGCTTGGGATTGGCTTAGAGGTCAAATGTGAGCTACCAGAATTTCGCCTAAATTTTGAACTGCATATGAATTTTTAGAAATTTTCTGGATTGTTTCTGCACGCTCGAGCTTAATTTCTGGATCGTTTCACCATCGGGCTGAATTTTCGAGATCAAGCTTTTAGACCGCATGATGTAATTTTCGTGACTATTTTCGTGCAAATTCCGGACCGTGTCGAGGCTCGTTTTGCCCCTGACCGATGTCTTCGGGTTCAGGGTGTGTTTTGATATCACAATATTTGGTGATGAACCGTGAAGGGACCAAGAGGTACCCTGTTTTATATGGGTCCGAGATTTAGGCCATTTTGTGTGTTATTACTAGAAATGTGTATGGTCGAAAGTGATTCCAAAATGAATTGCTTCGTGTTTGTTAATTAGCCCATGTGAGCTAATTTTGGTGTAATTGATCGTGAATTCCGCATAACATGTTTTATGTGATTTAATTATGTTAATATATATGCATGTGAATATATTAGTATGAATGTTGGAATTGCATTATGCATTTTACAGTGCACTGGGTAACCTAGAAATTAGGTGTGAGTGCATAGTTGAGATCGACACTGTGTTAGGTGTTTGATGGTGTGTCGTGATATTATCTACAGGATCAGCACCGCTATAGGTGTTGATTGTGCTTGATTAATAGGACAAATCAGCCCAAATGTGAGTCGCACGGGTTAAGGGAAATGGAAATGGCTCGTTGCATTTCATATGCACTAGGGCACCCTAGAACAATGAGCTGAAATGTGATGGCGCGCTTCTTTGAGAATTTGTTTCAAGGGTCAATTCAACAATATTATTTATCTGAGTGTGTCCATTACAACACTAAGGTTGAAACCATATAAAATATCAACTCGTCAAGTCGCGAATTGATATACATCGGAGGGTTGTCCACAAATAGATTGGTTCGAGTCCGTCCACCATTTATATCGAAGGGTTGTCCACAGTTCAAAACAAATACCTTTGTTTGGAAATGGTTTTCATTCATGGAAAAATGCATGTTTGAGGGAGTCAGTGAGAACTCGAGGCGTATGGGTGTAAGAGACTCGCGATATCATAGTTCTGTATGGGTGTAAGAGACTTACGGTATCACCCGAAAAGTTATGTTGCCCAAGGGCATGACGGTCACACGCTTTATCACATAGACTTCTGGGTTGTGTGGATAGGAGCTCCGGATTGACTTAGACTTGTTGCCCATTGACACTTGCATCGGTAATGAGCCAAGTGGAGGGCCTGTACTTGGGTCATTGGTAATACCGCGACGCTTGTCACAATCATGTGATAGATGTGAGAATAGCCAATGAGTGACTGGGGATATATTACTTCCTAATGGCATATTGAGTGATGGAGCAATGAGAGCTGCACATGTGGCATGGTGAGTCGAGTCTCATTCATGGCATGTAGACATTTTGGTAGACATGTGTATGTTGCACTAGGATGTGTGTTTGATTATGCGACCATTGCATGTGCACTTAGGTGGGGAGTAGCCCTTGTAGGAGATTATCACTACTTGGCTTTGCTCACCCCGTCGTGGGACCCCCTTCAGTAATGTGTCGTGCAGACACACCCGCATCTCGACCGCACATATGAAGAAAGCCAGATTGTGGCTTTAATATATATTTTGTAAATATATGGGTTGTATTTATTTGTATAAGAGTGATGTAATTTAAACTCTTATGGACTATGGTTTTATAGTCATGTGCTTATATGTTTGAGTATGGATAAACGGGCCCCATCGCGACCATTTCCTTAATTCCTATGTGGACCCGTGTGGTCGTTGTATAATATTGGGCCATGTTGCCATATAATTATACAGGTTGTATTTTGCAGAGCCCCTCGCATGCTGAGACTCAGCCTGATTCATTAAATCATGGGTCCCTTTAAAAAAGGGGACACGATGGTGTAAAGGTTCGTTACTCAACATCCACTTTAGTATTCGCAGTTGACAAGCTGTCAACGGGACCCCGGATAGGGGTGTGCTGCTATATTCTTCCTTCCAAAATGAAGACCAAAACGCGGCAGCAAAGCAATGGGGGAGATGCAGTAGCAGATTTTGATTTTTTTAGAGAGGGAAGGACCTCCTTCTCTCTAGATTCCCCGCTAATCCGACCGTCGGATTCCTTCGGAGCAAGAAGGAAAGTCGTTCTACGAGGCGAGAGCAACGCGTGGGTACCGGATTTAAGGAGTTTCGACAAACTCCGTGATGTAGGGGTTTCATCCTACTTGTTTTACACTTTATTTAAGTGTTTTGTAATGTTTGAGTTAGTTTGAGGCCGTGAGGGGCCGTTTGATCGGTCCCAAAACATGGGACCGAATTGTGGGAATTTTTTAATCTCGTTTTGGACAATGTAGTCACTGTTTGGACGGCTAGAGGTGGGTTTTATGCAATAAATTGTGTTTTGTGTGTATGAGGCCTGAATGGCTATAGAAATCTTGCCCACCAAGAGAACCATAGAGGAGTGGGCCGCCTGCGGACAGCCCACTTGTTTCTGCTTTGGGATCGTAAAACAATTCCGGTTTAGTGAAATGGACCAAAAATGTCCATGGGTTGGGTGCTTGAAATTGATGAAATGAATGGATTTATTTGTGTGGAAATTGATAGGTTAATGCATGAACTTCTTGTATTAATATGATGTCACAATTATATGGAATATAATTGTGTGTATAGGCCATTGGAGATGAAATTGTGAATTGCTCAATTATATGGAACATAATCGTGGCCAGGGCCATCGGAGAGAGATCGTGTTTAGCCCAAGTGGTTTAATTTGGGTGATGGTTGATATTAGCTGAATTACATGTGGTGTAATTTATAAATTATGTAAATATATGTATTGATGGTATATTTACATGTGTTGTATATATTGTGTGAAATGGTACAATGCATCTCATATGCATTAGTAGCCTAGAAATTAAGTGAGTGCATGACATGAAATTGAAAGAAACTAAAACGTTTTTTGAAAGGAATTTCACAGATGAATTGAAGAATGGGGTTGGGAGACTGGCCCAATGTATCATTTCGACGAAAATTGATGACTGCTTTCGAAGGTTCTCCAACACACTACTGAGGGTAGTCCTATATTTTTACCAATACTTCGTAATATAATTTTTAAAATAACAAGAATTGTTTTGAAAAGATGTTTTCATGCATGGCTTACGCAAGTGTGAGGATTTATGGAGGACTCCTGGACGTGGGCTGGTCATTTGTGACATTCAAGTAGGATCACGAATTTGCTTGAATGTGTTTACTTTGGAGCATCACATATGCACTTAGTGGAGAGTAACCCCGTGACGCCCCAAACTCCGGGGTCCGCTGACTACCCGTCAACTCGCGAACACTCTTGAATGCTCGTGACCCGAATAGCCTCTACCGTGAATTAAGGTAGTCTCCTTTGTACTGGAGCTCTATCCAAATACAAACTCCGCGATATACCGTCTCCAAACAAAGGCAATATATCCAATATATCCAATATATCCAATATATCCAATCACATGAGTAATACGCTACTAGCTCCACAAACGATACTCATAATACATACTAACTATGAATCCAACTATATACTCAAATAGTTACAAGAGTTACAATATTTACTCTTATACAATACATTAAAATTAGACATTCTAAAACATGTATATATCATTAATCAAAGCCACAACCCTACTTTCTTCTAATCCTCAATCCCTAGGACGAGCCGTCCTCGCACGCCTCCCCGTACTGCAAAAATAATATCCTCGACAGGTGAGCTAATGCTCAGAGTGGAATCGCCTAGTGGGCTACTTCACCACCTAAGTGCAAGCAATGTTCCAAATTGAAACACACATTCGCAAATGCATGATCCCATTTGAATGTCTTAACTCGATCATCTCATAACTCAAGTCCTCATCGACTCCCACACTCGCCTAAGCCTCTCGTATGAGAATTTCTATTTTGCTTTATCAGACTACTCCGATGTTTTAAATTGTGGACCATCTCCAATGTTATATTTAGTGGACTACCCTCCGATGTATATCAATTGGGTCGTCTCCGACGATTGATATTGTATGTGGACTACCCTCCGATGTATATCAATTAAGCCGTCTCCGACGATTGATATTTTAAGTATGGACTACCCTCCGATCATTTCTAGTTTTAGACAACCCTTCGAACCATTTTCTCTAGACTCGTCTCATGCACTAACTCCTATAGTCCTAAGATGTTCTAGTGCATATGGAATGCATGTATGCCAATTCCGATACAGTCTAATCACATGCAAATATGTAAACATGCACATATCCACATAATATTCAATCACACAATCATGTCATGTAATTATCATTTCAAACATCAAAATTAGCTCACTTTGGCTAATGATCAAACACGAACAATTCAACTTGAATCACTCCGGGACCAAACACATTTTCACTAAAAAATAGTATATTTTGGAGAACACCGCTTTGGGAATAGTGAAACCCCTACTACTATTCCCGAAAATCATTGAAATCACCTGGCTCACCTTGTGAACCCCGCCCATTCTCCGCCATTTCCGCCTTCATTCCAATCAATACATGATTGGCCGCGCAAAATTGGCAAATGAAACATCCAAACAGCCCTCACGGTTATGGGCTCAACATTTTGGTTTCAAAAATTCATATCAATTCGGTCCCAAGGTTTGAGACCGATCAAACGGCCCCTAACGGCCTCATTCGACTCAAACATTTGTAGAGTACTTAAAACGGGAATAAAACGCAGCGGAGAAACCCCACCAAGGAGTTTGTCTAAACTCCTTTATCCGTACCCACAAGTCCTCTCTGTGATAAAGGGGCCTTTCCTTCTTTGTCCCGGCTAAGACCGCCGACTATTTGATCAAGGTATTTCTAGAGAGAAGGAAGACCTTCTCTCACTAAAACTAAACAAAAATGGCTACTGGATCGTTCCTACCTTCCTCCCCACGTTTTTCTCTTTTGTTGCATTTTGAAGAGATGGCCACTGTTCCTTTTTTTGTCATTTAGTGACTTAAATCAATTTAATTAATTAATTATCTTCTTTCTCCGTTTGGACATTCTAAGACTATCTCGTCATCTCATTTTCATCATTTATCTACTGCGCCACTTATGGCACATGAATACGCAGGTTATATGTGACTTCTCGTCAGATCGAAAAATCGTTTTATTCAAGACCTCGAACCGCGATGCTTCAAAACGTGTAAATTCCGAGACCAGTTCTCGAATCTCACGAAATTTTTACGTGTTGGCTAGATTTCGCGAGACGATTCCAAAGGTGAAATCCGTTTCGTCATCTGAGATCTAGAGAATAAATTCCGAATTTTTAACCGAAATTGCAATTTTGTAATCGAAATTACGATTTTGCCCTTTTTCCAGAAATTGGAATTTCTCGGGTCTTACAAACCCACTTAGGGTGATTCCACTACTGAGCATTAGGTCACTCTGGTCGAGGAATTATATTATTTCAGTAATAGGAGCGAGACGAGGAGATTCATTTATCATAGAGAACCGTCATTAAGAAAGCGGGATGTGCTGGCTTTTATGGATGTAGTACATGTATTGGAATGTTTTAAACTTTTAATATATGTTGTATAAGAGTAAATTCTAACTCTTGAAACTATCGCATATATTTGGTATGTTGATGAGTATATTAGTATGGGCCCAAGAGGCCGTTTTCACTCATATAATCAAGAGACGGATTGTTTGTGACATTGCCAGAGATAGCCGGGTAGAGCCCCGCACAGCCGAGACTCGCCGATTTCATGATGAGAAGCTCGGGTCACCGACATTCACGAGCTGCTCACGGCTAATCTCAGTAGTCAACGACACCCCGGCTCTCAAGCATCACAAATTAGCTATGACCCAATGCGGGATAAAATAAAAATTTATTTTCAAATATAACAAATTTTTATAATTTCAACTTTTGTAATATCGTAGCATGATATATATATATATATATATATACAATTTAAAATATTGAAATATCACAAATTTGAAAAATTTTAAAAAAAAATTGAACAATATAGCAAAACATATATTAATAAAAAAAATTCAAATTATTTTATAATATTTTAAAATATTAGAATATTTTGAAATAGTGTCTAATACAAATGAAAATATAAAGTAAAATTTTTTTATATAGAGCATCCGTCACAAATTGTCGAAATCGATCATAAAATTGTGACGAATCGCGGTTTCCGCCACTATTTTCATGATGCACGATAATTCCGCCACAAATTTGTAGACTATCTCGTAATCTCACTATTTTTTTGGATCGACGTGACTGACATGATCGACGCTTATTAATAAAATCCATTTATATAATTGAAATTAATTGTATTATATACTTTTTTTAAATATTCATAAATAAAAATATTCAAAAACTATTAAGGAGGCCAAGATTGATCTAACAAATTTATAAAAATAGTTTTGTGCTTTAATTAACATAATCGAAGTCAATTTCGAATATAAAGTTTGTAATGTCATTTAATTAGCTATGACCTAATAGATAAAATAAAATTTTTTGTTTTCAAATATCACAAATTTTTATAATTTCAACTTTTGTAACATTGTAACAACTTTTATATATATATATATATATATATATATATATATATATATATATATATATATATATATATATATATATATATATATATATATATATAAAATTTATTTTGATATTTATTATTTTTATGACTATGTCGTTAAGGCATAATGAGTATACAATTTAAAAATATTGAAATATCACAAATTTGAAAAATTAAAAAAAAATTGCACAATATAGTAAAACATATATTAATAATAAAATTTCAAATAGTTTATAATATTTTGAAATATTAGAATATTTTGAAATAGTGTATAATACAAATGAAAATATAAAAGTGAAATTTTTTTATAGATATCCGTCACAAATCGATCGTAAATTGATCACAAGAATTGTGACTGACCATGTTTTCCATCACTATTTTGTGACGAAACGATAATTCCACAAAAAATTCTTGCAGTGATCTTAATTCCGCCTTGTAACCGATTTGTGACAAATCGCTATTAATAAAAATCCATTTATATATTTTAAATTAATTGTATTATATACTTTTTTTAAATATTTATAAATAAAAAATATTCAAAAACTATTAAGGAGTCCAAGATTGATTAACCAACTTTAGGACTAGTTTGTGCTTTGAATTAACATAATCGAGTCAATCTTGAATACATGCTTTAATGTTAATTTCCACTAGCTATGTACCAATGGGGAGGTAAAATAAAATTTATTTCAAATAAATAGCAAATATTTATAATTTCCAACTTTGTAATCAACAGTATATATATATAACATCGTAGGCATGATATATATATATATATATATGTATATATAATTTATTTTGATATTTATTATTTTTTATGACTATGTCGCAAAGGCAAAATCATATATAGATTTTAAAATAGCCACATAAATTTGAAAATTTAAAAAAAAATTGAAACAATATAGCACAACATATATTAATAATAAAATCTAATAGTTTAGAATATTTTAAAATATTTATAATATTTGAAATAGTGTCTAATATAAAATGAAAATATAAAAGTGAATTTTTTTATAGATATTCGTTACAAATTGTCAAATTCCAAGCAGCAAAAATTGCATTTAATTGTGGTTATTACTATTTTGTGACGGAATGACAATTTTGTATCTAAAATTGGTATGATTCATCATTACTATTTTTAGACCAATTTGTGACAAATTATTAATTTAAAATCCATTTATATATTTAAAATTAATTGTATTATACTCTTTTCTAAACATTTTATGCAACAAAAAATGTATTCAAAAAACTATTATAAGGAGGCAAGACTGATTCAACAACTATAGAATAGTTCATTTAATTTAATATAATTTGTTTAATATTGAATATACTATTTAATGTTGTTTCAATTAGCTATGACCTGGGGATGTAATAAAAATTTTGATTCTTCAAATATCATAATTTAGAATTGAACTTGTAAATATCAGAAAGATGATATATATATATATATATATATATATATATATATATATATGATATATATATATATATATATATGATATATATATATATATATATAATGCACTTCAATCCCCGGGTCCGTTGATCACTGTAAAACAACCCATGAATATAGACGCCTCAAACTCGGGTCCGTTGATCACCCACAACCCTGCTGGAAACATCAGTGAATGCTATGACCTGACATTTCTATTTGAAACTTAATCTCCTTGAATGAGTTTCACTCAAATACAAAACCCATACCTATCCAAAAATTATGTAACATATCAAATATATCCAACTATGATGAGAACGCCTACTTAAATACAAACGATAATCAGAATACATACCAACTTTGAATCCAACTATAGCACTGTAAATAAAGGCAAGGAGTTACAATATTTTCTTAATTTATAATACATATATTAAAACAGAGATTTAATACATGTAGAGATTCATCAACGCCAAAGCCACAACCCTGGGCTTTCTTCTAATCTCAATCCCTGTGACGAGCTACACCCCTCTACACGCTCCCCGTATTCAAAATAATATCCTCCCACAGTGAGCCAATGCCCTCAATAGGTGGAATCGCCTTTGGCGTGGCCATCACCTGGCTGTAGTGCAATGTTCCAATAATCATACATTCAAGCAAATGCATGATCCTACTAATGTCTACATGACCAACTCCTGGGATTCGAGTCCATATCGGGATTCTCTCACACTCGCCTGCCTCATATGAGAATTATTGTTTTGTTAGTGGACAACCCGATATATATCAACTGGAAGGTGTCCGACTATCGATATATTATTTGTTTCAGACTATCCTCCAAGGAACAACTGGGTCGCCTCCGACGGACGGATATTTTTAATTTGAATTTACCTTCGATAATTAATATTTTAGATAACCTCCGAACCATTTTCTAGATCATCTCATGCACTACCCTAGTCCTAGGGGTGTTCAGCAGATATGGAATGCATATGCCAATTCCAATACACACTCATGCAAATATAAATATGCACATATCTCACATAATATCCAACTCACTACAATCATGGCTCATGTAATTAATCAACTACATCAAAATTAGCTTACTTGGGCTAATGATCGTAAACACGGTTAACTGAATTTAATCACTTGACCATACACGCCACACAAAATATATTTTGAGAATGACTGCCGAATATAAACCCCTACATTACCCCGAAAATCACAATTCATCGATTCACTTTGTGAACCCGCATTTCACGGCCATTCCCGACCTCATCCGAACCAATACATGATTTAATACAAAGATGCACAAATTAGCCACCAAAATAGGCCCGAGCAAATTCTCACACACTGTTTACAATTCAATAATAAATTCAAATTAATTTGTCTGACCGATCAAACCGGTCATTCAAGGCCCTGCCAACCGAACATTGAAAACACTTAAATAAAGTAGAAACCCATAGGAAAACCTCACCCTGGGAGTTTCACAAACTCCCTAACCAAGATTCACTGGTTCCCCTCCCAGCAGGCCAGCTCTCCTTCTTGTCCCGAAGACCGGCCTGGCCTGATCGAGCGCTTCAGAGAAGCTCTCTCTAAAGAAAATCCCATTTTCTCGCTACTGCTGCCATTGGTTTCTTCCCAAATCATGCTTTTGCCTCGGTTTGAATTGTAAAGAGATGGGTACTATTCAATTTTATTCCTTAGCTGCCATTAAAATCCCTGAATTCTAATTAATTATCTATCCATTCTTTCTCCAGCTATGATATCTCATACATCTGGCCGCCCTTTTCATTATTATTTCACTATATTTACAATGAACATGAGTTATTGACTAGTTATACGCACTTTCGCGATCAAATCGCTTTTACTTCAGACCAAACATGTACGCCCTCGAAAATGTGTAACCTCAATTTGCCTCGTGACTGGACGAATTTTATCGCGTTATCTAGATTTCATGAGACGATTCCAAATCTGAAACTACTTCACATCCAAGATCTAAAGAATAAATTCCGGATTTTTAACTTACAATTACAATTTTGTAATTGAAATTACGATTTTACCTCTTTTCCGTAAATTGGAACTTCTACATACATCTCCTCCTGTTGTACTGTCCCCGAATTCACGCACACATACGCATCACTCACATGCATATGCCACCTCTTACAACTCCAATCAGTCGCATGATAACCCGCCTCATGTCACTCACCATGTCCAAGTGGCTGGCTTAACTCATCCATGTCAAGAATGAATACCACACCCACATGTCTACCACCCTATGTCCACACCACGCTACCGCGCAACTCGATCTCTCGTCCCTCGACCTAGATGGTCGTGGCTCTAGAACCCTAGTGGAACTTTAGCCCTCGGGGCTTTTCCCCGAACTAGAAGAATACCGAATTTCTCTCTCTGATCAACACCGATCCCTGCTACGTTTCGAGAATTTCGATCTTTCTCTATGGTCACGTTCTAACCACGGAGTCCATGTCCTGTAGGGTGAAGTCCTACGATTCTGTCTTAATGGACAACTCACCATTCCTCGAATCTCCTAACCTGCCAAGTGTCCGCGGGCCAATGTAATCATCAAGAAACGGGCTACCCGTGGAACTAGTCGCCGCAATCCATCACAACCATCGCCCCCGCCAAATTTGTGGAACTCGGGCCTTTGCATGCCTCACGTGATCCGGAAAATACCACCCATGAATACTCCTGAACTCGCCATGTCACGCCTTCAGATCTCAGAGGTCTTCGCCAATCCATCACATATCACCTTCACTCCCAAATTCGAACCGTTACCTAGTCTATCCCGGGTCAGGCCGAGGTAACTCGATGTTCTAACACCTTCTCGATCCGTAGAACCAATGGTCTTCCATCGATCGGATCCTCCCGTGAATGCTCTGAGACGATGTGACTTAAACTGAGGCGCCTCCTTGACCTCGACTACCAAATCGCACTCAAATTTCATGCAATCTGCGAGCAACAGAACCCCAATGCCTGCAAGTCCCAATGGGTCAATACTAGTGGTGCTTAGGCTAGCACTCGTGGATGACCTCTACGTCCGCTGGGCCTCGACTTACCATCTACATTACGTCAAATGGCATCAAACTTTATTTATCCTCATCTCTACCAACTACTTAAAATGCACATGCCAATTACTATCAGATTCTACAACCATGAACCGAATTGCTTCATCTGCAAAGCACTTACAACCACTTCTTTTTTTTTTTCACTAAAATTCTACACTTTTAGGTTCATTTCATTTTCCGAACCCCTAAGGTTATAATTCCTAACCTTAACATTCCACTTCTTCCTATATATATTCTACCATGCATATAATTTTCCCACGCAATAACCACGCAATCACATTTCCCATATACATCATACCGTGTATAAGTTTTCCACGCAATAAATACTACAATCATACAATCACAAGCATTTTGGAACACATATCTAACACAACACGAAACACACCATGCATGCAGTGGTCTAAACCCGTCCCATGAACTCCTAGGTATCTGTGGTACCTAACCCGATACCAAGCTACGAAGGCCGGTATCACCTCATCGCAATACCTACGGCCTTAAGCCCATGTCCCTGAGCCCTGTGCAGTCGATATTCCATGCTCATACCTCGTCGTGAAGCCGGTATCGATTTCCTGCCGCCGTAATCCTAACCAGCACTACACTACAACCCGCATATCCCAGCTCCATGCGCTCAAGACGCTACAGTAATCGTATACCTAACTTATCAACACTAAGCTCTAGGCATTTATAAACCTAAAGCCCGATACCGCACCGTGACGCCCCAAACCGAGGGTCCGCTTGACTACCCATCAACCCGTTAAACATCGTGGAATGCTCCGTGACCCGACATTTCTCACGAAAATCAGCAGAGTCTCCTTTGTACCCGGGAGCCTCACCCAAATACAAAACACGAAGATACCTATCCCAAAATGTAGCAATATATCCAATATATCCAATCACATGAGTAATACGACCACTTGGGCCCACAAACGATACTCATAATACATACTAACTTTGAATCCAACTATATACCAAATAGTTACAAGAGTTACAATATTTTCACTTTTATACAATACATATATTAAAATTAGACATTTCAATACATGTATATATCATCAACCAAAGCCACAACCCGGCTTTCTTCTAATCCTCAATCCCTAGGATGACCCGCCTCATGACGCTCCCGTAATTGCAAAATAATATCCCTCGATAGGTGAGCTAATGTTCAATAGTGAATCGCCTTAAGTGGGCTACTTCCACCTAAGTGCAAGCAATGTTCCAAATAAACATACATTCAAGCAAAATGCATGGATCCTACTCTGAATGTCTACATGACTAACTCGCATCCTAAGTCCTCACTGACTTCTCCCTACACTCGCCTAAGCCTCAGGATGAGAATTATTGTTTTGTTAGGTGGACAACCCTCCATGTATATATCAATTGGGCTGCCTCGACGACATATATTACGTTTGTGGACTACCCTCCCATGAATATCAATCACTGCCTCCGACGATCATATTTCTTTTAATTGGGACTACCCTCCATAATTAATATTTTTAGACAACCCTCCGAACCATTGTCTAGACTCATTTCATGCACTCACTCCTATAGTCCTAGGGTGTTCCAGCATACATGGAATGCATGTATACCACCTACGGTTACCTAATCACATGCAAATATGTAAACATGCACATATCCGTCACATAATAATTCAATCACAATCATGCCGCGTAATTAATCAATTCTGACACATCAAAATTAGCTTACTTCGCTAATGATCAAACACTTAGCACTGAATTAATCAATTTCGACCATACACGTTTTCACACAAAAATATATTTTGAGAACACTGTTTTGGGAATAGTGAAACCCTCGGTTAATATTCCCGAAAAATCACAATTCATCGATTCACTTTGTGAACCCGCATTTCACAGCCATTCCCGACCTCATCCGAACCAATACATGATTTAATACAAAGATGCACAAATTAGTCACCAAAATAGCTCCATAATGAAATTTCTCATTCGCCATCAAGCTTACAATTGGTTTTAATAAATTAACAACCCTGGCCCCAAGTTTTGGGATCGATCAAACGGCTCATTCAAGGCCTCAAGCCAATCAAACATTGAAAACACTTGGGAAACAAAGTAAACCTGGCGCAGGGAAAAAACCCCTACCTCCTGGAGTTTAAGGAAACCCTCAAACCGGCACTCCACGCTAAGCCTCCTCCGCGAGAGAGCGCTCTCCTTCTCATTCCGAAGACTACTGACGACGGATCACAAGATATTTTTGTAGAGAAGTTTTCTCTAAAGAAAATCTCCATTTTCTGCTACCGCTGCTACTGGTTTTCCTAAATCATTTTTTTCTCTTGCTCACACTTGTAAGAGATGGGTACTATTCAATTTTGTCTTTTAGTGCCATTAAAAATTTAATTAATGACCATTTTGTCCCTTCTTTCTCCAGTTTTGACATTCGGCACTATCTCGGCCGTTCTTTTTCATTATTTCTCTACTCATACCACTTATGGAACATGAGTACATGTTATATGTGACTTTCGGCACATCGAAAATCGTTTTTTACTATGACCAAACGCGATGTTCTAAAACGTGTAACTAATCGGTCTCGAAATTCGACAAATTGCTTTCACATAGCTGATTTCCGCGAGACCATTCCAACTGAAACTGGCTTCGGCCATCCAAGATCTATAAAATAAATTCCGGATGTTTTTTAACCGAAATAACAATTTTCAGAATCGAAATTACGATTTTACCCTTTTCAGAAATTGGAATTTCTGCCCATAATACTAGTAGAAAGCTCTGCAACCCACCCTACTCATAGAAAATCAAGTGTAGTATCCTTTGTACGAGGAGCTCTACTCGGAATACATAACTTGTCCTAACATCAATCACATTAGTAAAAACGGCCTCTTGGGCTCATAAATCAATACTCATCACAATACATCCAAACCAAATATATATCTCATGGTTTCAAGAGTTAGTCAATAATTTACTCTATACAACATATATTAAAAATTTATAATTTAATACAAGTATACAATATAACACCAAAGCCATAACTCGACTTTCTTCTTAAAACTTGCCTCTAGGATGAGCTGCCTCCCCGGCGCTCCCCAGACTTCGAAAAATAATATCCCCCGACAGTGGTGAGCTTATCGCCTGCAGTGGAATCACCCTGAAATGTGGTTATTCTTCACCTAAGGGCATATGCAATGCTCCAATGAAAACATACATTCAAGTAAATGTGTGGATCCTACCAATGTCTACCCGATCAACTCATACCCCGTCCTTCACCACTCTCACACCTAAGCCACGTATGAGAAACCTTATTTTCAACAAAGATGTTTGTTTTTATTCTCGTGGACAACCTCCGATATAAGTAGTGGACCGACCGATACATGCTTAATGAACTATCCGATGATATCAATCGGGCACTCAACGATGATATTTTTATACGGATCACCGATAATTATTTATTATTTTAGTCAACCTCCGAAACCATTCTCTCAAGAATCACCTCATGCACTCAATTATCACTCTGTGGTGCCTGCAGTTGCATATGGAATGCATGATGCCAATTGCACTACAATTCTATAACACATGCAAATATATAATCATGCATATATTCACATAATTTAAATCACACAAACATGTCATGTAATTTCACAATCCATTACATCAAAAATTAGCTCACGTGGACTAATTATCAAACACGAGCAATTCAACCTGAATTACTAGACAAAACACAATTTCACACAAAGTTTGATTTTCGTCACATTCACGTGGAACAAAGAAACCCCTGGTTACTGCTCACATCATAATAAAATCATCGGCTCACTTGTGAACCCGAATTTCACCACATTTCCTACTTCATACAAAAACTAATACATAATTTATTTCACAATTTACACAATTTAACAACTCCAAATGTGTACCATAAAACTGATCGATAATGGATCATTCAATGGGTCTCATAAATTTCCATACTCGCCCAAGCTTTGGAACCGATCAAACGGCCGTTTAAGGCCTTAAACCAACCGAAACATTATATAACACTTAAACAAAGTGCAAAACCCAAGTAGGATGAAACCCCTACCTCACGGAGTTTGTCGAAACTCCTTAAATCCGGTACCCACGCAAAGCCCTCACTGCGTAGAACCACTTTGCTTCTTGTCCCAACGACCCGACTCATCTGACGCCTAAAACCTGTGAGAAGTCTCTCTCTCTCACTCTAAAAAACAACCTGACCCCCACTGCATCTCCTCCTCCTCCTTCCCACATTTTCTTTTCCCCTTTTTAGTTGTAGGAGACGGCACTATTTGGACTTTTGTCCTATTATCATTTAAACTTTTCATTAATGACATCTATGTCCCTTCTTTCTCAGTTTTGACACCTAGCACTATCTCGGTTGTCCATTTCCATCATTTCTCTACTCATGCCACCTAAGTAACATTAGTGCATGTTATAAGTGACTTTCATCACATCACATGTCGCTTTTACAAAGACTGAACGCGGATGCTCAAAACGCGGCTAACTCCGATTGTCTCAAATTTACAAAATCTCGACGTGCTAGGTAGATTTCGCGAGACGATTCCAACGGTGAAATCTGTTTCATCATCCGAGATCCAGAGAATAAATTTTGGAATTTTTTACCGAAATTACTATTTTACCCTTTTTCTAGAAATTGGAATTTCTCGGGTTTTACATTATCCCCTCCTTAAAAGGAATTTCGTCCCGAAATCCTGGACAATCAAAACACTCACATGCATATGCAACGTGCACTATACCATGCATGTAACCGACCAAACCACGTGACTCCATCCTAAACAAGAAGTGGATCGGCAGCCGATCGTGTTCTCGCGCCTCACGCTCGACCTCCACCCATACCGCGCCATAGCACCTCACTAGGCCTCATGGTCTTGCATCGCAAACCCCGATCACGGCTATTCAAAATGCATACCGGTCCTCCTCAAGGTCCTGAGATCGCTGTCAACCCCAATCATTCTCAATCCACCACATGATCCGGAGTATACTTCCGGAGCATGGAGACGTGGAAACACCTCGTGACACTGACATGTCACAGAACGCCAACCGAGACGCTATAAGGTTTATCCTCTCAAGTATCTTGAAAGGCCCAATAAACTCAAATGATAGCTTCCTCGCTGTCGAACCTAACCACACTTCTAAAGTATCACCTTCAAGAAGACGCGGATCCCCAACCTCGAACTCTAAGGGTCAGACGCCGCATATGCATAATTTTCCGGCTACCAGCCGTGAGAAGACGTTGTCGTATCAAGCTCACCTTCTCAGAGGTGTCTTTAATCATATCAGGGCCAGTGATGGAACTATCTCCCACCTCGGTCCAACATAACGGTGACCTGCATGGCCTCCCATACAATGCCTCATGCCGTCTGCAATATCACTACTTTGTGTATTTATTTGTGGCGAATTCATGAGGCAAGTGCTCTTCCCAGCTATACGATGATCGGGCTGTGCACAAAGCGCCATCCTCTTTGCAATATAGTCCTCTCGGGCTGACCATTTGTCGAGGTGGAAAATTTGTGCTCATCAAATAAGCCAGGTATTGCCCGCTGGCACGAGCTGCTTCCAAAGTGCGCGTAAACCTCGAGTCCCTATCAGGAGCACTATGAATATCAGTACTCCATGGCTGGGCTATCTCGAATCTTTGGCCAAGTGATCTCAATGAGGAAGGTCATTCGCACGGCTGAAAATGTCTTAGGCCAGTAGTCGGTCCCTTTATCACCCATGCGCGTCATGCCTCTCTTGCGTCGTGGCAGAGTGGCTCACAAAGTCCATCGTGACGTGCTCCACTTCCACTCGGCTACATCGATGCATTTTGACGACCTGTGGCCGATGCCTTCCTGGCGGCCACGTGAACATCAGTGCTTTCAAAGTCCCCTATGTGTCTCTTCATCCCGCTCCCAGTAATCTTGCGGCGAAGATCTGGTATGCCGTGCCACGGATGCACGGAAAAAGAGACGGTGAAACTCCTGAGAATCGCCTCTCTCAAATTATTAAGTGAGGAACCACTGCCGTCACTCTATAAGAAGACGCCATCAGTGTGGATAGTCCGACTACAAATACTATACTGTTGTGCGGTCCACGATGGACATTATCTCGTCCTGCCGAGACTCAATCACTGCATATGAGAGACGGTGTAGCACTAAACTCCCCAACGTGCCCCGAAGTCTCGCCACCGTGGTCAGAAATTTCAACCACCCGCAGGCCTTTCGCGAGCATTTGCCACTCTCGAAGCTATACTAGTCAACGCCTCCCTCGTGACTTCCATCAGTGCATCAGCCACCACATTT
This sequence comes from Tetrastigma voinierianum, assembly GCA_016808115.1. Lineage (NCBI taxonomy): Eukaryota > Viridiplantae > Streptophyta > Magnoliopsida > Vitales > Vitaceae > Tetrastigma > Tetrastigma voinierianum. The sequence continues at coordinate 212,197 of JAEQBH010002137.1, read as the reverse complement.
GCTTTACCAGATGGTAATGCAAAGTGGAAGTCATAATCCCTCAGAAATCCATCCATTTGCGTTGCCTCATTGAGATCCCGTCGCGTGAAAATATATACTCGACCAGGGTCCGAGCACACTCGAACGCCCTCGCCATATAAGTAGTGGCGCCAAATCTTCAAGGCGAAGACTACGGCCGCCAACTCCATGTCGTGTGTGGGTAATTCTTCCTTACAGATTCTTCAACCGACGGGGAACCATAGCCACTACCCTCCTTGGACCGCATTAAACACACATCCCGCCCGCCTCGAGGCATCATAATACACTATACCCCCTCGTCTCCGGGTCCTGGACTATCATGATAGGAGTCAAGTGTCTCCTCTTTCACCCCTGGAATGCCTCCTCGATCGGGTTGGTCCGACCAAACTTAGCCTTTCGTCAACCTTGTCAGGTTATCCGGGAGAAATCCTCAAATGGCCTCAGTACCCAGCCAATCCCAAGAAACTACGCATTCAAAGATTGACATTCTGTTCTCCCCAACTCATCAATGTCTCAACCTTCAGTCCATTGACATCGCTCGAGTTTGCCACCACGTGTCCCAAAAATCTCACCCCCAAGCCAAACTTTATCATTAAATCTCATGCATGGGCTGATACCTCAACAACTAATGATCCTCAAGTGATACTCATGCTCCCACTGACTGAGTTAGATCATAAGATCATCTCATCGCATGCACCACAGAACTGATTCTATTGTCATGGGTCTGAACAACCCAAAAGAATGAGTCCATGGAACACTACAGATTCATTAATCCAAAGGGCATCACCGTGAAACTCAGTGCCCATAACGCGCCCTAAACGCTTGTGGATATTCAAGCTCTAACCCTCGGCCGATGGTAACTAGTGCGAAGGTCTATTCTCGAGTAGACTCGCGCCCTCTCAACCGATACAACAAATCATCAATCCTCGGTAATGGGTAGCGATTCTGATCGTGAATCTCGTTTCAATTGTCGATAATCAATGCACAAATAAGGGTCTGTCCTTCTTCTTAGCAAACAGAACAGAAGCGCCCTAAGATGAAGTGCTCTGGCCAGAACCCCTTATCCAAAGACCTCTTTAGCCGGACTCCCCGAGTTCCCGTAACTCAACCGGTGCCATCCTATGAGTCATAGAGATGGGTGAAGTACCAGGCGTAACTCGATACCGGTCTACTACCTGCGGGAGGCAGGGTACTCTGTAGCCTATCCGGGAAAACATCCACATATTCGCACACTACCGAGGTAGATCTAAAGTCCGGGTCTCTCCTCGCTCTCCGTGGTAAGGCTCTGCTAGCCAACCCGCTTAATCGCCCCCGACACTGACTCGTGAACCGTCCTCGGGCGTGAAATATCGCGTTTGTCTCCTCGAAATACCCCACGAAACGCTCGTGTGTAGGCTGTGAACCTCTACGCTCACAATCGATAACGACCCTGTAAGCTGTCAGCCAATCAATTCCTAGGATGACATCGAACTCTGACATGTCCATGATCCTCAAGTCCACTGTGAGTAGAGTCCCCGAGATCTCCAGCTCGCAACCTCGACATATCATCCCTATTCTCGTCCTAATCCCTAGGGGAGAACTCACATACAAAGGCTCCTCCAAGGCCTCTAGAGGTCCTCCAAGGTCCACTATTTTTGATCGACGAAGACCGATTTGTGCCAGATCGCTATTAATAAAAATCCATTTATATATTTGAAATTAATTGTATTATATATTTTTTCTAAATATTCATAAATAAAAAATATTCAAAACTATTAAGGAGAATCTAAGATTGATTCAACAACTTATAGGAATAGTTTGTGCTTTAATTAACATAATCGAGTCAATCTCGAATATACGGTTTAACAAGTTGCTTCAATTAGCTATGACCCAATGGGGGATAAAATAAAAATTTATTTTCAAATATCACAAATTTTTATAATTTCAACTTTTGTAACATCGTATATATATATATATATATATATATATATATATATATATATATATATATTTTTATATTTTATATAAAAATATATATAAAATTTATTTTGATATTTATTATTTTTATGACTATCTCGGCAGTTGCAATAATTATATATACAATTTAAAATATTGAACATCACAAATTTTAAAAAATTAAAAAAAAATTGTACAATATAGCACAACATATATTAATAATAAAATTCCAACTAGTTTATATTTTAAATATTAGAATATTTTGAAATAATAGTGTTTAATACAAATGAAAATATAAAGTGAATTTTTTATAGATATCCGCTACAAATCGTCGTAAATTCCACATAAAATTGTGACTTAATTGTGTTTCCGCTACTATTTTGTGGATCGACGACACCAACATACAAATTTGTGACGGATTCGTAATTCCGCTACTACTTTTTTGACCGATTTGCATTGATTTAGAAAGATCGCTATTAATAAAAATCCATTTAAATATTTTAAATTACCTGTATTATATACTTTTCTAAATATTCATAAATAAAAATATTAAAAACTATTATGAGACCAAGATTATCCAATAAATCTTATAGGAATAGTTTGTGCTTAATTAACATAATCGAGTCAACTTTAATAGGCGCTTTGAACAAGTTGCTTCAATTAGCTATGACCCAATAGATAAATAAAAATTTATTTTCAAATATCACAAATTTTTATAATTTCAACTTTGTAACATCGTAGCATAATATATAGATATATATATATATATATATATATATATATATATATATATATATATATTATATTTTATATAAAAATATATATATAATTTATTTTGATATTTATTATTTTTTATGACTATCTCTCAAGTAGCATACAATTATATATACAATTTAAAATAGTGAAATATCACAAATTTGGAAAATTAAAAAAATTGCACAATATAGCACACATATATTAATAATAAAATTCCAACTTATTTATATTATTTAAAATATTAGAATATTTTGAAATAGTGTCTAATACAAATGAATATAAAAGTGAATTTTTTTTATAGATATCCGTCACAAATTGGTCAGAAATCGGTTATAAAATTGTGACGGAATTGTGTTTTCGCTACTATTTTAGATCGAATGACAATTCGTTAGATAAAATTTGTGACGGATTCAGAATTTCGCTACTATTTGACCGATTTGTGATTGATTTGTGAAAGATCGTTATTAATAAAAATCCATTTATATATTTTAAATTAATTGTATTATATACTTTTTCTAAATATTCATAAATAAAAAAATATTAAAAAACTATTAAGGAGACCAAGATTGATTTAACAACCTGCAGGAATAGTTTGTGCTTTAATTAATATATAATTCGAGTTGACCCGAATAGAGCGTTGAACAAGTTGCTTAATTTTAGCTATGACCTACTGGGGTGGGGCCAAAATTTTATTTTCAAATATCACAAATTTTTATACTTTAACTTTTGTAACATCGTGTAGCATAATATATATATATATATATGAGCAGTATATATATATATATATATATATATATATATATATATATATATATATATATAATATAAAATTTATTTTTGATATTTATTATCTTTATGATTTATCTCAAGAAGGCACAATTATATATACAATTTAAAATATTAAAATATCACAAATTTGAAAAATTAAAAAAAAATTGCACAATATAGCACAACCTATATTAATAATAAAATTCCAACTAGTTTATAATATTTTAAAATATTATAATATTTTGAAATAGTGTCTAACACAAATGAAAATATAAAAATGAATTTTTTTTTATAGATAACTGTCACAATCAATCGTAAATCTACATAAAATTGTGATAGAATCAAAGTTGGCCATCATTTTGTGACTGAATGACAATTCTGTCATAAATTTGTGACGGATTCAGAATTCCGTCACTATTTTTTAACCGATTTGTGATTGATTTGTGAAAGATCACTATTAATAAAAATCCATTTATATATTTTAAATTAATTGTATTATATACTTTTTCTAAATATTCATAAATAAAAAAATATTCAAAAAACTATTAAGGAGACTAAGATTGATTCAACAACTTAGGAATAGTTTGTGCTTTAATTAACATAATCGAAGTCAATCTCACTGCATACTTAACAAATAAGTTTCACTAATACACGCCACCTAACGTGGGGGATAAGATAAAAATTTATTTTCAAATATCACAAATTTTTATAATTTCAACTTTTGTACCATCAGAGTATGATATATATATATATATATATATATATATATATATATAGTATATATATATATATATATATATATATATATATATATATATATATATATATATATATCATTTATTTTGATATTTTTTTATTTTTATGACTATGTTGCACAAGTATAATTATATATATACAATTTAAAATATTTAAATATCACAAATTTGGAAAATTTAAAAAAATTGCACAAATATAGTTACAACATATATTAATAAATAAATTCCAAATAGTTTATAATATTTTAAAATATTAGAATATTTTGAAATAGTGTCTAATACAAATTAAAATATAAAAGTGAATTTTGTTTAATATCTCAAGCCACAAATTGTCGAATGTCATAATATTGTGACACTGTGTTCACACTATTTTGTGACGAATTCAAAATTCCATCACTATTTTTTGATCGATTTGTGACTGATTTGTGACAGATCACTATTAATAAAAATCCATTTATATATTTTAAATTAATTTTATTATATACTTTTTCCTAGATATTCATAAATAAAAAAATATTCAAAAAAACTATTAAGAAAGTCAAGATTGATTCAACAACTTATAAGAATAGTTTGTGCTTTAATTAACATAATCGAGTCAATCTCAATTATATACGGTTTAACAAGTTGCTTCAATTAAATATGACCCAATGAGGGATAAAATAAAAACTTAGGGGTGAAATATTATAAATTTTTAGAATTTTTAAAATATACCACATGGTTCAAGAGTTAGTACATCACTCTTATACAACATATATTAAAATTTATATAATTCTAATACATGTATACAAGCTATTACCAAAGCCACAACCCAACTTTCTTCTAAAACGACCTCTAAGATGAACCGTCTCCTCGAGCGCCCCTCGCACTGTGAAAACGTTCCTCGACAGTAGCCGACGACGCCCAAGATGAATCACCCTAATCAGCTACTTCACTCAAGTGCATATGCAATGCTCCAATGAAAACATACATTCAAGTAAATGCGTAATCCTACTTGAATGTCTATATGATCAACTCATATCCCGAGTCCTCACCGACTCCCTCACACTTGCCTAAACCACGTATGAGAAACCTTATTTTCAACAAAGATGTTTGTTTTTATTTGTGAACCTCCGAGCATAAAGTAGTGGACCGACTCCGATGTTATATTTAGTGGACTACCCTCCGATGTATATCAATTGGGTCGACTCCGACGATTGATATTTTATATGGACTACCCTCCGATAATTATTATTTTTTTAGCCAACCCTCCGAAACCATCCTCTCAATAATCACCTCATGCACTCACTCCTATCGTCCTAGGGTGCCCCAATGCATATGGAATGCATGATGCCAATTCCATTACAATCATATAACACATGTAAATATATAATCATGCATATATTCACATTATTTAAATCACACAAACATGTCATGTGTAATTTCACACCATTACACCAAAAATTAGCTCACTTACAATTATCCAACACTAGCAACTGATTTGAATTACTCAACTAAACACATTATTTCACAAAAATTATTTTGTGAACACTACTCGGGAACAAAGGAAACCCCTGTTACCGTCGCGGTTCACGGCCACATTACATTTTCCATGCATCTGCCATTTCGGCCTCATACCATCAACACAAGATTTATTTCATAAATTCTATGAAATAAACACTCCAACAAATTTCTACATTACCACGGGACGTATTTGGGCTCCATAAATTTCACTAATCATCTGCTCACTTTGTGACCTAATTTCACGGCCATTTCCAAATTTCTATTTACATCACAATACGATTTAAAGCATAATTTATACATTATCAACCAAACAGCCCTCACTACATCTGGACGCACATATTGGGTTCAATAAATTCAAACAATTCGGTCCCAAGTTTTGGGATCGATCAAACGGCCATTCAAGGCCTCAAGCCAACCAAAATATTATAAAACACTTAAATAAAGTGTAAAACTCAAGTAGGATAAATCTCCTACCTCACAGAGTTTGTCAAACCCAATAAACCCAGGCATCTACTGCCCCCGCCGTGTAACAATTTTCCTTTTTGTCCCGACGAATTCCGACGGTCGGATCGCTCGCAAATCTAGAGAGAAGTGCTTTACTCTCTCTCTAAAATCACCATTTCTCACCTTCTGCATCTCCCCTGTTCTCTTTTCACGTTTTGGCTTCTTTTAAGAGGATGACACTATTCCCTCTTGTCTTTTCCTCATATAAACAAATTTAATAATGCCCATTTTGTCCCTTAGCTTGGATTTTCGACATTTGACACTATCCCGACTATCTATCCAGATCCATTCTATACTCCATACAACATGTAATATGTACATATTATATGTGACTTTTGTCACATCTCAAGTCGTTTTTCTAAGGCACCCAAACTCGATGCCTCGAAAAACGTGCAAATCTCAACCGGCTCTCACCCGACCGAAATTAATGCGGGTAGCTAGATTTCTCATGCAGATGATTCCAACGGTGAAATCCGTTTCATCATCCGAGATCTAGAGAATAAATTTTGGATTTTTTACCAAAATTACGATTTTGCCATTTTTCCAGAAATTGGAAATTTCTCGGGTCTTACAAAAGTAGTCTCAAATCCATCACTAAAATTTTTGCGCCACCTTCCCACCATAATTTATTAACGGATTTATTTTTTGTCTCAAATCCGTCACAATTTTCCATCACAAACAAATGTCTGTCATTTCTGTCACTATTCCATCACAAATTTGTCACAATTTTATGACGGAAATTTCGGTCAAAAATTTCCGTCACTAAATTTAATTTTTTTTGTAGTGACCTATTTAAGGTGGTCAAAGGTACTAGGCTGAACTTTTGCAAGGATTAGGAGGCAAGGCAGTTTTTCAGCTTATAATTGAAACCTAATGTGCATAATGTGTAGTTAGTTCAAAGTGGAAGAAATAAGATTGAAGACAAGAAGAATTTCAATAGTTCATCAACTCAACTAAGCATAACACCATTCTAACATCAACAACATTGAGACAAGACTTCAATTTCTCATATAGTAAGTTGAACATTTACAAAAAAAAAAAAAAAAAAAATCTGTAAATGAGAAATTATAGACAATAACTAAAATATGTGTTGAAAACTAAAAACATATACTCTGTACTCCGTAAAAAAAAAAAACTAACTAGCAAGCCATTCAATTAAACAAAACAGACTTGCTCAAAACATAAACGACATTTCCTCATTAACTCCCCCCCAACCGACCTGTTATCCTCAATAGGGTATGGAGCGGAAACTTAATGAAGGAAGTGATACCTCCTCAAGTAGTCATGGAGGGTAGAACCTAATCCTCATCTTGAGATTGAGCAGGAGTGGAAGGATGAGCAGCTAGTGGAGCTGTTGAAGTTGCTGCTATAATGGCCATTGGGGCCGCAGGTGGTGGAGCTTGTGATCCCGTGGCTGTTGTTGCTGGACTGAGAGGGATAGGTGGTAAACTCGCATCGTGTCCTCGCGCTCCCACGTTGACTCCTCCACTCCATAGTGCAGCCATAACACCCTCACTAGCCTCACGGTCTTGCGTCTCAAAACCTGATCACGGCTATCCAAAATGAACACTGGTCCCTCCTCAAAGGTCCCATCGCTAATAACCTCATCCGTCCCCAATCCACCACCCGAGCTGGATCCGGGAGCATACCCGAGCATGGAGACGTGAAATACCTCATGGACACCGACATGCCAGGGCTGCAACGCCAACCCGTACGCCACATAAAGGCCTACTCTCTCGAGTGCATCTCAAGACCCCAATAAACCCTGGGCGACAGCTTCCCGCGCTTCCGAACCCAACTACTCCTTTCAGCATCCCCTTCAAAACATGATCCCCAACATCGAATCCTAAGGGTTGACGCCTCACATCAAGATAACTCTCTATCGCTCGGCCGAGAAGACGCTTATTGTATCAAGCCCACCTTCTCGGGAGGTGTCTCTAATCAGATCAGACTCAGCGATGGAGCTCACTCCCACCTCAAATCCAACATAATCTGCGTGACCCGCATGGCCCCATATAATGCCCTCATATGGTGCCATCTGTATACTTGCCTGATAACTGTTGTTGTAGGCGAATTCCACTAAGGGTAAATGCTCTTCCCAGCTACCCTTATGATCCAGGACGCATGCTCGCAGCATGTCCTCTAACACATGTATAGTCCTCTCAGACTGACCATATGTCCGTGGGTTGAAAGTTGTACTCATGGTTAGTCAGAAGTCTATATACTTTGGAAACTCTTCCAAAAGTGCAACCGTGAAACTTCGAAGTCCCCATTCGATTATGGATACCGGTACTCCATGTAGCCGAACTATCTCTCGAATATACAACCGGTAGAATCTCTCCAAGGTGAAGGTCATCCGTACGGCTAGAAAATGTGCCGACTTTGTGAGCCGGTCCACTATCACCCATACCGCATCATGTCTCTGCGGTGTCGCGGGGCGCGGGTCACAAATCCATCGACGCGCTCCCACCTCCACTCGCCTACCTCCAATGGGCCGGGTTAGTCCTGCTAGCTTTTGGTGCTCAGCCTTAACTTGCTGACATGTGAGACATCGTCGCACAAAGTCCCCTACGTGTCTCTTAATCCCGCCTCCAAAGAATACCGCGATGAAGATCCCGTACATCTTCGTGCCAATTGATGGAATAAAATCAGAGTAGTGAAACCTCGAGAATCTCCTCTCTCAAATCGCCGAACGTGGGAACCACTACTCGCCCTCTATACCAAAGACTACCATCCGTGGTGGTTGGTCTAAATTTCACACCGTGACTGACCGTATTCCGGTCCCCGATGACACTCATCTCTCGTCCCGCCACTGACTCAATCACTCGCCAATAGAGACTATAGCCACTAAACTCCCAACTACCCCGTGCTCCGCCGTTGTAATCAGACCCAAACCGGCCCTACGCCCCGAGCATCCGCCACTCCTGGGAAGCTATATTAGTCAATACTCTCCGTGACTTTTGACTGAGTGCATCAGCCACCACATTTGCCTTACCAGGATGGTAATGCAAGGTGAAGTCATAATCCTCTAGGAACTCCATCCATCTACGTTGCCTCATGTTGAGGTCCCGCTACGTGAAAATATACTTCAGACTTTTGTGGTCTGAGTACACCTTGAACTCCTTGCTATATAAGTAGTGGCGCCAAATCTTCGCGTTAAGACTACAACCGCCAACTCCATGTCGTGTGGGGTAATTCGCTCTCATGGTTCTTCAACCGACAGCTATTACCCTCCCTGACTACATCAAACACATCCTACCCGCCGAGGCATCACAATACACCGTGTACTCCCGTCCCCCGTCCCGGTCTCGAGATCTGACAAGATAGGAGTCATAGTCTCCTCTTCAACTCCTGGAATGCCTCCTCGCATCGGTCATCCCAATCAAACTTGACCTCCTTCCGGGTCAACCTTGTCATAGGTGCTGCTATCCGGGAGAAATCCTCAATGAATCTCCTGTAATACCCAGCCAATCCCAAGAAACTACGTATCTCGAAGACTCCACTTGCCCCCAACTCATCACGGCCAACCTCTCTTGGCCGATCGACACTCCTGATGCTAATACCACGTGTCCCAAAAATCTCACCTCAGTAAGCCAAAACTCGCACTTACTAAACTTGGCGCACAGCTGATAGTCTCTCAACAACTGTAACACGATCCTCTAGTGATACTCATGCTCCCACTGATCGGGAGATCAAAAATGTCATCCACGAAGATTCACGCATAAATCGATCTAGATAAGGTCGAACACTTATGCATGAGATCCGCGAATGTCGCTGGCATTCATCAATCCAAAAGGGCATCACCTTAAACTCAAAGTGCCCATAACGCGCCCTCTAAACGCCGCCTTGGGTGGATATCTATCTCCCTAACCCCTCACCGATGGTAATCCGCGAAGGTCTATCTTGGAGTAGACTCGCGTCCCTCTCAACTGATCAAACAAATCATCAATCCTCTGGCAACAGGTAACGATTCTTGATCGTAACCCTGCTCAATCAGATGTAGTCAATGCACAAGGCCCGTCCTTCTTCTTCTTTAAATAGAACCGAGAGCCCCCATGGCGGCGCCTTGGCTTCCATCGAACCCCTTATCCAAAGACTCTCCCAGAATCGGACTTTGAGTTCCTGTCTCAACCTGTGCCATCCTATGGAGTCATATAGAGATAGGTGAAGTACTGTGGTGTAACTCGACACCGAAGTCTACAACCCTTGTGGAGGTAGTCCGTAGCCTATCCGGAAAACATCCACATACTCGCATACTACTCAAGGTAGACCTAAGTCCTGGTCTCTCCCCGTCCTTCAGTGGTAAGGCTCGCCAGCCAACCCGCTGAATCGTTCCATTAATCGGGACTCAGATAATCGCCTAGGTAAAATGTCAGTGCTTGTCCCCCTAAATACCACACGAGTACGGGCCCCCGCGTGTGGCCAGAATCTCTCCTACGCTCACCGATAACGACCCCGCGTCGTTAGCCAATCCATCCCCAGGATGACATCGAACTCTGACATGTCCATGATCCTCAGGTCCACTGTGAGTAGAGTCCCCGAGATCTCCAACTCGTAACCTCGACATATCATCCCTATTCTCGCCCTAATCCCTAGGGGAGAACTCGCATACAAAGGCTCTTCTAAGGTCTCAACCTCTAAGCCCAACTCTATCACTAGAAGAAGACTGGCTGTCCTTCCTCTTTCTACTAACACCCGCATCCCGAGTGCTCCGAGCATCCTCGATCTCTCTTTCTATGGTCAGGGCTGTCCCAACCATGGAGTCCATATCTTGTAGGCGAAGTCCTACAATCTTAGCCCGAATGGACAACTTCAGCCCATTCTCAAATCTCCTAACCTTGGCCATGTCTGTGGCCACGTAATCATCAGCAAATCGGGCTAGCTCTGTGAACCTAGCCACATAATCCATCACAGTCATCACCCTTGCTTCAGCTCTAGGAACTCCTGAGCCTTCGCATGCCTCGCAGTATTTGGAAAGTACTTACCCATGAACAGCTTCAAACTCGCCATGTCATAGCCTCTAGGTCTCTAGAGGTCCTTGCCCATTTCCACCATACTTGGGCCTCACCCTCTAGCTGGAACGCAGCTAACCTGATCTTGGTCGCGTTAGAGGTAATCTCCATGGCCTCTAACACCTTCTCGATCTGCATGAACCAATGGGCTGCTACCACTGATTCCTCCCCCGTGGAATGCGGGAGGATGATGCCTCAAACCCTCTGGAGGTTACCAAGACTCCCACCACCGCTACACTACCAGGCGAACAGCAGCCGCCGCAATACCTACAAATCTCATTAAAGGTCCGGCCGATCAACATCGTATCGGTCAAATGCCGCAAAGCCTGACCAAGACTCGTGGATGACCTCTACGTCCTCATCCTCTACTAGCCATCTACACATGTCAAATGACAAGTCAAATACAATGCAGTATCTCTAAGGCATAACACTGCCCCGAGACACTAATCATGCTTAGAAAACAGTCCATAGACTAAGTCTCTGCATTCTAAGCAATGCAAGACATAATTCAATTCATCAGATCATAATCCACATCAAAAATTTTATTTTTGAAAATTTCTTTTTTTTCCAAAATTTTATCTCATTTTATTTGGTTTCATTTCATTTTATTTTATTTTTAAAAAAAAAAGTTTTTTTTTTTTTTCAAAAAATCTCGTGAACAGTGTTCATGAACAGTGTCCAAACAGTGACTCAGAAACAGTGTACTGAGTCACAATACACTGCCCCCCTGTCACAATACACTTTGGTGTATTGCAATACAAATGCCCAAGAAATTTCACCCTCTTCTCTCTCAAAGCCACACACCTCGTGACAGAATATAATTCCCCAACCAACAAGCCTCTGCTCCTGTCACAATACACTAAGTGTATTGTGACACCACCTCACCAACCAAACTCTTTCATGTTGCAATACAATTATAGCCACCGTACACCCATCAGAATACACCTTGTTGTGCTGGGTAACATGCCTCTACCAACTACACCTAAGTTGCAATACACCCTCATTGCAACACAAACCACTAGCCATTCAAACCTCCTAAAACCTCAATGTCACAACAATTTCCCATTGTATTAGGCTACACGCAGCGTAGCCCAAATCCCATTCGCACCATTTTTTTTTTTCGCTTTTCATTTTATTTTCTTTTTTCACACATTTGCTTAATGAATACTCCAAAAAAAAATATATACATATATTTTTTTCATTTTCCAGCATACCAAATAAACTTATAAAATTTATTTTATTCACTTTTCGGGCTTACACCTTGTAAAACCTTAGAAACAATTTTCTTCACTCCTTTTCTTCTTTCATTTTCAAATAAACCAAATAAATTTATTAAAATTTATTTTATTTATTTTCTTTTTCCAATTTTACACACTATAAAATTCCAAAACTTTTCCAACACACTATGTGCTATTTACCTAAGCACCCAATCACTCAACACATAACAATCCATCAAACAATCACATGTTCACACATCATTCATGTTATAAACATCAATCACACATAAAACACCATGCATGCAGTGTTCTACTCTTGTCCCGTGATTGTCTAGGTAATCACATACCTAACCCTAACATCGAGCCATACCAAATGGTGATGTTCTTACACCTTTCGACCATGGCCTAAACCCAAGTCCCCCAAGCCCTAGGTAATTGTATACCTAACTTATTGATACTAAGCTCTAGGTATTTCTTATAAAACTAGTTCGATACCAAGTCATAGAAGGCATCGTGACTAAACTTATAAACACACCCATCGAGCTCCCAAGGTAATCGTTTACCTTAGCTCTGATACCATGCTGTGACACCCCAAAACCTCGGTCCGCTTGACAACCCGTCAACTTCGAATACTCGCGGAATATCGGGGTAACCCGGTCATTAACACGAAAATTCCAAGAGTCTCCCTTGTACTGCGAGCTCTACCGAGGTACCCAACTTGTCCTAATCAACATCATAAGACATATACATGAGTAAAATGGCCACTTGGGCCCATACAACAATACTCATCAATATACATCAACTATATATCATAGTTTCTAGAGTTAATAATTTACTTTATACAACACATTAAAATTCTAGAATTCTAATACATGTAATACATCATAAAACCAAAGCCACAATCTGGCTTTCTTCTAAAGCGGCCTCTATGATGAACTGTCTCCTCGTGTGCTCCCTGTACCTGAAATAATAAATTCCCTCGACAGGGTGAGCTAATGCCTAGTAGTGGAATCACCCTAAATGGGTTACTCTCCACCTAAGTGCATATGCAATGCTCCAATGAAAACACACATTCAAGTAAATGTGTGATCCTACTTGAATGTCTACATGACCAACTCATACCCCGAGTCCTCACCGACTCCCTCACACTTGCTCTGCCATGTATGAGAACATTTTATTTCAAAACAAAGATATTTGTTTCTAATTCGTGACAACCCTCCTACGTATATCAACAGCTTTAATTTCAACGATTGATATTTTATATCACTACCCTCCGATATTGTAATGGACACACTCCGACACTATTATTATTAGTCAACCCTTCAAAACCACTCTCGATAAAACCACCTCATGCACTCACTTATCGTTATAGAGTGCCCCACGTATATGGAATGCATGATGCCAATTTCAATACAATTTATACACCACATGCAAATATATCATCATGCATATATTTACATAATTTAAATCACACAACATGTTATGTAATTTCACAATCCATTACACCAAAAATTAGCTCACTTGGGCTAATTATCAAACACGAGCAATTCAACTTGAATTGCTCGACTAAACACATTTTCACACAAAAATTTATTTTCGTGTCACGATTCATGTGAACAGTAAAACCCTCGGGTTACTGTTCACGGCCACTCACCCACTATCGGTTTCACATTGTGAACTCAGATGATAGCCATTTCCGGCCTCATACACATCACAATACAATTTGTTCCACAAATTATACAATTAATAACCCAAACAGCCCGTGGACAGTCACGGACTGCACAAATGGGTTTCATAATTTTCTAACAATTCGGTTCCAAGATTTGGGACCGATCAAACGGCCACTCACGGCCTCAATCAACTCAAGCATCATAAATACACTTAAACAAAGTGTAAAACTCAAGTAGGATGAAACCCCTACCTCACGGAATTTGTCGAAACTCCTTAAAACTGGTACCTATGCGTTGGCCTCGCTGTGTAGAGCAACCTTCCTTCTTGTCTTGAAGAATTCCGACGGTCGGATCACCTAGAAACTTAGAGAGAAGCTACACTCTCTCTCTAAAAATGAAATTTCTAACCTATTGTAATTCGTTTTCCCTCTACAAGTTTTTGGCTTCATTTTGAATGTAAGAGATGGCACTATTCGCTATTTCGTCTTATTATCATTAAATTAATTTCACTGATGCCAATTATGTCATTTCTCTTGGATTTTTGACATTTGGCACTACCTCGACCGTCCATTTCCATCATTTCTGTACTCATGCAACTTATGGCACATGAGTACATGTTATATGTGACTTTTGTCACATCAAATATCGTTTTACGCACCTGATACTTGGTGCCTCGAAAAACGTGCAATCCCGACTGTCTCGGAATTCGACGAAATTTAAACATGTTAGCTAGATTTCGTGAGACATTCAACAAAGGAAACTGCTTTCACATCCGAGATCTAGAAAATTTTGGCTTTACTCGAAATTAGATTGGCTCTTTTTCTCGTAAAAATTAGAATTTTCGTCTTACGTAACCTCGGGAAAGGATGGAGGTATTCTGAGCAAGGACAACTTCAGTGCAAGCCATCCGCTCGGCCATGGCAGCTTCTACAAAAGCAAAGGACTGAGATGTAATCGCAAAATTCCTGACAACGACCATGATGGCAAGAAAACTCGAGCAAAGGATGTGGATAGATGTCACTGTGCGAAGATGAACTCGGGCCACCGGAGCGTTAGAGCTAGAGGTGAAGAGTGTGCTACAAACACAGGTGGGGTAGGCACAAGGTAAGAGGTAGGGGCTGTTGGCATGGTGATGTGGGGCTCCTAAGTAAAGGCTGTTGGACTTGTGGGGGATGTATTTGAGGATCAACCTCAGCAGGAGGATATGAAGGAAGAGGAGGGTCCCCAGGCACAGAAACTGCCACTTTTTAAAGGTAAATGTGGTCTCGCAATCTTGACGGCGCTCTTGATGGGACTTAGTCGGAAAACTAGGGTGCTCCAATACATGAGAGAGTAACCTCGAAAATAGTAGTGGAATGGCCTTGGCTCTGCTGAGGTGCTTTCTATTGATTTTATCCTCGAAGTGGAAGAGGGATGACATAATAAGCTCCGAGGGGCTAAACCAAAAGCCCTAAGAAATGCGATATAGGGCCTCTAGGATGGCGCCCCGCCTATAGACAACATGTTGAAGAGTAAACAAATTGGATCACGTGAACGTGGGTCCATAAAGCATCCGCTGAAGCCGCCCGAACAAAATAGACTAGTCGATGTGTCTCGAGAGGATCCTACCATTTCCCCGGGTGAAGGATGTACACCCGCCTATAATCCGCTAAATTTGCCAGGGCCATTGGAAGGTGAAAAGCGGCAGCTATATCGGCTACACGAAGGATGCCCTGACGGCCATCAATGGTGAAGTAAATAGTAGTGGGGTGGCGCTCACCTTGGGTAGTCATGGTCTGGTAAAAGTCAATCACTACTCTTGGATAGAAAAATCGGCGTGGAGTCATAAACGGCTCTCGAGAGTAGTGCTGAATGAGCCCCATCGAATCCCAAAGCTCCGACAGATTGGCAAAATCCGGGATGTCATAGAAGTGTTCGTAGGGAAATCCTTGTTGTTGTAGTCAGTGTTTCCTTCTATTGGAGGACAAGGGAAAAGTGGCCCCACTGGGCGCAGAGCATAGAGTTAGTGACAAAGTGGGAAAGTCACAGGCCTCCCGAGGTGGTGGAGACCGGGAGGCACCCAAGGTCGTGACTTTGAAGACTCTCCGGGGCTAGAGGTCCTGGCCCGCTTGGGTGGAGGTGGACTGCGCATTGGTCGTGGGTGAGGAGGATCTCCGAGCACAGGCCCAGTCCTTATGTCATACCTACGCATTGTGGGAGAGGCAGGGTGAGCCCGGAGGTCGCAGCCACCGTAGGGATCGGGCGAGGGGCCAGCAAGTAATCGATGACAACAGTGCTCTAGCCAGAGAAGAGGGCTCAGACGTGGGTCGGGACAAAGAGTTGTGGCCTCCTCTTGTCTTTGCCATGAGCCCTAACTGGATGGAAGAGGGTTTCGTAGGGGGATTTTGTGTTTCGCAGGGGAGGGCTCAGGTTTTCACAAGAGGGAAGAATGATCTTTGCAAGAGGGCTAGCCTTCTATTTAATGGAGGATAGAGGCTGTAAAGGGTTTGAAGAGATGATGGAATATGAAGGGTTGGGGAGATGGAGGATAAAAAACGAATTGGAATGTGAAGGGTCAAAGCACATAGAAAATTGCTAGGCTGCGAATTTTCACAACCCTTGCGAAAATACTACGTAATTAGTTGACTTGCGAAATTTCGTAGTGCGAAAATTTTTGGGCCTGCAAATTTGACTGTGAGCTACTGGACCTCCCTGCTTCAGAAAACTAACACAACCCTGCAAAAACAAACACATGAAAATTAAAAAAAAAAGTAGGAAAATGAAATAGGAGCTATAAATAAATATTAACTTGAAATTAGAGAAAATATAAAGAGAAAAAACGAATAAATCAAATGCAAAATAAAATAAAATAAAACCAAAAATGAGCTGACTCGCAGCTTCGTGGAGAGATTCGTCCACTCAACCCATTTTTTCAAGCCCTTTCTGGTGGTGCTGGAGGAGTGAATGGGGAAAATAATTCTTCATCAAACTCCTCTATACTCTCCATCAGCTCCTCTTGCAGTTTCTGAGCACAATGTTCTCCCTCACTTATGCCAATCAGGCAAACTTCCTTCGTTCTGCTCCTCTGCTGGTTCGTGCCGCCGCTATGAAAATGTTAAGCCCAAAGGTCATGTTGCTAAACGTGTCGCATGACTCCATTCCGGCGCTGATGATGGCATTTGAGGTAGCCAAGAATGGCCCCAAGTATGACGGGCACACTGACTTCAGAGCCACCGGCCTGCATTGAGAACAACAAAGTCCATAGGATAATAGAACTTATCCGCCTTCACCAAAACATCTTCGACTATCCCTTTTGGAAGTTTTACTGATCTGTTTGCTAAAGACAAGGTGATGGTAGTGGGCTTCAACTCTCCCAGGCCTAACTGCTTGTAGACTGAGTAAGGCAACAAATTGACACTGGCCCCTAAATCTAATAATACCCTTTCTACACAAGTTCCCCCATTGTTCACTGAAATGGTAGGAGATTCTGGATCTTTATATTTCATTGGGGTCTTGCATTGGATGATGGAGCTCACCTATTTTGTTAAGAATGCTGTTTTATTCACATTAAGTCCTTTCTTTATAATACACAGGTCTTTGAGAAATTTGGCATATGCTGGGACCTGCTTGATCATGTCTAGAAGAGGGATATTAACTTTCACCTCCTTTGGCACTTCAAAAATTTCAATTGGTTGTTCAATTCCCCTTTGCCTTCTAAGTTGAGGAAAAGGTGGAGGCATGCTTTTTTTCATCATATCTTCTTTGATCAATATTATTTCTAGCTCTTTTTCTTATTGTTCTTTGGTTGCATCTGGTGGCTTAGGTATTGGCTGATAAACTTTTTTACCACTTCTCAGAGTAATAATGGCTTTCACCTCATCCATCTTGGGAGTAGCTTCACTGGTGCTTGCTACCTGGTGGATTCCCTTGGGATTCTATTGGGTTTGTGAAGGAAATTTGCCCTTTTCATGAACTTGTTGCTGATTGGTGAGCCTTGAGATGGAGTACTGTAGGTTGTCTATTTTCATAGCAATGTCATTCTTGAAGCCATTTATTCTTTTGTTTAGGGTGCTTTCCAAAGTATCAATTCTCCGCTTGAACTGCACGTTGACTGCTTTATGCTCTTCCATAAAATTACCCACAACCTTGCTCAAATTTAGAATGGCATGTGCAATTGAAGAAGTTGACTGTGGTTGTGATGACTGAGAAGTTGAAGCATACTGTGGAGGAGCAGAAGGTGCATACTGTGGAGGTTTTGGCGTCCAGGAGAGATTTGGGTGATTTCTCTATCTAGGGTTGTAAGTGTTTCCATATGGTGAATTAGTTGATGGTTTGAATTGACCAACAACATTCGCTTGTTCCACTAACATCTCCCTCATCGCTGGAACAGTTGAACATTGTTATCCTAGATGCTCAGTGGACTGACAAATGAAACATGGCTTGTTTGGCACAGGAATCTTAGTCACTACCTGCACCTCATGCTGGTTTCTCATTTCCAGTTCTTCCAACCTTCTAGCTAAGGTTGAAACTTTGGCTTTCATGTCCATGTCCTCCGGAAGAGAGTACATGCCACCCCTTGTACTAGATTGAGGTCTCATTCTTTCCATCTCCCTTGGGTTAGGATCATCCCAACCTTTGAAGCTTCAACTACATAACCACGCCTAAATCCAAGGCTTCTCTCGGATGTTTGCTCACAGTCTCAAGCAATTGCTTCATGGTAGGAGAAATTCCATCATAAAAGTATCACCACAATGATGTGTCAAATCCATGGTGAGGCTACATTGAGTGCTTCCATATATCTTTCCTCAAAGATGTATAGAATTTTCATTCTCAATAGCTGAGAAGGTGGAAATTTGCCTCTTCAAACTGTTGGTTCTATGAGTGGAGAAGAATTTCTTTAAAAATTTAGCCTGCATCTCAGTCCAATTTCAGATGCTCCTTGGCCTCAAGGAGTTAAGCCAAATTTTGGCTTTGTCCTTCAATGTGAAAGGAAAAAGCTTTAGCCTTATTAAGTCCACAGTGGTAGTCTTCTCCTTGAAGGTGTTGCAGACCTCTTCAAACTCCCTCATGAGCGAATAAGGGTTCTCACTCTCCATGCCATGAAAGGTGGGAAGAAGTGGCATAAGGTAAGGCTTTATAACCATTTGCTTAGTTGGAGGCACTATGCAGGGGGGTGCACTCATCTAAGGAGGGTGTATGTGGTCCCTCATGAATCTAAATGCATTGAGATTCCTTTCCACTCCCTGCTGACTTTGTTGTTTCTCATGTGGAGGTTCCATTGGGTCTAAATTCAGGCACAATTCAGAATCTAATTCCTGTGGAATACTGATTTTTACTAATATGCCTTTTGAATTCCTAAACCACTGGAACATAAACTCCTACATGAAACACAGGACAACACCAAAAAGAAACAAAAACAATTATACCAGAAAGGGTTAATGTTAGCTAAGAAAAAAAAAATATGAACAATGAAATGAATTTAGGTAACCTAGCAGTAAACTACTAGAAAGAATGATAAGAGAAAAGAAATTCACCAGAGTTTGTGATGAGGATCACAAGTGTTCAGTATAGATTGTCATTTGCACTTAGGCACCATCCTCGGAAGCAGTGCCATTTGATTCGCATGTAGCCCGTAGGGTATTCTAAATCAACAAAATTTATAACTTCAACACTGCATCAAGCGTATAGCTACTATAGTACAAAGGGTTATAGGATCGTCCACAGAGATGAGTTTTCTTCATGTAAATGACTGACAATGAAGTTTAAACTGGTGAATTCATTTTGGATTTTGGGGTTGGATAAAAAGAGTGGGTTTTGATGGTTGAAATCGTTAGCAAAACGAAGTAAAAATGTAGAAAGAATTCCCTTGAAATATCAAGTCACTGGACTTGGGTTCTTTAGGTAAATAAGGGGTTCTCGGGGTCTTTTCCTCACATTGGGGATAGTAACATATAGTTACTTCCCGAATCAAATCTTGGTTTAGCTATAAAACTTAACCTCAAAAGAATCATCCTTTGAAAATGGCATTCACTATCCTTTAATGCTCTCAATTGGTTAAAAACATGTCTCCTTGAGTCACCTTCCAATGGCTAATAAATGATAACTAATGAACATTACTGGATCTAACAATAAGCATCCAATGAGCCCTGAAAGCTTACCAAATACTAATCATTCAAGGTGACTCGAAGGGATCGAAACCTAGAGTTGGAGGAAAAAACATCAATGAAAGCAAATACCTACATTGAAAACATTAATATCCGCTTACCACAGTTCCCTTGCCTGCCTCTACTTCAAGGAAGGAGGGTTTCCAGTCATTATCCTCTGAGAACACATCCTCAAAGTGTGTTTGGCTAGAGAGAAAAGAAAAGAAAATGAAAGAAAATGAAAAGAAACGGGAGCTTGTTCACAAACTTCCCCAAAAATTAAATAATTAAAAGTTGGGTACTTTACAAAGTGTTGTTTGGGCATTATATACCACCCAAAACAATGAAAATTACCAAAATATATAAACTAAACACTATTACATAGGGATAATTTGGGAAGGAATCACAAAAATGAGAGACAAAAGTCAACAAAAAGGGCAAGAGTGCGAAATTTCGCAGGGGTTACGAAATTTCTCAACCCTTGCGAAATTGTTCTCTACTTCCTGCCTGCCTGCCTTCTGGTTTTGCAGCTTTGAGTTCCAATTGATTTCTTCATGCTCGAGCTGCATCCCTATCTTCAATATATATAGCCTGTGAAAACTATAAAAGCTGCTATAAAATTGATTAGAAGCATTGCTAGGTCCTTACCGTTCAAACTGGGTCACTTTGGTTGATTACTACTCAAAAAGTGCTCAAAACCCGGAGTGTTAAGAGTATGGAACAACACTATTTGGGTAGTAATCATGCATGTTTGATTTTACAAGAGATTTATAAGGGACTTCTCAAAAATTTCTAGGCCATTATGTAGATTGTTGGAAAAAGATGTAAAATTTGATTTTGATGAATCATATAGATCTGAATTTGAAGAAATTAAGTCCAGATTGGTTACAACTCCCATCATGGCAACACCTGACTGGAACAAAGAGTTTGAAATCATATATGATGCCAGTGACTATGCAATGGGAGCAGTATTAGGATAAAGAACTGAAAAGATATTCAGGGCCGTATACTATGCTAGTAAAACCTTCAATGAGGCACAAGAGAACTACTCTACCATAGAAAAGGAGATGCTGGCAATGGTGTTTCAGAAAAAATTCAGCCTTACATATTGGGGTCCATGCTATCATACAAACCGATCATGCTACTAAATATCTCGATGGTAAGGGAAATGCCAACTAAGATCGATGATTGGTATTAGGTCATAGTGTTTGATTTAGGAAATCAATCATGCCGCAATTAAATACTGGCGGCAAGGAAAGATGCCAAACTAAGACTGATCAGATAGGTATTACTACTGCAAGAGTTTGATTTAGAAATCAAGGACAAAAGGGTAGTGACAATGTGATAGCTAATCACTTGTCTAGATTAGAAACGCCTACTGAAGAAGAAAAGGAAAATGAAATTACAGAAAATTTTCTTGATGAACAGCTTTTTTAACTATCAATCCAAGTACCCTAGTATGCAGATATTGTGAATTACTTAGCTAGTGGAATTATGCCACTTGAGTTCATCTACCGGCATAAAAGAAAATTTAAAACTGATAGCATATTTTATATATGGGATGATCCCCTACTGTTTAGAAGAGGAGCAAATTCGATTATCAGGAGACATATACCAAAAACATAACAAGGTAAAATTCTTTATGAATGTCATGCATCACCATCACTCACTCACAAATCAAGGTCAAATAATTGAACTGTTTATACTATAAGAATTATTTGCATGTTTAGTGAACTTACTTGAAAATCTTCCTTGTTCTGGATTGGAAACTTGCTCAAAAATCATTTTACAACTAACCTATTTTTGAACTAAATTGTGGATTCAAGAGAAAAGATGTCTAGTGCAGAATAGAAAAAATGTCCTTAAAAATAAAAGTCGAATTGAGCTCGGGAGGACAAACAAATGGTATTTTCACAGACAAGCAAAACTTTAAGTTTGAGGGAATTTGATGAGCCCTAAACTCATGTATTTTTAGTCTATTTTTCTTGCATTTTTTCAAAAGTTGATGATTCATTTTAATGCATAATTATGAAATGATCACCAACTTTGTGTTTTGTAGTTTTTGAATGCAAAATAAGCAAATCCAACAAGAAAAGAAGAGAAAAATTAGCTAAGGCAAAAATGTCGCTACATAATTTCAGAATGTTGCGACAAAATATCAGAATGTCGCAACAAAGGCTCAAGGTAACCAGTAGGGCTATGTTGTAACAAGCAATGATATGTTGCAATAAGAGAAAGCTGAGCTCAAGATGGAAGTAAAGATTATCGCGACATTTCACAACTTTGTCGCGACATAATATGAGAAGGATTGAATGATAAATGTTGCAACAAAGAGGCGTGACATATGGAATTTTATGTTGTGACATTGTCTAAGAAGTTCCTGAAAAAGAATGTCGCGACACAACAAAACTATATCGCGACATAAAATGGCTAACTAAAGGGACAAGACAAAACAAGTTGGTTGCGACAAAGGTTTTTATGTTGCGAAAAATGTTTCAGAGAATGACAAGAGTAAAGCAAGAAATATGTCGCGACATTTTCAAAAGTATGTCGCAAATACAAAGTTCGTAAGTCGCTATTAGCAAGGGGCAAGAAAGAATGTTGTATAATCATAACACAATGTTGAGAAGGAACTCGGCTCTACGAATCCTAAACTCATATATATTTTAGTCCATTTTTCTAACCATTTTTAGAGATTTATGATTCATTTTAAAGCGTAATTATGGAAAATCGCTAACTTTGTGTTTTCATAGATTTGAATGAAAAAGAAACAATTCAGTTAAGAAAATCATAAAATTACAGTAGAAATGTCACGACATAATTTCATAATGCCGTGACATAATTTCAAGGGAACCAGCAGGTACTATGTTGAAACAAAGATAAAGCTAAACTCAAGTTAGAAGTGAAGAATGTCGTGACATTTCACAACTTTGTCGCAACACAAAATGAGAGGGATTGAATGATAAATGTTGCAACAAAGAAGTGAATGTTGCGACATAATGGTAATCAGAAGATAGAACTTTGTCGCGACAATGGATTTTTATGTTGTGACATTGATTGAGAAGTTCTTGAAGAAGAATGTCGTAATATTATTTTGCTTTATCGCGACAAAGATCAAGCAAATGGCACTAGAGTTTTGTCACGACAATCAAACATATGTCATGACATAAAGAGCTGAAAAGGGAAGAAAGAATGTTGCGACGAAAGAAAACTATGTCTCGATAGAAAATGGCAGAGCAATGAGACAAGTCAAGACAAGTTGGTCGTGACAAAGGTTTATTATGTTGCGACAAATAGTTCAGTGAATAAAAAAGTTCAAGGAAGGAAATATGTTGCAACATTTTCAAAGTATGTCGTGACATAAAGTTCAGAGTCAGCATTGCAAGGCAACAAGAGTATGTCGCAACATAAAAGTTTTATGTCCAAAAAACAACAACATACGACTGAGAGAAACTCTATCGTGACATGGGAAATTATTGTCATGACAAAGGTTGAGAAGAACCAAAAAAATAATATCACGACACAGTAATTTATGCTACGACATAATGAAGAGTTGAAGGTAAAAATATTTGTCGCTACAATGGGAAGCTATATCGCCACATAAATTGAAGAGAATGGCCTAGAAGAGAACAAAAGACTGTCGCGACACAGTATGAGCAAAAGAGTAATTTATGTCATGACAATTCAAAATCATGTCATAACATAAAACAAAGCCGATATGAAACTCACGCGATAAAGAAATTTTATCTTCATGACACAATCAAGACCAAAGAAGAAGGAAACTTGTTGCAACAAAGCTTTTATGTCACAACATACCATTCAAGTATTGAAGTTTAAGGCACTAAAGTATGTCACGACAATTACAAGACAAAATCGTAGAACTCTGGTCGCATATTTTCAAAGTATGCCCAACATAATTCAATAAAAGGCACATGAAACTATATCGCGACAAAACACTGTGAGCCACAACAAGGATGGAGGACAAAGATGGCAACTATGTTGTAACATAAATTTTCAATGTCGTGACAAAGCCACCTATTGGGCCAATTTTTAGGGATCCACAATTCCAACCTCGAAGTGCGGCCCATCACTTGAAAATCTATAAATTAAAGCGCCTAGGCATTGTGCCCAGCTTCCGTCGTACCTAGAATTTCTGGGTAGCTGAAGATTCCTTTGTATATTATTATTTTTATTTTCTTTTTCTTTTATTTCTTTTCCGTCAATTTAGATATAGTTTAGCTTTTTAGTTACTTTTTCTTGGAATTGAGTAGTTATCTGGTTGGAGTTTTGAGCTGGGTTCATTGTAAAATTTTAGTTGTCATTACTGTCTGATTTTAATGGAATTTGGAAATTTTTTAGAATTCATTTATTTCAGTTCGATTGCAATTTCAATGAATTTTCCTAATCAATTACTCATTGTTATCTATAATCCGATTTTGAAAGAGTGAGCTCCCTCTAGGAATGGATCGATTTTTCTTATTATTTTCTGCCCAATTAGAAAGAACTACACTGGAAATCTTTTTAATTTATTTAATTGCTTCTTTTGTTCTTAAATTTAATTGTCAATATTAGTAGCTATGAAAATCTTAAAAAAGGACTGTATCTTGCTTTGATTTCTAAGAGGTCCTTTGAGTGACACAAAGATGGAGATTTTTGAGAGTATGGAGCAGTTACTTGGGGGTATGTTAGACTAATATTATTGAACTAATGAACTTTGAAAGACTATTTTGATAGATCACTAATTTACTCATGGTGTGAGAATTAGTTGGATGATGTATCAATTTAGTTGATCAGAGGTTTCTCCTTTTTCTGATGAAAGGATCTTGATCCCGTGTTAGCAAAGATCTAATCAAGGAGTTAGAGAATTTTATCAGATTTGAAGGATGAGATACTAATTTGATTGGAGGAGGCTTGTATTATATTGTCTATAGGGATAAGAATTCTTCAGTCCTAAGACTTGAGTGTGAAGTACTGGAAAGGAAAAATACCCAGTTCTTAGAAAGAGGATTATGTCATACAAGTAACTAATTAGCCTCATGTATTTGGAAGGAACATTGATCTCTAACTAGTGAAATGTACGGTGTATGGAGGAATCCAAACTATACTACCTTGCACCTTTGACAAGTTCAGATTTCAAACTAATGGCTAAACCATGTTATAAAATAATACAGAAATTGATAATTGTACACTTATCTATTTCCTGAAGTTAATACTTCAAGAAACTTTCTTTCAACTACTTTCTTTGGAATTCTTTGAAGCATGTAATTTTAAGTAGTTTTACTTTCTTTAGTTTAATCAAATCATTTTTAAATTTTGGAGTTTAAATAGTAAGGATCTTGATTAGATGAGGTAGTTGATCTTTAGATATTTCATAAATCTTCGTAGGAATGATATCTGGACTTAGATCCACTTTTATTATTTGTATGACTTGTGCACTTACAGTGATCTAGACCAAAACACAATTTCAAATGAAGCCTTTTCATACAAGGCAAACAACATATTTTATGTCTTAGCTTAACAAGTTTTTGATGCCGCTGTCGGGACCCACAGTCTTTGGTAGCTGTGTTGGAAGATTTGCTGAACACATATTTTGGTCTTAACAAGTTTCTTACGCATTGTTTCAGATTTGAAAGGAGAATTTAAATATCAATATTCCAACCAAAGAGAGAATTGCTAATTTGGACATTTTTCTCTTTTTTATAAAAATTTTAGAAAATTTACAAAAATAGTTTTAACTGCAGTAGCTGAGTAAGCTATAGAAAATATTTTATGAACTTAAATTGATATACCTATTTTCCACATATTTCATTTGATTTTAGTGTGTTTCTATTTCAGGAAGAGCTTGCATGCATAGAAAAACCGCGCATCTGCCGCTGGACACAAACTGAAAGAACACTAGAAATTGAGGGAAAGTAAAAAGTGCTGAATCAACAACTATGGCAGAGTAGAGAGAGATACTGCAACCTATTCTAGAAGAAGCAGTAGCAGAGAGACTTCATTGACAAATGACTATGAAGGATTTTTGGAGGCTAGTTATTGAAGATGAATAGTCTACTGTGAGACAACCTGCTATAAAGGCCAACAATTTTGAGTTAAAGCCAGCTTTGATCACAATGGTGCAACAACATCAATGCACTGGCCATCCTAGCAAAGACCCTAATGAGCATATGGGAAGATTTCTGAGGATGGTAAATACAGTAAAGCTAAATGGGGCGAGACCTGATGTAATCAAGTCACAACTCTTCCCTTTTTCACCGAGAGATGTGGGAGCTACTTGGTTTGAATCATCGCCATATGGATCAATGAACAATTGGGAAGAATTAGCCTGAGGCTTGGCATGAGTATTTTCCTCCTACCCTCACTTTGTGGAAAGGAGAGAGGGGAAATCATAGTGTTTCTAACAAGGAGGATTAAAGTCTCTATAATGCATAGGAAAGATAAAAGAAATTGTTGAAAAGAAGGCCAATGCATGGAATAGATTTGACCACCCAGATGGACATCTTTTATCACTCTATGAACTACACCTCCAAATGTATAATTGATGCAGCTTGCTGTGGAGCCTTCAAGAGGAAGAGTGCTAAAGAGGCAAAACAGTTGATTAAAGATCTTTCCAAATGCAACTATAGAGCTCCATCTGAGACTTCAGGGAACAGCAGCAGACTCAAAGGAAGTGGGGTGATAAATCTGAACAAAATGATTGCCATAGAAGTAAAACTTGAGATAAACAAGATGGGAAACCAAGATAGAAGAATGCACTCAACACATGTCGGATGACGGATGACGAAATGGTAAAACAATAATTTCTGTTGAAAACCGAAAATTTTCTATATGTTCGATGATCGAAATCCATCAAGGGCCATAAATTGCCTTTCGCTAGTCTAGTAACTTTGTAAGTTTCGTCCAATTCTGAGACAATCAGAATATTTTACGATTTTCTGGGTGATAAGTTGTCAGTGACTTTAGGGAAAAGATTTTTACGAAAATCTCGGAAGTCAGGAAATAGCTTGAGTTAAGTTCATTTAAAATAAAGTGAACTGAAAAGAAATAAATTGTTTCGGAGTAAAAATGGACCCGAATGAAATAATATGAACCATGTATTCAAAATGATAATAATAATAATAATAATATTATAATAATAATAAAATGGAAAAAAAATAAAAAGGGGCAGAGAGATAACCCACTGGAGAGAGAAAGGAGCGGAGAGAATATTTTTTTAATTTTTCTTACCTTGTTTCCTTTCGATCTACGAAAAACCTGACCTTGTGGTTTTCGTCGTAGCCGAAGGCAAAGTTGATCTATCGACGAGAGCCACGCTGCGGACACCAAAATTCGAGTTTCACACACTCCACGGCAAGGAATTTTCCTACTGTATTATTTCTAGCCTAAAGGCCATGTAATGGCTTCGATTGGCTTAGAGGTCAGGAAAGGCCGTAAATTTAGCTTCCAAATTGACCGAGTATATGAATTTTTAGAAATTTCGATTGTTTTCTTACGCTTCGAAGCACTGGACCGTTCACGCCGGGGCCGACCAGACTGCTTTTACCGTCATGACGTAATTTTCGTGGACTATTTTCAGCAAATCTGGATCGTGTTGAGGTTTGCTTGCTCCCGGACTCGATGTCTTCGGCTTGCGGGTGTGTTTTGATATCACAATATTTGGTGATGAACCGTGAAGGGACCAAGAGGTACCCTGTTTTATATGGGTCCGAGATTTAGGCCATTTTGTGTGTTATTACTAGAAAATGTGTATGGTTGAGTGATTCAAAATGAATTGCTCGTGTTTGTTAATTAGCCCATGTGAGCTAATTTTGGTGTAATTGATTGTGAATTTGCATAACATGTTTTATGTGATTTAATTATAAGCATTATATATGCATGTGAATATATTAAGATGAATGTGTTTGGAATTGGTATCATGCATTTCATATGCAATCGGGTAACTCTAGAAATTAGGTGTGAGTGCATAGTTGAGATCGACACTCGTGTTAGGTGTTCATGGTGTGTCGTGAGTACATTGTTGTGGATCAACACCGCGTAGGGTGCTGATTAGCGGGTTTGATTACATTGCGGACAAACGCCCAAATGAGTCGCACGTTAAGGAAATGGAAATGGCTCATTGCATTTCATATGCACTAGTGGCAATCCTAGAACAATAGGAGTGAGTGCATGAGGTGGTTTCTTGAGAGAATTGTTTCGGAGGGTTAACCAACAGTATTATTTATTGGAGTGTGTCCATTACAACATCGAAGGGTTGTCCATATAAAATATCAATCACCGAAGCTCAAGGCACTGATATACATCTGAGGGTCATTCACAAAATAGATCATTCCGAGTTCGTCTTTACCTATTTATATCGAAGGGTTGTCCACGATTAAAAACAAATACCTTTGTTTGGAAATGGTTTTCATTCATGGCAAAATGCATGTTTGAGGGAGTCAGTGAGAACTCGAGGCGTATGGGTGTAAGAGACCTGCGATATCATAGTTCTGTATGGGTGTAAGAGACTTACGGTATCATCCGAAAAGTTATGTTGCCCAAGGAAGACACACGGTCATGTTTATCACATAGGCTTCGGGTTGTGTGATAGGAGTCGGGATTGACTTAGGATTTGTTGCCCATTGACACTTGCATCGTAATGATTTCTGAGGGCCTCCACATTGGTCATTGGTAATACCAAAGGGATGCTTGTCACAGCCTGGGCGATAGATGTGAGACGAAATAATGAGTGACTCGGGATATATTACTCAATGGCATATTGAGTGATGGAGCCGAGAGCTTGGTACATAGGGCATGGTGAGTCGAAATCCATTCATGGCATGTGACATTTTGGTAGACATGTGTATGTCGCATCAGGATGTGTTTGATTATGCGTACTCATTGCATGTGCACTTAGGTGGGGAGTAGCCCTTGTAGGAGATTATCACTACGCTTTCTGCTCACCCCCGCCGTGGGACCCCTTCGTGTACTGTGTCAAAGTGTATCTACCGACCCAAGATTCGGGATCGCATATGAAGAAAGCCAACTTGTGGCTTTAATATATATTTTGTAAATATATATGGGTTGTATTTATTTGTATAAGAGTGATGTAATTTAAACTCTTATGGACTATGGTTTTATAGTCATGTGCTTATATGTTTGAGTATGGATAAATGGGCCCTACGTGACCATTTTTACTCCTATGTGGACCCGGTGTGGTCGTTGTATAATATTGGGCCATGTTGCCATATAATTATACAGGTTGTATTTTGGGTAGAGCTCCCCGTACAAAGGAGACTCTGCCCGATTTTCATTAAATCACTGTCCTGAAAAGGGACACGATGGTAGTGGTTCGTTACTCAACATCCACGAGTATTCCGCAGGTTGACAGGTTGTCAACGGGACCCCCGGGATAGGGGTGTCACATATTCTTCCTTCAAAATGAAGACCAAACGTGCAGTGTGCTAATGGGGGAGATGCAGTAGCAGATTTTGATTTTTTTAGAGAGGGAAGGACCTCCTTCTCTCTAGATTCCCGGCTAATCCGATCGTCGGATTCCTTCGGAGCAAGAAGGAAAGTCGTTCTACGCGGCGAGGGCAACGCGTGGGTACCGGATTTAAGGAGTTTCGACAAACTCCGTGAGGTAGGGGTTTCATCCTACTTGTTTTACACTTTATTTAAGTGTTTTGTAATGTTTGGAGTTGGCTCGAGAGGCCTGTGAGGGGTTTGCTGATCGGTCCCAAAAACATGGACCGACCAGGGAATTTTTTAATCTCGTTTTGGACAATGTAGTCACTGTTTGGACGGCTAGAGGTGGGTTTTATGCAATAAATTGTGTTTTGTGTGTATGAGGCCGGGAATGGCTATGGGAAATCTTGCCCACCAAGAGAACCGTCAGAGGAGGAGGGCTGCCCGTGGACAGCCCATCTATTGCTTTTGGGACTAAAACAGTCCCTTGTTTGTGTGAAATGGACCAAAATGTGTCCATGGGTTGGTGCTTGAAATTGATGAAATGAATGGATTTATTTGTGGAAATTGATAGGTTAATGCAATGTAACTTCAGGATATTATGATGTCACAATTATATGGAATATAATTGTGTGTATAGGCCATTGGAGATGAAATTATGAATTGCTCAATTATATGGAATATAATTGTGTATAGGCCATTGGAGATGAGATTGTGTTTAGCTCAAGTGAGCTAATTTGGGTGATGGTTGATATTGTTGAATTACATGTGGTGTAATTGTAAATTATGTAAATATATGCATGATGGTATATTTACATGTGTTGTATATATTGTGTGAAATGGCATAATGCATCTCATATGCATTGGGGTAGCCTAGAAATTAAGTGAGTGCATGACATGAAAATTGAAAGAAAAACGAAAACGTTTTTGAAAGGAATTTCACATGATGAATTTCCGAAGAATGGGGTTGGGAGACGGTCCAATGTATCACTTCGATGAGCACCATGACCTTCGAAGGTTCTCCAACACATCTACGAGGGTAGTCCCATATTTTTACCAATACTGCAATATAGTTTCAAAATAACAAGAATTGTTTTGAAAAAGATGTTTTCGCGATGGCTTACGCAGCGTGAGGAGCTGGTGAGGACTCTGACGTGGTTGGTCATTTGTATCTGCTAGGATCAATAATTCATTAATGTGTGTTTACTTTGAGCATTGCATATGCACTTAGGTGGAGTAACCCCGACGCCCCAAACTCCGGGGTCCGGCTGACTACCCGTCAACTCGGAACACTTGAATGCCTGGGTGACCCGACATTTTCACTTAAAATCGCGCAGTCTCCTTTGTACGGAGCTCATCCAAATACAAACCCGCATATACCGTCTCCAAACAAAGGCAATATATCCAATATATCCAATATATCCAATATATCCAATCACATGAGTAATACGCCACCAAAAATTCACAAACGATACCTCATAATACATACTAACTATGAACTAACTATATACCAAATAGTTACAAGAGTTACAATATTTTCTACTTTATACAATACATATATTAAAAATTAGACATTTCAAAACATGTATATATCATTAACCAAAGCCACAAACTACTTTCTTCTAATCCTCAATCCCTAGGACGAGCCGTCCCGCACGCCTCCCGCACCAAAATAACATCCTCGACAGGTGAGCTAATGCCCGCAGTGGACCGCCCTAAGTGGGCTACTCACCACCTAAGTGCAGTGCAATGTTCCAATGAAAACACACATTCAAGCAAATGCATGATCCTACTTGAATGTCTAACTGATCATCTCATAACCCAAGTCCTCACTGACTCCCTCACACTCGCCTAAGCCTCGTATGAGAATTTCTATTTTGTTTTATTGGTGGACTACCCTCCGATGTTTTAAATTGTGGACCATCTCCAATGTTATATTTAGTGGACTACCCTCCGATGTATATCAATTGGGTCGTCTCCGACGATTGATATTGTATGTGGACTACCCTCCGATGTATATCAATTGGGCCGTCTCCGACGATTGATATTTTGGCATGGACTACCCTCTCGATCATTTCTAGTTTTAGACAACCTTCAACCATTTTCTGTAATTGCCTCATGCACTAACTCCTATAGTCCTAAGATGTTCTGAAGGCATATGGAAATGCATGTATGCCAATTCGACATAGCCTAATCACATGCAAAGGTAAACATGCACATATCCACATAATATTCAATCACACAACTACGCCACACTATCATTTCAAACATCAAAATTAGCTCACTTTGGCTAATGATCAAACACGAACAATTCAACTTGAATCACTCGACCAAACACATTTTCACATAAAAATATATTTTGAGAATGACGTTGGGAATAGTGAAACCTCTACATTATTCCCGAAAAATCACAAATCACCTGCCTCACCTTTGTGAACTCCATTTACTTCGGCCATTTCCGGCCTCATTCCAACACATGATTTATTACAAAATTGGGTGAAATGAAACATTCAAACAGCCTCTCACTTGCAGGGCTCAACATTTTGGTTTCAAAAATTCATATCAATTCGGTCCCAAGGTTTGAGACCGATCAAACGGCCCCTAACGGCCTCATTCGACTCAAACATTTGTAAAGTACTTAAAACGGGAATAAAACGCAAGTAGGGAGAAACCCCTACCTCAAGGAGTTTGTCTAAACTCCTTATCCGGCATCTAATACAAGTCCTCTCTCGCATAGCAATTTTCCTTCTTGTCCCGAAGACCGCGACGGCCGGATCAAGGTATTTCTAGAGAGAAGGAAGACCTCACTAAAACTAAACAAAAATGGTCAATGGATCGTTCCTACCTTCCTCCTAATGCTTTTGTCAGATTTTGAAGAGATGGCCACTCGTTCCTTTTTTTTGTCATTTGTTTAATTTAAATCAATTTAATTAATTAATTATCTTCTTTCTCCAGTTTTGACATTCGGCACTATCTCGGCCGTCCATTTTCATCATTTATCTACTTATACCACTTATGGCACATGAATACGTGTTATATGTGACTTTCGTCGCATCGAAAATCGTTTTACGGCACCCGAACCGCGATGCTTCGAAAAACGTGTAACCCGATCAAGCCTTGACCCGACGAAATTCACGTGTTATTAGATTTCCCCTCGCGAGACGATTCCAAAGGTGAAATCCAAGCCATTATCCTGAGATCTAGAGAATAATCTCGACTTTAACCGAAATTGCAATTTTGTAATCGAAATTACGATTTTGCCCTTTTTCCAGAAATTGGAATTTCTCGGGTCTTACAAACCCACTTAGGGTGATTCCACTACTGAGCATTAGGTCACCCTGTCGAGGGAATTATATTATTTCAGGTACAGGGAGCGCACGAGGAGACGGCTCATCATAGAGACCGCTTTAGAAGAAAGCGGGGATGTGGCTTTGGTTTTATGATGTAGTACATGTATTGGAATGTTTTAAACTTTTAATATATGTTGTATAAGAGTAAATTCTAACTCTTGAAACTATCGCATATATTTGGTATGTTGATGAGTATATTAGTATGGGCCCAAGAGGCCGTTCACTACATAATTGTTATATTGGATTGTTTGGGACATATTTGTATAATGGTAGAGCTCACAGACAAAGGAGACTCTCGCCTCGATTTTCGAGAAGTTGGTCACTCCGACATTCACGAGTGTTTCCGCGGGTTAACGGATAGTCAACGGACACCCTGGTTTTGAAGCATCACAAATTAGCTATGACCCAATGCGGGATAAAATAAAAATTTATTTTCAAATATAACAAATTTTTATAATTTCAACTTTTGTAATATCGTAGCATGATATATATATATATATATATATATATATATATATATATATATATATATATACAATTTAAAAATATTGAAATATCACAAATTTGAAAATTTAAAAAAAAATTGAACAATATAGCAAAACATATATTAATAAAAAAAATTCAAATTATTTTATAATATTTTAAAATATTAGAATATTTTGAAATAGTGTCTAATACAAATGAAAATATAAAAGTAAATTTTTTATATAGATATCCGTCACAAATTGGTCAGAAATCGATCATAAAATTGTGACGAAATTGTGTTTCTGTCACTATTTTGTGACAGAATGATAATTCCGTCACAAATTTGTGACGGATTCAGAATTCCGTCACTATTTTTGGATCGATTTGTGACTGATTTATGACTGATCGCTATTAATAAAAATCCATTTATATAATTGAAATTAATTGTATTATATACTTTTTTTAAATATTCATAAATAAAAAAATATTCAAAAAAACTATTAAGGAGGCCAAGATTGATTCAACAACTTATAAAAATAGTTTGTACTTTAATTAACATAATCGAGTCAATCTCGAATATAAAGTTTAACAAGTTACTTCAATT
Organism: Tetrastigma voinierianum; assembly: GCA_016808115.1. Lineage (NCBI taxonomy): Eukaryota > Viridiplantae > Streptophyta > Magnoliopsida > Vitales > Vitaceae > Tetrastigma > Tetrastigma voinierianum. The sequence goes on along the minus strand of JAEQBH010002137.1, from coordinate 178,077 downwards.
AGCTATGACCCAATGGGGGATAAAATAAAATTTTGTTTTCAAATATCACAAATTTTTATAATTTCAACTTTTGTAACATTGTAACAACTTTTATATATATATATATATATATATATAAAATTTATTTTGATATTTATTATTTTTTATGACTATGTCGCAAATAAGACAATTATATATACAATTTAAAATATTGAAATATCAAATTTGAAAAAATTAAAAAATTGTACAATATAGTAAAACATATATTAATAATAAAATTTCAAATAGTTTATAATATTTTGAAATATTAGAATATTTTGAAATAGTGTATAATACAAATGAAAATATAAAAGTGAAATTTTTTTATAGATATCCGTCACAAATTGATCAGAAATTGATCACAAAATTGTGACGGAATTGTGTTTCCATCACTATTTTGTGACGAAATGATAATTCCGTCAAAAATTTGTGAAAGATTCATAATTCCGTCTTGTAACCGATTTGTGATAAATCGTTATTAATAAAAATCCATTTATATATTTTAAATTAATTGTATTATATACTTTTTCTAAATATTTATAAATAAAAAAATATTCAAAAAAACTATTAAGGAGTCCAAGATTGATTAACCAACTTTTAGGACTAGTTTGTGCTTTAATTAACATAATCGAGTCAATCTTGAATATACGGTTTAACAAGTTGCTTCAATTAGCTATGTACCAATGGGGGATAAAATAAAAATTTATTTTCAAATAACACAAATATTTATAATTTCAACTTTTGTAATTCACCATATATATATAACATCGTAGCATGATATATATATATATATATATATAGGAGAAAGAGCAGCATATATATATATATATATATATATATATATATATATATATATATATATATATATATATATATATATATATATATATATAAAATTTATTTTGATATTTATTATTTTTTATGACTATAATGCAGCGGCAAAATCATATATATATTTTAAAAAATATTGAAATATCATAAATTTGAAAAAATTTAAAAAATTTGGAACAATATAGCACAACATATATTAATAATAAAATTCCAAATAGTTTATAATATTTTAAAATATAATATTTTGAAATAAAGTGTTCCAATACAAAATGAAAATATAAAAGTGAATTTTTTTATAGATATTCAATACAATTGGTCGAATCGACATAAAATTGTGACGGACTCAGGGTTCACACTATTTTGTGACTAATGACAATTCCATCTGTACCAGACAGATCTGCACTGGTCAATATTTTCGACCAATTTGTGACAAATCGCTATTAATTAAAATCCATTTATATATTTAAAATTAATTGTATTATATACTTTTTCTAAATATTTATAAATAAAAAAATATTCAAAAAAACTATTAAGGAGGCCAAGATTGATTCAACAACTTATAGGAATAGTTTGTACTTTAATTAACATAATCGAGTCAATATTGAATATACGGTTTAACAAGTTGTTTCAATTAGCTATGACTCGTAGGGGATAAAATAAATAAAATTTATCTTTCAACATCACAAATTTTTATAATTTCAACTTTTGTAACATCGTAGCATGATATATATATATATAAAATGTGACGCCTAGGGGTCCGCTGACTACCAAATAACCCATGAATACTTGTGACGCCCCCAAACCCGGGTCCGACTACCCGTCAACCCGCGGAAACACTAGTGAAGTCGATTTGACGAGCATTTCTCACAAAATCGGGCGGGAATCTCGCACATGCAGGGAGCTCTGCAAATACAAAACACCGCATATACACATCCAAAGCGTGCAATATAACAGATATATCCAATCATAATTAATAAAATACTTGGGCCTAAGCGATACTCATAATACATACTAACTTTGAATCAACTATATACCAAATGATTCACAAGAGTTACAATATTTTCACTCTTATACAATACATATATTAAAATTAGACATTTCAATACATGTATATATCATCAGCCAGAAACCCTGACAACTTTATTGCAATCCTCAATCTGGGATGTCCCCTCACACGCTCCTGTGCGCGCCAAATAATATCACTTAAACGGGGTGTTTGTGCTCGATAGTGGAATCGCCTTAAGTGTTTACTCTCCGCTAAGTGCGGTCTGATGTTCCAAAAATAATCATACATTGACAAATGCATGATCCTGCTTGAATGTCACCCAGTAGCTCGGATTCGAGTTATGCAGGCTCTCTCACACTCGCCTAAGCCTCGTATGAAATTATTTGTTTTGTTAGTGGACAACCCTCCGATGTATATATATCAATTGGTAGTGTCAGCTGATTGATATATTTGTTTGTGGACTACCCTCCCGTGAATATCGATTGGGCGAGTCTCAGAGCGATTGATATTTTTAATTTGAACTACCCTTCGATAATTAATATTTTTAGACAACCCTCCCAGAACCATTTCTCTAGACTCATCTCATGCACTCACTCCTATAGTCTAGGGTGTTCAGTGCATATGGAATACATGTATGCCAATTCGATACAGTCTAATCACATGCGAAATGTAAACATGCACCATCCACATAATATCGATCACCTGATCATGTCATGTAATTAATCAATTCATACATCAAAATTAGCTTACTTGGGCTAATGATCAAACACGAGCAATTCGACTCGAATCACTCGACCATACACGTTTTCACACAAAAATATATTTTGAGAACACTGTTTCGGGAATAGTGAAACCCTCGGTTAATATTCCCGAAAAATCACAATTCATCGATTCACTTTGTGAACCCGCATTTCACGGCCATTCCCGACCTCATCCGAACCAATACATGATTTAATACAAAGATGCACAAATTAGCCACAAAATGGCAGTAACAGCCCTCACGGCCCCATTGTTTTCACAATTGGTTTAATAAATTCAAGCAATTTGGTTCCAAGTTTGGGACCCGATCTGACAGTCATTGAGCCTCGAGCTAACCGAAACATTGAAAAACACTTAAATAAGTGTAAAACCAAGTAAGGAAAAACCCTACCTCTCGGAGTTTGGAAACTCCTAATCAGTGCCACGCGACCCTCTCCCAGAGTAGAGCGAGTTCTCCTTCTTGTCACGAAGGCTATGACGGTCGGATCATGTATTTCTAGAGAGAAGTTTCTCTCTCTCTGAAAATCTCATTTACGCTCTTGCTGCTATTGGTTTTTCCCAAATCACGTTTTTGCTCTTGGTTTCAATTTGTAAGAGATGGGTACTATTCAATTTTGTCTTTTAGTGCCATTAAAAATTTAATTAATGACCATTTTGTCCATTCTTTCTCCAGTTTTGACATTCGGCACTATCTCGGCCGTCCTTTTTCATTATTTCTCTACTCATACCACTTATGGAACATGAGTACATGTTATGTCTTGACTTTATTGCATCGAAATCGTTTTCATTTGAAGAACACGATGCCTCGAAAAATGTAAATTCAAATTTGTCGGGTCGATGATTTCGTGCTATCTAGATTTGCGACGATTCCCAGCGGTGAAATCCGTTTCGTCATCCGAGATCTAAAGAATAAATTCTGGATTTTTTTAACCGAAATAACAATTTTGTAATTGAAATTACGATTTTACCCTTTTTCCAGAAATTGGAATTTCTCGGGTCTTACATTCTCCCCTCCTTAAACAGAATTTCGTCCCCGAAATTCACGCACATACGCATCACTCACATGCATATGCTACCTTCTACAACTCGAATAGGTATCGGTATGATAGCTTTTGCCTCATGTCACAATCGCGACAACGATGGGTTGTCAACTCACATCCATGTCAAGAATGACATCAATACCCAATATGTCTACCCTAAGGTCCTGCCTTTTCATTTGCGCAACTACGTCTGTCACGACCTAGATGGTCGTGGCTCTAGAACCCTCGTGAACTAGTAGCCACGGGCTTTCCACAGAACTAGAAGAATCTGAAACTCTCCTTCCTCTTCAGCACTATGTTTCGCATCCACAGATGCGTCGAGAATTCTCGATCTCTTTCTCTATAGTGAGTTTGTCCCAACCATGAGTCATGTCCGTCAGGTGAAGTCTACGATCTGTCCCGAATGAACCGGCCCATTCTCGAATCTCTGACCTTGGCCGTATGCGTAGCCCACGTAATCCTGAGTGACAACAGTGAGATCTGGCCGTGATCATGATCATCAGTTCACTGCATGACTGCGGGACTGGGCCTTTGCATGCCTGCCGTATCGGGAAAATACTTACCCATGAGCGACTCCTGGAACTCGCGTGTCATTGCCTACAGATGCCCAGGGTCTTTGCCCGATTCCACCGTGCCAGGCCTGCGCCTCTAGGCCCGAGCGGCTAGTCCCATCTGATGGGTGTGAGGTAATCTCCGCAGCCTCACAACACCTTCTCGTCTGCATGAACCCAGTGGTCTTCAATCGCCGGGATCTCCCCCTGTGAATGTCGGAGGATGATGTGACTTAAATCTCTGGAGGTTACTCGGACCTCCACGACTACCATTTACTAGCTATCTGATAGCGTGTACGCAACCCAGCGACCTCAGCAAAGTCCTGCTGGTCAAATACTAGTGGTGCTTAGCTAGCACCTCGTGGATGACCTCTACGTCCGCGGCCTCGACTTACCATCTACACATGTCAAATGGCATCAAACTTTATTTAATCTCATCTCAGTCTAACTACTAATGCACATGCCAATTACTAATAGACTTAACAACCATGAACCGACCCGTTCATCGCCTAAGTGGTGCTACTTGCCAACCACTTCTTTTTTTTTTTCACTAAAATTCTACACTTTTAGGTTCATTTCATTTTCCGAACCCCTAAGGTTATAATTCCTAACCTTAACATTCCACTTCTTCCTATATATATTCTACCATGCATATAATTTTCCCATGACTAACCACGCAATCCACATTTTCCCATATACATCATCTAGTGTATAGGTTTTCCACATAATGTGTAACACCACAAATCCCACCTGATCCACGAGCATGGAACACATGTCAGAACCTGACACGAAACACACCATGCATACGGTGGTCTAGAAAAGCAGTCCCATGAGGCTCCTAGGCGTGGTGGCCTAAACTCGGAGTACGAGGAGCTGTGATCTTTGGTATCAGTTTCCATAATAGCCATGGCCCTGGCCCCATGTCCCTCAAGCCCTAGGTAGTCGTATGCCTGCTCACGATACTGGTTGTGAAGGCGGTATCGGATTTCAGCGCTTGGTAATCCCAACCGGGCCTTACACTACATTTGCATATCCCCAGGCACAATACTTGACCCTTCTGATGTCGTATACCTAACATCAGCACTAAGCTCTAGGTATTTATAAGCCTAGGCTCGTCTAGGCTGTGACGCCTTTGACCGGAGGTCAGGTTGACTACCGTCGGCCGCGGAAACACTACGTGAATGTCGGGTGACGGGCATTTCTCACGAATCTGACCCGAGTCTCCTTTGTCTGGGGGAGCTCTACCCCGAATACAAAACCTGCATATACCTATCCCAAACGATTGCAATATATCGATATATCCGATCACGCGAGTAATATCGACCACTTGGGCCCATGGCTTGATACTCATAATACATACTAACTTTGAATCAACTATATAAATAGTTACAAAGAGTTATGATATTTTCACTTTTATACAATACATATATAGGTCAGTATTGATACACACATGTTTGTATATCATCAACCCGAAGCCCATGACCGGCTTTCTTGAAAATCCCTCAATCCACACAGGATGACCGAGTCCCTACATGCGCTCCTGTACTGTAAAATAATATCCTCGATAGGGTATTGCAATGCTCGATAATTGGAATGCGCCTTAAGTGGGCTGCTCTCTACACGCTAAGTGCGGGTACAATGTTCCAAAATAAACATACATTCAAGCAAATGCATGATCCTACTTGAATGTCTACATGACCAACTCGGATCCCAGTCCTCACCCAGGCTCTCTCACACTCGCCTTCAGCCTCGTGTGAATTATTGTTTTGTTAGTGGAACTGACCTCAGGTAATATATATATCAATTGGGCCGTCTCAGAGCCCAGTTGATATATTGTTGTTTAATGGACTACCCTCCATGAATATCGATTGGTGAGTCTCAGACGATTGATATTTTAATTTGGACTACCCTCAGATAATTAATATTTTAGACAACCCACTCAGAACCATTTCTCTAGATTTCGTTTCATGCACTCACTTCCACATAGTCCTAGGGTGTTCCGATTACATATGGAATGCATGTATACCAATTCAATCTGATCTAATCACATGCAAATATGTAAACATGTGCACATATCCACATAATATCCAATCACACAATCATGTCATGTAATTAATCAATTCATACATCAAAATTAGCTTACTTGGGCTAATGATCCAAACCACGAGCAATTCGGCTCGAATCACTTTCGACCATACTGCGTTTTCACACAAAAATATATTTTGAGAACACTGTTTTGGGAATAGTGAAACCCTCGGTTAATATTCCCGAAAAATCACAATTCATCGATTCACTTTGTGAACCCGCATTTCACGGCCATTCCCGACCTCATCCTAACCAATACATGATTTAATACAAAGATGCACAAATTAGCCACCAAAAATAGCCCATGCATTTCAGCGGCCTTTGTTTTCTGGTGGTTTAATAAATTCAAACAATTAGGTCCCCAGTTTTGGACGATCAAGCAACCATTGAGGCCTGTTACTTAAAACATTGAAAAACACTTAAATAAAGTGTAAAACCCAAGTGAGAAAAACCCCTACCTCTCGGAGTTTAAAGAGGAAACTCCACACAAATCCAGTACCCACACTTGAGAGCCCTCTCGCGTGGCGGTTCTCCTTCTTGTCCCGAAGATCAAAAAGATATTAAAACAGTGTTAAATAAATGGTCACAAGCAATGATGTTATATTTTATGACACAAGAAACAAATTATGATAATAATACTAAAACCCAAATAATGATAGGAACATTAACAGGATGTGTTATAAAATGGTATGAAAGATTATCAGTCCCTAGTTTTAATGTAATTACAAATAACACTATTACAGCCTTTGAAAGTATCATATTTGAAGGTGTAGATACTTTTGTTAGATACATAGTTGATTAGTGCCCAAAAAGTACAATTTTGAACCCTATATTAGATAGGTTTTGAGTGCTTTTTGCATTAATCATGTCGTGTGCCAATTGAAGTGTTGAGTCTTCTTAGTATCGCTTATGCGTTTTTAGAGTTATTTTTAGCCGCCTTGCTGTTTTGCGGGTTTTGCGCACTTTGGGAGTTGATATGAGATGTATGTGAATCATGAAGTTTGAACTCAAGTGTCGACCATCAAATATTGAGTCAATGGCGAGAGGCAAGTGAAGAAAAATTGATACGATTGAAGACGGGATGAAATGCGGTGGAGATCTTGGCAGATTTTCGCTAGAGTTGCGAAAATTTTAAGCTGGAAGCTGCGAAAATTGCAACCTTAAGCGAAAAAATTTGCAACATAAGCGAAATTGCCGTTTCGCTAGACCAATTTTGGTTCGCTAGGCCTTGTTCTGGCAAATTTTGTAATCTCGCTACTCACGAAAGAGATTTCGCTAAGCTAATGAAATTTTCAACTATGAAATTTAGCTAACTGCGAAATTTATTGCTGTAAGCTCTGAGCATAAACGAAATTTCTTGTTCATATGCACGGTGATTTCGCTACCTGAGATTCTTGACCTAGCGGAATTCCTTGCTCGTCATGCTTTTGTATTTAATGCTACTTGAGCTTCAAGAATTTGAGGTGTGGTACTCTCTTGTCCTTTTAACTTAGCCAAATTTGTAGGTTTTCAGTATTTTCATGTATTAAGGGTGGCACATATAAACCCCTCTCTTTTTGTAATAAATATAGAGAATTTTGGGAAGCAAGAAGGAGGGGGAGAGAAGAATTTGTAAGTTTTCATTTTTTGTAAATAAAGTCTCGTATTTTTAATTAGGGTTTTGCTTTCTCTCTTCTCTCTCCTCTTTCTCTTACTTTCTTAGCTGCCAAACACCCCTCTTGAGGATGACAACTCAATAGATGCTTGGCTAAGCCTCCTTTCTTTGAAGAGGAAGGAAGCTAGCTTGGTGGTGGGGCGTATGCGGGTTATTATCTTGTATTAAAAGCCATAGGTCTTGTGTTTATGGCCCCAGTCTTCTGAATTAGTTGAATAGCATTGAATGTTATTGATTTGGCCAATACTCTCCATGCTTTGGGGATACGGTGCATCTTAATGCTAGATGCCTTGTGGTTCAGTAGATGGTCTTCTGAGCCTACGAGATATTTAATGTTAGGGTTTGAAGCTTGATGGGTCATAGATGCATGCTACGTGTTGACTCAAATAGGGAGTTGGTTTCAGGGTGGGATTTTTAGTTAAACATAGATCCGGTTATGCCTTGGACTATAGGTTGCATGTCATAACGCGAGATAAAACGAGGACACTTGTTTGCCTAACTTACCAAGTTAGTGACCTAAATCTTCGAGATTCTTTCTTTTAATTTTAGTTTTCTGTTCAGTTTTCGGAAAACTATTATTGCTTTGAACAATCCGAGTCGATAAGTGTATGGTAAATCATTACCAAATCGCGCCGGGATGAAATAATCGTGTTCGGACCTGGACGTTATCTTGATGGCAGTGACGTGACATCGATACTGCTCGTTTTGTTTTGCTCGGTCTAATGGCGCGGAATCAATAGTGTGGGATGATACCATTCACTAATAGCGGATGATGCGCGTGATCGCGCCATCGCCGTGAAGATGTGATTCTCTTTTTGTCGCGATTCGCGAGAGGCGCGGTTCGACATAGCGATGTTGCAGCATTTGATTTTCGACCGATTAGTTTAATTTTGATAGCTAATCTTGCTTTTGCAAGCTTTGTTAGTTTTCTTTGTTGTCTCTACAATTTTGTAACGGTGTTTATCTGGCAGTGGGATAGAGACATCGAGGTAAGGCTGCATAGAATAAATTTACCGCGAGCGACCCGATTAGTGAAGTTAGTGTACGCAGCGGTACCATGGATCCATGCACGAGAACGACAAAGTCGGCGGGAACCCCCATGAATCCAAATGCCTATAAGAACCGTGAGGATCATCCACCCTCCTAGAGTTGAGAATTGCCCCATCACTGTATCATTCCTCCCCTGCTTGAAGATGTAACGGTGAGGCCGTATTGGTACCCTGCTCCCCGCATATCATGGTATGGAAATGAAAATCTGCTCATATTCGGAAGGATTTTAGGGGAGGTGCACTACCTTTAAAGAAGGTATGATGTACATCAGTTTCAAAAATTTGAAAGCATTTCCGTTGACCTAAAGGACAAGGCTAAGATTTAGCTAAACTCATTGAGAGCTGAAACCGTCGGGGAATTGAATTTTGTTTGCGAAATTTGAATTCTGAAGATTACTTGAGTGCTCATAGACCAATAATTTGAGAAGAATCAATTTATACCTTTGCTGACTCATGATGGTGAGAGATTTTACCGGTGTTGGGAGAGATTTATGGAGAGCCATCGTTTTGTCCCACATCATGGGTTTGACACTTGGATGTTGGTGAACCACTTCTATGGTGGTATGTCTCCTGCCATGAGGCAGCTTTTGGAAACCATGTGTGGAGGAGACTTTCTAAGTAAGCATCCTGATGAAGCCATGGATTTTTTAAATTACGTGGCTGAATGTTCTAAGGGTTAGGATGAGCCTAATACAGAGAATTAGAAAGGATGGAATCACAGTTAACCCAGGAGGTGGGATGTATGCTGGGGAAGAAATAGAGATGAGAGCTAGGTTTTCAACCTGGCAAGGAAGAGTTGAGGAGCTTGAAGGCAAGCGGCTCAAGAGGTTATACGGTGTTGAAAATCCTACCGCAGTCAATCCTTGCACGATTTCCAATCCCACATTGCACGGAATTAGAACCATTTCCTATGGCCCTGCGAGTGAAGGATTTGATGTCGAATGCGAGCAACGTAGGACAATTCAAACCACAGCGTCCAATGCTCCATATGGCAATGCACACAATTCCAATTGGAGGAATCACCTGACCTTGCATGGAGATGACTACCTTATGTACCCCAGGGGCAGGCCTCGGTTGGTACCCCTCGTGATCCTGACCACCATCATCTTCTCCGATGGAGACAATGATATTATTAGATAAAGGTATAGGTGGTAGGCAACTTTGTTGAGGAACAAGGAATCAATGCGACTAGCACAAGGATTAATCTTGTAGAAAGTACCTTGTGAATAAGAGAGATAGATGGACTTGAGGAGAAGCGATCTCGACCCGAGAAAATTGACGACTACGGTGTTGATCACGGTCAATAGTTTGCTGGAAGTCTGAGAAGGGAGGTTCAGTCTACAAGGTTACCAGGCCAGAGTCGCGAGGTAGGATCATCCACGACAGGCCGGGGAATGGATGAAGTTAAGGTATAAAGTACCACTGAGGTGGAAAAGAGGTTGATCAGCCCGTACTGAGCACATTGAAGAGGAATCGATCGAGGAGAAGGGTAGATGGGCATATTCTAAAGGAGGATTCAATGAAATACCGCCCGCCTACCTCCATTTCCACAAGCACTTAGAGGTAAGAAGAGGCATCTCGTGACGGGCATTTAGAGTCTGAGCAAGTGAAGGTTAACATACCTCTTTTGGACATAATCCGTAAGTCCTTACATGCCAAAATTTTGAAAGATCTTTGCACAATTAAGAGGGATTAGGCATTGAGGAGAAAGGCATTTCTCAGCGAGCAAGTCAGTGCCATAATCAACAAATACTGTCAAATACAAGGATCCGAGGATCTCCCACGTTTAGTCAATATTGGTAGGAATTGCATGACAGTCATTGCTTGGTTGGGCGATTATTAATGAACCTAATGCAGAGTATTCGGTATATAAGCAGTTAGGTTTGGAGTGAACAACCTACCAACATCACACTCTCATTGGTAGATAGATGGGTGAAAATCCTAAGGGGATAGTTGAGGATGTCTTAGTGAAAATAGACAAATTCTGCCCAGTGATTTTTGTAGTGCTGACGAGCGGTGCAAGTGAACCCAATCGAGGTACTAGTCATCGCCGGAAGACCATTTAAGCCCGCATTGATACAATCATCAATTCTTAGGAATGAATCATGCAACTAACCTTTGGTAACATGAATTTGGAGTTAAACATCTTTCATTTGAACAAACATGAGTTTGCTAGAAAATGAAAATCAAAGAACTAATGAGTTGTTTCAAATGTTGTTATCACGGGGAGCGCGGTGTCAGGAATTGCAAGGAGTAATCAGCCAAGGAGATGAAGAGATATTGGTCTTGCCATCAACATCCACTGCAGGCCAATTGCTCAATTCAAAAGCCATCAGTGAAGACCACTTCAACAATTGGACATCCAACACCATGGAGTCACCCCAGGCTACTGCAGGGGTTGAGGAGATCATTCTCCTTGACCACTCCTTGAGTAATATTTGAAATTGAACTGTTAGGTGTTTTCAAAAACCGGTTGCGGAGTTCCAACAATTTTCTTTTTGTCTTAATTTAGTTAATTTTGATAATTTAGGTTATTTTTAATTTCCTAAATTAGCGGTTTACCTCACACACAATAATTTTGTTTCTATACTATAGTACTTTGTGTTAAATTTTTAAGGCTTTGGTTTCATATAGTAAATTTTATTATAATAATTTTATTTCACATATTTTAATATTTAAGTTATAATTTTTTGAATTGCAAAAAAGGTGATGCGAGGCCGAGCCAAGTCGGCGAACGGTGAAATAATGAGAACAAAACTCTTGGCTTCCTCATTTACTTTATAAGAAGAAGGGAGAGGGGTTGACATTTGGTCACTTCATTCTCCTCCCACGAAGCCACTGAGTCACCGATCCACCATAGTTCGAGGCCCATCTGCTCCTTGCCGCCGTTAAGCGCTGACCATAGCCACCCCTCTGGCAGCTTGCACTAAGCGATTCGGTCATCTCGAGCCACAGTCCTTTGCCTCACATTTGCTATCTCTTTGTATCTTGATGCGTGCACACCCGCGATTGAACGCCCGGTTGCCATTTCCGCCTGCTTTGTAGCCTGTGCACCATGGCCCTTGCGCGCATGATCTTAGCCTCATGAGCCACGGCCCGGGCGCACCTCCACCACGCGCCTGAGCCACGGCCCAGTTCATTGCCCGGCCCCGGGCACCTGCAGCCGGGCCCGGTGAGCCTCCGCGCCGGTACATCCTTTGCTGGTGCCTTGGTTCAGCTATTTACGCCGCCCCTCGGCCGTTTGATTCTTTTACTGAGCGCTTTATTTGCCGGTTCGGGGTCGATTTTAGGCGTTGCGGTGAGCCACAGTTTCATTTGCTATTTTGAGTGCCTTAGTGGGTGCCAGGGCCTCGGTTTAGTTCTGCGGTGCATCGGCTGCATTTTCGGTGAAGTCCGAGCCCTTTTCCGGTATTTTATTTGATTACGGTATGGTTCGTACCCAGGGGTGGGTCGCATTCGACATGGTGAGGTCGATACACTGAGAGGAGGCCCCGACTCAGTCAGCTCGGTACCGCTCGCTGATCCCAGCCGTACGAGAGCCTGAGGACCGGCCTTCTCCGGTGCCGCGGATGGGACCGGAGTGCCCCATCACTGTACCTCGGAAGGGAGGATTCGGGAGGCGAGGCCACTCCAGCGGGCCAGCACATCGGGCCCGAGCAAGTCATCATCCTACCGGTACGCGTGATCACCGGTCCACATCTGGCTGCGGAGCGACTTCATCACCTCGGTATGCTGCCTGGCGAGGGTCGGAGGCCATTGTTTGTAGGGAACCCCATTTCGGGGAATGTGCGACTCCATCGCAGACCGTTCCATTAGGAGTCGTACTACGACGTCCACTTGGTACGATCCTGAATCTGGGAGTGCATGAGATTGATCGGATTATTCGCTGTGCCTTTCATGACCCAGGCGATGGCCACTGCCCACGGTGAGTGCTGCGGTTCTACCACTTCGATGGCGCGTCACAGAGGATCATTAGTCGCGTGAGCTTCGAGTTCGATATTGATGATCGCGCGCGGTACTTTCGAAGAAGCGTAGATATTTGACTCTTAGCTGCGTATCACGCCGACGATGAAGAGGGTTCTGAGATTGGGCCCGCGCTGCGTAGCGAGATGGTTGACAGCGGCGAGAGACACCTTTCTTTGAACCCGATTATTTTACGAGGCGACTCCTCCTCGGTCTTGTTGCTTGACCATGCATTCGGGGCGACTTATTTAAGCCGGCATTGTGCGAGAGGAGGCCATCTTGGAGCGCTTTCGCGGATCTGGGGGGTTGATCTCTGGGCGTTTCTGTTTGGTTTGGGAGGTCATGGAGGGTTTGATAGAAGCGCTTCATCATGCATCAGAGACTCTACCGCACAACATTTCGAAATATGGATTCGGAGAACCCGAGTTGGGTGAAGTTCTGATGATGCTTTGGTGAAGCGGGTTGATGACTTGCGTATGCTGCTTCCAGACCTGAGATGGGAAGTCTGCGGTGGGGGGCGAGACCACCTGCCGAACTCGTTCCTCACGCTACCAACCGGAATAGAGATGGTTCTCTGAGTCATCTTATTACCATATCATGGAAGCCGATGGTGAGCTGGCGCTAGATACACGACCATCTATTGACACACCATTGGCGGGTCTGATCATACCCGGACTCGAGAGAGATAGTGGTGTGATGGATGCTATGCTCGTTAGCATCTACGAATGACCCGGGGATCGGAGGTTGGCGGGTGCCGTTCAGTGCAGCCGCAGTTATAGCGGCGTATGGGTCTTCCTCGTATTCCCCGATCGGAGAGGACCCCACCGCAATGCCTTAGCTTCTTTGGATGTTACGGCTGCGCGGGGCGGCTTCGGGCCACCACCACCACCACGGCGGTGAGGTGGTTAGGTTTCTTACATTTTGTATAGTTATCGACTTTGCTCCATTTTCACGATTTTTGATTAGGATTTTGTATTAGCCATAGTAGGCGGTGATACTTTTGCTGTGTTTAGCTTGATATTCATGTATTAGCCACTTTGGCTATATCAAAGCTTCATTCGTTTATATATATCACGATTTGTACATATCGTATTTGTGCCTTTACCATGTCAATGTTTTCTTTTCAATTGAACGATTGAATTTACTCTGATTAGACCGATTGGGTGATGCTTTGTTGAAGTGAATCAACATTTTGTCACCTTTATGTTAGAACAAATTCCATGCTTGAAGCAATTTTTGGTCACTTACAGTTCCGACATGCTCAACGAAATTTCTCCTTATGCTAATTCACATGCCTCGAGTTATTTCAATGGTATGAATTTGTTTACTTCCTTTCGCTTTGCATAGCCGGCCTTAAGCATGTTGGCAACCTAGGATAGGTTTGTGTTACCCATACTTGAAGACCAATGTTGTCTTCCAAAAAGAAAAAGAAAAGAAAAAGCAAAAAGAAAAAGAAAAAAGAAAAGAAGAAAAAGAAAAATAAAATCGTGAAGTTTTGCCTTAAAGCTAGAGCACGATCAGGGTATATAGCGAAAACCTTTGACTTAGATACCCTAAACCTTAATTGAAGTTTGGGAGTCATCGATTTAGTGTTCGTCACATGGGTGGATAGGTGAGTCCTTAATTGAGTGCTTGATTTTGAAGTCATTCGGTCGGGGTAAACCTTTAGAATTTAGTGGTCATTGATCCTTTTGGCTTGATGCCTAAACCTTAATTGGTTAAATTAAGTGGTGAATCCACAGATTACGGACTTTGGTGAAGTCGAAGATTTTAAGCATTATCCTCTGATAGTTGAATAAAAGAAAGAAGTCTTGTGTATCCTTATCTAGGTTGTTAACCCCGGCAAGGCCATGTCAGTGCTAGGTTGGGGGGAGGGGACAAATTTTGCAATCCATTGGCGTAATCTGGTTATATAAAGAACCATTAGACTTGGTGGAAATTCAAGTTGAGAATCTTGGATCGGGTGCTTTAAATTGTTCTTGTATGGATTTGGTTCTTTCATATCGGTTTACAACTTTGATGTCAATTTTTCAGTTTAAGGTAATGTTTATATGTACATAAACCTTTTTGAATCATAAACTTTTTGAAAATCACTACATGCATCTCCTTTTTGTTTTTGCATTGCTAAGGACTAGCAACATTTAGGTTGGGGTGTGATTAGTGCCCAAAGTCTGATTTGAACTCCCATATTAGATGGGTTTTGAGTGCTTTTTGTGCACTAATCATGTCATTAATGCCAATTGAAGTGTTCAAGTCTTCTTAGTATCACTTATCTTGGTTTAAAGGTTATTTTTGGCTATTTTGGGGTTTTCTTTGGGGATTCAGTATCGAGATGTATGAATCATGAAGTTTGAACTCAAGTGTCGACCATCAGCCAAACCCGAAATCAATGAAAAAGCGAAGGCAAAGTGAAGAGAAAAATTGATACGATTGAAAGACGGGATGAAATCAGTGGAGATCAACAAAGCCTGGAATTTTCGCTAGAGTTGCGAAAATTTTCGCTAGGATACGAAAATTTATAACCTTAAGCAATTCACTAACATAGCGAAATTGCCAATTTTCGCTAGACCAATTTCCCGAGTTTCGCTAGGCACTTTGTTCCTAAGCGGTACATGTTACAAGCTACTCACGAAAATTTCGCTAAGCTAAGCGAGAGAATTATTATGCAATTACCGAACATAGTGAAATTTCCCTGTTACCGTATGCAGTGATTTAAGCTACCTAGCGAAAATTCTTGACTCTAGCGAAATTCCTTTTTCGTCATGCTTTTGTATTTTTAATGCTAGACTTCAGAGATTTGATTTATTACTCTCTTGTCCTTTAACTTAGCCAAATTTGTAGGTTTTTGGTATTTTCATGTATTGGGTGGCCTATATAAACCCCTCTCTTTTTAGTAATAAGCCATAAGAGAATTTTGGGAAGCGAAGGAGGGGGAGAGAAGAGAATTGTAAGTTTCATTTTTTGTAAATAAAGTCTCGTATTATTTTTAGTTAGGGTTTGCTTTTCTCTCTTCTCTCTCCTCTTTCTCTTACTTTCTTGGGCGCGAACACCCCTCTTGAGGATGACAGCTAAAGAGATGTGGCTAAGCCCTCCTTTCTTTGAAGAGGAAGGAAGCTAGCTTGGTGGTGGGCATATGCGGGTTGTCTCTTGTATTAAAAGCCATAGGTACTGTGTTTATGACCCCCGTCTTCTCGATTAGGGTTGAATAGCATTGAATGTTATTGATTTGTCCACGATCTCTCCATGCTTTGGGATACGTGCATGCCAATGTAGATGCCTTTGTGGTTCATTCATAGATAGTCTTCTGAGCTGAGATGATATTTAATGTTGAGGTTTGTAGTGATGAGGGCCGTAGTGCATGCTACGTGTTGACTCAAATAGGAGTTGATTTCAAGGGTGAGGTTTGCTAGTTAAACATGGATCCGGTTATGCCTTGGACTATAGGTTGCTTGTCATAACGCGAGGATAAAACCCGAGGACACTTGTTTGCCCAACACGAGAGTTAGTGACCTAAATCTTCAAATTCGCTTTTCACTTCATTTCGAGTTTTAATTTCTCGATTTTCAACCTACTTCACTTTTGTTTTGGAAAGCAATCCAAAGAGTCCAAATAGAAAGCCTTGCAACCGTGCACTTATGCAAATCATTTTTAGGATGAAAACCCATCCCCGTGTTCGACCCTAGACCGCTATCTTTTGCGGTAGCTTGACTACGGCGTGTAGAAACAGGTGTATATAAATTTTGTTGATTTAGCTCAGCCCTCTTGTAGCGCGAATCAATAGTAAATGAATTTTTAGGAGAATTATGGATGACATACAGTATATCTGCATGCGATCCCCGCTTTTAAAGCGGAAGAAGGGCGCGAGTGACTGGGACTCTTTACTTTCTTTTTTAGACGTTGGTGTGCCCCAGGTCTTATAGCGAGATCAAATATTATATCCTGGTGCAAAAATAAAACTATCCTTTGTAGTGGTGTTTATAGTGTCAATACAGCAATACAATCCACGAGTCCATTTACATACATATACAAAGCGTACATTTACATTTACACATATTCGGAATTGTAGGCTTACTATGGTGGACTCCTACTAATGTGCTGGCCCAGCAGTGTGTAGAAGATCGCGAACGTCCTCCTCTGTACCTACACGGATTAAAACCCGTGCTAAGCTTTACGCTTAGTGGGAACATATAACTTATACATATACACATGCATTTATACTCTTTTCGGTAAACATATAACAGTAACATGTATCGGGATTCATCAAGGATTCATATAACAAACTTATACACATATTTGCACTTATAGCAGACTTATACTTATACAGATCTCCCGTAAGAGTTACCCAATTTATACTTATACGGAAGTACCCGTAGGTACTACAAAACTTATACTTATACTTATTCAGATCTCCCGTAGGAGTTACCTGGATTTATGCTTATCACGGAGGTACCCGTGGGTACTAAAAGCTTATACTTATGCGAAGTACCCATGGGCACATTCGACGAACAATGTACATTACTTTCTTCTTATTTAAACATCGGGACCTATCATATAACTGTTGGATTACTGGGCGTTAATAAAATGGGTAGGACACGACACAATAAATTACCCCAGATGTGCGATCTGATGCGGGTCTTGTGCCTGAGTAGGAGTCTTGGGAAACTGGCGATCGAGCGATACTTTGCCCACATAGCGAGTGTGGTAACGCTGGCGAGTCTTAGAAACAGCGATTAGAAATTACCAGTATCGTTACTTTGTCCATGCTTGAAGTGTCGTAGCACTAGCGAGGAGTGTGAAGTAGCGGTCGAACGCACCCATGTAACGAGTGTCGTGTCATTCAAGATCTGGTCTTAAGCATTCCTACAATTATATGTGTTCAGTAACTTATTATCTTATAATAGGGGCATTACGTTTGCCACCGTCGAACTCGCCTAGGTGGCAAGGTATGGTATAATTTTTCCTTTACATTACAAACATGAATGGACCCTTTCATACACTTATAGGATCCTCATTAATCTAATAGACGAGGTCCTCGAGACAGCGAGCTGGAACAAACAAAACACATAAATTTATATTATTTATGAATAGCTAGCTTGTTTGCGATGAACCCGAGCAGCCAGCCTCCCATTCAGCCACCGCGGCATGGCATGCCACTTGTAGGTAGTGTGTATGCCATTAGTGTGGACCTTCGTTACGTGAGGGTTCGCTTCTGCGGCGAAGGACCCCGACACTTGATTTTTGATCATTTGTCCACTTTTTCTAAAATCTCATCCAAAAACTTAAATACTCGAAAGTATCCGAGAATAACTCCCCCGAATGGGTTACTCTTGACCAAAACAAATATAGAGATGGTGGGTTTTTCCAAACCCAAACTTAATCAACACATCAAGTTAGGTCGAATTCCTAACGCAGACATGTGTCCAAACATCATAAACCAAAATCCCTACTCGAAGGGAGGATTCCTACTCATCTTATGCAACTAGGGTTTGCAGCCCAACTTTCATGAAATCTAGGGTTAGGGAAGAATTCATAACTAAACCCTAGAAATCTATACCAATCCCATATGAATCCATACAATTCATACTATTCCATACAAATCCTTGCTATTCATACAAAACTAGTTTCCATACATAGATTTCATACTCAAAGTCATGTATCCATACCTTTCCTCTCTTCTTCTTCTTCTTCTTCTTCTTCTCTTCCTTTCTCTCTTTCACGTTTTGCTCTCTTTTCCCCAAATGAGAGACCAAAATTGGTCTTATTTGGTCTCATTTCATAAGGCCTTGTTCGACCATAAAATGCATTAATTTGACTTAAGTTTCCTTTTATTGCACTTTGGTCCTTCAACTCTTTTCTATTTGCTTCTGATTATGTTATTTCTATAATAGCCTCCACATCTTTTTATTTTATGACTTTTGTGTCCCGATTTGACAAATTACAACTCCACCCTTCAGCATTTAAGTTTCTCATATTTCTATGTTTGCATTTAAATTAGAAAATTTCAAGGTATATCTGAAATACCTAAATATCTTTGGCTTGACTAAGGTATATTTAGGGTGTTCTGATTATGGAAAGTGAGAAGAAAAGACATAAGAGAATTAGGAATAAATTAACATAGTTACAAAATTGTAAAATGAAAAAGATATATGAATATACATGTGAATTTAGAAAATGGTATTATGATGCATTTGATAGTAATATGAATATGACAATCTTAGCAAATATATACTATGACAAATTACCAGGAAAATGGAGTAATTATTTTTAAGAAGAATATGAAAAAATAAGAACATATGATGTTGATACTCTAGGAGCTAGAATAGAATTTTTGAAGAAAAGATTAACAGAATTATGCACCCAAAGGTATATTATAAAAGGTGTAAGAAATGGAGAAAGAATATTTTGTGATAAGATAGATAACATCTCAGGAAAATAGGGGTGTAAGGAGTATAAGAAAAAAAATAATTGGAAAACAATTAGGAAAGTCCAGGAAAAAATTTACAAAATATAAAAAGTTTAGAAAAGAATGGAGAAAACCATTTAAAAAATATTACAAGAAAAGATTCAATTATAAAAAGCAAAATGTTACAAAAAATACATCAAAAGACAAAAGTAAATGCAAATGTTGGAAATGTAGAAAATTAGAACATTACAGTAATGAATGTAAAAAAAAAAAAAAAACATTTATCATATGAGGAGAAAATAAAGAAGATGATTTAGAAATGATACTAGTTTTGATAGTGAAATGAGTAGTGTTTATAGTGATAATGATAATATTTCCTCAGAAAGTGATTCAAAATGAGCAAGGAAATAATTGAGGAAGCTGATATTTCTGAATTTGAAGTTATAAGTGCTAAAGAAGATCAAGAAGAATATAGATTGAAAAGCATTTTTGATAATAGAAAATTATAGAAAATCCATAATCTAAATTTTGATCTGAAAGCCCCAGGAGAAGGATTACTAAGATACATAAATAAAATATATATGCATAGAAAATATAAAATCCATGAATACCAAAAGATAGAAAGAAGTATAACAATTAACAAAGTTAAAGGTAACATAAAGCTCAATTTATTGACAAAAGAAACTATAAATAAAATAATAAGTAAAATAAAAAATTAAAAATTAAAAGAAAAAATAAAGTATGCATATTTAGCAAAAGTACAGATAATAATAAAATCATTATTCCCTGAAAATCTAAATACACCAATAGTTTTAAGTTTACATGATAAAAAGTAAGCCTGAGCACGCTAAAGCCACTTAGGAAGTATCAAGAAAATTTAGCATATACAAAATTATTGTTTACATGTTACCAATATAACATTAATTTAGGAGATAAAGATTTTGATAATAATCTAGCTTATATTCTGTGGCCTTGAAATCCGAGGGTCGATTGTGACTCGTCAACCGCGAAAGATTCGTGAATGTCAGGGTAACGAACACCACCATTGAGTCATTTTTTTTTTTTTTTTTTTGGACCCAGTCTCTCTTGAAAATCGGCGAGGAGTCTCCTTTGTATGGGGAGCTCTGCCCAAATATAATCACATTACAATTACATGACAACTTGACCCGATATTATGTGACCTCCATTGGAGTTTTGTCACAGTAAAAATGGCCACATAGGGCCCATTTATCCATACTCAAACATATAAGCACATGACCATAAAACCATAGTCCATAAGAGTTTAAATTACATCACTCTTATAAAAAACATATATCAAAATTAAGCATTCTAATACATATTTTACAAAATATAAATCAAAGCCTCAATCCGACTTTCTTCTCAATATCGGCCTCTAGTGGCGTAGGTCTCCTTACATATTTCCACAGCCAGGCGAGGGGTCATGGCCAGGTGAGCAATGCCTAGTAGAATTAAAATCTAAGAGACTCTCCCACTTAAGTGATACATGCAATGAGTAGTACAACAAAATAAACCTCCTCGAAAGATGCCATCTAGAATGGAAACCTATATGTCATGAATGAATCGACTCAATATGTCCCATGTCCAAGAGCCCACTTACGAATCCCTCATGGCTTTTGAGTCCCAGGCAGAGCTCCATCTTACATGCTTATGCCCAGAGTGAGAAACTCACCATTGGTATTTCAACCAATGGTCCTTTATCCAAAACAAAAGCTTTTTGTTTTATAAATAAAAAACATTAGACAATCTCCAAAACCGCTTTAAAACAAAAGCATTAGAAAATCTCCAAAATCGCTTTAAAACAAAAGCATTGGACAATCTTTGAAATCGCTTGACTCTTTAGGACATTGTCCTTAGACCGAGCCCGCACCATAAACACCATACACAGGGTTGATTTACAATCATGAAGACCGTGGAGCTGTATTAGACGTCGTCTAATGTATCAGGTCTACCACCCGTTCACCGAGAATGGTGAATGACAACAACCACTTTTGTTTTTCATAGCGATGTCCCGGCCATATGAAATCTGATACAAATGTGTTATTGCCTACTCATACCATGCTACATATATAATGAGTGCTATATGCACATATGCCTACTCATGCATATTAACCCATGCATCAATTGGACATTTATATCACTGAACACATAAATTTTAATTTAAATCATACAATTCATGCCAACATACCTAACCCACATACATTGACATCAACAAGTCATTACCAATCAAGTAATGACTTACTTTATCTTCTAGGTCTAATTGTGACACCATGTCCACAAATAGCCAACTACCAAGCCATGCAATGGTCTCAATCCTTACTTTACTTTAAACTCATGCATTTCCTAACCTCATGGATAATTATATCAACATGCATATAATTGCCAACCAACATAATTTCAGAGTATTAGATCACGCATATCATCACAACCAAACAATTTGCACACTTGGTGATACAATCGAATTTTAGAAAAATATGTGGGAACCAAATGTCATTCACAGGAATATGGCCAAATTCTAGACTCAAAAGCTTTCCATAGAGTCCAAGTACACCAAATTTGGAGTCCTAACGAAGGAGTTATGCAAGTTGCAAGCCATGAAGAAAATCAGCAACATTGCAGCACCTACAGTAGCAAAGGCTACTGTATTTCATTCTTTTAAGACATAATATGAGCTCAAATTGCATTAAGCTATACATGGATGGATTCTAGACTCAAATATATTTCCATAGAGTCAAAGAACGTGCGAATCGGAGTTCGAATGAGAAAGTTATGGTCGTCTAAAGTTGGAGGCTTCACATGAACAATGACCTACGTAGCAGCGTGGAACCTATGCAATTGCATGCTCAAGGCACCTTTGGAGCTCCCGTACATGTAGTTTTTTGACCCAAACTCATCTCGGAAACAACCCTTTCAACCGGCGACAAACCCGCCCCAATTGAGACCCTAAATCCCATCCCAAACTAAGCCTAAAATCAACTTCAAAACAACCTCGAAAACTGGATATCATAGCAAAGAACCAGAAAAAAAAAATTAGTTTTTTTCCTTTTGGTGCTCTAGAGCACCATCCAAACAGCTCCTAGGGCTCAACCAAGATCAAAGCGACTCCTAGATTGAAAATAAACCTTGAGTAGGAAGGTTCCTGCTGCGAAGGCGAAGCTTTGAGGCACGGGCTCCGAGAGCCCATGGCGCCACGAGCTTTCTCTCGAATCTCGGCCAGAAAACTCACGGTTTTGGTATGCGCGTTGCCCTCGGCGAGTACTCCTACTTTTAAGTCTTGGCCGTCTTGAGGCGACCACTTTCGGGGAGAGCTTCGTAGATCTTAGAGAGAAGTCGGATCTTCTCTCTCTACACTCTATTCTCCCTCTTCAGTGCGTGAAAGACCAAGAAGAAAATGGGCTTTTTCCCATTTTCCCCCCATTTTATTCCAATTAACTTAAGTTTGTTAAGTGGCCAAGTATACGTGTTCACTCGGAGTCCGGGTTTGTTTATGTCAAAAGCGATTATTCTTTTCAGTTCAATTTATTTTAAATGAATTTAGTTCAAACCATTTCTTGACTTCCGAGATTTTCGTAAAAATCTCGTCCCTAGAGTCTTTGGCGACTCACCACCTAGAAAATCGTAAAAATTTTGATTGTCTCAGAATTCAACGAAACTTTTTTGGCACACTAGATTTCGCAAGATGAATCCAACGAAGCAGTCCGTTTCATCATTCGAGATCTAGAGAATTTTCTAGGCTTCACTAAGCCATTCTAGAAATTTTACTATTCTTGCCATTTTTCAGAAAATTTTAAATTTTCTCGGGTTTTACATTCCCTCCTCCTTAAAGGAATTTCGTCTCGAAATTCACAAACATATGCACATCAAATCACAATGCATGTGCAACAGTCATCTAAGTACCAAATGACTAACAACATGCCAGAATCAAACAATACTCTTGCCATTAGGAGTGAGAGTAGAAACATGCCTTGTATATCCGACTGATTTGCAAGCTAAGTCTGAGGTATAATGGAGTAAACAAGCCCTTGGGTCCCCGAAGTCCCGGCATATGAGCCTTATACCCGACCTCGACCCAGAAGCCACGGCCTCGGCTTTGTTTGTCTTTGCGAAGTTGCTTGCCTGACACCTGCGGCGATCACGCTGGTTCCTCGACCCATTACCGGGAAGAAAGAAGGAATAAGCGGTGTTTAATGGGTGTCCCTCTTGATGGCCAGAGGCTGTGGTGTCCAACACTATGGGATCCCTGCCTCACAGACGATCTGTCTCAGTGTCTAAGTGAGTGATAATGATAACCGTCCTTCGGCCACAATACACGTATTAGCCTGCTATGACCATATTACAAATAATGTGACCTTGCCACTTGTTCTTTGTGGGTAGAGTCCTCTGCTTCTTCCGTCTTAGATGGTGACTCTTCTTCCTCTTCCCCTACTTTGCATCAGGATGCTCTTTGTGTCGTCCATTTCTCTCTCACATGGCCATATTTGTCTGTATTAGAGTCCACATATCCTGCAGGAGAAATCCCACAATTTTTTTCCCGGATGAATAATTTCAAACCATCCTCAAACTTTCTCACTTTGGCCATATCGATGGCCACGTAATCATCATCAAAATGGGCTTATTTTGTGAACTTAGCCACGTACTCAAGCACTGTCATTGTTCCTTGTTTCAACACTAGGAACTTCAGAGCTTTTGCATGTTGAGTAGATGCCGGGAAATACTTGCTCATGAAGAGCTCACAGAACTCTTCCCATGTCATTGCCTCCAAGTCTCTTGAGGCTTTGACCAAATCCCACCACACTTGGGATTTACCCTTTATCTGGAATGCGACTAGTTTTATCTTAGTGGCATCGGAGGTGACCTCCATAGCCTCCAAAATCTTTTCGACTTGTCGGAACCAATGATCAGCTTCCATCGGGTCCCGTTCTCCCTTGAAGGTCAAAGGATGATGTGCCTTGAACCTTTGGAGGTTACTCGACCCTCCTTGGCCCATGGTTGCTCTAGCCTGTGCAATAGTGGTAGCCACAGTACTCGCTTGTGCAATAGTAGCAGTGGCAGTACCAATAGCCTCTATGAAGGCTTGCTGATCGAAGGTCGATGGCATTTAGTTGTTGCCCCATCCACCGCCTCTACGTCCTCTTCCTCGACTTGCCATCTACACATGTCAAATAACAAGTTGAGATTCCTTTTCTAGTCTAACTAGTAGTGCATAAACGATCACTAATAAGACGTCTGACATCGAACTATCCAGTTGGATTTCTTTTAAGAACCCCCAAGGTTGTGTTTTCTAACCAGTGTTCCTCTTTTCCTATATACAAATTCTTATGTATATAATTCACTAACTAAAAACAATCAATCATAACGAACATGTTCTGATAGCATGCAATGGTCACAAACTCGTACCCGTCAATCCCTAGGTAATCACATTACCTATGTTATGATGCCTGTTTGTGACATGAACTCAATGAATATAATGACCTAGACACACATGCATCAAGCCTAGGTATTCGTATGCTAAGCTCACGATGCAAACTATGATGTGTGACCTTGGCCAGGTGTAGTTGACTACTGATCAACACGGAAACACTCATGAATGTCGGGTGACCTGACATCTCTCACGAAAATCGGGCAGAGTCTCCTTTGTACGGGGAGCTCTACCCTTAGTACATAACCTGTCCCAACACATCCAACGACCACATAAGGTCCATTTGAGAGTAAATAATGGCCACTTGGGCCCCTGCATCATCACTCAACCAATAAATCCCAACAAAATACATATCTCATGGTTCGAAGTTGATAATTCACTCTTATACAAACATATATCAAAAATTCTAGAATTCTAATACATGTATAGTAAAACCAAAGCCACAAATGTCATTTCTTCTAAAGCGCCTCTATGATGGCCGTCTCCTCGTGCGCTCCACATGCAAATAATATAAATTCCCTCGAAAAGGGTGAGCTAATGCCATTAGTGGAATCACCCAAATGAGTTACTCTCCACCTAAGTGCATATCACGATGCTCCAATGAAAGCACACATTCAAGTACATCAAGTGATCTGCAGATAATCTGAATCAACTCACATCCCAGTCCTCACTTGAAACTCCTCACACTTACCTAAGCCATGTATGAGAAAACATCTTTTTCAAAACAATTCTTGTTGTTTTCGAAACTATACTAAGGTATCGGTAAAAATATGGGACTACCCTCCAGGCGAGGAATGTGTTGAGAACCTTAAAAAGCAGTCCTTAGTCCTCATCCGAAATGATACGTTGAATGGTCTCTGACCCCATTCTCATTCATCTGTGAAATTCCTTTAAAACGTTTTTCGTTTTAATTTCCAGTTTAATGTCATGCGCTCACTAATTTCTAGGCTACCCTAGTGCATATGAGATGCATTATGCCATTTCACACAATAATATATACAATTATCAATTAGCCATATATCATCCGATTCACAATTACCACATGCAATTCGACAATATCGACCGTCGCTGAATTTGCTTTCGCGAAATTTGTAGCGATTCAATGCCAAAACACATGGACATTTATGGTCCATTTCGCCTGGCGGGGCTGTTTTCCATTTAACGAGCAAGTGGGGTACGTCACGGGCGACCACTCCTCTTATCTGTTCACTCTTGGTGGAATCGAATTTCCATGGCATTCAGGCCTCCTTAAAAACACAATTTATTGCATAAAACCCACCATAGCAGCCCCAAACAGTCCACCATTGCCATGGCCTATCCATTTTGGTTTCAAAAATTTACAACAACTTGGTTCCAAGATTTGGGACCGATCAAACGGCCCCTCACGGCCTCAACCAACTCAAGCATCCTGGTACCAAATAAAGTGTAAAACCAGTAGGATAAATGCCTCGGGTTTGTGAAACTCACTGTCGGAGTCGACGCGTAGACGGGCACCTTGCGTAGACGTTTCATCTTGGCGTGGATTTCGACGATCGGATCTCCCCGAAATCTTAGAAAGAAGTTACTCTCTCTCTAAAAAAAACACAAAAACCCACTCATTGCATCTTTCTCCCCCTTTTCACGTTTTTTTGGCCTTTTTGAATCAAAGAGATGACAATATGCCTTTTTTGTCCTATTCTCATTTAATCAAATTCATGTATCTATGTCCCTTAACTCACAGAGTTTGACAACATGATTTATCTCGGCCATTGATTATCATTCTCTACTCATGCAACATAAGTAATATTAGTACATGTTATAAGTGACTTTCTTCACATCACATATAGTTTTACGGCACGGCTTGATGCCTCGAAAACGTGTGAATTAGGCTTGTCTGAGTGACAAAGTCTGACAGTGGTAGCTAGATTTCACAAGACGATTCCAACGGTGAAATCCGTTTCACCATCCGAGATCTAGAGAATAAATTTTAGAATTTCTACCGAAATTACGATTTTACCCTTTTTCCAGAAAATTAGGTGCTGCCGGGTCTTACGATGTATCCCCAATCCTAGGGATCATTGACAACTTTGTCAGCCGTGAGGAAAGACGTGGATGTCGGGTATTGACACCAGCCAGATTAGTCACTTTTTTTTTTAGGTAAGATTTACTTAATCGGGTAGAGTCTCCTTTGTATGGGGAGCTCTACGAAATCCTAACACAATGCAGTGCATGGCAACATGGTTTCAATATTATCTAGCGACCTCCGCACGGGGTCCACATACGATAAAATAGTACGTAGGGCCCATTTATTCATACTCGAACATATAAGCACATAACTATAAAACCATGAATCCATCCCAAGAGTTTAAATTACATCACTCTTATACAAAACATATATCAAAATTAAACATTCTAATACATATTTTACAAAATATAAATCAAAGCCACAATCTGACTTTCTTCTCAATATCAACCTCTGGTGAGCGTTGTCCCCTGCACATTCCTGTGCACGAAAGGGAGTCATGACAGGGTGAGCAATGTGATGGGTACAAATCCTACAAGGGCTATTCCAGCTAAATTTTGCATCGATGTTGTTTAACCAGCAAAACACTCCCCTCAGATGTCGTAGAGATGAGCCTACATGTCATGAATGAGATCTGACTCAACATGTCCCATGTAACCAGGCACTGTCAGTCCCTCTAAAACCCGAGTCGACACAAGTTCCCTCGCATGATTATGCCCCGGTGAGAAACTCACAATTTGTATTTCAACGATGGTCCTTTATCAAAACAAAAGCTTTTGTTTATAAATAAAAAAACATTGAGATAAATCTTCGAAGCGCTTTAAAACAAAAAGCATTGGACAACCTCAGAAAGCGCTTGACTCTTTGGGACATTGTCATCTGACTAGCTCTTTCCTCCCGACACCATACGCAATGTTGATTTACAGCTAATAAAGAAGACCATGGAGCTCTATTGGAGTGGGTCAGTGCGTGGTCACCACTCGTTCACCAAGAATGGTGAATGACAACAAGTGCACACCAAGTTGTATTAAATTTAGAGTTATTTTTTTCGTATTCCCGGGTCCCTACCATTGTGACAGAGAAGCGAAATAGAGCGTAGCCCGTTGTTTTTGTTCTTCTACATACTTAATTTTTTTCATGAATTTCCTCCAATCCTACCACCTCTATAAAATTTATACAGATAGTAAAAAGTCCGGGAAATATTAACACTACACTGTACCAGTCAAAAACTAAGTTTTATTACAAAACTTATTATTTGCATAATCAAAACTGGATATTCAATCCAGAATATTACAAAACAAATTATTAGGCCACAATCCAGCCTTTTTCACAACAAAACCCTTGGACCTGTGTCTTCTCCCAATGTACCTCCAAGACATGAAAAATATTTCCTCACGATGGGGTGAGCAATGCATAGTAGAAAATTCTCCAACAAGGGTTGCTCCACACCTAAAATGCACATGCAATGGCGTACGCAAACATCAATCATATTATATGATAATACAATCATGGAATGATGTGTCATGCATGAGATGAGACTTCTCATGCCGGCAAAGTCTGACAAACCTCACACCAGCGCTAAAAGTGAAAGACAAATATTAATGTTTCACCGATCATAACTATTGGACAACTCGATATTAATTTGAATTTTTATCAAATCCGGTGTGTTTTATTTGGGTTCTGCAATTTAGGTCTGCGTAGGCTTCACATGCCTTGACACTTTGGCGTGAAATTTCATATTTGAATCACATATGTCGACCAAAAGTAAAATTTGGGTCTTTACCCTTAGAGAGAGGATTGCCCATCTTTGCTTCCTTGACACACGTGATTTATTATTATTATTGTTTTACATAACCGTGAGTCTCGATTTTGGACGTTGTCCTATTTCCGAGTTCACCACACATTTACCAAGAATGGTGAATAACATTACCATGCACTTTAATCGACTGTATGATGACTATGCATACTGAAATGTAATCATGCCATTTCATCGATGTCATACTACATGCACAATAAAACTACCTTTAACATTATAAATTTGGATAATTATATTTCCTACATACTCCATTTCCATTTATCCACATTCATGTTAGTATCAAACAAGTACATATTAACATGATTTTTACACACAACAACATATTATTTATTTTCCAACAATAACACAAAATGGCCCAATCTAGGACCCATACTAAAGCGGGCACCTCTTGGTCCCTTCACGGCCATGAACCATTTTTGGTTTCATTCGACGCAGAATCACTGTGACATCAAAACATACAACAAAACCCGAGACTACCAGTCGGGATCACAACCAAATCCAGCACGTTCAGGAATTTGTCAGAAAGCGATCCCAAATTTCCAATGTTAATTTTAGATCTTGGGACTAAATCCTGCGACTTATCACATTACGAACAACATACATTGTGGTTTTAGACTAAATATCTAGTAGAAAATTCTTACCTCGCAGTTTGATGACTTGCAGTTTTGGTACCCACGCGTGGCCTGATCGTGGATCAACTTTTCTTCTGGTGATCGAGCTCAGGCGAATCGAAATATAAGGAAAATCCAGTTTTCTCTCTTTCCTTGTTTGTTTTTCTTTCCTCCCTGTCTCACAGCCACTTTCCTTCCTTATCCCATGAAATTCCACTTCCTTCTTGTTTGTTCCTCTCTCATTTTCCATCTCTTTCCATACTCTTATTTTTCCTTTTCTCTCGTTTTCTCGTCTCTTTGTTTTCTGTTTTCCTCTATCCTTCCTAGCTTCTCCTATTATGGTTCAAGTGGAAACTTCCACACCTCCTTGTAACCCTTATCATCACCATATTTTTCTTATTTTCCTTTATTTCTTTTTCCCTTTATTACATCAGCGCAACATATGGCACCGATGTGAATAATTTATTGATGAGTCTAAAAACTCATTTGATTTTGTCATTTGGAGTTTATTCTGAATAATTGTTGGATTCATATCTGAAACACGATGGTAACAATTAATTTTACGGCATTCGGGCGAATGAAGATTAATAAAGTGGAAAGATAAACTGAGAACAAAAATTCATATTCAGAAAAGAATCCCGACAAAGGCTCTTTTGTTCAATTATTTCAGATTACAGCATCACCAGATAGTTAATGAGTTGTGACCAATATGTGGTTGAGACGAAAAACTATTCAAAAATGAGGAAGTGAGTCATAGCATGTCGAGTGCGATGTTGTCAGTTGATGAAGCCCACGGATGAGGTCTCTACAGAAAGGTATAGTTGCAACCCGATTAAAAATGAAGGACTCAAATTGAGGTCGCGACATCATCTCGAGGAGTCCGCGACATGGGCCCGAATAGAGTCCTGACAAAGAGATTTGATTGCCTTCTGGTGATGGAAGGCCAGTAGTGTAACATTTGGTGTGACGAGAAGCTGAAGGCCGAGCGGCGAGTCCCAGTTGAAATCGAGAAGTTGCAACCATTTTGTTATTCAGGACCCCGAGAGGTTGCGCGACGATCGAGGTTGCAGCTCAATACACTAAGCATCAACATCGGTGCAATTATGTTTAAAGCAGCGAGACAGCACACCTTCGAGAAGGCGATGTGCAGGTTGCGGCGTATTAGGAAAGATGGTAGAATTTTGCGAAAATCTGAGAAAGAAAGCAAGATGCAGTCCTTCGAATGGGTGTGAAGTATTGAGAAGAAAAATGCCCCGGATCTTGCAGAGAATTAGAAATACAAGTATTTGGTTTGATATTGTCTTGAGATAAGCAAGAGCTTTAGCGATGAATATGGAGGAAATCCGATTGCAATATTTAGGCAATCTTGGTTAAATCTAGATCCATCGAGACAATAGGAAAATGTATTTTAATGTGAAAGTGGCGGTTTCATTGTGTATTTCGTTGGTAGATTTTCATTCTCATAAAGGCCCGATTCGATTCGATATTTTAGATTACCACTTATTTTTGGTCGTTTACTTTTTTTTTTTTTTTTTTAGCTCAACAGTTAGTCAATAGTCTAGGATCTTTATTTTTCTAGATAAAACTTTCACTATGAGTTTTAGTCCCGAATAGCATAAATTTCGATGGTTAAGGTGATTGATCTCTAATTCTTGTCAATCTACATGGGAATGATACGGACTTACATTCGAGATTTTACTACTTGCATGACCTATGCACTTGCGGTGTCATAGACTAGACCCATGTACAAATCCTGAACATTAAGAAGAATTATTGTCAGCAAATTTATCAAGTGACATGGTACCAAGAGAAATGTAAGGCTCTTACAACTAATAATAATTGAGGGTTTTGAAAGTCTATGGAAAAAGGAAAACATTTATTCCAAGTGCACCACATGGATCTTGCCATGTGTCACTCCCATAAGTGCCATATGGCATCCATATGATCGAGACCATGTCGCTCGACACCGTCGCCTTGAAAAATGTAAAAGAATTCACATTACATCTCGGAATATGAAAGAAGTCGACAGTGACTTAAGATTTTCTTAGAACAAATTCGTAGATGAGGTATCAATTGCAAATAATGGGATCTAGAAGAACACTCAGGTTTTTAGACACGAAATGTACATTTTATAACGTTGGAAAAGATTGGAGTGCTATAGTTTTGTTTCTTCCCCCTTAGCAATTTGAGTCGCGGGAGGAATTCACATACTAGCACACACAAACACATGCATATGTAGTAATTATTCTAGTGCCAAATATTAGACCACGCACCTTCGTCCTCAAATAGGAAAGGATAGGTGGCCCGCATCATGTCCTCGTGTTCCCAAGTTGCCTCCTCCATTGCATAGTGTTGCCCGCGGCACTTTCACTTGCTTCTAGCGTTCACCAGTTAACTTCCGTTATAAAACCTAGTTACCATTTTATCAAGATCATACTTGGTCCCCTCCTCGAGAAGGTCCCATCAATGTCAACGATAATCTACTCCCACGATACTACATGGTGGATGCAGGTATCTTTGGTATGGTGATGTGGAACACCTCATGGACACCTGATAAACTCGGTGGTAGCGCCAACTGATATGCAACTATGCCCACCCTCTCGAGTACATCGAAGGTGTGAGACCCCCACCCTTCGTGACCACCTGTGGATTACCTTCGGTGGAAGCTCACTCATAGGCCACCCATCGCTGCCCCGGCATCAACTCAGACCTGTGGCTAGTCCATCGGGAAGACCTCTCGTACCAACCGAGCTAGCAGCTCGCCGGCACTGATGATGCTTCCCACTGACTAAAGACCCCAGTCCCGGGTTCGACCGGGAGGCGAAGAAACTCAAAGGGGAATGAGATGAACTGATGAAGGAGCTTCCACCAAAGGGTACCCAGAGGTGGTCACTGGCGGTGGGGGTCTCACACAAAGGCTTAGGTTCACTGGGACGGGGTGGCTTCGTGGCTCACGTGTTCACCTTTTCGAACACTGGTAGCCTTCTGTGTGGTCCACTGCCAGAATGAAACACGCCTCTAGGCTGTCAGGAGACTGAACTCAGAGGTTGCAACCAACGGGAGCATCTCTACCAACTGAGCCACTAGCTCAGCTGGTAGTGTAGATGCTCCCCATCACCTTAAGCCCCCAACCCGGGGTTCGAGTTCACGAGGCAAAGAAAAATGCCGTAGGGAGGGGCATGATATTCCCAAGGAGTGGGACCCACCTGAAGGGTACCACGTTACGGCGCGGACCCTACGCGGGCCACCCGAAGGGGCACCCCGTGGTCAAGGGGCGTGGACCCTTACAATAAAAGGCGCTTATCAGGAGACCTTCACTCGGGACCACCATGGGTACTCAGCGGCCACTACAGCATCTCACTCATCAGCCTCGCTCTCCTCATCCAGACTGGGTGGTCTTTATTCACAGATCGAAAGATCTCGTTCAACCGAGCCAGTAGCCAGCCTGGTACCTGCAGACGCCCCACGGACCAAAGCACCCTGCGCCCTAGTCAATCTCTTAGGAGGCGAAAGGAACTCGGGAATGAGGATATCTCATGAGGAGCTTCCACCAAGGGGTACCGTTTGTGGTCACGGCGCGGGGTCTCATTGTTAGCATCGGGTTCACATCCGCCCACTACGGTGTTTTCAGCTCACCTTCAGAATCATCGGGTGACGCCAGTGGGTCTCACACAGACACTGATGCCGCCTCAGCATGCCGTCAGAGTCTCCAGTACCGGGTTGTTGTTCATCGGGAGCATTCTCTACTACCAACCGGAGCTAGTAGCCCGCCTGGTAGCAGAGATGCCCCCATCGACCTTAAGCCCCGGGTCCCGGGTTCGAGTCTCTACGAGGCGAAAGAAATGCCTAGTGAGGGCATGATATTCCCCGTGAGGTGGACCCACCGAAGGGTACCCAGCTGTTACGGTTGGTGACCCCACAAGGCTGGCACTGGGCGGGCACCCGTGGTCACGTGGCGGCGTGGACCCCACACAAAGTATTTATTAGAGACTTCGGACACTATAGCCAGTGGAAGCTTCATCATGCACACCTCATTCACCCAGCCTCGCCTCAGAGAGCCTGGGTCTCAGCCCACCGGGAAGCATCTTCTGCACCCAACCAGCTACTAGCTTTGGCGTTCGGCAGATGCCCCATTGACCAAAGACCCCAGTCCTCGGGGTTCAATCTCTGGGGAGTGCGAAAGGAACCCATGGGAATGAGTGACATGTCCTATGAGTGAGCTCTCACCTAAGGGTACCTACAGGTCACGAAGGGTGGGGTCCCACAATAAAATGTTTAAAGAAGCAAATGGATTTTAAAATGCATAAGATTTAATGAAAGAAAGCTTATGTATAATGTTATAAATATAGAAATGGATTTTAAAATGCACAAGATTTATTGAAAGAGAAAAGTTTAAGGTATAAATGTTTGTAAAGCATAAACTGATTTTTAATGGTATAAGTATTTATGGAAAGAAAGTTTGTATAGTATAAATAATTTACTGAGTATAAATGGATTTTAATTTGTATAAGGCGTATTATTTTGATATGTACTTGAAATGCTATTTAAATGAAAATGCACACTCACCGAGCCATAATTTCACTTTCTTTCCATATGTTTCAACAAATATTTTCAGACTCCAGACAAAAAGGCCAGAGAGGTTCCTCCCGTGCAAAGAAACAGAAAGCACGAGGAGACGATTTACATGACTCGCATTGAAAATAATGCATATTGTATATGTAATATTTTGCTGTTTTGATAAAATTATGCATGGAATTGAATAAGGTTTTAAATGTTTTTATTTAGATTTGAAAGAAATAAATGTATATATATGTATATTATGTTTGACTGTTAGACGAGAGTCCATATATGGAAGTTGATGAATTGAAGTTTGTAGCGTTTTTAAATGTTTCTATCGGCCGTGTAAATCAAGTCCCAAAACAGAGAAACTCCACATTTCTCAAAAATCAAGTGTCAAAAAAGAAAAAGAAAAAGAAATTTTTTTAGTACCCCGCTTTCCCGCATTGATTTAAAAAAGATATGTGAAGAATTGTAGCGTTCGCTTCCACGGATTTAAATTTATGGTTTTAAGGAAAAGTTTCTATATCCGTTGAGTGCCGGAGGTCCCTCGGTTCATGAGGTAAACTGCCTGATCCTTCAGAAGGGCCCAATATACCTCGACGCTAGCTTCCCTCGCTTGCTGAATCTAACCACTCATTTCTTAGGCATCACCTTCAAGAAAATGTGATCACCCACCTCGAACTCTAGAGGTCGACGCCATATACTGCCGAACCTTTGTCGCACTTGCCGCGTGAGAAGACACTTCGCTTTAACCATCTTCCTAAAGGTGTCCTAATCAAATCCTAATTGCTGATGGAGCCTCTCCCACCTCTATCCAAACAAATCGGGATCGATTATTAATGACCTCCCATATAAGGCCTCATAGGGTGCTATATATCCGAATACTCGCCCCATAACCGTTATTGTAGGTGAATTCCACTATGTAAGTGCTGTCTGGGGCTACCCTTAAGATCCAATACGCATGCCTGTAGCATGTCCTTCAAAACCAGGATGGTCCTCCCCCTCCTCGACCGACCATCCTGCTCACTGATGAAATGTTGTGCCTATCACAATCGTCTCCTACCTTTGGAAACTCTTCCAAAAGTGTGTCGTAAACTTGGGGTCCCTATCCGATACAATAAAGACTGTAATTCAGCGGTAGTCGAACACCCTAATGGCCGCAACCTAGGAATTCCTCCAGTATGAAGGTCATTCGCACTACTAGAAAATGTGCCGACTTAGTGAGCCGGTCCACTATCACCCATACCGCGTCATGCCTCCGTTGTGTCCGTGGCAAGTGGGTTACAAAATCCATCGTGACATGCTTCCATTTCACTCGCCACCTGACGGCCGGAGTAGCCCCGATGGCTTCGGGCGTTTAGCCTTCTAACATAACACGCAGCAACGCGAATAAAACCCAACGCCCCGCCTATCCCGGCCACACATCGGTGACGAAGATCACCAGACATCTTCGTACACTGACGATAATACCGGGAGAGCGACAACCCATGAGGACTCCTTTCTCAAAGCAGTCGACTGGGGAACCACAACTCGTCCCTTATAATCGAAGACTACCATCTCTGTGGTGGATGGCCCAAATCTCTTCATCACCCTTACCTGACTGCACCCTACCCCGATGGACGACATCTTCAGATCCCGCCCCTGACTCAATCAATTTGCTTAGTAGGGATGGCATAGCTACCAAACTCCCTAGTGCTCCCTGAGCCTGATCAATGTACTGCAGCCTAAACTATCCCATAGTCTTGAGCATCTGCCACTCCAAGGAAGCTACACTAGCCAAGACTCGTGATCTCTCCGACCGAAGACAACAAATTACACTACTTTACTGTAGATGGTGTCGCAAAGTGAAATCATAGTCTCCTGATACCCATTGATTTATGCTGCCAATTGAGGTCCCACGTGTTAAAATATACTTTGACCTCTTGTGGTTCAAAAATTCAACCGGCCACTATATAGGTAGTGCACCAAATCTTTAAGGCAAAGACAATGGTCGCCAACCTGTGTCACGTAGGATAATTCGCCTCATGATTCTCACAACTGCCTTGAACCATAAGCTACAAACCTCTCCCGGACTCCAGACAAAAACACATCTCAACATCTCCCATGTGCATCACAAGATAATTTGTACCTCCCGTCCCTGCTCCGGACTATCAAAATAAGAGTCGAAGTAAGCCTCCTTCAACTCCCAATGCCTTCACACAGTCATTCCACTCAAATCAATTCAATAATCTAGTCATAAGTGCTGCTAGTTGGGAGAAATCCTCAATAAAACCGCCTAATACTCATGCTAACTTAAATCGTATCTCGAAGACCGACTTCACCTCTCCTAATTCATAACAGCCAACCTTCTCGGTCTACTAACACACTAAGCTCCATTAATGACGTTGTCCCAAGAATTTAATTGGCACAATCACATTTGCTGAACTTGGCATACAACTGATGGTCCTTGAGTGCTTGGAGAACAATCTCGCAAATGATCCTCATGCTCCTCCTCAGAATGGGAGTAGATCAAGATGTCGTCAGCAAAGACCACAACAAATTAATCCAAGTAGGGTTGGAATACCCTATGCATGAGATCCATGAATACCGCTAGAGCATTCGTCAACCCGAAAAGCATCATTGTAAACTCGAAATGCCCATACCGCGTTCTAAACGCTGTCTTAGGGATATCCGCCTCCTTAACCCTCACCTGATGATAATTGGTGTGAAGATCTATCTTGGAGTAGACTCTCGCTCCTCTCAACTGGTCAAACAAGTCATCAATCCTCGATAATGGATACCGATTCTTGATCACAACTCTGTTCAACTATCGATAGTCAATGCATAGTCAAAGAGTCTTGTCCTTCTTCTTAGCAAATAAAACCGGAGTCCCTATGGTGAAGTGCTCGGTCTAATAAAACCCTTGTCCACTAATTCTTGCAGTTAGACCTTGAGTTCATGTACCTAACCTACATCCTATATGAGGAGTCATAGAATTTCGATGCACTGGGTGTAACTCCATGACAAAGTCTACATCCCCGCGCGGAGTAATCCTAGTAGCCATCCCAAAGACATCCTCATTCTCAAAAACCACCCGAGGTAGACTTAAATCTTGTCTCACCTCGTCCTCTAGGGTAAGGCTTGCTAGCCAACCCATCAATTGTCCACTCAATCTAAAGTCGTGCATGGTCTGGCGTAAAGCATCATGCTTCTCCCCCTGAAAAGTCACACGAATAACGTCCTGTGTGTGGGCAGTAATCCTCCTACTATCACAATCAATGACAACTCGGTGTGCCATCAACCAATCCATGCCAAGAATGACATCAAAATCCGATATGTCCATCACCCAAAGGTCCAGGTAGAACCCAAGACTTAATTCACAATCCTGACATATTTTATCAACTCTCACCCTAGTTCCTAGGGGAGAATTCACATACAACGACTTTTCCAGGGTTTCAACCTCCAAGCCCAAAACATCCACACTAGATGCAACAATAAGCATGAATATGATGCATCCGAATTTAAACAACACTCTTGTGAGAGCGAAAACGTACCCTATATATCGCATCGATCATAAAGCCTTCAATCATGTATCACAGCATACATGCCTCTCCGGGTCCAAGTCTCGACCGAGATCTTTGTTCCTCGACTGACTCCATGCCCGCCAATATGGCCCATATGCGAATAATAGGTGCTTTGCACAACACTCGATCGACATCTGCTCCCTAGCCTATGTCGGGTAAGGAGGACAAATCAAGGTCCGCGCATGTCCCATTGATGACTGGGACTGAGGTGTCCCATATCCTTGGGACACTTTATGCGGGAAATTCGTTCTCATTATCTCCGATCGATGGCAATGGAAACATGCCATCGGTCATGACTGATTGGAAACCATGGTCTGGCCTTAGCCTTGATAGCCGCGGCCCCGTCTCAGAAATCCTTGTGAGATAGAAGTCTTATGCTTCTTTCTCGAACTAGAAGAAGGCTAATCCTCCTTCCTCTCGCACTAGCAATCCGACCCTCGACCGTTTCGGCATCCTCTATCTCTCTCTCTACGGCCATAACTGCCCCGACCATGGGAGTCCATGTCTCAGCAGATGAACCTATAATCTTGCCCTGATGGGACAACCTCCAGGGCATCCTCAAACTTTACTCGCCATATTCACACATAATATCCCTAAACGTGCCAATTTAGTGAACCTGGCCACGTACTCGAGCATAGTCATATTTCCTTACTTGAACTCAAGGAACTCTCGAGCCTTAGCATGCCTAGCAGATGCCGAGAAATTTATCCATGAAGAGCGCTCAAACTCCCCATGTCATCTGCCTTTAATCCCAGTGAGACTTGACTCGATCCCACCATACCCGGGATTCACCCTCTACGAAATGTGGCTAGCCCGGGACCGTGGCATCGAGGTAATCTCCATAACCTCCATAAAGATTTGTGGTGACACCCAAATCCCGGGGTCTTTTTTTTTTTTCTACGTAACCTCCCAACAAGCCATATATAATAAAATTTCATTCACCTCATATTCACGTGTCACTCAATTATTAAGCAATGACACATGTAAATACCATTCAAGATTCTAGTAATTAGTGCACTTAGTGCAATGATCAATTTTAGAAACTATGAGCACCAAAACATCCACAGAATATGGTTAGATTCTCAGGACTCAGGAGCTTCATAGAGTCTAAGAAGACAAAACGGACTTCTGACGAGAAGTTATGGTCATCCGGAAAAAGGATGTTGCTCAGCCACACTTCTGATTTAGGTCAACCCGGTCGCGATGTCAGTCGGCTGGGAAGAGGTCGGCTCAGCTATATTTGAGCCATCCATAGGCATGTGGTTAGATTCTAGACTCAAGGATCTTTCCATGAGAGTTTAATAAACACCTGAACTGACTTTGACGAGGAAGTTATGGTCATCCCAAGTCATGCCATATGAGCAAAGACCATTACGTAACTGATAGGTACCTACTATATCTTTGTATTTTTCAACACAATATGAGCCTCAGATTATATTGATCCATAGACACCCCCAAATCCCGGTCTTTTTTTTTTTTTCACAGGTAACCTTCAACGGCTATATAATGGCCTCCATTTTTATATTCACGTGTCACTTTCAATTATTAAGCAATGACTGCATAACGGTCCATCTCATTCAAGATTCCCTAGTGATTGTGCACTTAGTGCAATGATCAATTTTTAGAAACTATGAGCACCAAATGCCATCCCACGGGAATATGGTTGAGATTCTAGACTAGGGGCTTTCCATAGAGTCTAGAACACTGAAGCAGGACGGACGGGGGGTTGTGGTCATGGAAGTTGATGTTGCTAAAGCTCATTTCCTGGGCAAGATTAGCTGACAGGGAGATAAACTGACTGGAGGTGGCTCATTACTCTTGAAGGCATCTGAGCATACCAGTTGATTCAGACTCAAGGATCTTTCACTGAGTCTAGAACACGAAGCGGACTTTGGGCAGGAAGTTATGGTCATCAGAAATTTGGCGCCTTTTGAGCGACCGCGCTGAAGTACGATGGTACCTACATCTTTTGTATTTTTCAGAGCACAATGAGCTCAGATTATTAATCCGCAATCTGGTGGATTCTAGACTCAAAGGGCTTCCCATGAGTCTGCAGAGGCTTGCATGACGGACTTTGGGCGGGGGGCTATAGTGGCTAAGTTAGCCTGGCCCGAAGCTCATGCGGGGCTCGGCTCTTGCCCAAAGAGGTCAGCTCATGCGGGAGGCTCGGCTCACGTCAGCTCCCGGGAAAATAGCTGTCAGCTCATGCGGGAGTGCTCGGCTATACTAGCTCTCTGAAAAGCTGAAGCTCCATCGGCTGTGCAGAGGAGCTCATGCTTGCGAGAGGTCGGCTCATGCGCCGAGAAGCGCCTTCCGAGAGGTCGGCTCGCTTGCGACTCGGCGTGCCCAGAGGTCAGCTCATGCACGGGAAGGCTCAACTGGGATTGGCTCGTGTAGGAGGCTTTG
Organism: Tetrastigma voinierianum; assembly: GCA_016808115.1. Classification (NCBI taxonomy): domain Eukaryota; kingdom Viridiplantae; phylum Streptophyta; class Magnoliopsida; order Vitales; family Vitaceae; genus Tetrastigma; species Tetrastigma voinierianum. The sequence continues at coordinate 138,323 of JAEQBH010002137.1, read as the reverse complement.
CACTGCCAGGGATTCTGGCTCATCTGAGGGGCTCGGCCAACGCTCGAGAAGGTGGGCTAGTCTGCGGAAGGCTGGCAACGCCCCGAGGTTGGCCGTGCGGGGAGGCCAACGCGCTCAAAGAGAAGTGGGTTTAGCTGCATTGCAGGAGGTGGCTCAAGAGCTCAGCTCGACCAGGAGTCGGTTCGGCCCAGAGAAAGGCTCCGGCGGCTGTCTCTCGGACCTTAGGAGTAAAAAGGCGTATGACTTATGGGGTCCATTGGGTGATTGAAGACTCATCGCCCACTATTGGGCTACAATGCTAGAACAGATTGAAATTCACTTTGCTTCCCAACCCAAAATGTCAAGTTCATTATCCACATGGATTGAAGCGGGTGACTTCTGCGTTGGGCAATAACCAAACATCCTCTCAAGGTAAGACATTATACCAAGATTGCATTACGCACTAATTTGGAGTTTAATCACAGATTTATTTATTTCACAAAAGTACAATGGACTCAGGTTTAAATAAAAAGCTGGGTTTCCACCCTAATTTTACAAATATTAGGCCATCTTAGATCTTCCTCTCGACTAAATTCTTAAGAAATTTTCTCTGATCATGCCTCAGGTACCTGAAATATTTTCCTAGCCAGGGGGCAGGCCAAACTAAAGTAGAGAAAAATCTCCTACAGTACACTCCCCACCCAGTGCAGTATTGTTGCGTCTAAATCATTCACACTCATTCATATAAAATATGCTGCTTCTATCATGAATCTCTATATCATACCCAGTCACTCACTGAATCTCTCCTTGCTGTTTGCCATGTAGAAAACTAGTTTGAAAACAAAAGCTTTTGTTTTTTGTTATAAATATTTTACATACTGGACAGCACCTCAAATAAACCAGCCATGGACAACTCAAGTGGATTCTCGAGAACCCTTTATTGGACAACCCTCCGATAGAGTTCATTTGACAAACCTCCGATATAATTTATTGGACAACCCTCCAAAATAATTTATTGGACAACCCTCCGAATATCCATTTTATTCATGCACTCACAGATTCATCACAGTGTTTGACCTACCCGTGCACATGCAATGATAATGCACCAACGCATAATATTTCATATTTACATGCCTGCAGACTCACTTTAACACTCTTAATACATGCTCAGCATCGATTAATATATAAGCATGCATATATAGTGCATCACTCTCACCATTCACACTTTACCTATTTCAAACAGAAATAACACAAAGCGGTTCAATCACCAATCTCAAAAAACGGCATATCTTGCTCACAACCAAAATCATCCTACTCAGATCCCAAACTACAGTACCACAATCGGTTCGAAGCTTGCGATTACGAAAACTACTTAGACCCGATCGGTCCCCAGCTTAATAATTTCTCGAAATTATTCTTCGTAACCACTACTCGGACTAAGCTGTCGCAGCCATTTTGTAATAAACAGAACAACCAGGGTAGGAGAGAACCCCTACCTCTCGAAGTGCAGATTTGTTCACTGCTGCAACTCCTCTGTTTGTAAATCAAAGAACTGCTGGTTCTCTTTCCTTTTCCATTGTCTTTCTTCTTTCTTTCTTTTTCTTTTCTTTTCCTTTCTCTCTTTCCCCCACAGACCAGAATTCTTTGGTGGAATGCTATCTAGGTGAACACCTGCTTCTTTCTCCTCATGAGCATATCCACTATCATTCCTTCCACTATCTCTCATGCAAGATAAAGTGTGACATGGCTTCACCCAGGAAGTACCAGAGTGTCTTCTCCAGATTGCCACATGGCATGCATTTCATGCCATGTCACCCCCTCTCATTGTCCGTTTGTCTCAAAATATATGCAATTTAGGCATTCTGAATTGACGAAATCGACATATAATATAAATTTGAGGCGAACTCAACGGTATAGCCGATGTCATCATCAAAGAGTCTAAGAAATTCCCAAGTTTTACGACCGTGTCCTATCATTTACTTTATCAAGGTCTCATTTCTTCCTCCCTTAAGATTTGCGTCCAAAATTCACACACACATACAAATACATGCATATGTGATCATTTTAAATGCCAGAAGCTATTAAACCATCTAGTCCTCAAGAAAATGGATATTTAGTGCGTGACCTCCCTCCGTTCCACATGTTGCCTCCTCCTCCTCATATTGCCCTGACACTTTGCCAGCACCTCTTAGTCTTGCACCAGCCTGCTCTCGGCTATCCATAGCCTCACAGTCTCTCGAAGGTCCCATACGCATCAACCATAGCTCGCCCCAGTCCACATGAGCTGGATGCAGGTATGCTTCGAACCTAGAGACATGGAATACCTCACTTGCGTTTTGATAAGCTCGGTGTGGCCTTATTCGATCATACTGTTGCCCCCGCCCCTCTGAGTACCTCGAGGCCCAATGGCAACCTAGCGATGATTTCACTTTGCTTACCGAATCCCAGTCCTCTCTCTTGAAATGCCTTTAAGAAGACATGATCTTGCCTCAAACTCTAGAGGTGGAAGTGGCGCTTGCTCCCGAGCAACTCTTAGCAAGCTCAGTTTTGTGAGAGGCGTTTCCGTATCAGACCCAAACTTCTCACGTGATTTCAAGTGATTAAAGACGTGGTGATTCTCTCACCTCTGAGTCCAACAAATCGAGAGATAGGCATGGCCTCCATACAAGGCCTCCTTAGAATTTATATCTATTGCACGATAAGCTTTATTCTTCCTTGGCCAAAATTCTGGGAACAATGTTCATTACCCTTGAAATCTAGGACACATCACAGCACATGTCCTCTAAAACTCACAATATAGTCTCTCAGTGACCTTATCTGTGCGTGGATGAAAGCGAAGTGCTCGTCATCATTTGTGTCCCCATGACCTGAAACTCTTCCAAAAAAGTGTGTCGTGAACTGGATCTGTACCGATATAGTGGATCTTTGGTGCTCCATGTAACCTAAAAATCTCACCATTATATCTGACCTCTGGGAATTCCTCGATTGTAAAGGTCATCCCGAGGCTAGGAAATGTGCGGCTTAGTGAGTCGGTCCTCGACCCACCTTGCATCATGCGTGATGTCGTGGTGAAATTAGTCTAAGATCCATCGTGACATACTCTCCCTTCCCTCCTCTACCTCCAATGGCTGGGTAGCTCGTAGGCCTCGTTTTATTTTTTTCTGCGACATGTGAAGGGCACAGTGAACAAAATCCCTAACATGTCTCTTAATCCGGCTGATAATCTTTGTGACGAAGATCTCGATACATCTTCGGTACTGTTTGCGGCGAGTAATGAAACTCCCCAGGGATCTATCTCGCTCTATCAGCGGGAACCTTACTTGTCGCCATGCGTACGTAGGTGTGGATAGCTGACCCTATGCCCATGTGTGCCGGTCCACGATGGATTCATACGTGGCTCACGTCGAGACTCAATCCTGCGCTCAATAAGGAAGGCGTGTACACCAACTTCCACCGCCACACAGGCACGCTCGCGCCTCTTAACATCCACGAGTCTCGAGCATCCGCCCTCCGAGCTACCGCCAATGCTTCCCGTGACTTCGTGGTACATCGGCCTTATTGCCGCCTGAAGGATGTTGATACAAAATTGATCATAATCTCTGGAACTCATCCATTCGTTTACTCATATTGAGGTCTATTGTGTGAAAATACGCGGACTTTTGTGGTGCAGGTACGTGTCTCGAACTCTGCTTTGCATTATAAGTAGTGAGCGAATCTTGGCTAGAACAATGTGTAACTCCACTGTCATGTGTTGGGAGTAGCATTCTTTCGTGATTCTTTAAAACTATCAAAAACTACAAATACTACCCTCCCGGTTTTATCAAAACCATCTGGTCAGTCACTGAGCATATCACGATTTTCTGATTACTCCACGTCTCTTCAGGGACTACGAGGTGAATTAAGCTTCAGTTTGATTGGATGCCCTTTCTGCAGTCATTCCGCACTCCAAACTTAATGGCCTCTTAGTCCAGCTTAGTCATAAGTCTTCACTATTTGAATCCTCCCAGTGAACCTCCACCCTTAATATCAGCCAATCCAGCTGCGTATCTCGAGGAAACGACAAACTCTCCATTCACCGCCTGGCGCTTCAAAGGTCGGCTTTTTGGAAGCCCGACGGCATGTCCACCAAGTCACTGTTGGCCCGGAAATTTACGTTTCTTTGCGTTTGTACGTGATGGTCTCAAGTTCGGAGAAACGACCCTCAAGTGATCACCGCGCAGTCTCATCTGGTGAATCGAGATATAGATCTGAAAACTACCTGGCCCAGTCTAAGTAGGGTAGAAGACCCTATGCATGAGATCATATTCTGTTTTGGTGCCATTCGATCATCCAGAAGAACATCACTTGTGAACTCAAATGCCTTTGCGTTAAAGCGTTGTCTTGAGGATATGTCTACCTAATACCATTACGGTGATACCAGTCAGAGGTCTATAACCAGGTACCGCCCTCTCAGTGATCAATAATCCAGCTAATCCTCATTAAGATGCAGTTCTTGATGATCTCACTGTTCAACTGTGGTGATTATTATTTGAAAGATTTATCATTTCTCCCGCTAATAGCTGGAGCTTCAAGATTGAAGTGCCCAGTCTAATGAAACCCTTAACGATAATCACAATATCACGGACCTTGAGTTCTGCAACTCAATTAAATGTCCTATCTGAAGTCTTAGAAATGGAAGCATGCCGATTCTCAATGACAAGTCTACATCCCTGGGAGGTAATCCGGGTAAACTCGTCACCAGAAAAACATCCTCATACTCACACCACAAGGGTGTTTAGACCACATGTACCTGTTCACTCCAAAGGTGAAAAGACTTACTGTGACTTATCAGTGTCAGGTGCTGATTATAAAATGATTAAAAGTATATGCTTATCCCCACAGTATGTCCAGATACCATCATGTGGCGGTAACCATCACTACGATCCGATCAACTGGCGACCGATCGCCAAATCAACTTCAATCCGTAAGAACTAACGCTAAGTGGATATCAGCCACTTAACTGAGAAGGTCGCGTGATGAATCACGAATCTCAGCTCACCCAATCCGAACATATCGATCAATTATCACTATAATTCCTAAGGAAAATTCCGCATCGTGACTTCGAGATTCAACCTTTGGCCCGGAATATTCACACAAGATCGTAATAAGCCAGATGAGATGCGCCAAAGTCAAAACAACCGCTCTTGCCTGTTTGGCGAGTAACGGCTTTCTTCTGTATAACCGATGGATCGTGAATCCGTCTGTGATGCGGGGTGTAAACACGCTGGTCCGTTAGTCCGGCTGTGGTCCACACCGCAATTCCGACCACGTAACAACTCATTCTGCTGTTTCGCGATTGCCCGCGTGCACCACGGGGTGATATCACGCCTTGTGCCCATGCTAGGGTGAAAGGAACATCTTTGACATGAGTGTGTCCCGTTATTGGGCCGAACATCCACGTACTGGATCCCGCGCCACCTCGTGATGATCCAGTCTCATATCTCGGTGATGGCAATGATAACATGTCATGATTACGGTAGCTAGAGCCTGATGCGGCTTAATGTCGCCGAGGTGGTGGCCTGTCACAAAAACTCGTGGCGAAATTCTTTGCTTCTTTCGAGCTAGAAGAAAGGTGACCGCCCTTGCTCTCTTGGCCTTTGTATCTCGATATCAGGTGTGATCTCTCACCTATTATTAAGGCTGTCGCGTACTAGAGATCACATGTCTTGGGAAAGTCCCCAATCTTGCCCAGATAGTTAACTTCAAGCCGTCTGAACTTCCACCTTAGCCATATGCGAGGCCGTATAATCATCCCAGCGTAACTGCATGGCAGCCGTCTATCGTCTTGTCGCTGTCTGTTTGCTTCAAAGAACTCCGGGCTTTTTGTATGCTCCCCAGAAGATCTGGGAAAAACTTTATGAAAGACTCTCTAGCTCATCCATACCATTGCCTCCAGAGCTCTTTGACTTTAACCCGATCCGCCGCCACACCGGAATTCATATAACTTAAATACTGCTGGCTTGATCTTTAGGTGGAATCTCGCTGTAGCCTCCAAACTCTCAGCACAATGTGGTTCTCTACGGCAAAGATTCCCTCCTCCTAAATGTTGGAGATGATGTGCCATAAACCTCTGGAGGTTATTACATCCTCCACTGTTGCCTTTGCATTTGTGCAATGGCAGTATTGTTCATGGCACCAAATGGCCTCTATAGAAACTGATTAAAGCAGTTGGTGTTATATAAATTAGAGTGACACAAAAATTCCCTTATTATTTCATATCCATATCGATATGATTTATTTATTTATTAATTTTGTTTTTAGAGACTACAGGTTAACTTCTCACCGATGTTAATACCTATATATATTCTCCAAGCATATAATTCATAATATATGGCATAATATCATGCAACAATTCGTGGAATACCTGATGGATGCATGATCTAAACCATCTTAATTTATTGAGGAATTGATAGTGCCTTTTCTAAATCTATGATATAACATTCTTTGACAGTATCAAGCGTTCAATATAGGTATTTATAAACTGAGAACACGATGCCTAAGTGCATTTACACTGAATCTAGGTCTTACAAGTAACTTCAGCTAATAAACTATATATATGTGCTTCGTTCACTTTATTCACGTGTCCTCAATTATTAAGCAGCTATGACACATAACGGGTCTCATCTCATTCAAGATTCTAGTAATTAATTGCATGAATTGCATTGATCAATTTTCAAACCCTAGAGGCACCAGCTTCCATCTGAGCATATGGTTGATTTTAAGGCTGAAACTCCACCAGGTCTCTAGAGCGCACAAAATCAGTTTGGTGAGGAGGTTGCTGGTGTAGGGGGTTGGTTGCTGGGGCTCATTCTAGCTGGGACAGCTCGGCCCAGGGTCGACTCGGCCGGGAAGAGGTCAGTTGTTTATGTTGAGCACTAGTGCCAGCCACAGCAGCCAGTGGTCCAGTTCTAAACTCAGACTTTCATAGGTCTAGAACTTTGACGGACTTTGGATGAGGAAGTTATAATTATTAAGTTAATGTTCCATATGGCGACATAACACTAGAATTGTGAATTTTCTATTTGTCATTTTTCCGAACACAGTATGACAAAGATTATATTAGAGCCATATATGGATGGATTTACAGACTCAAGGAATTTCCATATAGTCATTCTCGAAGCGGCGAAAGCGGACGGGTGAAAAGTGTGTTGGGTGGCGCCTTGACTCATTCACGGGGCTGCCGGCTGCGCTGAGTCGGCTCATCGGGGCTGGCTGCAACCGGCTCAGGCTGCTTTGTCGGCTCATGCAGAGGCTGGCTCACGGTAGCTCATGCGGGAGAGCTCGGCTCACCCGGCTCATGAAGGCTCCTTACTTGCCCAGAAGGGTCGGCTCATGTAGAGCTCGGCTTGCTACTCAGGGTGGCTCATGCGGGAGAGGCTGTACTTTGCTCCAAGGGATTCTGCAGTTCAATCTGCGAGAGGTCCAGCTCATCCGGGAGGCTCAGCTACGACCAGGAGTCGGTCGCGAAGAGCTCAGCTTACAACTCATCCTCCCGGACCCTTCGAGTAAAGGTATAACTTGGGGTGCATGAGGTCATTGGGTGATTCAAAGCCTATATCAAGCTTGCTGATGGACTACAATACCACGGGAATGGAGCCAAATTACTTATGGCTTAAAAATCAATCTTGTTTGGTTAATACATGGATCAAAGCAGACAACTGCATAGTTGGGCGTAGCCAAACATCCTCTCAAGGCAGACACAGCCATACGATTATTATTAAACATATAATCTTAGTTTAATTCACAGTTGTTTCTTACATTTCACAATTATAATTTTTGACGTGGTTGGTTTAAACAAAAAGCGGGTTTCAGCACATAATTCTGAAAGGGGCCGATGGGTACATGTGATCTTCCTCTCAACTAAAGACCTCATGTTGCATGCGTTAATACCTCAGTACACAGAAAAATGTTTCCCACAACGGGTGAGCTATGCCCGATGTTGAGAAAAATCACAGGCTCTCCCACTAAGATGCACATGCAATGGCATAATCACAAATCATTTCATAATTCATATAAAAATATATATTTCTATATGAATATATATCATCTGCAGTCCTCCTTTAAATCTCTCATGTATGTTTCATGAAAACTAGTTTTTGACAAAAGCTTTTTGTTTTTGATATCAAAATATTTGCATCGCCGGATACTTCCCTCAGAATAGTAAACCATTGGATGACTCAGTATTTGGACCCATCTCAAAGAACCCTTGGCACTGACGCCTTGATGGGTTGAACGGCCTCAGGTGTAATTTATTCAGACCGCCCTCAATATTTATTGGATAAACCATAAAATCTGTTTATTGGACAACTTCCTCGAATATCCATTTCATTCACTTCCTCCACCGTTATGATGTTGATGCATGATGATAATGTGTACATAATATTTCATGTTTACATGCGAACTACATGCCTTTACATTATCAGTAGCTTCACACCAAGCATCACATTAATCATATAACAAGCATGCATATATGTGCATCTTTCTCTGATATGTCATTCAGTAAAATAACTGCTTTGGTTTCGTGATCTGGAAGAAACCTTTATACACTCACAATCAAAATCAACGTACTCAGATCCCAAACTACGATTACATACAATGATTCCGAAACTGAACAAACTATGAGGCCAAAAACCGGTCCCAACCAACAATAATTTCATAAATTATTCTTTAAACTATTACTTCCTCGAGACTCTTGTCATAGCCATTCAAATCTTAAATAAAAATGCCGGTGGAAGACTACCTCTTGATACGAATCATTCTCGTGCAGCTCCTATGTTTATGATGGAAACTGTGATTCTCACTCCTTGCCTGATTGTCTCTTATTCTTTCTTTTCTCTTTCTTTTCCTTTTCATATATATTACCAAGACAAATTGCTTTAGGTGGGAGATTATATCTGAGTGTAGAACACCTCTTTGCTCTCTCCTAAGCTTTGCATCCACATAATGTTCATTGCCCACTTTCCACCACTATCCTCTCTTAAGATGAAAGTGTGACACTTGGCTTCCACCCAAGTCTTGATATACTAAAATTTCTGGCATGCATTTAATACCCATATGTCACCCTCATTTATTCTGATTATCTCAAATCACGATGCGATTCAGGCCTTCTCGGGTCAGCCAGAAATTCGACTATATTATAAATTGTGAACGACTCAGCAGTATAATGGCGTCTTTCTTAGAGATCAAGGAATTCCCGGGTTTGCAACCAGCATCTATCATTTACTTTCTAAAGTTCTACATGAATTAAAAAGATGATGAGGTGACTCTTATCTAGACGACTCTCTAAATCTCTTTACCGATTTTACCATCATATGTTAATATGATGAAGTTTCTTGTCCTAACTAAGCCATTAGGCACATTGCCACTACCTAATGACCATCTTCAGAACCTCATGTTTCGTTTTTGTTACGAACTTTCTAAGTTTATGGCACCACAACCCTAGTGTTCATCACCCTGTATATTCTTTATGCCATACTGTTCACAATTCTCTTACCACAATCCACAAATACTTTGGCATCATTAACTAAACTTATTTCAGCAATGAGTCTACTTGTTTATTAGGTCTAGGTATTCAAGCTGTGGTGGTATAAGAGTACCACTTGTGGATACTAACCAGAGCCACCTGGTAATGTTCACTGAGCTCAATCTTAAGTTGTGTGCCCAATTTTAGGAGATGTTTTTCAACTATTCTGATCCCTCTCTAGAGAAGCCAAAACAGGAGGCTGACCTTTGTTTTGTTCTTCTTTGCTCTTTCGATTTTTCACTTGCAGTTTCCTCAATCCTTGCCTACATAAAATTTATGAACAATAAAAGTCAAATATTAACTTGCTGTTAATATAGGTCGAAACTAAGTTTTATTACCAAAACTTTATTACACATAATCAAACTGAATATTAAATCAGAATATTCAAAACAAATAATGACCTGTCAAGCCTTTTTCACAACAAAACCATGAACTGTGTCTTCTCGGTGCCTAATTTTGAAAATATTTCCCCAAATATTCAGAACAAACAATGCCCAATAAATTCTCCTCTAAGATACTCCCACTAAAATGCATGTGTTACACTTAAACATCAAATCATTATTCCCATATAAATATTAATCCTATGAATGTTCGTGTCTTTGAGATGGGAGCTTCTCATGCACAGAAACCAGGTCCAGCGACCTCCCTCACATTTGCAGCATGAGTGTGGAACCTGATCATTCTGGTGTATTTCACCCAGTGACTTAAACTATTGGACAACCCTCAGTAATGATTTGAATTTTATTAAATCCACGTATTATTTCTTGGGTTGCGAATTTCAGATACCATAGCGAGACCCCCATAAGCCTTCCAACGCTTTCGCGAGACATTCATCGCTGAATACATATGTGATAAAAGTAAAATTTCAGGTCTTTCTCATATAAAGAGGGGATCTTTTATCCCAACCGCTTGAAACTGTCGCGTGTTATTAATGTGTTATTTTTTACCTGGCGAAACCAGTCTCGATTTTGGGCGTTGTCTGGCATTTCAGCTCACCGCGCATTCACCAAGAATGATGAATCGCTAGAACCATGCTGGCACGACGGCAGATGCGATGTGCATATGAAATGCAATCGTGCCGTTCATCTGAAGTCATCTTCGCTACTGATAAGAGCTACATCTGGCATTTCATTTAGATAATTATCTTCTATATAATTTCCATTTATCACAATTTCAGTAATACATCAAACATTTTATATTAACATGAGATTTTTACACACAACAACATAATATTTATTTTCTAACAATTACAAGTATTTGAATCTTGGATCCACATATAAAATGAACCTCTTGATTATCTTTGGCTATAGACATTTTGGTTCCATTCGGCCTTGAATCCTTGCTGACATCAAAACATAAAACAAAACACAGGGCTTCTCGGTCTGAGATCACAGCAAATCCAGTTAAATTGCCGAAGCGGTCAAAAATATTTCAATAAATGAATTAATCAGGATCAAATCACATTTAACTCATGGCCGAAGACAACCTATGTCATTACATGGCTTTTGGAAGCAAATATTCCAAGTAGGGAAATTCCCTACTATTTGGGTTTGTGAAACTCCGGATTTAAATACATGGCCAGTGGATCAACTTTCTTCTGGAACCAAATCAGAGCTACGTTGTCGGAATGTGAGAAAATCCATTTCTTTCTCTATATCGTTTCTCCTCTCTTAATGTTTTTTACTACTTTATCCTTCCTTTCATTGTATCACCAGATTCTTCTTCTGTTTGTCTTCATCTCTCTGATTTTCATCTGTTTTCTTCTTCTTTTTTATATCATTTTCTGTCTCTTTGTTCTCTTTTCTCATCCTTAAAGCTTCTCCTGTATGGTTGAGTGGGAGCTTCCCTTTCCTCGACCACATATCACCATGTGTTTTTCACCTTCATTTCTTTTATTTCTTCCCTTTATTACATCATGTAACATGGCTCAATGTGAGCTGTTGTTCAAGTACCACATGGCTCTTGCCAGTGCCTCCAGCGAGTTTATATAAATCACAGTCATATGTATGCATTTACAGTCTCACGAACGTGAAATTCATTTGTTTAGGTCATTGAGATAACTGGATTTGTGAGAAAATTCTATGGATTGTGTCATATTAAAGATCTAGTTTTTGGTTTTCAACCAAATTCTTGTTTACCCTTGTTTAGAAAAGTTGGATTTTCGGTTTACCGCTGTTTAACGTTTTCAGTGCATGGCAGATGCCAATGATGTTCTTCTATTGTGCCATATTATCTAATGAGTTATATGTGGCACTTGCCTACTCATGCACTATTCCGCCCATGCATCAATTGGACATTTTATATCACTGTTACATGATTCAATTTAAATCACTTCTAATTCATGCCCTTTTCTTACCTTTATCGACATTTAAGTTAATCTCAATCGGGTAATGACTTACTTTATACTAAGATTCAGAAATTGTGACTGTATACAATAGCTCTATATAAATTACACTCAATCATACACAAACTCATGAACCTATTTATATGGATAATTATATATAACATATATATTTTAAAACCAACTCATAATTTCAAATTGTTAGATTTGCATATCTCACAACCAAGCAATATACATGGTTCTAGTCGATCATCAAAAAATGCTGTTTAAGGTGCATTCAAGAGATACATTTAGTCTAGACGAGACAGACTCATGGAGTCCCAAAAGACACGAGTTTGGTGAATGATTCTGATTGCAACCTTAGAAAATTAGCAACATTGCTTTTCAAGCCCAGCTAGAAACTCAAAAACTTATCATTTTACGGATAATAGAACCAGGTACATTAAACTATACATGGATGGTTCTGGGCTCGGGGAAGCCATACAGGAGTCCAGAGCGTGCAGATGGAGCGGACAAGAAAGTTATGGTCATCAAGTTCAGAGGCTTCCATGGGCAGTGACCTGCAACAACGTGGAACCTCGCAGTGCGTGCAGAGGCACATTGGGAGCTCCAGTACATGCGGGTTTTGATGGCGCTCATCTAAAAACAACCCTTTCAATGGAGGTGACTATTTAATTGAGACCCCAGTCATTAAACATGGCACAAAGCCCATCCCGAATAAACTTCAAATCCAACTTCAAATGTACTAGCTAGGACATTTATAGTGAAGAACCAAAAAAAAAAAAATCAATTTTTCCTTTTTGTGGCTTTTAGCTTCATCAAAAGCGGCCCCAGGGGCTCAGAAGAGAACCAAAAGCGCTCCCTAAACGAATAAATCTGAGTAGGAAGGTTCCCTGCTATCTTTTGGAGAAGGCGAAGCTTCGAAGACCGGGCTTCAAGGCCCGGCCTCCGGGCTTTTGCTTGAATTTGATGAAAACTCACGAGGCTTTGGGTGTCTCATTGCCTCGGCGAATACTCCGCTAAGTCTTGGCTTGATCTGAGCGACAGCCACCCAAGCTCAATGATCTTAGAGAGAAATTCAGGCTGCTCTCTACACACCTCTCTTCTCCCTGCTCTTATCGTGAAAGGCCAGAAGAAAAATGGGCTTTTCCAACGCCCCTTCTTTTATTCCAATTAACCGTAGTTGTTAAGTGGCCCATCGTGCTGCGTGTCCCTCAGGTCCCGGGTTTGTTTACGGCTCCGAAAACGGTTATTTCTTTTCAATTTAATTTATTTTGTTCAGACTTATTCAAAATCATTTCCCAACCTGAGATTTTTCGTAATCTGATCCTTAGAAAGTCATGACGCTCACCACGATGAAGAATTTCGGTCATATTCGAAATTAGAAACTTTTTAAAGGTCTAGATTTAGTGAGATGATCCAATGGCATGGTTTGTCATGTCGGATAGAAAATTTTCTAGGCTTCATTGGGCCATTCCACCGGCCCAACTTTACTATTTCTTTACCATTTTTTAAAATTTAAATTTTCTTGGTTTTACAATTTCAAGTTCTTGGAATGATTTTATGAAGACAATAATATGCAGCTGACAATGTATTATAGTGCTTTACAGCACACTTTCAAACTCAAACTATAAAAGTTTCTGACCAGTCATTCATAGAAATTAATAGATGAATGCGAGAAATTGAAATAATAGAACACTCAAAAGTTGAATTTTTGATGAAATTCAATAAATTACATTTAAGTCTTGAAGATGATATGCAGAGAAGATTGTATACCAAATAATTATGGTTTACCCATATTTGGGGAAAATTCCTTAATAGGAAACAATATCATAAATAATACAAAGGAAATAGTTTCAAAAGAATAAGAGAAGGGATTACATTGCTTTTTTGATAGGAAATTATTCGATGGAGAAAGAAGTTGAAGAAGCAAGAATTTTAATAGATATAGGTGCTAATTTGCAATACTTCCATGAGATAAATCAGAAATGATAGAAAATGTAAGTCCATATATTTTCAAAAATTATATGTTATTAAACATTAGAATATAATTTAAAGGTGAAGCACATAGATTGCCATTAGAATATTGCTCTTTTTGATAGATTATATAAGATAAGAATAAAGGAAATGGAGACTATGATATTTCTCATAAAATGAGTTTCTGGAATTAGGATTAGATAAACCTAAGATTGCAAGAGGAATGAAAATATATAGTAAAAGACATATGTATTTTCCTAGAAGACAAAATGAAAGAATTATTCTCTACTATGGTATTTATAATGGTAAATATTCTAAACAAGTTATACACACATGGATTAATAGACCTTACAGGATCATAAATAACAATATTTAAAGGAAGAGAAGCTTTTGTTAAAGGAATCAAAAAGATACTAAAATCTATATAAAATCTTATTGACAAGAAATTACAAAACAAAAGAAAATTATGAATAATGAATATAATAAATAATAAAAATAGGAAAAGTTTATAATATGATGATATAAAATGTGATATTCTATTGAGAATGACTTTTTGTATTCTCAATATATCCATAAACCATTTATACTATAATGTTTAAACACACTTGTAACAGTGGATAGAAGTGCTGCAGAATGTGAACCTTTTAGGATGAATCTTGACCAAAAGCTAGAAAATTGAGAAATGAAAAATAAATACATTTATTACTTATAAAGTAATAGTCCGCATTTGTATAGAAAAATTGAAAGAAAATTTTAGTAATAACTTTAAAATATTGAAAAGATAAAAATCTACTATAAATTAGAAATGATGAATAAAATAAGGGTTATTAGAGTCGGACTAATGATATATTCACAAGAAGATATAGAAGACTTTAAAGCCTAGGTAATGATTAATGCAAATAAATCTAATAAGAAAATAAAAGTCCACATAGTAGCCCTGCTCTGGTGAAAACATAATGAGATAAAAAAACAAGAATGAACGATAAAATATAGGAGTAAATAAAAATACTAAATTTGTGGATATTATACTCCAATAAAATATTAATAATTTGGTAAGGAAAAAGTCTATGATGTGAATTTGGATTGCAAATCAGGATTTTGGCAAATAAAAATGGATAATAACAGCAGTACTATTATATATTTTTTAGCTGCACACCTAGAGGTCATTATGAATGGATGGCAATACCTTTTGGATTAAAAATGCTTATCAAGTTTTCCCATGAAAAATGATTAAATATTGCTCGATTATTAATCTTTTCTATATTCATCAATTGAAGTAATCATAAACTGTATCACTTTAATCAATATTGAGAAATATCATGAAAAACATTTAAATATTTTCATAACACTCTTGTAAAGAACATGACATAGTTTTTCATAAAGAAAGTTGAAATCAAGAAAAAAAAATAGAGAGGTTTCTGAATGATAATAGATTACGAAGGTATAAAACTACAATCTATATATGGCTTAAAAATATTCCTAATGAATTCAAGAAGCGAAAAAGTATACAAAATTTTAGGATGTTTTAAGTTACTCTCTACGATTTGTAAAAAGTTTATACGAAAAATGAGGGTACAAAAGTGTAGCAAAGAAAAACCAAACAAGATGGAATGAAAACATCTACAGTAGTTAAAAATTGAAAAATCTCTTGTTTTAGGTTTACAAAATTAGATTATCAAGCGAAAATGACAATTTATCTTTGCAAACGGATCGCGAATAGAGCATTGGCGTGATTTGAATGATTTGGGAGAAACATAACCTGCCGTTATGCAAGTGGAACCTTTAATAATAATTATATTAATTATGATATTAATGAGAAAGAGTTACTTGCAATAATAAAAGGAATTAATAAATTTGAGGTATTCTTATTTCCTAAACCTTTTATAATAGAAACTGATAATACTCAAGTTGTAGGATTCATAAGAAATAACACAGGAAAAGGAGTACAAGCTAGGAGATTGTTTAGATGGCAGACTCTTCTTAGTTATTATACTCTAAGATTGCATATAAAAGGATTGACAATTTTCATAGAATTTTTGGTTATGAATAATAAAATCTAGGAATTATGTGATATCGCCATCGATATGGTCATTAAGGAATGAATGCATCCTTAAATTATAATGATCTTATTTAATTTGAAGAAAAGTAATAAATTTATAAAGATATCAATGATATAAGGCCTAAATCATATATTTCACAAAATCTCTTTCAAAATTGTCAAGATTAAGAGAATGATAACTGAGGACAGATGATGTTTCCCGCCTCTCGTAGACCAAAACATCACACAGGCTTGATATGTCATTCCATTCGAAAAGCCAGCAACAACCGTTGTCGAGAAGATTTAGATAGAGATATATCCTCGTCTAAGGGAAAAATATCCCAAAAGGTATTTAGGAAATGTCTATCCTTCAAAATGATAAAAGCTTGAAAGATAACAGTCACCTAAAGGATAGACTCCTCTCAAAAGGAGATAATTCAGATGAAACCCTCTTCTTTCCTGAAGAAAAAACATAAAATATATCCATAATCTCTTCAATAATATCATCATATAAAGTTATGATTGACTTTCTCCGAATTTATCTATAACAACCCTAAATGGAAATGGAGTATTACTAGACTTATTGAGTCTATCTAATTAAGAATAATAATCACAAAAAGACCGATCCTTTATTTGTTCAAGATGCCAAAGGATTTGCTTTTGTTGACCGAATCTATTTAACTTCCTAATTGTGTGAGGAAATACTTAATAGATACCTCACCAATTATGGAATATGACAGACATCAGCTTCTACATAAAAATTATTTACCATTAAACTCATTATAATTAAAGATAGTAGAACATGCATCAAAACCTATTATCTCATCACAATAAATAGCAGTGAAGAATCAAGATTTCAAATAAATGATTTTAAACCTAAAAAACAAGGATATTATAACAAACAATGGACAAAGACAAGGAGAGCATTGGGATAAAAGCAGTACTCGAATAACACAAATCTTAGAAAAAGAATTGCTCAATCCATTGTGCAACAAACAACTGGATGATAATCATAAGCGATGGAAAAGCTAGAGGATAGAGAATGATGACAAAAAAAATCATTGAGCTGGACCAGCTATTATTGCCAACCAGTCAGATGACAAAAGATGAAGCTGCAAAGTTTATGAGTTTACTCTTATATCAAAATTGTTTTTTCTATTTAAAATTTAAACAAGAAATAAAATATTCGACGGATTCTCTTTACTATTTTGTTAGGGTTACCTTTTAAAATGTATTCTTAAAAAAATAGCTTTAAAATTTAGTAATTAAAAAATAAAAATAAAAATATCGTAATTCTTCCTTATTTCCTTAAATCGAAATATTTTTTTTAAAATACGTAGCTTTTTACTTATACTGTAATTGTTTTTCTATTTAAAATTTAAACAAGAAATAAAATATTCTATTGTGATTCTCTTTACTATTTTGTTAAGGTTACCTTAAAATGTATTCTTAAAAATAGCGTTAAAATTTAGTAATTTAAAAATAAAATGAAAATATCGTAATTTCTTCTTATTTCCTTAAATTGAGTTGGTCTTTTAAAATATGAGCTTACTCTATATCAAAATTGTTTTTCTATTTTAAAATTTAAACAAGTAAATAAAATATTCTAATGCATTCTCTTTACTATTTTGTTAGGTTACTTTTTAAAATGTATTCTGTAATAGCGTTAAAATTTAGTAATTAAAAAATAAAAACGAAAATATCGTAATTTTTCTTATTTCCTTAAATTGAGTTGGTCTTTTAAAATACAGTTTACTCTTATATCAAAATTGTTTTTTCTATTTAAAATTTAAACAAGAAATAAAATATTCTCATGTATTCTCTTACTATTTTGTTAGGGGTTACCTTTTTAAATGTATTCTTAAAAATAGTGTTAAAATTTAGTAATTAAAAAATAAAAATGAAAATATCATTGATAGGATACAGAATGGGCCAGCATTTATCTGGCAAATTAAAGGAGCGGTGAGACCATACCTCGCCCGTGTCCTTACATAGTAAATGCCCAAATAGAGGCCCGGCTCATTAGGCCCAAAACATGGATTTGGAAAAATAGGGAGGCCCATACACAAATAAACCATATCTTCACAAATAATGTATTTATAGAATATTCCCTAAAAGACATTCCGGTCGTCCAATCAAGTCCTATTATAAAGGGAAGGAAAAGCAACAGAAGGTCGTTAGTCGGATACCCCCCAATAAGGAAGGAGGATTACTCCAAATAAACTCCTTTGACTAATCCATTGCTAAATCTAAGGTCACTACATGAGTGAGATCTATCCTCCCAAGGGAAGAAACCCTAATCATCATTCAAATCGATTTAATGTCCATTATAAATACAAGGCCGCTCCAACACTAAAAGGGACGCTAATTCTAAGCAATCTGGGCATCCTCTCTCTCGCATTAATCCGACTCCTAGGCATCGGAGCTGCCCCGGCGACGCCATCGCCTACTCTCTTCATTCCTCGGTTCTTATTGAAAGAAAGTACGCATCCGCAGCCTCCGGTTGATCGACATTGCAAAGAATCCCACTCTGTCTGCTAAACGATCCCCTCGCCACTTGAACCAACCCAACGACCCAACACGCCCGTACCTGTACCCGGCTGGAAAAGGCATCATCAATCAAAATTTTCTTACTCCTTAAATTGAGCTGTCTTTTAAAATATGAGTTTACTCTTATATCAAAATTGTTTTTCTATTTAAAATTTAAACAAGAAATAAAATATTCGACATTCTCTTACTATTTCGTTAGTATACCTTTAAAGTCATTCTTAAAAAAATAGTGTTAAAATTTTAGTACTGAAAAAATAAAATGAAAATATCGTAATTCTTCTTATTTCTTAAAATTGAGTTGGTCTTTTAAATATGAGCTTACTTCCCATATCAAAATTATTTTTCTATTTAAAATTTAAAACAAGAAATAAAAATATTCAGATGTATTCTCTTTTACTATTTTGTTGGGGATTACCTTTAAAATGTATTCTTACAAAATAGTGTTAAAATTTAGTAATTAAAAAAAAATAAAATGAAAAATATAGTAATTTTTCTTATTTCCTTAAATTGAGTTGATCTTTTTAAAATATGAGCTCTACTTATATCAAAATTGTTTTTTCTATTTAAAATTTAAACAAGAAATAAAATATTCGACATTCTCTTTACTATTTTGTTAGGTTACCTTTTAAAATGTATTCTTACAAAATTAGTGTTAAAATTTCTAGTACTAAAAAATAAGAAAATAAAATATTCGATAGATTCTCTTTACTATTTTGTTAGGGTTACCTTAAAATGTATTCTACAAATTAGTGTTAAAATTTAGTAATTAAAAAATAAAATGAAAATATCGTAATTCTTCTTATTTCCTTAAATTGAGTTGATCTTTTTAAAATATGAGTTTACTCTTATATCAAAATTGTTTTTTCTATTTAAAATTTAGAAGTAAATGGTAACATAATTTGTCAATAAAACCTAACTCAAATGGTTAAAGGTTCAGCCGGACATGAGAATAGAAGGGGTTCAGGATTATAGTTTCGATGAGAATAAATTTATGAGGAATATATTACTATGATGTAAAAGCAGAATGAATAAATATAAAAAAATAAAATAAAAAAGTACTAACATAATTTAAAATTTTATTTATATTACAGTATTTAAGAACATAATTGAGTTACGTTAACGTTGTCTTCGACTTCTATGTGTATATTTATTATTTAAATAATAGCAAAGATCATATAATAAATTATTTTGAGAAAGAAAATATTGTTTGCAATAATAATGTTATTTATTAATGTGCGAAAAATCTTTTACCATTTATTGCTTCCATTAAAACCCAAACGAGAATTATTATATTTATGGGAGGAAAGCTGTTTATAGAGGGAGGGAAGAAGAATATGGAAGAAACGAACGGGAAGAGGAGGCCAAAGAAACTTAAAAGTTGAATGCAATAGATTGAAAGCGGGAAAACAAACAACTCAGACTACCTACCCATATTAAAAGATCAAAGGCCATATTCGACTCACTCTTCTTCCCCCTCGCAGATTCACAAAAATGTGGCAAGTTCTCTTAGCAAATGCCACAGGAATGTGGAACTCGTATAAAACCTCTTTTTTCAACAAAAAATCGTTCCCACCGCTCACCTCTCCACCGCCACGCATTTAACAAAACACATGATAAATGCTAATGGTAATCGCCATCAACCATTTTCTTCTCTTCGCCTCTAATGTTGCTAGTCAATCAAATCGGGAGTGGGAGATGTGTCGGGGGAGTCGGGAGAGTTTTAGGCTCTCATTTCGTGTTTCAAAAAACCGCGAATGCACTTCGTGGATTCAAGAAGAAGGTTGAAGTTGTAGTTGAGAGATTCTCTCGTTGTTTCAAGAAGAAGAAGAGGACCAGCAAAGCTGCTTCTGCTTCTGTAAAGTCATCTACTGGTTAGTTTCTTTCATTCCTTTTACGCTGTTTCGATTTTCCACAAAATGCGGGCAGGAAATCAAACTAAAACGCCGATTAATCATCTACTTACATTTGGTTGTAAAGCTTCAACAATCTTTTGGTTTTGTTTTTGCTTTTGTCTTCTGGGGGGTTCTTGAAACAATTCCTATTTTGATACAAAATCGACTTTATATTCTCGCTGCATGTTTATTGATCTCCAAGTAGATGCATCTAGCTACTTGACCATTTAACCTCGTCCTCAAAATTGAATTTAGCATTTTTATGTTCTATCTGCAGACCTTTATTTAATATTCTCGAGTTAATTTTCTCGGATTTTAGGAAATGGCTTTGATTAATTAGACAAATAAATTTGTTGTCGATATATCTTCTATGTTTTGTATTTGCTTTGATCATCATTCCCTATTAGTGGGTCAATAGGTCACCAACATTGCCGAAGCTCAGGACCCACACCCACATATCATGGTATGCTCTTAAATATAAAACAGAAAGCAAAATTGGGATTTTTAAGACAATGTTAAGACTTCGGTTAAAAAAAAGAGAGACAATGTTAAGACTATGTCCCGTTGTTTCCAAAAGTTTGAGGAGAGGGAAAGGTGCACAGAACCGAAAGAAAAGTGATGGAAAATAACAACTAGATTTTAGATAGATAAACGACTTTATATACAATTTTAAACTAATTTAATTGATTTTTATCTCTTTATATACAAATTAAATAATTTAGAAATGTATACATTGTTTACTATTTATAATTAACTATATTTAAATATATTTTTCTGGCAAGAAAAGCAAAAATAAAAAAATTGACAAGTGATTGTTCCTAGAAAGAGTAACAACATTTTAGTGATTTACAAGTAAAAATGAATTATTAACTTTTATAAAAAAGAATGCAGTTTCTTGTAGGTTTACTGGGCCAGTTTTTGAATTGAAGAAATAAGAACGATACATTTTAGTGATGAGCAAGTAAAAAGGAATTATAACTTTTATAAAAAGCATAAAGAAATGATGTAATGCGAATGTAAATACAAATCGATTCATGCTACTCCAAAAATGATTCATGTGGCTAAAATTGGAGGTTCTATTGAACTCTGAAAATAAAGAGAGAAGAAAAAGAAAAAGCTACTTTTGATTTACTTGAGAGTGCATAAGGTGCATCAAGCATCAATCGTACTTGTGCTTGTCGAATGATGAGAGTCGCAACAATGGGGCTGTAAGTTTCTACCGGGTAGACTTAGAAAATGTTAATAACTAATTGCTTCCAAAAATTTTTTGTTCTCACAAAAAGATTTGCCTATGCTTTTCAGTGGTTTGCACCTAAATCGGTTTTATCACTTTGCATCTTAATAATGTAATCGTGCTTGATTCTCGTAGTTTATGTTTGATTTATCTATGTATTTAGCTAAACTACAATTCCAAATTTTCATTCAAAACCATGTTAAGTGACAGATGGCTCAAGTTTTGTTCCTCGGGCTTGGCATTGAATCATGTACATGTCACCGAAAGTCAAATCGTAGTTTCGAACGCAAGATGATAAGATCGTGAAAGTGGTTCAAAGAATTAAAGATTGAACTTTCCAAAAGAAAATCATCCCTGTAACTGCGTAGTTTCCGCAGCGCATAATTAGTCCCAAGAAAATTAGAGGCAAGCATACTCAACAAGTCGCTAAGTCAAGTACAGAAAACCAAGATCCTAATGATACAAATATTTCTTCCTTTAATTGAGGATGGAGAGATGCAAGTAGTGTTCTACCGAAACACCACAGAGGTCCTCGAAATGGATCAACTGAAGGTATTTTTAGAGTTTGAACTACAAAACTTGCTTCGTTGTGCCGCAGATGCTCCTGGCTATAAAGAAATAAGACCGATTTGGGTGAGCCCGAGGTATGCCTTTTCTTATATTCCCATGCTTAGTCGCTTTAACTAAAAATATAAGGGGGGTGTCTATCATGTCACATTCACTTTGCCAACCATTAAGATAGAGTATCCATATGGATTATTTCTTCGGGACTAAAGTTTTTTCATTTTCAGTTTCTCGATTGCAGTTTCTATCTATAAATGCAAGCCAGAGATGTCACTTGACAAATCTCTTAAGGTCATCTGTGATGTTGGATCCTTCATGGGTCAGGTCATTCCCATTTTGGGCAGAATTGAGACTGATAAACTAAATAATGACTCATGAGTAAAGATGATGTGCCTTTGCTCTAGTTGGTGATTTATAACATCCTCTGTGCATAATTATCAAGTAAACCGTATGAGAAATAAGATAATCCTTAGTATGGCTTTTAGATTATTTTCGTTGTGGAGTCGCAAGAATGCTACATAAGAAGACATTCCTAGGCTCATATATTAATATGTATGATGAATGGTCGAGTTTGTTCCTCCCTTAAACTATGCTTCTTCCCTAAATACAATGTGTTGTCTTGTATGGACTCGGAAAATGTTGTGCACGCCAAGAAGTTTCGTACCTAAAGGGTTTCATGAAATGGAAGGTCGTAGTTCTGATTTTATCATTCCATGGTGTATCACAATTGAACTGATCGTAAACTCGTGCATGTGCTCATTGAATGCCAGGAAAATCAAATGGTGGAGCCGAGTTTGAACTGCATTTCGCTCCAGCCCAACTACATGAAAAGGAGCGTAACCTGTGCACCGAAAGACCGTGTTAAACGCCTAAATGAATTCTTTTTATGTCGACTTCCCCGTGCAATATTTCACTTCAAATAATGTGCCTAAGTTATCAAGGTTTCTATTCATTTTTTCCTTTAATTCTTCACTACTACAAAGTATTGAACCTCGCATGACAGATGAAATGGCCTAATGTCAATTGACACCACTATTTCTAAGACGCCGATATCGCTTTCGCAGACACAAGCCGAATCACCGTTGAACAACAGAGTCTCATCAATGGAAATTCCAGCTACTTATTAATCGAAACGACTCAAAAAGATCGCTTGTTGGGATGAAAAGGGCCCTGATTCAAGCCGCCTAGTTACTATGCAAACGACACTTATTCCCTGTAATCGAACTAAAATCATATAATGATGTCAAATAAAGTAAACTATGGTGGCCATACAAATAAAACTCTCAAGAGGGAGCTCTTTGTACATTATGCTTCTCTACCTCTTCAATAGTATCGACATTTTCATTCTCTTTATTACCTATCAAAAGCATTTTCATCCTCTTTGCTTGCATTCAAAGATGTCATCCTTTTCAATATTAATATAGGGACACGTGGATATTCAAAGTTAGCCCCTTGAACTTGAAAGCTTTGCCGTTAGGATGTCGGGCCGCCATGAACTTCCCAACCATGCCATCACACTAAATTTCTCGAAACACAATAATTTATTAGTATTTATTTATTTATTTATGGTCTTTATTTTTCTGGCCTAGTGTCGTGAGCTGAACTCTCCTTTAACAGTGATTCCCGATTGACTTTAGCTATCTTGCTTGCATCTCTGCCTCGATGGCCAAGCTCATTTGAGCGCTTTAAAGGGTCCCTAAACTCCAGTTTGACTTTTGTGTCCTTTTCGGGGGTGAGAATATGGCCTACACATGTCCTTTCAATAGGAAATTACTAGTTCGGGATTGAGCACCTGTATAGTTCGGGTTCAAGGGAGGTGGCTTCTGGAAATGAGTAAAAACTAAAAGCTAAAAAAAGAATCATTACTTTATGACGACATGCGGACTGCTTGCTCGCCTGCAAAGATGTGTGTAAAATCCAAAAAGACGCAGGGAGCCATGCGACGGGGCTTTTGTGGGACTCAAGTACTTTGTTTTACCCACCGAAAACCCATTTAATGTTTGCCACTTAAAAAAAAAAAGAAAAAATTAAACAATGGCCTCGTTTGGTTATGTTTTTAAAATTGTTATTGAAAATAATTTTAAAATATAAAGATGGTAGTGTTTTCTGGACTCTAAATTTAGGATTGTTTGTGTTTTTTTGTATTTTTTAGATTAAAACCTGGGGAATCCAAATGTGTTTTTTATGTTTTTATTATTCTTTGTTTTTAAAAAATAGTTTTTAAAAATCATAAACAAATAGGCTTAATATAGTTACTAGTTTTGCTTGGATGATTTGATTAAAATACCTTTGAAAATCTAATTTTGGAAATTTGACTCTTATTAATTTTCGTCTAAGTTGGATAAAAATATATATTTTATTTTTTATAAATATAACATTTCTTTCTAAGAGGTAATATAAATATAAAATGAAAAAATTATTTTTATCCAAAATAAATTACTTTAAAGAAACACACGAAAAAAGTTAGATTCACAAATTAGATTTAAGGTTATTTTGACTATTTTTCTATCGGGTTTAGCTATATCTTTGGTTGTAGGGGCATTTCTTTAGTGTATCCGCAGCAATAACCATAGAGCAAATCAACATATGACCTCAGAGCTGAACGAACATACATACATACTAAGAAGCTGGCCAACCATCAAAAAAATAAAGTATCGACATTATAAAAAATTTTAGGGGCAGGGGAAGGAGAGCAATTTTGTTAAATACTGATGCTATCATTGATATATAACCAAAAAACCAAGGGGTTCGATTTCGATATGGGAAAATAAAAAAAAAAACTGTGTACTTCCAGACGGTGGTTTGAGTTTCAACTTTCAGCCTTCAACGACTGCCTGCCATAGCAATGAATGCTAGTTGTGGCTTTCAACGCCTGTGATTAAAAGAAGAGCAAATTAGGTATAGAAAAATGAGTCTTGTACCAAACCTATTCAAATTTAAAACAAAAAAAAAAAAAGCAAAATAGATTAAAAAGAAAATTAATGTTAAAAGTAGTGTCTATGATAAAAAAAATTTTAAATCAATATTATAGCTATTGATTATGATTTTAATTTAAAAAAATTTCTAATACTATAACCAATAACTTCGATATTAATTTAAAATTTTTTTTAATGATGTAGATAATGATCATATCGTTAATAATGTGTATGACAATATGATCGAAACGCATTGTTTTGAATGTTATTTTGGTTTTTAATTTATATTTATATATCTATTTTTAAAATAATTTATTTTTATCCAAAACTCTAATGTAATCAAAGTCTTTTAAGTGCAAGCAGAGCACTAAGCAATAAGCAGTAAGCAGGTCTGGTGTGGTAGTAGTAGTAGTAGTAGTACTAAGAGCATCTCCAACCCACTCTCTATTTCTTCTCTTTTAGCCACTTTATCTAGCCAAATACAAAACATTCTCTATTCCGCTCTCTATTTCCTAGTTAACCCAAATGGCTCACCAAATGTGGTGAGCCATTTGAGCTCTCTAAATTCTCTCTCTACCTTTTTTTCTCTCTATCTCTCTCTATATATATATGTTTCTGACTTTTTTAAATTATTGGAAGTTAGTGAAAATTGAGTGTAAAATAGAGAATGTGGTTGTAATGAATTTTAAAAAGTTACTAGTTAAAATAGTGAATTTAATATTTAAATATATTTTGAATAGTTAATTTGTTGAGTGTGGTTGGAGATGCTAACTACTAATATTTAAATATATTTTGAATAGTTAATTTGTTGAGTGTGGTTGGAGATGCTAACTACTAATACTAACTAAAGCCTTAATTTAAAAAGAGATAAATCCATCGGCCATTGGCCATCGGCCATCGGCCACACAATGATGATGGATGGATTGAGTGAGCGAGTGGACAACCTGAACCCACCTGCCTCCTCCTCCTTATCTATCTTCCAACGCCCATCATCACATCACAATCATCTTGATCCAACGGCCCATATTGCAGTAAATGTTCACCGTGTATGTATGTGTGTCATGCCATGTATGTATGCACAATACAGTATATTTTCCTCAATTCCAAAACTTCCTTATTGCGCCAAGCAGTGCTCCTACTACGAAGAAATGTTAATCAGATTCAAGTGAGCCCGAGGTAGGCGTCTTTTCTTATATTCCCATATGCTTAGTCGCTTAACTAAAATATAAGGTGCGTCTATCATGTTGGCTTCACTAATAACCATTAAGATAGAGCATCCATATGGATTATTTCTTTTCAGACTAAAGTTTTTTCGCATTTTGAGTTTCTTGACAAAGTTTCTATCTATAAATACCAGATGTCACTGACAAATCTCTTAAGGTCATTCGATGTTGGATCCTTCATGGCCGGTCATTCTATTTAAGCAGACCGAGACTCGATAAACTAAATAATGACTCATGAGTAAAGATGCATGTGTCTTTTGTTCTAGTTGGTGATTTATAACATCCTCAAGTATGCATACTCATCAAGTAAATCGTATGAGAAATGTACACTCCCTTAGTATGGCTTTTTTAGATTATTTTCAAGTAGAGTTATAAGGGAATTTCATATAGTAAGACATTCCTTAGGCTCATATTAATATGTATGATGAATGGTCGAAGTTTGTTCCTCCCTTTAAACTATGCTTCTTCCTTAAATACAATGAAGGACCCGAATCTGATTAACCTCATGAACCCGAGGGACCTCCTGCACTCCAAATGCATATAGAAACTTTCCTTAAAACCATAAATTAAAAATCCGCGGAGCGAACCCCTTTACAATTCTTCACATATCTTTAAAATACGCTGGGGCTAAAAGTGCTAAAAAAATTTCTTTTTCTTTTCTTTCTTTTTCAACACTTAGATTTTTTCAAGAAAATCACGAGTTTCCTCCGCTTTTTTCTGGACCCAAATTCTACAAACCCGATAGAAAACATTTAAAACACTTAAACTTCAATTCATCAACTTCCATATTAGACTCTCGTCCACAACCCAATCAAACACAATATACATATATATACATTTATTTCTTTCAAATCATCAAAACATTTAAACCTTCTTCAATTCCATGCATAATTTTATCAAAACATGACAAAATATTCACATATACAATATGCAAAATTATTTTCAATGCAGCCATTACGCGCCGTCCTCCTCGATAGCTCGACTCACTCCGCACAGAGGGCACTTTACCGATGCACTGCCTCAGTCCCGAAAATATTTGTTGAAACATATGGAAAAGAGTGAGCTAAACGAGCTCAAAGGAGTGTACATTTTCATTTATATAACATTTTCGCGACATATCAAAAAATAATACATACTTATACAATTAAAATCCATTTATACATTAAACATTTATGCCTTAAACTTTCTTTCCATAAATATTTCTTATATACCATTAAAATCAGCTTTATGCTTTAAACATTTATACCTTAAACTTTCTTTCAATAAATACTTGCATTTAAAATCCATTTATGCTTTAAGAATTTATGCCTTTAAACTTTCTTTTCCATAAATTATTTATGCATTTAAAATCCATTTATGCTTTTGAAGCATTTATGCCTTAAACTTTCTTTCTTATCTTTCTCTATCTCTTTTCCGATGGAACCCAGTGGGAATAAACACACCGTACGCTTCCGGCACGACGGTGAGGGATTATCACATTCGGCCATAACCACTACGCCGGCTGAGAAACCCACGCTTTGCATAGGTCCCAAACCATAGTACTTTATCACGTGCAAGGATATTACCGACACCTATTTCCCTCTCCCCCGCTTAGCAACCTTATAACTTTACCCTCTTAATCCTTACACGCCTAAAGTACTTCGGCCGATATCACTATAACACCATAGGGGTTTGTGGTAACCATCAAGAAACATTTCTTCAAAATACATTTATAAATACATTTGTAAATCCTTACTTTATCATTAAAACACATATATTACTTCTTTAAACATTTTTAAACTTCTCAATACCTTAACATATGCATACATATTTAATACACATATAAATATATGCATTGATGCAAGATAAAACAATGCAATATAAAACATTTTATTATGCTCTTAACATTTACATTAAACTTTCAGTTTGCACATTAAAACCATTCACTTTAAAAACTAAATTCTCAAATATCATTTTCACTACGCTCACCGCTCAATTCGCTTGCTTCCCGCTGGAAGTTCCTGCCTCAGCCCGATGTCCTTTTCACCTTTCCAAGAAAATCACAATTACATTAATCCATTTAATCCAATTATAAACACTATCTCTATATTTTATTCCTCTAGGAATCTATTTACTTAGAATTGGAATCAATCCAATCGGATCATCCAAATCCAAGTTATGGCATTTTCATGCCAACTAGTCATTCCACCGATTTTTCTAGTGACAACTAGAATATCATTTTTCCGGAGGTCTTGACTTCATATTTTGACACTATGTCCTTATACTCATTTAAAGCTAAGGTGCTATGGTTCTATCTCCAATTGAATCACCCAATTCGAAGCACCGAAACTCACTTTACGTCCAAATAACCTGCTAATCTATGTTCAAAAACTGGAACTAGAATTTGGCTTGCACATGGTCCTACTTCTTTGAGTAAATTTTAGGCCACTTAGGATCAGAATTTGTGATACTTTTCTTCAGTTTTGTTCTCTTCAAGTCTATTTTACGTAGCCACTTAAATCACTCAAATTGGATCAAAATTGGAGCAAGTTATGGCCAAAATACCAAAACTGGTCAAAACTGAAAAACAGGACATTTCCTCTGTACTGAGATTCTCTGCTGCCCAAAAATTGACCAAATGTGTTTCTCTCTTCCATTTTTTCTTTCACTCTAAAACACTTAAATCTGATGCATTATACCATTTCAACATAACACACACAATTCACTATCAAACCCTAACCCTTACCACTTGATTTTGTCAAAACCCTAACCTAATCCATTTTTTCAATTTCTACTCAAATTCATCATGATTCAAATCTTAAATACCTCAATTGGGGTTTCTATCCACAAACTCAACAATTCAAGGGTTTGTGTGATCTCTAAACCAAAAAACCCTAGGTTTGGAACAAACCAATCTCCATAGAAAAACCCTAGCAATCACACCAATAACCCTAGACATCCAAAAGACACTTGATTCCATACAAAAAAAAAACATACCTTTGTTCTTCTCCTTCCTCTTCTTCCTCTTCTTCCTCTCTTCTTCTCCCTTTTCTCCTCCATACGGGTGCCTTAGCCTTTGAGAGACCAAAATGAATTATTTTGGTTGTCTCCCATTTAAATATTCTAACTTTCCTTAAATTACAATTTGGTCCTCCATTTCTTTATATTGCCAATCAACTTATTTTATTGCATTTGAGCCCATGAACCTCATTGGTCCATTCTAATGAGTCACAAACCCTAACTTCTAGCTCCTTAAGAAATGCTTTGATTGGCTCATAAGAAAATATCTCCATTTTATCGATTTTTATTCCTTTTGTCTTATATCGCTTTTATATCGATTAAACGTCAAAATATTCTATGGTCGCCTAAACTTCAAATTGACCATGAAATATTCTAATTAAATCCTTTCACAAGGATTCTGTGCTTTGAAATCACCGAACGGATTTAAAATCATTAAAATCTAAATCCTGACAATAGCGTATTATTACCCAATTACGCTCGATCACCCGGAAACTATCCAAACGGACTCCGTTTCACTTTATTTCGCTCGTTATCTTTATGATATATTTCCGACATTTTCATATTTCGGCCCACTCTCCGAAAAATTTCAACGCAGCCCCGAATTTTCAAATCCTAAATCACTATTCACTTAAATCCTATCTCTTCTAAATATCGCTTCAAATATAGAACTCGAAATTTCTTACAAATTCCTTTGCAAACCCCTCCATTCGATATAATAAGAAAAATCATTATTCCTCAGGTATCTTGCCAATTTTCGAATTCCACTTCATGTCCAAATGACGTCCGAGATTCAAATTCCACCCACCGCTTTCATCATCGACCTCTAATCACCAAAACTACTATTATAACATTCAATAAGGTTGGGGTTTTACAATCACCCTTCCTTATAAAAATTTCGTTCCTCGAAATTTAAATTCTCATGTTGCTTCCTCTCTACCGTGATTCATCCAAAACACCTTTACTAAAGGAATCACTTTGTTTCAAAGAACCTAATCATTGACAACAATTTTAACCTATTTTCTTCATATCACAAATCTTCTTTCTTCAATTCAACCTAAGATCTCTTAACACATGTGAAGAACTGTCATATACTTCAAGCATAGAAATGTAAAATATGTCATGTATTCTCGCCAATTCAAAGGGCAACCTCAAATCAAGACGCTACTCTCTCCAATTATTTCCTATAATTTCAAAGTCCCATATAGAGAGGACTTAATCTCCTTTCTTCCGAATATCAACACCTCTTCTGTGCAGATATCCTTCATAAATACCCGATCCCCACCTAAAATCTAAATCTCTCCTCGGGTTATCAACATAACTTTTCATCAATTCAGCTATCTTTAATCTATCATCGCAACTTTAACATTATCTGTTGTAGCCTCGAACAATTTATGAACCTAAAATTTTCTCCCTTTCCTCATCCCAACATAATGGAGTCCTACACTTCTTCCATATAAGGTCCATAAGGCGCTCATTTCAATGCTTGCATGATAATCCATATTGGTAGAAAACTCCATTAATGGTGTAAATGTCTTTCCTAACTTCCTTTAAACCTAACACACAAGCCTTGGAGCATAACTTCCAATGTCCAGATGGCTCTTTCAAGATCGGGCCATCCGTGAAGTCGTACAATCTCTTTTATATACAACTCAGCCCAACTTCTCAACTAAGTCACTATTTTTCCATAGGCAGAAATCGAATTACTCAGCCAATCTATCCACAATCACCTATATCACGTCATAACCACTCCGCAAAGTGAAATAAAAAATCCATCATGATTCTCTCCCATTTTAATCGAGGATCTAAGACTATAAGAACCCCGCAAATCTTGATGCTCAACCTAACTTTTCGACAAATGAGTACATTTAGAAATAAATTTCGCAACATCTTTCTTTATACCCTCCACCTTTAGTATTCCCTTAGGGTATGATACATTTTAGTGTTTCCCTGATGCATCGCCTATGTAGAAGAGTGAGCCTCTTCCATAATTTATTTCTTTAATCTTCCCACATCTAGTACACATAACCTGTGACCTATCATCACTATACCATCTGCCCGTACTAAAAATCCTTTTAACTGCCCAGACTCAGCTTCCCTTTTCAATTTAATCATGATCGTATTCGAAGCTCCAATTCCCTTTACCTTGTCTATTAGTACAGACTAATATCTCACAATTCCCAGTCTCAAGCACCTAAAGACCTCACTCCATAAAATCTAGGGAGTGTACACAACCTTTAGGTGAGATATGGAACCCGTAGGTTTCCTACTAAGAGCATCAGCTACTACATTAACATTTCGATGGTACTCAATAGTGCACTCATAATCCTTAATGAGTTCAACTCCATCTCCTCTGCCTCTCATATTTAACTTTTCTATGTGAATAAATATTACATGTTCTTGATTTGTAAAAATTTTTTACATGCAACTCCATATCGCAATGCCTCCATATACGTAGAGAGCAAAGAGACTACAACAACCAATCCTCAGTTATGTCTCGTATACTCGCTTTTCATGTTAATTGCCTTAAATCATATGCTATCACATTTTCACGCTGTGATTAACTCACCCCTAAGCCCTCGCTAGAAGCATCACAATATACCGGTGATATCCTTCCTTGCCCCGACGAATTGTAAGAACTAGTGGCTACAACAAATTCCTTTAATTTCATCGAATCTTTTCTCGACATGTCTCTAATACTATACAAACTTTTCATCTTTCCTTGTCAATTTAGTCAAAGGATCCGCTAACTTTGAAAAAAATCCCTTAACAACCTTCCGATACTACCTCGCTTAACCTAAAACTTTCAGATTCGTCACATTCGTGAGGTGGTTTCCAGCTCACAATTTTCTCAATCTTTCGAGGATCAAACGTAAACCCCTTCACTAAATCACATGCCTTAGAAAGGCAAATAATCGTTCCAACTGCACTAGAATTTATTAAGTTTGGCATACTAAGTATAGAATTTACTTAGATGCCCCCTCATGATCTTTCATTAATGCTTAAATAGATTAAAATGTCATCAATGAATACTATAACAAACCGATCTAAATAATAAAGATCCTATTCATAAGATCCATAAAAGCTTTTTACTCGAATATAAGTTAGTTCAACTAGCATGAATAAAAACTCATAATGCCTATACATGCTTTTCAAAGTTGTCATAGAACATCCTCCCACCAAATCTTTAATTGATGGTAACTCAGCTAGATCCATTTTCAAAATACCCTCGTTCCCCGTGAATTGATCAAAAGATCATCAATCCGTAAATGGGTGTTGATTTGCGCATTCACTTTATCCAACTCTCCTCGAAATCAATATAATGATCTTAAACTTTCATCATCATTTTTTTTATAAACGTAACCGCACTCCCCAAGGCGAAGTAATTCTACTTAACAAACCCTTACTCACAAGCTCATCCATTTATACTTTCAATTCTTTTCAATTCTTTCAACTTTTTAAGGAGCCATCATATAAGGTGCTCTTAGCAATTGGTTCTCATTCCTAGGGTCATTTCAATCTAAAATTAATATATATATATATATATATATATATATTTTTATATATACCTAGAAGATCCTCCGAAATACATCCCGAAATTATTTGACTATCGTAATACTTCCATTCGACTACCATTATCCTCACCTTCAATAGCATAAGCCAGGTACCTTTTGATATAACTTCTTCAAGTATTTTACTAGCCCACATAACTGTCATATATTATCGTAGGCAGTATTTTCCTCGTAACCCATAAATAACCCTCCGTCTTCCTCGCTTATAGAACCTAACCTCTTTCCTATAACAACTCTTCAGAAAGTACGACGTCTAGATAGTAAATCCATGCCTAATATAACATCAAAGTCATGGATATCTAATAATATCAAATCTGCCAAAAACTCCTAGCCTCCAATAATCACTCTGTTGTAACAATCAACTTTTCCATACTTTTCCTAGGGTGACAAAATCCTATTTGTTACACATTCATCATTATGTCTTCAATTTCTTCCATTTTCTTTCAACAATTACTATTAACAATTCACTTAATGTCATTGATTCACTTAAACTAAATTAAACCCATGCATTTTCAATTAACCATCTCATTACCCTCTAGCCACGACTCATGCCTTTTCAGATCTCCTATACCACATAATTTCGTCTCTAATTTCTTACCCCTCTCAATGGACACCGTCTACTACTCGGCCGATTAAATGTCAGGGGCTAACATCCAGCCATCCGTCTAAAGGTATCCGTCCTCTTACAACCTCAGGAGGCGGTGGCGGCCCTAGCGGTACTGCGGGTGGAGGAACATACGCAGACTCATAAACATACCTCAGTGGTGGTATCATCGGGCCTCAGAGCTCTCCCGGTGGGCAGGTCTGGCCTCGACGACGCATTTTTCCGTGAATTCAAATTAATATGTCATGCATCGCATATACGATTTTAAATCACATAAATTAAATTTTTTTTTTTTTTTATGAAATCTTAAAAGAAAACATTAAAAACAATCATATAAAATAAAAATTTTCAAATCTTTATAACATTTTCAAAACTTCGTCATACCATGTTGAAGGATCCCGACCCTGATTAACCTCATGAACTCCGAGGGGGACCCTCCTACACTCCAACGTATATAGAAACTTTTCCTTAAACCATAAATAAAATCCGTGAGCGAACCCCCTTTTACAATTCTTCACATATCTTTAAAATACGCAAGCAAAGTGCTAAAAAAATTTCTTTTTCTTTTCTTTTCTTTTCAACACTTAGATTTTTTCAAGAAAATCGCTCGAGTTTCTCTGCTTTTCTGACTTTCCCAAATTTACAAAACCTCGATGAAAACATTTAAAACACTTTAAACTTCAATTCATCAACTTCCACAGACTCGTCCACAACCCAATCAAACACAATATACATATATATACATTTATTTCTTTCAAATCATCAAACATTTAAACCTTCTTCAATTCCATGCATAATTTTATCAAAACATGACAAAATATTCACATATACAATATGCAAATTATTTTCACGTAAGCCATGCGCCGTCTCCTCGATAAATGACTCACGCACGTATAAGACTTCCACCGACGCACCTGCCTCAGTCCCTAAAATATTTGTTGAAACATATGGAAAGAGTGAGCTTAAACAGCCTGGAGTGTACATTTTCATTTATATAACATTTTCGCACATATCAAAATACATACTTATACAATTAAAATCCATTTATACATTAAACATTTATGCCTTAAACTTTCCTTTCCATAAATACTTATACTAATAAAATCGCTTGCTTTAAACATTTTATACCTTAAACTTTCTTTCAATAAATACTTATGCATTTAAAATCCATTTATGCTTTAAGAATTTATGCCTTAAACTTTCTTTCCATAAATACTTATGCATTTAAAATCCATTTATGCTTTAAGCATTTATGCCTTAAACTTTCTTTCTTTCTTTATTTCTTTCTTTCATTCTTTTCCGATGGAACCTGTAATAAACACACCGAACGCCTTCCTGCAAGATCGACTGAGGGACAACATTCCGGGGCCATAACCACTACGCCGCTGAGAAACCTCACGCTTTGCATAGGGTTCCAAATATAGTACTTTATCACGTGTAAGGATATTACTCTAGACACCTATTTCCCCTCCCCCGCTTAGTAACCTATAACTTTACCCTCTTAATCCTTACACGTTTAAAGTACTTCGGCCGATATCGGCCATAATAGCCATAGGGGTTTAGGGTAACCATCGCAAAACATTTCTTCAAAATACATTTATAACACATTTAAATCCTTTACTTTATCATTAAAACACATATGTATTACTTTAAACATTTTTAAACTTTCATAATACCTTATACATATGCATACATTTAATACACATATAAATATATGCATTGATGCAAGATAAAACAATGCAATATAAAACATTTATATGCTCTTAACATTTACACAACTTTCAGTTTAACATTAAAACCATTCACTTTTAAAAACTAAATTTTCAAAATATCATTTTCACTACGCTTCACCGCTCAATTCCGCTTGCTTCCTGCTGGAGTTCCTGCTCCTGGCCCGATAGTCCTTTTCACCTTTTCCAAGAAAAATCACAATTACACATTAACCATTTAATCCACCATAAACACTCATTCCTATATTCTTATTCCTCTAGGAATCTATTTTACTTAGAATTGGAATCAATCCAATCGATCATCCAAACTAAAGTTATGGCATTTTCATGCCAACTAGTCATTTTACCGATTTTTCTAGTGACAGTTTGTATTACTCATTTTTCCGAGGTCTTGACTTCATATTTTGACACTATGTCCTTATACTCATTTAAAGCTAAGGTGCTAAGGGTTCTATTCCAATTGGAATCACCCAATTCGGAGCACCGAAACTCACTTTACGTCCAAATAACCGGCTAATCTATGTTCAAAACTGAACCAGAATTTGGCTTGCACATGGTCCTACTCTTTGAGTAAATTTTTAGGCCACTTAGATCAGAATTTGGCTGATACCTTCTTCTTCAGTTTTGTTCTCCTTCAAGTCTATTTTACGTAGCTTACTCTTAAATCACTCAAATTGGATCAAAATTGAGCAAGTTATGGCCAAAATACCAAAACTGGTCAAAACAGAAAACAGGACATTTCCTGTACCGAGACTGCTGCCCAAAATTGACCAAAATGTGTTTCTCTTCCATTTTTTTCTTTCACTCTAAACACTTAAATCTGATGCATTATACCCATTTCAACATAACACACACAATTCACTATCAAACCCTAACCCCACTCACTTGATTTTGTCAAACCCTAACCTAATCCATTTCTTTCTCAATTTCTATCAAATTCATCATGATTCAACTCCTTAAATACTCCCAATTGGGGTTTTATCCACAAAACCTCGAATTCAAGGGCTCAGGTGATCTCTCAACTAAAACCCTAGGTTTGGA
This sequence comes from Tetrastigma voinierianum, assembly GCA_016808115.1. Classification (NCBI taxonomy): domain Eukaryota; kingdom Viridiplantae; phylum Streptophyta; class Magnoliopsida; order Vitales; family Vitaceae; genus Tetrastigma; species Tetrastigma voinierianum. The sequence goes on along the minus strand of JAEQBH010002137.1, from coordinate 102,104 downwards.
ACAAACCAATCTCCATAGAAAACCCTAGCACCACACCAATAACTCCTAGACATCCAAAAGACAATTTGATTCCATACAAAAAAAAAAACATACCTTTGTTCTTCTCCTTCTTCTCCTTCCTCTTCTTCCCCTCTTCCTCTCTTCCCTTTTCTCCTCCATACGGGTGCCTTAACTTTTGAGAGACCAAATGAATTATTTTGGTTGTCTCCATTTAAATATTCTAACTTTCTTAAATTACAATTTGGTCCTCCATTTCTTTATATTGCCAACTCAACTTATTTTATTGCATTTGAGCCCATGAACTCATCTCTAATGAGTCACAAACCCTAATCTCTAGCCCTAAGAAATGTTTGATTGGCTCATAAGAAAATATCTCCATTTTATCGCATTTTACCCTTTTGTCTTATAACGCTTTTATACTCCATTAAACGCCAAAAATATTCTATGGTCGCCTAAACTTCAAATCAATTACGAATATTCTAATTAAATCCTTCACAAGGATTCCGTAGTTTGAAATCAATCGGGGAATCGGATTTAAAAATCATTAAAATCTAAATCCGACAATAGCGTATTATTACCCGACCATTGCTCGATCACCTGAAACTATCCAAACTGACCGCTTCACTTTATTTCGCCGTTAGTCTTTATGATATTCTCGGACATTTTCATATTTTTCGGCCCACTTCGAAAAATTTCAACGCAGCCCCGAATTTTCAAATCCCAAATCACTATTCACTTAAATCTCCTATTCTCTTCTAAATACGCTCAAAGTCATAGGAACTGAAATTCTTTACAAATCTCCTTTTGCAAAACCCCCTCTCCATTCGGATATAATAAGAAAAATCATTATTCCAGTGGCATTCTGCCAATTTCGAAAATTCCACTTCATGTCCAAATGACGTCCTGTTAATTCTAAATCTCTAATCTGACCCTCGTTTCTATCATCGACCTCTAATCGCCTCTCAAAACTACTATTATAACATTCATACGCTTACATACAATGTGTTGTCTTAGATGGACTCGAAATGTTGTGCACGCTTCAAGAAGTTTCAAACAAAGGGTTTCATGAAACGGAAGGTCGTGAGTTCGATTCTTACCGCCCACGGGTGTATCACACCGAATCGGATCGTAAATCGGCGCCATGTGCTCATCAATACAGAAAATCAAATGGTGGAGCCGGAGTTTGAACCGCATTTCTGGCCCGGGGCCCAAACTACATGAAAAAGGAGCAGTAACCTGTGCACCGGAAGACCGTGAGCAAACGCCTAAATGAATTCTTTATGTCGACTTCCTCGTGCAATATTTCCTTACTCTAAATAATGCCTTGGTTACCTGTTTCTATTCATTTTTTCCTTTAATTCTTCTCACTTGCTACTACAAGTATTGGAACCTTTTTGCATGATGATGAAATGGCCTAATGTCAATTGACACCACTAGCTTCTAAGACGCTTGACATCGTTTTCGTTGTGATGATGAAGCTTCAAATCACCAGTGGAACAACAGAGCCCCATCAATGGAAATTCCAAGCATTTAATAATCGAAACGACCTCAAAAAGATCACTTGTCGGGATGAAAAGGGCTCCTGATTCGCCGCCCAGTTACTATGTAAAACCACACTTATTCCTGTGTAATCGAACGGAAAAATCATATAACGATGTCAACAAAGAACTATGGGTGGGCCATACAATAAACTCGTGAGATTCTCTTGTACATTATGCTTCTACCTCTCTTTCAATAAGATCGACATTTTCATTCTCTTTATTACCTATCAAAAAGCATTTTCATCCTCTTTTTGCTTGCATTCAAAGATGTCATCCTTTGAATATTAATATCATAGGGACATGGGATATTCAGTTAGCCCCTTGAACTTGAAAACTTTGTCATAGGATGCTGGCTGCCATGAACTTCCCCCAACCATGTGCTACTGCTACTACTCGAAAACACAATAATTTACAGTATTTATTTATTTATTTATGGTCTTTATTTTTTGGCCTAGTGTCGTGAGTCGAACTCTCCTTTAACAAAGTTGATTCCCGATCGATCAATTTATCTTGCTCTCGTATCTCGCCTCGATGGCCAAGCTCATTTCGGAAGGCCGTAGAAAGCACTCAAACTCCGGCCGACCACATTCAGCGAGAATATGGCTCACACGCCCTTCAATGTGAAATTACTAGCCAGACGAGCACCTGTATAGGTTTGGGTTCATGATAGTTTCTAAATGAGTAAAACTAAAAGCCTAAAAAGACCACATTACGACGATACTGACTAAGTTGCTTGCCCAGAAAGATGTGTAAAAACTAAAAAGATGGGTGGAGCCATGGTGATGGGGCTGTTGTGGGACTGCTACCTCTTTGTTTTTACCCACTGAAACCCATTTAATGTTTGCCACTTAAAAAAAAAAAAAAAAAATTGAAACAATGGCCCTGTTTGGTTATGTTTTTTAAAATTGTTATTGAGAATAATTTTTAAAAATATAAAGATGGTAGTGTTTTCTGGACTCTAAATTTAGGATTGTTTGTGTTTTTTGTATTTTTTAGATTAAAAAAACCTAGGAACTAAATGTGTTTTTTATGTTTTTATTATTCTTGTTTTTCCAGAAAAAATAGTTTTTAAAAATCATAAACAAATAGGCTTAATATAGTTACTAGTTTTGCTTTGGATGATTTGATTAAAATACCTTTTGAAAATCTAATTTTGGAAATTTGACTTTATTAATTCTTGGTCCGAGTTGGATAAAAATATATATTTTATTTTTTTATAAATATAACATTTTCTTCTAAGAGGTAATATAAATATAAAATGAAAAATTATTTTTATCCAAAATAAATTACTTTTAAAGAAACACACGGGGAAAGTTAGATTCACAAATTGCATTTAAGCGTTATTCGACTATTTCTTTTCTTTCGGCTACCATAATTCGTCAGGTGCAAGATTTCTTTAGCAGATCCAAGAATAACCATGTATAAATCAACATACGACTTTCGTGAAGGAACGAAAGCTGGCCAGCCATCAAAAAAATAAAGTATCAATTACTATAAAAAATTTTAGGGGGGGGGGGAGGAGTAGTTGGACTTGGAGTAAATACTCTTGATGTTACTGTTTGATATATAACCAAAAAACCAAGGAGTTCGATTTCGATATGAGAAAATAAAATAAAAAAAACTGTGTGCTTCCAGACGGTGGTCCCGCCTGGGACCTCCCCTACAACTTACAACTTACACCGTAGTAGTAGAGTAGTAGATATAATAACTAAAAAAATCCACACAGTTGATTCACCCCATCCGTGCAAAGATAAAAATAAATAAATGACCGGAGCACAGAGGGACAATAAAATAAAATATATGGAAACAAAAACGAGGTGATCTCGAATATCTTCTCTCTCTCTTCCTCAATCTCTCCTACCAAGGCAAGGAAGGGGAGTTTCCGATAGAGGGCAGGGAGCCTTCTTCTCCAAAGGTTACGTGTATTGGTCAAGTACGAGTCAGGCGGTCCAATCAGGGCAGTGGGAAGAAGGCTGCTAAGGCTCGGAAAAAGGCCAGAGGATGGTGCAGCTGGATCAGAAATGCTCTATGTTGCAACCATTTCGTTGTGAGGTTTAAGTTTCCAAGTCATTTCGACCGGTTTGGCGGAAATGGGTCTCGTTTTTCCGAGTTGGGTTTCGGAGGAAATTCGAAATTAGGGAGGATTCGTCGAGAATTGAATCGAAACTGGGAGATGGAGGCGAAGAATCAGAGCAAAGCGATAGCGTTAGGAACGAAGAAGTAGAAGCAAGGGTTTTGTATCCATCTTCGTTCTCACCGCCCAAAAACGCTTTACTGGTTAACCCGATGCAGATCTGTCTGTACAGGTCATCATCCCTCGCCATTCGGTTCTGGGGTTCTCCTCTGGCCTCAGAGGAAGAGCGAAAAACAGAGGCGGAAAACAGAGACCACCAACACGACAACCCCGCATCTGTAAACGAACCCGGCAGCAGAGATTCGGCTGCAGAATCGAGAACAGATCCAGAAACTGAAAGAGACTCCGAATATTTGAACCAATCTGAAGATTCGAGCAGTGAAAGAAGAAGCACAAAACTCCCGAAGCCAACAAAACAGGGAAGAAGACCCTGCTCGGCCTGTACTCACCAGGTGTAAATCAGAACCGGAGTGAGAACTGTACAAACTCCAACCCAGACACCACTCATTTTCATTATATTGTCTAGTTTACGTACAAAAAAAAAAGATTAAGTTTTGTCAAGGAAGCAATATGGATAATTTGAAACTCACTGTCATTTTTTGGTTTCATCTGCTGCTTTTTAAATACTTTTTGAGGGCTAAATGAAGATTCAGAAGGTTTGTACCCTAAAACATGTCTTTAGTAGTTTTCTAAGTTTTATTGGGCGGGTTTTATTTATAGAAAGTTGTTGCTGCCTCTTTATGCTATCATTCCCTCTTCAACATATGAAAATTAAGCTTTGTTCTTATATGAATAAATTCCATAGGAAGAAATTTGGGGCTACAGGATTTTGTGGTTGGTAAATGCAAGCATTCTTTTAGCCAATGGAACATGTAAGATCCTTTCTTGCCTTGATGTCCTATAGTCTCAATTCCATTTTGTTTTTATTTATCATCTGCAGTGAAGAAACATACGTGGCCCAATTTTTTTTTTTTTTTGATAATCATAACGGTTTAAGCCAAATTACAAGGCACCTTTATTAACCCACGCGCTACGAGTTTAATAACGCAAGAAACCTTAAGCGAGACTAATCGATTTAATTATCGGGTGAACTCCATTCCAATTACTACACCAATGGAGCTATCCTGTGTCATATGCCCAATTCTTCACTCCAATTCCTTTTCCTTTTTACGATTTAATATGAGTTTTCTGAAAGAAATAAAACTAACACTTTGCCAATGCCTTACACCAACTAAAATGGTATCCTCAAGCGCTATATTGTGCTACTTCAATTTACACTCACCTTTTTTTCCTTTTACGATTTAATACAAGTTTTCTAGAGTGAATTAAAACTAATAATTTGTTTTCCACACTTATACTTCATAAATAGTGCTTTTGGAGTTTACATTGTCAATTTTATTCATTTATTTTAAGAAATAAATCCAATTAGTTTGAATCTTTTTTGAGTTGTATTGCTCTATGGTTAAATACCTTAACATTTTTTAAATGGGCAAGTAATAATACAACATGTAGGAAAAAGGTTCAAATTGCACATGGAGTATACAAAAGGCACTATAACCCAAGTCAAACATAGAGACTAACCCTCATTAATGAACTTTATGGCCTACCTATCAACACACAATAAACTTTATAGCCTAATGTAAAAATACTTAAGATCGAAGGATTTTGGTATGCTTGAATTTTACGTATTTTCAAATAACTTGAAATTCCTCTCCTTTTAGTGGTCCAAATGCAGCACAAGAGAGCATCATGCATATGTGTGTATTTATATATACATCACGCAAAAGTCTAATCTTTTGGAATTCAATGGAGTTTCTCTTATAGATGAGGATCTACTAGTGCTAACAAATGCCACAAGATCCTTGTTTATTGCTATGTAGAAAGATGTGATAAACTCATGATTTTCACCCTAGCAAAAGATAGCATAATTATCCATCTCCTTTTTTAAATGATCCAAACGGTCACTCCCTATGAAGTTTCTTCTCAAATAAAGAACTCTACTTTCTTCGTACAAATTTTTTCTGATAAGTGTATATGTGTGTGTTTGTGTATATCCTCTTCTCTTCTTGCTCATTAGTTCCCATGTCAACCTATTAACACATCCTCGAAAATAGAATAATTCATGAGTTGCAAAAAAAAAAAAAGGTGTCATAACTCTGGCAATTATGGCGGATGAGGAAAGATGATGCGCTATATCTTTTGCATTTTACAACACTAACTTTGTCAAACCCAACCCTCTCATCACTGTATTTTGTATTTACGCATTTTGATTTACCAATTAATCATCAATTCCCACATGTTTTGATATAGTGATTATCAAAAACTGCATAATATTGTGTTCTTGTAATGTTTAAGAGTCTACAAATTATATGATTATTATAAAATAATCATTCTATTGTGATTGTTTAAACAACATCAAATGTGGTAAACTTTTTTTTTTTTTTTCACTAAAAGTTTTCATCATTTGTTTTTGAGCTTTCTAATTAGCATATTTTGTGGATTGCTCAAAATTGATTCAAAATGTAAAGACCATTTTACTTTGGTACCTCACGAGAGGCCCAAGATATAATATTTAATGTGTCTACTTGTTCCTTGGAGACAGCAGCGATCCCACATAAGGTTACACATTTTTGTATGGATATGTGGTATACGAGAGAAAATTCGAGTTCACATTCTTCACATCCCGGAACTTAAATGCGGGAAGTCTCAAGGTTGCGAGCCCTTGTTTTCACGGCTTGAGTCCTCTTGGGAAGTTCTGTTTCTTCTAGATTAACCCTTGCTATTCATTGGTGTAATGTCTGCGGTTCCAATTAGTATGAATTGAAACTTTACAATACTATGATAAAATGACTTATCATTTTCTATACTTGTAAAGGGAGATTTACACACACACATTTGGGAGGCGACTTGGAAGAAATTTGAGTGTTGGACCACCTTAGATCCAGTCTTGGGAGATCATTGGGTTCCCTCAACGAGGTTTGTTGTTTGGAAAGCTTGAGGTGGACGGTGGGGTGAGTCTTGACCTTGGACCGGCGAGAGAAGGGCTTCCCTTGCCGAATAGGTGTTCCTACATGTTGGGAAGGAAGAAGATAACATTGAGCATTTGCGATACAACATCCCGTGGTTTGGGGGTGTCACGGTCTTATTTGCTGGCAGCCTTTGGAATTGCTTGGGTGCCCTCTTTGATTGTCAAAGATTGGATTATTAGCTGGAACAGTATCCTTGTCAGAAAAGTTGAAAGAAAGGCTTGAAGGGCTGCTCCCTTTAGTATGTTCTGAGCAATTTGGAAGGAGAGGAATAGAATGAGGAGTTTTGTAAGCCGGGAAAATTAATTTCTCACGAAAAGGATAAAACAATAATTAGATTGAAAACCTGGAATTTTTCTGAATTCCCGGATGAAGAAAGCGGACTTCACCGTTGGAATCGTCTCGCGAAATCTATTTGCGATCAAATTTACGTCGGATTCGAGAGATGTCGAATTTCACGTTTTTGAGCGCAGAGTGTAAAGCCCGACACAACATGGTTGAATGACTCATTTAGAGTCGTGTGTCGAATGCGAGATAAGTCGAACAAAGGGAAGTCTAAGGGGGACCCGATGGGCCGTGTGTCGAAGTACACAGAGGGAAGAAATCAAAGTCTTTGGATAAGGAGATAAGATGAGAGAAAGAAAGCTAATGAGAAAGGGACATGTGGCAAGGGAAGGTGGGAGGAGATTTCCCACTTGAATCAAGTTGGAACAATTTGGTGGAAAGAGAAAGAAAAAGAAAAGAAAAAGAAAGAAAATAAAAGAAAAAGAAAGAAAAGAAAAGAAAAGAAAGAAGGAAGAAAAAGGAGTGAAGCTCGCTTCTCTTCTTTAGGATTTCTGGAGATCGGGCCGTCGGTTTGGGTTAGACAGAGACAAAGTTCTGTGCTTGTGACGAGGCTTCGCGTGGGTCTAGAATCAGGGGTTTTCTCCAAGCTCAGAAATTGGGGTTTCTCCTACTTTGGTTATTCTTGGTTAAGGTATTTAAATGGCTTTGCGTGTTTGGGGCCGTGAGTGGCCATACGGTTTAGTCCCAAAATTTTGGGACTAAACACTGGAATTTACGGACTGTTTTCGGGTAGTCCGGGATTGATTTTCTGACGGTGTGTGTCGTTCTATGTGTTATTGCTAAAAAAGTGAATAATATGTTGGTTGTGTGAAAATCAAGTTGATATGTGCTTATTTGATATATCAACATGGAATTTATGATGGATGTAAATTATATGTAAAAAAATATAATTATCCATGATTCATTAATGTTGCATGTAGCACTCATAATGCATGTAACATGAATTGACATAGTGACGTACATTTCATATGTACGAGAAGACATGTCGCATTAAGCAGGTGTGAGTGCATGACGCGCGAGTTTTGAATGAGAAGTGATATCGGAGGGTTGTCAAACAAATAAATTATATCGAGTCCATTAAAGTTTGGCCGGAGTATGTTTATCGTACCATCTTCGGAGGGTTGTCCACACAAATTTTATCGGGTATGTCGATAAATTATATAGGAGGGTTGTCAGTAAATTATATTGGGGTGATAATGAGTTTTCAAAAACAAAAATCTTTTGTTTTGAAAATGATTTTTTCATACATGACAAATGCGTGTGAGGGGAGTTAGTGAGAACTTCGAAACATGGGAGGGCATGACATGTAGACATTCGTCTAGGAATGTGCATACTTTTACTTGAATGTGTGTGTGTTTGCCATTACATGTGCATAGGTGGAGAGAGTAGCTCGTAGGAGATTCATCTTGGGTATTGCTCACCGGAGTCGTGGGAAAATATTTTTCGGTCTTCATGGAGGTACCTTTGGGTGATGAAACATCAAGAGCTTAGTTGTGAAAAAGCCCGAATTTGGCTTTATTAATTGTGTTTTGTAAATTACGGGTGAGCGTAAGTGTTGTAATAAAAAACTTATTTTAACTTGTTCAATATTGTGTTGGAAGGTTTTCCCATATTTTATCTTGTATTATTATAAATGTATAGGCGAAGTATTGAATTCTTGTGAGTGAGTAGGAGGTGTAGAAATGACCCGGAGAAGCTCTTTTGCCCATTTTCGGGTTTGGGTTCAAATGAGCCTCTTGGCTCTATGTCACGACATGGTTCCCGAGCTGAGCGATTCTTGGGTATGACGGGGGATTTTCTGGTGCGACGGGGTCCTACATTATCACGGCTTGATGTTTGTTAACTGTGCCGTGACAATGTGTCGCCTCAGGGTCCCTTGTCACGGCCAGAGAGGCAAGAGGTCGGGTTGCAATAGGTTGGGTCTTAGCTGAGGATTCCCAGGTGCGCAGAACTTTTCTTGTTGCGATAGAATAAATGGGGCGGGGTTTTACGTCGCTGACCAGGAAGTATTTTATGTCGCGATAGAGTTGGCCAAACGAAAAATTATCGTGACAAAGCAAATTTATGTTCTGCGTCGTAGCAAGTAAGGAGAAGTGCATTCTGCGGCGGAGGATTTCGCAGGTCGCGGCGGGGCGGCCCGGCATAGGTGCTCTTATTGCCGCGATGGCGGGCGCACACAACGGCATGCGCGGTGGCCCGGGATGCGTGCCGCGACGAGTTCTGAGCGGTAGGGAACCACGTCATTCTGAGAAAATTCTTTATTATGGAAGCGGACAGCGGATAGGGCTTGAGGTGCGCAAAAAAAAGACCCTCGGGATTTGGGGCGTCATAGTTTTCCCTCAACAAGCTTAAAAGAGCTTTTGTTTTTTCTTTTTGTTTTTGTCAAGGTTGGCTGTAAATTCTGAGTCTTTTGTAGTTAATCAACTGATCTTATTGGCTAGGCTATAGTTTTGGAGGCTGGTGGGTCTTCTCTTGTTTTTTAAGTTTTTTGCCAAGGATGGGTGTTGTATGCTCCACTTAGTTTGGCGTGCTCAGGCTAGTCGAGTGCAGCCGTGGCACCTCGCCTGAGTCGGGCCGACGCCCTTTCACGAAGGCGCAATGAAGGCGGCAAAGGCACGCGCCTTTCATGACGTAAGCCCTCCTGAGCCTTGCGCCATCGACGATATGTATTCTTCATCTTCTTGCTTCCTTTTCTTCTTTAAGCTTTCTCTTTTTTCGCCGATGCGGTTTTTTAGCGGCGTCGTCACATTTGTAGGGACGGGGTTCGTTCCTTCTGTTTGATCGAACTCAGGCCAAAGCGATCGCCGTTTGGTCTCTACGGGACATAACGGCGTCACGTTTAGCCAACACGTATTTTTAAAACCCTCCCAAAGCGGCGTCGTTTGGGATGATGCCGGAATTAAAAAAATCTTTGCGCGCCTTCGTTTTGTATCATAAGCGTCCAGCGGCGTCGTTTGGGTTGGTAGAACCCTAGAAATTGTTTTTTGGTGTTCCAACCCTCATTTTGCCTCTTTCAAGCCCAGGCCAAACCTTAACACTCCCAACAACGGTATAAGAGAATAAGGGGGCGAAAATCAACCAAAATAGCCAAGAAAATTGTGGAAACAAGGAAAAATCTCTTATTTCCATTGGTATTTGCTTCCTTTCTCTACTTTTAATTTTTTTTCTTCTTCCATTGGTATTCATTTATTTTATTTTTGTAGTAAAATGACTCCCGTGTGATCATGTGACCATGAGCACATGACATGAGTCATATGACTCATTTGATTTTTTTTTTTTAATATTTTATAATAAATGTCTCAATTTGTATTTTTCAATTATTATTGTGTTGTAGTTGATTTGTTTCAAAGTTGGAAGAAGGAATAATAGATTCCAATGGCAATGAAAATAAGACTCAAGCTCTAGACCCATGTCTTCTCTGTCATTAATAGATGAAGATGAAGAAATGGATTATTGGGGAAATGAGGAGGATGAGGAAGGCTACAATGATGATGATGATCATTATGTAGATGTGGAGGATGAATGAGGATCGGTTGTTGTGGATAGTTATTTTAATTTGTTTTTGTACGGATGATTTATGAATTTGGACCAAGGAATATGTGTTTGCATGTTACGACTTATGTTCTATTGACAATTTCTATGGATTTTTAGAAACTGGAGATGGGATTTGATGGGTGACAGCATGTTTATGAATTTTATGTAGAGGTATTGTTTATGTGTTTTATTGATTGGATTATTGATATTTTTATGATATTTGATGATAAATGATTGTTATATTTAATTATATTTTTAAAAATATATATCTGCAGAAATAAATGCATGCCCATAAAAAACCGGGCAAGGGCACCTTGCACCTTAAGGCTCTAGGAAGAGCTTTGCTGTAGTGCGCTTTAAAGGCTCTAGGAGGCCTTTATTGTGCTTGTAGTGTGCCTTGTGCCTTTCACAACTATGGTATACTCACGTATGCTTCCTTGATTTGGGTTGTTCGGTACGCTGATATTTTGGACTGTGTAATAACAAAGAAAAAAAAAGAAGAAGAACGGTGGGCTGGGCGATAGCTAGTAGGTGTTTGCTATGTCCCGAGTTCGAGTCGGTGATCGATTTTGATTATAGGTCTTTTGTTCCCAGGTGATCATAGGTCTTTTGTTGCTTGGTCGAGGCTTTGTTAAGTTGGACGAGCACTTTATGAGTAGTTGGAAGTTTGCCGTGGAGGATGGTGCCTGCTTTCCTTTTTGTAGTCTACATTTGAGGAAAGTGTAATATAAAATGTTAGAGTTTTAGGGTAGTCTTTTTCAGGTTGCATTTTTCAACTCCTTTATGCTCCCGTTCATTGGCATTTGTTTAGGCGTGGGGTTGAGGCAAGTATACATGTGTGTTGCCTTAAATTTGGTTACATCTTTCATTCATTTGGGCCTCTTTGTTATTCTGTGTACATGGGTTGCACCCCTTTTCATTTGATGCTTCTTAAGGCAACTTCTTGCCATCACAAGAAAAAGAAAGGAATAATTGGCTTTCATTATGCTTGTTCTTGACATTTATTTTGTACAAGAAGGTTTACATTACGCTGTGGTTCAGTTATTATGAGGTCGGTGTCTTTTGGTGCATGGTTTTCTATAATAACTTCATCTTGAAAAACCACAATCAGTTTGTTTGGCTTTACTATTCTTTTGTAGTCGATGTAGGGTAGAAGCTGTGACAAAGGTCTGTCTGCGATTATCTTTGTCATTCCTTAGCTTGTGGTTGTTAGATGGTATTCTTTGTGCTAGTGTCGATAATGGAGCATCTCATTTATTGGTTGAATGAGCTTCTAAATTTTTAACATAAATCTTGTAATTTCTTGATTTACTTACGGCTCGTGAAGAATTTAAAAATGGACAAGCTCGACAAGTGTTTCTCATAGAAAACGATGGCGGGCCAAGTGAAGAAATTAAATTGCTTTAGGGTATTTTCGACTATATAATGCCAAACCCTTGTTGATTTAAAAGGGAAATTCCATAAGATGGGCGGTCATTGCTTTATTTATTTATTTTTTGATAGTCAAGCAAGGCAAAAAAGTACAATGTAGTAGGGTTATGCGAGCGATAGCCAAAGAGACAAGCAAAACAAACCTCCACAAACCCCTCAATTTTGAGGCCACCCCTCAAGAAACATACAAGTGAAGAGAGCTCTTCACTATGCTCTGAACTATTCTACTCCACAAATTAGATACAAAAGAATGCTTTAACCTTTGGCCTGGCGAAGTCCCCGCCCTATGCGGTTTTCTTTCCTTCAAATCATCAAAAAATGCTAAAGAACTGGTGCAGATCTTTATCTTTTCCCCGAAAGAAGAACCCTTCGGCTAAATGTCAAGCCTCCTTATTTGTCCCTCGGGAAGACACGAGGAAATGCCAGCTCAATAAGTAATCCCATAGGTGACCACGGGGCAATGAACTTTAGGCGGTCGTGCTTCATGGTATTAGTGAACTTTGGCGGTGGTGTAGAAGTGCATGAAATGTCATAGCATCGTGGAGCAAGGATACGGAGATGGATTTTGGGAAAACAAAACCCAGTAGAAAATGACAGTGAATATGTTACAAATTGGGTTAGGCCGATTAAGGCGGGGATATGGAAGATTTATTGTGTTTGGTCATGCGAGAAGAGTAGATGTAAAGGTGGTACAAGGACAAGATAAGTCAATACTTTGGAGAGAAAAAAAGAAGAAAAAGGCGATGAGTATAAATGGTGATGGTTTATGTGGCGCCCCCGAAAAACTAGGGTCCGTTGACTGCAGATCAACCGCGGAATACAAGTGGAGGTCGGGTTACCCGACGCCACTTTTAGAAAATCGGGCAGAGTCTCCTTTGTACGGGGAGCTCTACCCAAACATAAAACCTGCATATCTTGTCCCAAACAGTCCAATATATGCAATATATATGCAATACGGCCACTTGGGCCCATCACTTGATGCTGATGTACATGCCAACTATGAAACCAACTATATACCCAATAGTTACGAGAGTTAATATTCTTACTCTTAAACAATACATATATTAAGATTAAGGAAATTCTAATACATGTACTACCACCAAAGCCACATCCCGGCTTTCTTCACAATAAATCTCTAGGACGAGCCGTCCTCTCGCACGCTCCGTGTACCTGTAAAAAAAAGGGGGGATCCCACGACGGGGTGAGCTAAAGCTCAGTAGGAGAATCGCCCTAAGTGGGTACCACCTAAGTGCGATTGCAATGTTCCAATTTAAACACACATTCAAGTAAATGCAGATCTTTGCGAGATATGCCATGACAACTGAATCCAGGAGTCCTCGGAAACTCTCTCACACACTTTCTAAGCCTAAGCCCCTCGTATGAAGAATATTCGTTTTATTAGTGGACAACCCCTCCGATGAATATATATATCAATTGGGCCGCTCCGACAATTGATATGACTTGTGGACTACCTCCGATGAATATATATATATCAGCGGAGCGCTCAGACGGTTGATATATTATTTAATTGGACTACCCTCCGATCAAATAGCATTTAGACTACCCTCCAGAACCATTTTTCTTTAGACTCATCTCCTTGCACAACTCCTATATACCTAGGATGTTCCAGTGCATATGGAATGCATCATCGCGGTCTAATCACATGCAAACATCAGCGTGAATATATTCGCATAATATCAATCACCACGATCATGTCATGTAATTAATCAATTTCAAGCGTAAATTAAGTAACGGCTAATGATCAAACACGGCGATTTAATTTAAATCCCGCCGGCCAACCATATTTTCGAAAATATTACCCAGAACACTAATTCGGGATAGTGAAACCCTCGGATTTACTATTCGAAAAATCTGATTCAGCGGTTCACCTCGTGAACCGCGATCACGACCATTCAGGCCCCGATGCATACCAAGCAACCATTCAATACCCCAATCGGCACAACCTACACCCAAAGCGTTATGTTTTACGGTTTGATTGCTCCGCAGAAAAGAAAATATTTCGATAATTACGGCCCCATGTTTTGGGGCCAGATCAACTGACCCCTGCGGCCTCATTCAACGAAACATTAGTAAAACATTTAAATGAATAAGCGTAGGAAAATCCTATCTCGGGAGTTTGGAAAAACTCCAGATCCCGGAAGATCCGCGCATGCTTTGCCCGCGTAAAACATTTCTTACCGGCCGAAGCGCCAAACGTCGGATCTTGTGTATTTAGAGAGAAAACACCGTCTCTCTAAAAATCCTCCCAAACGAGCTACTGCATCGCCCCAAAAATGTCTCTCCTTTTTGCTCACTTTTTTAATTTGGAGAAGAAGATCATGTTCCTTATTTTGTCTTGTAGTGACTTAAAACATTTACAAAAATGGCGGCTTAAAGTCCCTCGGTTTCTCGGATTTGATGTTACGACTTATCTCGACGCCGTGAATTTAAACCGTTTGCCTGTTTCATACCACTCATGGTACATGAGTACAGCATGCTATATATGTGACTTTAAATACGCATCGAAACGTTACGACACCCCGAAGCGCGATGCCTCGTAAAGCGTCTTGAGCTCGACCCTCTTCTTGAAAATTACTTTGAATTTTGCGTGCTAACTAGATTTGCGAGGCGTTCAACGGTACAATCCATTTCGGTCATGCGAGATCTAGAAGAAGTGAGTGGATTTTTAACCCGAAGTACAGTAAATGAAATTACGATTTTGCCCTTATTCGAAATTGGAATTTCTCGGGTCTTACATTCTCCCACTCCTTAAAAGGAATTTGAAATAAGAACCGGCGATCTTTTATCAAACGTATATGCAACATGCCCTACCATGCATGTAGCCCCAGTCGTTGTCTTTAAGCAGTAGCGTCCTTCGTCCTAAGCGAAGGATAGGTAGCGCGCCGTGTCTCGCGGCTCCCACGTTGATTGACTACTCGCCGCCTCAGTCTTTGCCACCGCTCTCATTAGCCTCACGGTCTTGCGTCGCCAAAAGCACGATCCGGCTATAACGTTTCTGGTCCTCGCCAGGTCGTCGATTAATCGACCTGTCTTGTCACGATCCTGCATGGTGGATCGAGCGTATTTTTCGGGTATGAGGCGTGAAACACCTCGTGGACACGACATCTTTGGGGCGATAACGCCGATGCAATGCCCGTCCTCTCGGCGGTATCTTGAAAGGCCCGATAAACCTCGGCGATAATCACGCTTGCCGGAACGACCCCTCCTCTCTTAGGATTCACCTTCCAGAAGCGTGATCATCAACCTCGAACTCTAAGGGTCGACGTCGCGCACGATAACATAGCTCTTAAAAATCAGGGTGAAGGCGTTATCATATCAGCTCACCTTCTGAGTATCTCTCTAATCGAATCAGGCGGTGATGGAGCTCTCTTTCACCTCGGTCCAACATAACGGTGATCTACATGGCCTCCCATACAATGCCTCATATGGTGTCATTCGTATACTCGCCTGATAACTATTGTTGTAGGCGAATTCCACTATGGGCAATTAATCCTCTACCCTTATGACCCAGGACGCATGCTCGTAGCATGTCCTCTAACACCTGTATATAATCCATACACACGTAACCCTACACCACCTTTGCTATGTGTGTAGCAGCTAACACCTCTCAAAGGTCACAATCCTTGACAATCCAATGGATGTCAACTCAATCCTGCCATGCATGACCTCCATTGCAGAGCCCTAGTCGGCTCAATGACTTCACCCCAGCCTTGATTTCAAGGGTATCTGACCACCGGAGTCACCCAGGCTCTATCACTCAACTCTAAGTCTGCATGATAACCATGTCCGTGTGTTTTCATCTCGGGCACATAACTTCTCGAGAAACACACTTCTAGCCTCTTACATTTCTGATTCAACTATGGGTCTCCATTGGACGTGATCCTGAGGCATTCGACCCACACTCACAGCCCAGGTGGTGAATGACCATATCGTGCACCCTCCGAGGTCCACCAGGTGACGAATCTCGAGATCTCTCACTGTAATCCCAGAACTATCAGTCAGCTCTCTCCTACACCCCTAGGGAAGAACATCCTGCCCAGCAGCCTCTAAGGCCTTAACATAAACCCAATCAATGTAAGTCCGAGTAGACAAGCAGCAGAAGTAGGTCTGAGTGCGACAACTCGATGGTTGTCAGCTCATCCACATGTCAAGCGACATCAATAACAACTTGATATGTCTACCACCCTAAGGTCCACCCGCGGCCGATCTTTTAACTCGATATGTCCACGGCTTCGACCTTCGGCCCCTCGGCCTATACGTATTCTTTGGAAGTGCTTGTAGCACCGGCCCGAAGCTGTTCCTCCTATTTCGGCCCAGGGTGTGGAGGAATCGCGTATACTCTCACGTCTTTCTGACTATTTGGGATGCATTGTCCCAAGTCTTAGGATCCACGTCTCTGGGGCAATCCCGGTCACTCATGCTTGATCATTTTTAGTCACGAAACTAGTGTGAAGCTTGAAGTCTTACGCCTCTTCCCGAACTAGGGCTTGGTCCTCCCTCTTGTTGCTAACACAGCATCCCGAGTGCTCAGGAGGTATCCTCGATCTCTCTCTATGGTCGGGGGGTCGTCCCGACCATGGAGTCGCCGTAGTAGAATCTCTGAATCACTTGAATGGATGGCTTGGCCGTCTTGGGATCTCCTGTAATACTGATGATCAGAACTCGTATCTCGAAGGCCCGGCCGGCCTCTCCTGTCATCCTTTGCCTCCAGCCTTGTCTGGGTCGGCCGAGGCACTCACGATGCTAACACCCCGTGTCTGGAAATCTCACCTCAGTAAGCGAGAAACTCGCACTTGCGGAACTTAGCGTACAAGTGATGGTCTCTTAACATTTGTAAAACAATCCTCCCAGTGATACCATGCTCGCTCACGATTGGGAGTAGATCGAATGTCATCACGAAGACTACGACAAGCGATCTAAATAGGGTTGGAATATCGCTGCATGAGATCCATGAGCCTTATTTGGCGCGTGCACGTCGGTATCGAGGGCATCGCGTAAACTCAAGTGCCCATAGCAGCGTCCTACTTTGCCTTGTCTTAGGGATATCGCTTGTCCCCGACCTCAACTAATGGTAACCCCGGTCACGAAAGTCTATCTTGAAGTAGACTCGCGCTTCTCTCAACTGGTCAAATAAATTATCAATCCTCGGTAATGATGCAGGATTACGGATTATAACCTGTTTATTGTATGCGTAGTAGCCAATGCGGTCGAAGGGTCTTGCCCTCTTCGCCGCCTTCGGTACCGGGCGCCCGTGGTGAAGTGCTGGCTGAACCGCACCGATGGCACCGTGTAGGCCGGACTGCGGTTCTGACTCGGCCCAGGTGCCGTCCTATGCAAGTCATAGAATGAGTGTAATGCAGGGGTGGCTCGATACCAAAGTCTGCTACCGCATTGGAGGTGTCAAGTAGCTCTTCACGGAAAACATCCACATACTCGCATACTACTTTCGGCGAGGTAGATCGAGTCCGCCGTCCTCTGAGGTAAGGCTGCTGCTTGACAGCTAGCGTGACACTTGGACTCGTATCTTTGTGCGGGGCAAAATGATTGTCCCCACGAAATCTGAAAAATGCGATTCTGGGTCGCAACGTGTGGCGGTAACTCTCTGCGCTCACAATCGATAACAACCTGTGGCGTCGGCCAGATCCATCCCGAGGATGACATCGAACTCTGACATGTCCCAATCCTTAGGTCCACGTGAGGTAGGAGTCCTCTCGAGATCTCTAACTTCGCAACCTCGACTATCATTCTTATTCGCCCTATTCCACACAGGGAAACTCATGCGACCTTGTAGCTCCTCTAAGGTCTCACAGAGGTCCTTGCCCATTTCCACCATATTCGGACCTCATTCTGAAGTAGAGCATGGTAGTGAATCTGATCGTGTCGGAGGTAACCTCCCGTAGCCTCTGACACTTTCTCGTTACGTGAACCAATGGTCTACCACCGTGGATCTTCCCACTATGGATGGATGTCGGATGATGCGTCTACTTGGCACTGCGGAGTTCTTGGGATCTCACTTGTCCTCTTTATGCTAGCCCCGAGTGCAATGGCGACCTCTGCGCACACCCTGCGGCCTCTCTGAGGCTGTTGATCAATCAGGCATTTGGTCGGTGTCGGTGGTGTCGATGCCAGTGGGCGTCCTCGTCCCAGATCCTCTACCTGACCATTTACACAATCAACATGGCAACAAAAATCATTTTAATTTTCATTTAGGTCTAAGTAATACGAGATCTTGATTATAATAGACTTGACAACCATGAACTAACTTGGTTCATTTTCCTAAGTGGTGCTCTTCCAACCACTTAATTCATTTAATTGATAAAATTCTAGGCCTTGTTCATTTGGTACCCAAATCCTAGGTCATATATAACCTTAGTATTTACCATTCCTCTGCGTTTCACCATGTATATAATTTCACTGCCAAGCAGCTTCTGGCGCAATCACGATTTCAATTGGTAATTAAATCATTGGTGTCTACAAGGCATAACCACATTAGAGACATAATCATACCCATAACCCGGTGTATACGCAATCAATTCGTTTAGAATTTTGTTTTCAACGAAATTTTATTTTCAAAATTTTATTTTTGAAAATTTTATTTTTAAAATTTTATTTGATTTTATTGATTTTATTTGATTTTATTTGATTTACTGTGTATTATTTTTTGAAAAAATTTGAGATGAGAAGCACAGTGTTCATTTAATTGACTCGAGAAAATGCAGTCAAACCATGCCAAAAAGCTGTCGAGGTGCACGAAACGCCCGACGGCCCGGCTGCGCGCAGACGCGCCTGGTGCGGCCGACCGCCCGTGCCGCTGTTGCCTGCCTTGCGCCCTCTCGCAGCCTTGCGCGGCCCATCTTAGTGCCGCTTCGCTGCAGCGCCGAAGCGCCGCCCGCGGCGGCGATCACGCTGCCGCCTGCGGCGCCCGACCTGCCGCGAGCACAACGGCGGGCGCCCACTGGCGGGTGTGGTGGGCAGCAGTGTGAACGACCTCTCCTCAAGTCACCGCGCCTCGGTCACGATACAATAGCATTGTATACATTGACGCAGCCTACGACCTCATCAGACCTTCCTTGCAATACCTCTCTTGCAATACAATTTTTTTTTCTGCAACACAAATGGCTGATAGCCCCGTAAAATTTTCTTTGCTCAAAATTTTTTTTCTGTTTTTCATTACTAAATGATTTTTTTCATTTATTTCCAAGTGAAAAATCTCTAAAAATTACAAAAATCTGTTTTTTACACCCCGATAAATTTATAAAATTTATTTTCTCTTCAGTTTCCCCCTTTGAGAAAAATTTTCTCCACTCAAATAAATTTATAAAAATTTATTTTCTTCCATTTTCTTCAATTTTACTACTTGTAAAATCATAGAAAATTATTTTCTTCCATTCTCATCAAATAAATTTAGTAAAATTTATTTTTTCTTGGCTTTAAAATTTCTTCACCTCATAACCAAATAAATTTATAAAATTTATTTTCATTTCTTTCTCGTCAAATAAATTTTAAAAATTTATTTTATTTTGCTCCGGTTTTTACACACAACTGTAAACATCTTAAAAACTTCCCAACATCATGGTTGAAGTCTAGGTGCTAACCACTAAGCACACAAACCATACACAATACATGACATGGCATACACACCAATCATCAAACATTCCACTAACTTATTTCATCAATCACACAAAACACATCAACACAAGTGCGTAGTGTCCTAGTTTTGTCAGTGATGATTTTCTAAATCCCCATACCCTAAACTCATTCGAACCACACCTAGTGGTGATGTTCTCCTAAAACAAATAGCTAAGCCCAAATTCTCAACCTCTAGGTTTTCGCATGTTTTATTATCCACCTCTCGAACCACCTAATGGTGGTGATGGTGCACAGAGCAGGCTCCCTAAATTTGATATCACTGCAGGCACAAATCTCTGCATTTGTGTGGCATGGCCGGGGTGGTTGACTACGATCAACCGTGGTCTAAGTGGTCAGTTTGGCCTTTTTAAAAATCGGGCGAGTCTCCTTTGTACGGGGAGCTCTACGAACATAAAACTTTGCATATCTTGTGCAACGATTCGATATATGCAATATATGTATCTGACCACTTGGGCCCATAAACGATACTCAATGCACGTGCCAACTATGAAACCAACTATATACCCCGATAGTTGCGAGTTGACATTGTATATTAAACAATACATATATATTAAGATTAAGGAAATTCTAATACATGTACTACCACCAAAGCCACATCCCATTTCTTTGCAATAAATCTCTAGAATGCGTCCTCTACGCTTGCCTTTCCACATGCACATGAGGGGGGGATCCACGACGGGGTGAGCTAAAGCTGATGGGAGAATACGCCACTGAAGTGGGTTTTCACCACCTAAGTGCGGTCTGTGTTCGATTTAAACACGCATTGAGTAAATGCATGATCTGCGAGATGTCTCGTAGCTCGGCTTCGGATCCCGAGTCCTCGCGGGCGCTCTCTCACACTCGCCTAAGCCTGCATTATGAGAATATTCGTTTATTAGTGGAATATTACTCAGATGAATATATATCAATTGGGCGCTCAAACAATTGATATATATTATTTGTTACAATATTACCTCAGATGAATATATAATATCAGTGGAGCGCTCAGACCAGTTGATATATTATTTAGTTTGAACTACCCTAGATAATTAACATTTTAGACTACCCTCGAACCATTTTCTTTAGACTCATCTCATGCAACTCGCAGCATATGCAGGATGTTCTAGGTGCGTATGGAATGCGTGTATGCCGGTTCCATCCGCAGTCTAATCACATGCAAACATATCAACGTGAATATATTCGCATAATATCCAATCACACAATCATGTCATGTAATTAATCAATTTCAAGCATCAAAATTAGCTAACTTGGGCTAATGATCAAACACGAGCGATTTAATTTAAATCACTCGGCCAAACACATATTTTCACCAAAAATATTATTTTAGAAATAATTCGGGAATAGTGAAACCCTCGGTTACTATTCGAAAAATCTGTCCCAGCGGTTCCTTATCGTGAACATGAAATCACGGCCATTCAGGCGTGCATACCCGAAGCAACCATTGATACCGCGATCAGCACAACTACGCGAGCAGCCCATGCCACGGTTACAGGCTGCTCCATGAAAGAAAATGTTCCAATAATTACATTTATGTTTTTTGGGACCGATCAATAACTGACCCTACTTGTTGCCGATTCGGCAAAGCGTTAGTAAAACATTCGGAAGTGGGAATAAAGCCAAAGTAGGGAGAAAATCCTATCTCAAGGAGTTTGGAAAGCACCGATCCCGGAATCCCACAGCATGCTTTGCTTGTCAACGTTTTCAGCCTGCGAAGCCGCCAGACGATCGGATCTTGTGTATTTAGAGAAAGCCTCTCTCTCTGGAAATCCTCAGCAATGCCTGCATCTTAACATGCCCCAAAATGTCTCTCACGTTTTGCTCACTTTTAATTTGGAGAAGAAGATCATGTTCCTTATTTTGTCTTGTAGTGACTTAAAACATTTACAAAAATGACGCTTACGTCCCTCGTTTCTCAGATTTGATATTCGGCATTATCTCGGCCGTCCAATTTCATCGTTCTCTACTTTCATACCTATGGTACGCGAGTACATGCTATATGTGACTTTCGTCGCGCTGACGTTCTGACACGGCGCGATCGCCATTAGCGTGCGGTACTCGACTATCGAAATTACGAAATTTCGTGCTAACTAAGATTCGGCGGGCGATTCTTGATTTACAATCCATTTAAGTCATCGAAGTCTAGAAATTAATTAAGGATTTTAGCAGAAATTACAATTTGTTAAATGAAATTACGATTTTCTTGTATTCGAGAAGTGGAATTTCTCGAGTTATGGAGTTTAAATGTAAGTGGCTTAGGTGAAATAAAGTTAAAAGTTAGCGACGACGCGTGCACTTGTAAATGTTGCTCACACCCATTCATCTGCAGCATGCATATCTTGGCAGACATGCTCAAAATAAATGCACTTATTGATTCATTTTGGAAACTCTTTTTATTACCAATAGTACTCTATAATTCTAATTTTCCTTTCCTTGCTTCTTTTCGGGTAAGATGATCGGTTATGACCCGGGATTTTTTTGTGCGGGTATCTATAAGAAGACACGGTGCACTAAGTGGCTATTTGCTATTGTTTGAATCTTTTCCTTGGTAAAAAGCATTGGGAAGCCGGAAGAAGTAAACATATTACTTGTATTGTGAACATATTTAACTGATACTTTGATAATTTATAAGATTTAAGAAACGATTTGCTTAGTATAGTATAGATTCCTAATGTCGGAGACATGGTCTTTTAATTTGGTGAGAACCATGATTATATGATCCTCTTTTGGCTTGGGGTGATATGAGGAACTTACAATCACTATTTTTTTTTTTTGGAGAATCTACAATGACTTATTTTTAAAGAAAACTGGATTCCTAAATCAAAGGCATATGTTGCATCTTTGCCTTTTGAAACTTAAATTCTTTAATTCACAGGGATAAAATTAGAGGCTCCTTTGCTAGCCTACGATTCCATTCCTAATGAGGAGAGAAATGGGTAGGGAAGGATCCATGTCAATTCTTAAGTATGGGTGTAATCGAGTTATATACATAGCCGAGTACGAGCTCAACTAGGCTAAAAAACTCGAACTCAACTCAATTTCGATCTGAGATTTTTTACTTTAGATGTTCGAAACTTGATTCGAAAAATAGTTGAGTTATTCGAATTTGGCTTAACAAAGCTCGAATGAATTAAAAAATAATAAATAATTATCTTTTTCAATTTGATTTGGATTAACAAAATGGTAAACTCGATCAAACTGCTAGTAAATTCGGAGTATTATGATACTTAAACTTGATTAAATTAGCAGGAGTTGAATCCAAACATTCTCAATTAGCTCATGAGTAGAAAATTATATTAAAAACCAATTCTAGGAGAATTTAAACAAGAAATAAAATATTTGACAGATTCTCTTTACTATTTTGTTAGGGTTACCTTTTAAAATGTATTTTTAAAAAAATAGTGTTAAAATTCCAGTAATTAAAAAAATAAAATGAAAATATATCGTAATTCTTCTTATTTCATTAAATTGAGTTGGTCTTTTTAAAATATGAGTTTACTCTT
This sequence comes from Tetrastigma voinierianum, assembly GCA_016808115.1. Taxonomy (NCBI): domain Eukaryota; kingdom Viridiplantae; phylum Streptophyta; class Magnoliopsida; order Vitales; family Vitaceae; genus Tetrastigma; species Tetrastigma voinierianum. Next base: position 78,922 of record JAEQBH010002137.1, on the reverse strand, counting down.
ATATAGAAATTGTTTTTTCTATTTAAAATTTAAACAAGAAATAAAATATTAGACATATTCTCTTTACTATTTTGTTAGGAGTTACCTTTTAAAATGTATTCTTAAAAAATAGTGATTAAAATTTGTAGTAATTAAAAAAATAAAATGAAAATATTGTAATTCTTATTTCTTTAAATTGAGGTTGGTCTTTTTTAAAATATGAGGTTTACTCTAATATCAAAATTGTTTTTTCTATTTAAAAAATTTAAACAATAAATGAAATATTGACAGTTACTCTTTACTATTTTGTTAGGGTTACCTTTTAAAATGTATTTTTAAAAAATAGTGTTAAAATTTAACATTAAAGAAAATAAAATGAAAATATCGTAATTCTTCTTATTTCCTTAAATTCGAGTTGGCCTTTTAAAATATGAGTTTGCACTTATAATAAAATTGTTTTTTTCTATTTAAATTTAAACAATAAATAAAATATTGACAGTTCTCTTTTACTATTTTGTTAGGATTACCTTTTAAAATGTATTATTAAAAAAATAGTGTTAAAATTTAGTAATTAAAAAAATAAAAATGAAAATATCTTAATTCTTCTTATTTCCTTAAATTGAGTTGGTCTTTTTAAAATATGAGTTTACTCTTATATCAATTTTTTTTTCTATTTAAAATTTAAACAATAAATAAAATATTCGACAGATTCTCTTTACTATTTTGTTAGGGTTACCTTTTTTAAATGTATTCTTAAAAAAATAGTGTTAAAATTTAATAATTAAAAAAATAAAAATGAAAATATCATAGTCTTCTTATTTCACTTAGAGTGAGTTGGTGTTTTAAAAATGAGTTTACTCTTATATCGAATTGTTTTTATCTAAAATTTAAGCAAATAAATAAAATATTCGACGATTTTTTTTTTTTTCTTATTTTGTTAGGGTTCTGGCTTTTAAAATGTGATGCCCAAAAAATAGTGTTAAAATTTAGTAATTAAAAAAATAAAAAATGAAAATATACGTAGTCTTACTTATTTTATTAGAACAGAGTTGGTCTTTTTAAAATGAGTTTACTCTTATATCAAAATTGTTTTTTTCTATTTAGAATTTAAACAAGAAATAAAATATTAGGTATATTCCTCTTTACTATTTTGTTAGAAACTCACTTTAGTATTCTTAAAAAAAATAGTGTTAAAATTTAGTAATTAAAAAAATAAAAATGAAAATATCGTAATTCTTCTTATTTCCTTAAATTGAGTTGGTCTTTTTAAAATATGAGTTTACTCTTATATCAAAATTGTTTTTTCTATTTAAAATTTAAACAAGAAATAAAATATTCGAAAGATTATCTTTACTATTTTGTTAGGGTTACCTTTTAAAATGTATTATTAAAATAATAGTGTTAAAATTTAGTAATTAAAAAAATAAAAATGAAAATATCTTAATTCTTCTTATTTCCTTTAATTGAGTTGGCCTTTTTAAAATATGAGTTTACTCTTATATCAATTTTTTTTTCTATTTAAAATTTAAACAATAAATAAAATATTCGACATATTCTCTTTACTATTTTGTTAGGGTTACCTTTTTAAAATGTATTCTTAAAAAATAGTCTTAAAATTTAGTAATTAAAAAAAATAAAAATGAAAATATCATAATTCTTATTATTTCCTTAAATTGAGTTGGTGTTTTAAAATATGAGTTTACTCTTATATCAAAATTGTTTTTCTATCTAAAATTTAAACAATAAATAAAATATTTGTGATTCTTTTACTATTTTGTTAGGGTTACCTTTAAATGTATTCTTAAAAAAATAGCGTTAAAATTTAGTAATTAAAATAAAAATGAATCATATTAATTAAATTATTTCACCTTGATGAGTTGGTCATTTTAAAATATGAGTTTTACTCTTATATCAAAATTATTTTTCTATTTAAATTTAAACAATAAATAAAATGTCGACATATTACTCTTTACTATTTGTTAGGGTTACCTTTTTAAAATGTATTCTTAAAAAAATAGTGTTAAGAACCCAGTAATTAAAAAATAAAATGAAAATATCGTAATTCTTCTTATTTCATTAAATTGAGTTGGTCTTTTTTTAAAATATGAGTTTACTCTTATATCCAAAATTGTTTTTTTCTATTTAAAATTTAAACAAAAATAAAATATTAGACACATATTCTCTTTACTATTTTGTTAGGGTGCCTTTTAAAATGTATTCTTAAAAAATAGTGTTAAATTTAGTGATTAAAAAATAAAAATGAAAATATTGTAATTATTCTTTCCTTAAATTGAGTTGGTCTTTTTAAAATATGAGTTTACTCTTATATCAATTTTTTTTTCTATTTAAAATTTAAACAATAAATAAAATATTCGACAGATTCTCTTTACTATTTTGTTAGGGTTACCTTTTAAAATGTATTTTTAAAAAAATAGTGTTAAAATTTAGTAATTAAAAAAATAAAAATGAAAATAAATGATTAATTCTTCTTATTTCCTTAAATTAAGTTGGTCTTTTTAAAATATGAGTTTACTCTTTTCTGTAAGAAATTGTTTTTCTATTTAAAATTTAAACAAGAAATAAAATATTCGATGATTCTCTTTGCTATTTTGTTAGGGTTACCCTTTTAAGTGTATTATTAAAAAAATAGTGTTAAAATTTAGTAATTAAAAAAATAAAAATGAAAATATCTTAATTCTTCTTATTTCCTTAAATTGAGTTGGTCTTTTTAAAATATGAGTTTTATAATTTTTCCTATTTAAAATTTAAATAATAAATAAAATATTCGGCAGATTCTCTTTACTATTTTGTTAGGAGTTCATTTTAAAATGTGTGCTTAAAATAGTTTTAAAATTTAGTAATTAAAAAAATAAAAATGAAAATATCATTATTCTTCTTATTTCCTTAAATTGAGTTGGTCTTTTTAAAATATGAGTTTACTCTTATATCAAAATTGTTTTTTCTATCTAAAATTTCAACAATAAATAAAATATTCGACAGATCCTGCCTGTTCAGGGTTACCTTTTAAAATGTGTCTTAAAATAGCGATTAAAATTTAGTAATTAAAATAAAATGAAAATATCGTAATTCTTCTTATTTCCTTCTTAAATTGAGTTGGTCTTTTTAAAATATGAGTTTACTCTTATATCAAAATTGTTTTTTCTATCTAAAATTTAAACAAGAAATAAAATATTCGGCCAGTTTCTTTCTGCATTTTGTTAGGATTCTTATTTTAAAATATTATTAAAAAAATAGTGTTAAAATTTAGTAATGAAAAAAATTAAAATTAAAATATCTTAATTCTTCTTATTTCCTTAAATTGAGTTGGCCTTTTTAAAATATGAGTTTACTCTTATATCAAATTTTTTTTCTATTTAAAATTTAAAAAATAAATAAAATGTTAATATTCTCTTTACTATTTTGTTAGGGTTACCTTTTTAAAATGTATTCTTAAAAAAATAGTGTTAAAATTTAGTAATTAAAAAATAAAAATGAAAATATCTTAATTCTTCTTATTTCCTTAAATTGAGTTAGTGTCTTTTTAAAATATGAGTTCTTTCTTATATCAATTTTTCTATTTAAAATTTAAATAATAAATAAAATATTCGGCCAGTTATAACTCTTATTTTTGTTAGGGTTACCTTTTAAAATGTATTCTTAAAAAAATAGTTTTAAAATTTAGTAATTAAAAAAATAAAAATGAAAATATCATTATTCTTCTTATTTCCTTAAATTGAGTTGGTCTTTTTAAAATATGGAGTTCACTCTTATATCAAAATTGTTTTTCTATCTAAAATTTCAACAATCAAATAAATATTCGACTGATTCTTTTCTTTTATTTTGTTAGGGTTACCTTTTAAAATGTATTCTTAAAATAAGCGTTAAAATTGTAGTAATTAAAAAATAAAAATGAAAATATCGTAATTCTTAACATTTTATTAAATTGAGTTGGTCTTTTAAAATATGAGTTTACTCTTATATCCAAAATTGTTTTTTCTATCTAAATTAGAAAATAAAATCTTGACAATTCTCTTTCTCTCTTATTTGTTAGGAGTTACCTTTTAAAATATATTATTAAAAAATAGTGTTAAAATTTGTAGTAATGAAAAAAAATTAAAATTAAAATATCTTAATTCTTCTTATTTCCTTAAATTGAGTTGGCCTTTTAAAATAGGTTACTCTTTATCAAATTTTTTTCTATTTAAAATTTAAAAAATAAATAAAATATTCGGCAATTCTCTTTACTATTTTGTTAGGGTTACCTTTTAAAATGTCATTCTTAAAAAATAGTATTTAAAATTTAGTAATTAAAGTAAAAATAAAAATATCTTAATTCTTCTTATTGCCTTAATAAATTGAGTTGGTCTTTTAAAATATGAGTTTACTCTTATATCCAAAATTGTTTTTCTATCTAAAATTTAAACAATAAATAAAATATTCGACAGATTCTCTTTACTATTTTGTTAGGTTACCTTTAAAATGTATTCTTAAAAAAATAGTGTTAAATTTAGTAATTAAAAATTAAAAAAATGAAAATGTCGTAATTCTTCTTATTTCTTAGGTGAGTTGGTCTTTTTAAAATATGAGTTTACTCTTATATAAAAATGGTTTTTCTATTTAAAATTTAAGCAAAGAAATAAAATAATTAATGATTCTCTACTATTTTGTTAGAGTTACCTTTTAAAATGTATTCTTAAAAAATAGTGTTAAAGGCTAGTAATTAAAAATATAAAAATGAAAATATCGTAGTGCTTCTTATTTCCTTAAATTGAGTTGAGTGTTTTTAAAATATGAGTTTTTTTACTCTTATATCAAAAATGTTTTTTCTATTTAAAATTTAAATAAGAAATAAAATATTCGACAGATTCTCTTTACTATTTTGTTAGGGTTACCTTTTAAAATGTATTCTTAAAAAAATAGTGTTAAAATTTAGTAATTAAAAAAATAAAAATGTAAATATCGTAATTCTTCTTTCCTTAAATTGAGTTGGTCTTTTAAATATGAGTTTAATCTTATCTCAAAATTGTTTTTTCTATTTAAAATTTAAACAAGAAATAAAATATTCGACAGATTCTCTTTACTATTTTGTTAGGGTTACCTTTTAAAATGTATTCTTAAAAAAATAGTGTTAAAATTTAGTAATTAAAAAAATAAAAATGAAAATATACATTCTTCTTATTTCCTTAAATTGAGTTAGTTCATTTTTAAAATATGAGTTTACTCTTATATCAAATTGTTTTTCTATTTAAAATTTAGAAGTAAATGGTAACATAATTTGTCAATAAAACCTAACTCAAATGGTTAAAGGTTCAGCAGGATATAAGAATAGGGGTTGAGGATTATAGTTTGATGAGAATAATAAATTTATGAGAATATATTACTATGATGCTTAAGCGAATGAATAAATATCAAAAAATAAAATAAAAAAGTACCAACATAATTTAAAATTTTATTTATATTACATTATTTAAGAACATAATTGAGTTACGTTAACGTTTTGGTCTTGACACTTAAGTGTGTATATTTATTATTTAAAGGCCAGCGAATAGCAGCAGCATATAATAAATTATTTTGAGAAAGAAAATATTGCTTGCAATAATGATGTTATTTATTAATGTGCGAAAAATCTTTTACCATTTATTGCTTCGATAAAACCCCAAACGAATTATTATATTTATAGGAGGAGAAGCGATCAACTGAGGAAGGGATGAAGAATATGAAAGAAGCGAATGGGAAGAGGAGGCAAGAACCTTAAAAAAGTTGAATGCAAAGATTGAAAGCGAAAGACGTGACTTGAGAGATCCAGGCAAACCACTCGGACTACGTACCCATATTAAGACGTCAAAAGGCCATATTAGGCTCTTCTTTACATCGCGTTCACAAAAATGTGGCGAGTTCTTAGCATTTCAACATGAGGAACACTCAGATACGTGCTAAAAACCTCTTTTCAACAAAATCGCGATCCAACTACCTCCACCACCACGGGTAGAACAAGAACCTTGCACGCGTTGATAAATGCGTCAGAATCGCCATCAACCATTTTCTTCTCGTTCTGTCTCTAATGGTGTTAGTCAATCAAATCAGAGTGGAGATGTTGGGGGAGCCCAAGAGATTTTTAGGTTTTCTAGTTCTAGCGTTTCCAAAAAACCGCGGAACAAACCTTGTGGATTCAAGAAGAAGGTTAAAGTTGAGAGATTCTCTCGTTGTTTCAAGAAGAAGAGGACCGTAAGTACGCTTTTGTAAAGTCATCTACTGGTTAGTTTCTTTGATTCCTTTTTTACGCTGTTCTCTCTCTGTTCGATTTTCCACAAAATGCGGGTAGGAAATCAAACTAAAACGTCGGATTAATCATCTATCACATTTGGTTGTAAAGCTTGAAACAATCTTTTGGTTTTGTTTTTGTTTTTGTCTTCAAATCCTATTTTGATACAAAATCGGCTTTATATTCTTGCCAGATGTTTATTGATCTCAGTAGATGCATCTATTTACTTGAATTATTCTTCTTGTCCTCAAAATTGAATTTAGCATTTTTAAGTGTTCTGCTCGGTACCGCTTTGTTAATAATGAAGAAAGTTAATTTTTCGCGCGATTTTAGGAAATGGCTTTGATTAATTAGACAATAAATTAGTTCTTGACATATCTTATGTTTTCTTGTGTTTTGCTTTGATCATCATTCCTATTAGTGTGTCGATTAAATTCACCATTGCCGAAGCTCAGGACCCACACCCACATATCATGGAATGCTCTTAAATATAAAACAGAAAGCAAAATTGGGATTTTTAAGACAATGTTAAGACTTCGATTAAAAAAAGAGAGACAATGTTATAAGACCTGTCATTGTTTCAAAAAGTTTGAGGAGAGGAAGAAAATAAGCCCAGGGAAAGAAAAGTGAAGAAAAATAACAACTAGATTTTAAGATAGATAAATGACTTTTATATACAATTTTAAACTAATTTAGTGATTTTATCTCTTTTATATACAAATTAAATAATTTAGAAATGTATACATTGTTTACTATTTATAATTAACCATTTTTAAATATTTTTTTCACAGTAAAAGCAAAAAAAAAAATTGACAAGTGATTTGTTTCCTAGAAAGAGTAACAACATTTTAGTGATTTGCGTAAAAATGAATTAACTTTTATAAAGAATACGAGTTTCTTGTAGGTTTCTTTAGACGATTTTTGAATTGAAGAAATAAAACGATACATTTCGTTGATGACAAACAAAAGGAGTATAACTTACTCTAAAAAAGCGATAAAATGATGTAATCTGCGAATGTGGCAACACAAGTGGATTTGTTTCTCGAAAAATGATTCGTAATGGCACAAATTGGAGGGTTCTTTTGAACTCCCGAAAATAAAAGAAAGAAAAAAAGCTGGCCTTTGATTTACTTGAGAGTGCATAAGGTAGGCCAGCCATGTCCTTTGACCATTTGAATAGCGAGCGCAATGGGACTTTTTGTAAGTTTCTACAGGTAGACTTATACAGCAACTAATTGCTTCAAAATTTTGTTCTCACGGAAAGATTTTGTCTATGCTTTTCGATGGTTTGCACCTAAAGCGGTTTTATCATGCATCTTAGCTCATGTAGCGTATGATTCTCGGGTTTATGTTTGATTTATCTATGTATTTAGCTAAACTACGAGTTCCAAATTTTCATTCAAAACCATGTTATGTAAGTAACGGATGGCTGAGTTTGCAGGGCTTGGCATTGGAATCATATGTACATGATCATGTCATTTGGAAAGCGAAATCGGGAAGTTGAAAGCGAAGCATGGATGAAGGCTACGAAAAGTGGTTCGGGAGATCATGAACTTTCAAAAGAAAATCATCTACTGTAATATACATGAGTTCCGGTGAAGCGAGACACTAGTCCCAGCGAGAAAATTAGAAACGAGCATACTCAACAAGTGGCGCTAAGTCAATCTGAAACAAGATCCTAATGATACAAATATTTCTTCTCTCCCTTTAATTGAGGATGGTGAGTATGCAAGTAGTGTTAACTGCGAAAAGAAAACCCTTGTGGAAGGTCCTTGAAATGGATCTATTTGGAAGCGAGCTTGAGTTTGAACTACAAAAACTTGCTTGTTGTGCCCGCAGATGCTCGGCCTATGAAGAAATAAGACGGATTTGGGTGAGCACGAGGTATGCCTTTTCTTATATTCCCTTATGCTTGATCGTTTACTTAAAATATAAGATGTACATCATGTTGGCACTTCGACTTTGCGACCATTAAGATAGAGTATCCATATGGATTATTTCTTTGAGACTAAAGTTTTCATTTGAGTTTCTTGTGAAAGTTTCTATCTATAAATGCGGTTGTAGATGTCGCCGACAATCTGGGTCATTCGGATGTTGGATCCTTCATGGGGTGGTCATTCGGATGTTGCGGATCCTTCGTGTTTGGTCATTATTTTAAGCGAGAATTGAGTTTGATAAACTAAATAATGACTCACTTTATGAGTAAAGATGCATGTGTCTTTACTGTTCCTAGTTAATTGATTATAACATCCTGTTGCGAGACACTATCAAATGCGTGTGTAAATAGGATAATTCCCTTCGTATGGCTTTTTAGATTATTTTAATTTGTGGAGTTGGCAAAGTGAATGTCATATAGTAAGACATTCCTTAGGCTCGTATATTAATATGCATGATAGATGGTGAGTTTGTTCCTCCATAAACTATGCTTCTTCCTAAATACAATGTTGTCGCCAGATGGACTGGAAAATGTTGTGCACCCCCTCGAGTTTATTAAAGGGTTTCTACCATAAATGGAAGGTGATTCGGATTCTTACTCAGTTCCATGGTGTATTACTGCATTGAAGCTGGATCGAAGCTATGCCATGTGCTCTACGACATAGACGGCGGGGAAAATCAAATGGTGGAGCTGGAGTTTAGTAATATGGCGGAGTCGAGCTACTGAAAAAGAGCATAACTCCCAGGCACTTGGAGCCGTGTTAAGCGTCTAAATGAATTCTTTATGTCGACTTCCTGGTGATGACACCTTACTCTAAATAATGCCTTAAGTTCACTGGTTTCTATTCATTTTTTTCCTTTAATTCTTCTACTACAAGTATTGGAACCTTTACATGATGATGAAATGGCTAATGTCCAATTGACACCACCACGGTTTCTAGGCGCTTGACATTGTTTCGCGGATGATGATGGAAGGCGAATCACGGTGAATATGAGCCCGTCAATGGAAATTCGATTCACGACATGGAAGCGACTTCCCGAATCATTTGTTGGGATGAAAGGGCCCTTGATTACGGCGTCTGATTACTGTATGTGACGCCCCCGAAGCGGTCAGTTGACTACCCGTCAACCAGCGGAATACAAGTGGATGTCGGGTTAACCGACACCACTTTAGAAAATCGGGTAGAGTCTCCTTTATACGGGGAGCTCTACCCAAATACAGTACCTGCATATACCTGTCCCAAGCAGTCCAATATATGCAATATATATATCCAATACGGCCACTTGGGCCCAGCAGCATTTCAATGTACATACTGGCTATGAAACCAACTATATACCCAATGAATTTACAAGAATATTTTACTCTTAGCGATACATATATTAAACGTAAAGAGTTCTAATACATGTACAACGCAAAGCATCCCGGCTTTCTTCACGATAAATCTCTAGGAGCGAGAGCCATCCTCTGCGCACGCCTCCACATTTTTGTAAAATAAAGGGGATCCACGGCCAGGAGTGAGCTAAAGCTCGGTAGGAGATTTGCCTAAGTGGGCTACTCTCACCATCTAAGTGCAGTGCAATGTTCCAAAGTAAACACACATTCAAGCAAATGAATGATCCTACTTGAATGTCTCCATGACGACTCAGTCCAGGAGTCCTCATGGAGCTCTCTACTTTTCGCCTAAGCCTTGTATGAGAATTATCATTTTATTAGTGGGCAACCCCTCCCAGGTAAGACTATATATATATCAATTGGGCGCTCAGAAGCGATTGATATATATTAATTGAATGGACTACCCTCCGATGAATAAATATCAAGCTGGGCCGCTCTAGACGATTTGATGATATTTATTTGGTTGTGGACTGCTACCCTCAGATGAATAAATATCAAGCTGGTAAGCCTCAGTCGGTTGATATATTATTTGGTTTGGACTACCCTCCCAGGCCTTGTTCTCTAGACTCATCTCTATGCGGCTCAATTACCATATTACAAGATGTTCAGTGCATATGGAGATACATGTATGCAGTTCTGTCTGATGTCGCGTACAAATATATCAACATGAATATACTCATAAATCAAATCACACAATCATGTTATGTATTATACAACTCCATATATCACATCAAAATTATTAGCTTTCCTTGGGCTAATGATCAACTCATCTCCAATGACCTACACACACAATTATATTCCACATAATTGTGACCTCATGTACATAAAGCTTATGCATTAACATTTAAAATCATCTCAATATTTCTGAAACACAATTATATTTTATATAATTATGTCATTATATTAACACATTAAATTCATGTAGTAACCTATTTAATTCCACGCTTTCGAGTCATTCATTTCAACGGTTCAAGCACACAACACATGGACAATTCTTATCCAATTCACACAACTTGGAATGGTGCAGTCCGAACGATCAAGTACCAGGCGACCACAAGTCTCGGTTCCTTTTGGGCAATTTCTTACCATTTCTATATTATAAACACGAAAGCATAATTTATGGAATAAATTGTAATCTATGGTCCACCTTGCTTGTCACGGCATGAAGTCAAAAATATTTCCACATGATTCGGTCCCCATGTTTTGGGGCCGATCCAACTTCTTTCATTATTTTCCACTTCAATCGTGATTCCCAAAAGCCATTTGGTGAAATTAAAACACCCCGAGCAGCCCCGCAATTTACGGCGATCCACGGATGTTGAAAATTCCCCGAAATCTAACGATTCGGTCGTGTTTTGGGGCCAGGTCAACGGCACCAGCGGCGCCAGCCAGCAAAGCTTGGAAAAACCACTTAAAATGGAATAAAGCGTAATAGTAGAGAAAATCCCCTTACCTCTTGGGTTGTGAACTTGGCCCAGGGGTCATGCGTAGCTGTTTCAGCGTAGAGCGTTTCCTTCTCTTTCCGGAGTCGAAATCGGCGGTCGATCGGCGCCACATTTACAGGAGAAGGAAGACGCCTATACAGAAAAAAAGACTCCATTCTTGCTCTACTCTCCCCTGGTTCTCCATTCACGTTTTTGCCTTTTTGTCGTTTACCCCGGAAGAAGATCGTCGTGATTCGCTATTTCGTGTACATTGACTTAACGATTTCAAAAAATGACGTTCGTCCTTTCCCAGTTTGATGTTAAATTACCTCGGCCCATTAGCATTTTAAATCGTTTACCTCGCGGCTTATGTACATGAGTACATGCTATATGCCTTCGTCATCAGAAAATCGATTCTGACGCAGAAATGCGATGCTGAAAAGCGTTATGCGCTCGACAATCTCGAACATTCACGAATTTTACGTGCTGACTAGATTTCGTGAGGCAGTTCAACGATTTTTAATCCGTTTCATCATCGAGAGATCTAGAAATTAATTACAGTTTTTAACCGTAATTCTGATATTTGTGTCGAATTACGATTTTCTTGTGAAATTGAAATTTCTCGGGTCTTACAATGTAAAACGACACTTATTCCCAGGTAATTGAACGGAAAAATCATATAATGATGTCAAATAAAAGGCGCCTTTTATTGTGGGGTCCACACCCTTCGTGACCATGGGGTGCCCGCCGGGTTCCCACCTTGCTTGTGGGGTCCACCACCGTGCGGGTGCCCTTGGTGGGTCCCACTCCACTGAGGAATATCATGCCCTCCACAGGTATTTTTAACTTTCGCTCATAGTAGAGACTGAACCCGAGGACCCGAGAACAAGGTGTGAAGGCAGGAAAATCCAAGATTTTGGATAAAGGAATTAAAATAAATTTCGGTTGAAAATCAGAAATTTTTGAATCTTGGATAATGAAAACGGACTCCTCCATTAAACTCGTCTCGTGAAATTGCTTCTGCGTCGAATTTCGTTTGGATTCAAGGTGGTCGGGATTTCCTGCGTTTTTCGAGCGTGGGGTGTCGGAATATAACGCAAATAAGGGGATGCCACTTGACATAGAGTGTGTGGCCTTGGCGTAATCAATGATGGCTATGATTAAGCCATGTGTGGGAATTGAATCATGGCTCGCGTAGGCAAATGTGGTGGATGATGTCGTAAGAGGATTTATGGGGAAAATAAGAAAATTATGGGAAAAGGAGCCAATTTGGTTTTGAGGAAGGGAGAGGAGGAAATTTACTCCCATTGACCGGATGAGGACTTCTCCAAAAGGAAGGTGAGAAAAGGACCAAAGGAAAAAGAGAAGAAAGGAAAATGAGGAAAATGAGAGAGAAAGGAGAAAAAGAAAAGAAAAGCAAAAGTAATGCAAAAGGAAAAGAAGAGTCGTGGAGAGGAGAGATACGATTGTGGCCCGAACATGGAGAAATCCTAGAAGAGTCTTGCTTCCTTCTCTCTAGATTTGTAAGCGATAAGAGCCGTCAGTTCTTTCGAGACAAGAGGGGAAGTGTTCACGGAGAGGGCGGCAGCGTGGACTCAGGTTTTGGGAGTTTCTTGACTTCGAGAAGGTAGGATATTTTCCTCTTTGTTTCACTTTCGCACGAGGCACTATAATGGTAGGGGTTGCTTATGTGGGAGGCCATGAGGCCATGTATATTAGTTCAAGCTTTGGAGTGTGGTGTGGATTCATGACCGGTTGCATGGGTAGCTGTAGGATTGGGGTTTTAATTAGAAATTAAGTTTCTAGGTATCATGGTTGTTTGATGTGATGATAAGGATTGGAACAAAATATGGTTCATGTTGCTAAGGGGCCGTGAGGTACCATTGAGTGAAGTCTGAGTTTGTGACTGGTGTGTGTTATTGCTTGCATGAATAACATGTTAGGTGTGAAAATGGGATATTGATGCATGCTTGTTGATGTATTAATATGTTTTGCATGGGTATATTATATGTATAAATTACTCACCCATGGTTTGTAAATGTTCATGTAGTGCTCATTCATGCATGCCAACATGGGGAAAATGCATTGGCATCATGCATTTCATATGCACAGGTCACATCGCGTCGGGTCGGGTGTGGGTGCAGGGTAAGGTTTATTCATCAGAGTTGGTGAATGGGTCGTGAACTCGGGGAGGGAAAAATGGAATGAGAAGTCGAAATTGCCAGAGATTCACGAGTGAGTAAGCGATCAAAATGATAAATTACGTGTGTTGGGGCGGGCAAGTTGGGGTAGATCCCCCGGTGAAAGTCCCACATATTATTCCGCGATTTAGACATGAATCCGGCGATGTAAGTTCGTGAAAATGTTGAAAAAGGCGATGGCGTCCTACGGTGTAACCCCAGAAATCCGTGAATGGCCCACAAAGCCGAGGAAAGAATAAAAATCAGTTTTGATAAATAGTGGGTTTTCCAATGGTTTTAGTCGGGGTATGGGACTAGTTTAGTCACACTTGGAATCGAGTGTGAAAATTCAGTGGGACTCGAGGTTGTGAGCATGAGGGTCGCATCTCATGCGCATAGGCATTTCATATAGGAAAATAATTGTATGGAATGTGATTGCTTGATATATATGCCATTGCATATGCATTTTAGGTGGGGAGTAACCCTTGTAGGAAAACTCTCTTGGGCTTTCTTTATGATGGTTTCCCCCTTTAAGTGCGGGGACTATCCGGAGAAGGCAGTGCAGTAGAAGAGGTATCTATTGAGAAGAAAGCCAGAAATGTGGCTTTAAGGTGCCTATGTATAAATCTTTTTTGTAGAAACAGACATTAAAATTGTATGAAAATATATTTAAGATATGTGTTTTATGAGTATGGATGTATGGGCTGCATGTAGAGAACATTTCTTTGCATTGTGCGTCGTCGCGCTTGAGACATAAATTTTTCGCGGGTTGGTGGTCAGCGGACGCATTTGGGGCGTCACATAAGGTCGATGGGGAGCATCTACTACAAATTTGGTTGGGTATCGGAAGCGTGCTGCTATCGCGACCCAGAGCTGAGTATCCTCTAAAATGGGAGCATCTCTACTACTGCGCGAAATTGCTTCGGTTAATTGTCGAATACTACTCGCCCACTGGTCTGGGTTCGAGTCTCTGGAGGCAAAGAATACCTAGGGGGCATGATATTCTGTGAGTGGGACCACGCTGAAGGCCTTGATGGTTGAAGGGTGGTTCCTGATGGAGGCCTGAGGCACCGTGGTCACGAAGGGTGTGGACCCCACAATTTTGTTAGGGTTACCTTTTAAAATGTATTATTAAAAAAATAGTGTTAAAATTTAGTAATTAAAAAAATAAAAATGAAAATATCTTAATTCTTCTTATTTCCTTAAATTGAGTTGGTCTTTTTAAAATATGAGTTTACTCTTATATCAATTTTTTTTTCTATTTAAAATTTAAACAATAAAATAAATATTCGACAGATTCTCTTTACTATTTTGTTAGGGTTACCTTTTAAAATGTATTCTTAAAAAAATAGTGTTAAAATTTAGTAATTAAAAAAATAAAAATGAAAATATCATAATTCTTCTTATTTCCTTAAATTGAGTTGGTGTTTTTAAAATATGAGTTTACTCTTATATCAAAATTGTTTTTTCTATCTAAAATTTAAATAATAAATAAAATATTCGACAGATTCTTTTTACTATTTTGTTAGGGTTACCTTTTAAAATGTATTCTTAAAAAAATAGTGTTAAAATTTAGTAATTAAAAAAATAAAAATGAGAATATCTTAATTCTTCTTATTTCCTTAAATTGAGTTGGTCTTTATTAAAAAATAAGTGTTAAAATTTAGTAATTAAAAAAATAAAAATGAGAATATCTTAATTCTTCTTATTTCCTTAAATTGAGTTGGTCTTTTTAAAATATGAGTTTACTCTTATATCAATTTTTTTTTCTATTTAAAATTTGACAGCTCAAATAAAATATTACGGCCCGTAATGCTTTCTTATTTTGTTAGAGTCGCTGCTTTTAAAATGTATTCTTAAAAAAGTAATGTTAAAATTTGGTAATTAAAAAATAAAAATAAAATATATTAATTCTTCTTATTTCCTTAAATTGAGTTGGTCTTTTTATGAGTTTAGTCTTATGTCAAAATTGTTTTTCTATCTAAAATTTAAACAATAAATAAAATATTCGATAGATTCTCTTTTACTATTTTTGTTAGGGTTACCTTTTAAAATGTATTCTTAAAAATAGTGTTAAAATTTAGTAATTAAAAAAATAAAAAATGAAATATGTGGTGCTTCTTATTTCACTTAAATTGAGTTGGTCTTTTTAAAATATGAGTTTACTCTTATATAAAAAATAGTTTTGTGAAATTAAAGCAAAGAAACTCAAAAATAATGTAGATTCTCTCTACTATTTGTTAGGGTTACCTTTTAAAATTTATTACTTAAAAATAGTGTTAAATTTAGTAATTAAAAATAATAAAGTAGTATAATTCTTCTTATTTCCTTAAATTGAGTTGGTCTTTTAAATATGAGTTTACTCTTATATCATTTTTTTCTATTTAAAATTTAAGCAAATAAATAAAAATTCGACCGGTCTCTTTCTCTTATTATTTTGTTAGGGTTACCTTTTAAAATGTATTCTTAAAAAATAGTGTTAAATTTAGTAATTAAAAAATAAAAATGAAAATATCGTAATTCTTCTTATTTCATTCGATTGAGTTGGTCTTTTAAAATATGAGTTTACTCTTACATCAAAATTGTTTTTCTATTTAAAATTTAAGCAAGGAAATAAATATTAGACATATTCTCTTTACTATTTTGTTAGGGTTACTTTTAAAATGTATTCTTAAAGTGTTAAATTTAGTAATTAAAAATAAAATGAAAATAATTCTTCTTATTTCCTTAAATTGAGTTGGTCTTTTAAAATGTAGGTTTACTCTTATATCAAAATTGTTTTTTCTGTTATTTAAAATTTAAACAATAAATGAAATATTCGACAGATTCTCTTTACTATTTTGTTAGGGTTACCTTTTAAAATGTATTTTAAAAAAAATAGTGTTAAAATTTAGTAATTAAAAAAATAAAAATGAAAATATCGTAATTCTTCTTATTTCCTTAAATTGAGTTGGTCTTTTTAAAATATGAGTTTACTCTTATATCAAATTGTTTTTCTATTTAAAATTTAACGAGAAATAAAATATTCGACGATTCTCTTTTCTTATTTTGTGGATTTACCTTTTAAAATGTATTATTAAAAAAATAGTGTTAAAATTTAGTAATTAAAAAAATAAAAATGAAAATATCTTAATTCTTCTTATTTCCTTAAATTGAGTTGGTCTTTTTAAAATATGAGTTTACTCTTATATCAATTTTTATTTTCCATTTAAAATTTAAACAATAAATAAAATATTCGATAGATTCTCTTTACTATTTTGTTAGGGTTACCTTTTAAAATGTATTCTTAAAAAAAATAGTGTTAAAAATTTAATGGTAAAAAAAATAAAAATGAAAATATATTAATTCTTCTTATTTCCATATGCAATTGAGTTGGTCTTTTTAAAATATGAGTTTACTCTTATATAAAAAATGGTTTTTCTATTTAAAATTTAAACAAGAAACAAAATAATCGACATATTCTCTCTACTATTTTGTTAGGGTTACCTTTTAAAATGTATTCTTAAAAAAATAGTGTTAAAATTTAGTAATTAAAAAAATAAAAATGAAAATATTGTAATTCTTCTTATTTCCTTAAATTGAGTTGGTCTTTTTAAAATATGAGTTTACTCTTATATCAAAATTGTTTTTCTATTTAAAATTTAAACAAGAAATAAAATATTCGACAGATTCTCTTTACTATTATTAGGATTACCTTTTAAAATGTTCTTAAAAAATAGTGTTAAAATTAGTAATTAAAAAAATAAAAATGTAAATATCGTAATTCTTCTTATTTCATCCAAATTGAGTTGGTCTTTTTAAAATATGAGTTTAATCTTATATCAAAATTGTTTTTTCTATTTAAAATTTAAACAAGAAATAAAATATTCGACATATTCTCTTTACTATTTTGTTAGGGTTACCTTTTAAAATGTATTCTTAAAAAAATAGTGTTAAAATTTAGTAATTAAAAAAATAAAAATGAAAATATCGTAATTCTTCTTATTTCCTTAAATTGAGTTGGTCATTTTAAATATATAGGTTTATATTATATCAAAAATTGTTTTTTCTATTTAAAATTTAGAAGTAAATGGTAACATAATTTGTTAATAAACCTAACTCCAAATGATTAAAGGTTAATGGGACATGAGAATAGAAGGGGTTAGGGGATTATAGTTTCGATGAGAATAAATTTATGAGGAATATTGCTATGATGTAAAAGCGAGAATGAATAAATATAAAAAAATAAAATAAAAAGTATAACATAATTTAAAATTTTATTTATATTCTTGTATTAAGAACATAGTGAGTTACGTTAACGTTTTGGTCTTGACACTTAAGTGTGTATATTTATTTAAAGGCCGACGAGATAAACGACAGCATATTCTAAATTATTTTGAGAAAGAAAATATTGCTTGCAATAATGATGTTATTTATTAATGCGAAAAATCTTTTACCATTTATTGCTTCCAATAAAACCCAAACGAATTATTATATTTATGGGAGGAAAGCAGTCACTAGAGGAGGATGAAGAATATGAGAAAAGCGAATGGGAAGAGGAGGCAAAAGAACCTTAAAGTTGAATTCAAAGCGGGAAAGGCGTGACTTGAGAGATCAAACAAACCACTCAGACTACGTACCCATATTAAAGATCAAAAGGCCATATTCGACTCACTCTTCTTCCCCCTCGCAGATTCACAAAAATGTGGCAAGTTCTCTTAGCATTCTTGTAGGAACGAGGGATGCGTCTTTGAAACCTCTTTTCAACAAAAATCGATCTGCTTCACCTCCACATGAGTAGAGCAAAAGCCACATGATAAATGCGTCAGAATCGCCATCAGCCATTTTCTTCTCGTTAAATGCTCTGTGGTGTTAGTCAATCAAATCAGAGTGGAGATGTTGGGGGAGCCCAAGATATTTTTAGGTTTTCCAGTTCTGGCGTTTCCAAAAATCCGCGGAACAAACCTTGTGGATTCAAGAAGAAGGTTAAAGTTGAGAGATTCTCTCGTTGTTTCAAGAAGAAGAGGTCCAGCAAAGCTGCTTTTGTAAAGTCATCTCTTGGTTAGTTTCTTTGATTCCTTTTTCTGTTGTTCTCTCTGTTGTTCGATTTTCCACAAAATGCGGGCAGGAAATCAAACTAAAACGTCGGATTAATCATCTATCACATTTGGTTGTAAAGCTTGAAACAATCTTTTGGTTTTGTTTTTGTTTTTGTCTTCTTGGGGTTCTTGAAACAATTCCTATTTTGATACAAAATCGACTTTATATTCTTGCCAGATGTTTATTGATCTCCAAGTAGATGCATCTAGCTACTTGAATTATTTAACTGCTGTCCTCAAAATTAGATTTGGCATTTTAAGTGTTCTATCGTTTCCTTTTATTTAATATTCTGAAAAGTTAATTTTCGATTTTAGGAAATGACTTTGATAAATTAGACAATAAATTAGTTCTTGACATATCTTCTATGTTTTCTTGTGTTTTTGCTTTGATCGTCATTCCCACGTGGTGTGTGATTAGGTCACCAACATTCTTAGGAAGCTGGGACCCACCCACATATCATGGAATGCTCTTAAATATATAAGCAGAAAAGCAAAATTGGGATTTTAAGACAATGTTGAACTTCGATTAAAGAATGTTAAGACTATGTCCCATTGTTTCCAAAAGTTTGAGGGGAGAGGGAAGAAAATAGAGCTTGGAAAGAAAAGTGAAGGAAAATAACAACTAGATTTTAGGATAGATAAATGACTTTTATATACAATTTTAAACTAATTTAATTGATTTTATCTCTTTTATATACAAATTAAATAATTTAGAAATGTATACATTGTTTACTATTTATAATTAACCATTTTAAATATTTTTCCACGATAAAAGCAAAATAAAAAAAATTGACAAGTGATTGTTCTAGAAAGAGTAACAACATTTAGTGATTTACAAGTAAAAATGAATTATTAACTTTTATAAAAAAGAATGCAGTTTCTTGTAGGTTTACTGGGCCAGTTTTTGAATTGAAGAAATAAGAACGATACATTTCGGTGATAGCTGATAAAAGGAATTATAACTTTTATAAAAAGAAGCGATAAAATGAGGGCAATGCGAATGTATAACACAAATTTAGTTTGATGCTACTCCAAAATGATTCATGTGGCTAAAGTGGAGGTTCTATTGAACTCTGAAAATAAAGAGAGAAGAAAAAAAAGAAAAAGGCGCTGATTTGCACTTGAGAGTGCATAAGGTAGGCGGCCATGTCCTTTTTGTGCTT
Source organism: Tetrastigma voinierianum (assembly GCA_016808115.1). Taxonomy (NCBI): domain Eukaryota; kingdom Viridiplantae; phylum Streptophyta; class Magnoliopsida; order Vitales; family Vitaceae; genus Tetrastigma; species Tetrastigma voinierianum. The sequence goes on along the minus strand of JAEQBH010002137.1, from coordinate 59,508 downwards.
GTTGAATGATGAGCTACTTGGCAATGGGGGCTTTGAGATTTCACAGGTAGACTTAGAAAAATGTTAATAACTAACCTTCCCAAAAATTTTTGTTCTCACGAAAGATTTTGTCTATGCTTCGGTGGTTTGCACCTGGCCCGGTTTTATCACTTTGCATCTTATTTGTAATGTGCGCGTATGGCGATTCTCGGGTTTATGTTTGATTTATCTATGTATTGCTTCTTCTGAGTTCCAAATTTTCATTCAAAACCATGTTATAAATAACAGATGGCTCGAGTTTTGGGGGCTTGGCATTTGGAATCATGTACATGATGTCATTTGGGAAAGCCACGCATCGAGGAAGGCGAAAAGCAAGCGTGGATGAGAATTTGCAAAAGTGGTTCGAATTAAAAGCGAACTTTCCAAAAGAAAATCATCTGTAATCACGCAAGTTTCGGTGAAAGCGGACACTAAGAAAATTGAGGCGGCATACTTTCGACAAATTCGTTACTAAGTGTTCGATACGGAAACCTTGAATCTAATGATCTGAATATTTCTTCTCTCCCTTTAATTGAGGATGGTGAGTATACACGTAGTGTTCTTCTTGAAAGCCACCGCCCGGTCCTTGAAATGGATCAAGCCCAGACGAGCCCGAGTTTGAACTACAAAAACTTGCTTTGTTGTGAAGGATCAGGCCGGATTAACCTCGCATGAACCCGAGGGACCTCCGCCTCCAACGGATATAGAAACTTTTCCTTAAAACCATAAATTAAAATCAGTGGGCGAACCCCTTTACAATTCTTCACATATCTTACCCAAAAATAATCTCACGAGCGAAGTCTTCAAAAAAATTTCTTTTTCTTTTCTTTTTCCAACATAGATTTTTCAGGAAAAATCGACGAGTTTCCTCATTTTTCGGACTTTCCCAAATTTACAAAACGATGAAAGCTTAAAAACACTTCTAAACTTCAATTCATCAACTTCCATATTAGGACTCCTCGTCCACAACCCAATCAAACACAATATACATATATATACATTTATTTTCTTTCAAATCATCAAAACATTTAAACCTTAACTTCCAATTCCGTACATAATTTTATCAAAACATGACAAAATGTTCACATATAAAATATGCAAATTATTTTCAATGCAGTCCCACGTAAATGCGTCTCCTCGATAGCTCGACTCACTGCCACCGGGAGGTACTCTACCGGCCTTTTTGTCTAGTCTGAAAATATTTGTTGAAACATATGGAAAAGAGTGAGCTAAACGAGCTCAGTGAGTGTACATTTTCATTTAAATAACATTTTCAGTACATATCAAAGTAATACATAGTATTACAATTAAAATCAATTTTTTTTTGTCTTAAACATTTATGCCTTAAACTTTCTTTCTTTCTTTCTTTCTTTCTTTCTTTCTTTCTTTCTTTCTTCACGATGTTAAGACCCGGGAATAAACACAGAGCAGTTTTAAGTGCGGCGATGAGGGACAATCACATTCCGATCATAACCCTTCTGGCTGCTGAGACTCACGCTTTGCATAGGGTTCGATCCTTGCCTGTAAGGATATTACTCTAGACTTAATTCCCTCCCTCGATTAGTAACCTATAATTTTACCTCTGCCTGCGCTTAAGGTACCTGGCGATGTCAGTCATATAATAGGGGTTTAGAGGTAACCAGCGATGCAAAACATTTCCTCAAATACATTTATAAATACATTTTAAATCCTTTACTTTATCATTTAAACATTTAGCCATTCTTTACATTTTTTAAACTTTCTAAATGCCTTAACATATGCGCCATATATAATTTAATATGAATATATATATTGATGCAGCTAAACATTTCCATATGCCTTAAACCAAATGCCATATGCCTTAACATTATAAAACATTTCCATTAAACTTTGGTTACAACATTAAAACCATTCACTTTTAAAACTCAATTGTCAAAATGTCTGTTTTTACACTCCGTTCATAAAACGATCTAACTTGTTTCTCAGTCAAGGTTCCGTTCTATTCGATAGTCCTTGTTCACTTTAACAGAAAGCGTAACATTTAATCCATCATACATTATTTACCAACCACATCACATTCGCTAAAATCCGCATTAATACATGCCAAAAAACATAATGAAGACCAAGTACCTGTTTACAAATGGCCTTAATGTAGTAATTCAAATCCTTTTCTTGTTCCTTTATGAATTTACTTTGTAAATTGAATCATTCCAATTGACTCTTCTCAAGTGATGGCATTTTAGTATAAACCGATCATTTACCAATTGAACACTTTACACTCGGGACTGTTGACATATCATTTTTTCCAGAGGTCTAACCCCATATTTAATATTGGTTCTTTATACTCGTTTTTGAATCTAAGGTGCTAGGTTCTTCTGGAATCATCCGATTGAACGAAACAAAATTCACGTCCAATAGCAGCTAATCTGTTCCAAAAACTGAACCCAAATTTGTTATGGTCCTGCTTTAGTGAATTTTTCCTTCTGAATCAAATTTATTATGTAAGTTTTGTTCTCCTTAAATCTATTTTACTCAACAACTTGAATCACTCAAATCGGATCAGAATTGAGCTTGAAGTTATGACAAAATACCAAAACTGGTCAAAACAGAAAACAGGACATTTCTGTACCAGGCCTTGCCCAAAAATTGACCAAAATGTGTTTCTCTTCCATTTTTGTTTCCTCTAAACATAATCTGATCACCTTCTTTTGTTTCAGCTTGCACTCTCACTGAACTACTTCATCAAAACCTAACCCTTACTCATGGTACGTCAAAACCCTCTTCAATATGACTTATAAATTGATGATAAATTCAACACCATTATTCCTTAAACTCTTATCAATTAACATCCATACCAAAGATTTAGGAGGGCAGTGTGTGACTCAAATCAGCTGCACCTGCAAACTTTCTTGTGCTTTCTTGAGTTCCTTTGGCTCCTCTCTGATTACCACTTGAAAGATCACTTGAAAGCTTGAAAAACAAAGAAAAACTCACCTCCACAACGATTTCTCCTTTCTCTCTTCTCTTTCTCCTTTCTTCCTGCTACTCTCTTTTTCTCCTTTCTTTCTACCTCTCCTCTACGTGATCCCCCTCTTTTGAGCACCAAATCCCAAATTTCTGTTTTAAAATATTATTCCCAAAGTGCCCCTTAAGTAAAAAAAATATCTGAACACAGTTGGTTTTAAAAAATTGAATTACTCCTTTTTATCAAGCTTCTCTGTTGGTCCGATCCCTTAGGATCAAGTCATTTTACCAACTATTTAAATCTGCCTTAGTGATAAAGCTTTGATTGGCTGTTTAATTAAATATCTCCGTTATAGCGATTTTATCTCGATTTAGCCTTTTCTTGCTTTTATATAAGTATAACCAAGAAATATTCTATGATGCGTCTATTTGAAGGTTGAACATAAATATTTACGCTAAATCCTTCACAGTGAATTTCAGCTCGAAATGCGAAATAGGAACCCCAAAAATCATTAAAATCGGTAATGGACAATAAGCGTATTATTTACTTTGAATTACGTTGATCTACAGAAACTATCTCAAGCGGACTCCGTTTGCTATTTCAATTTGTTAGTCTTTATGATTTCGGACCTTTTACGTATTTTGGCTCAATTACGAAAAAATTTATTTATAAGCTCCAAATTTCAGTCCCAGGAAATACTGTTACTTAAATCTCATTATCTCTTTAATAATAGGTTCAAAGTCATAGGAACTGAAATTTTCTTAAAAATCCTTTGCCTCCATCCGGATAAAATAAAAAGAAAAAAATCATACACTATTCATTAGGCACTTGAAGTTACAATTTTTCGAAGAACCTTCATGCCAAATAGTGTCGAGGACGTTCTAAATTCTAATCACCTAAACCACATCATTGGAGCCTAAATCGGGTTCCGCTAACTATGGCCCTTTCGCCTCTTCCATGGGTTGGGGTTTACAATCACCCCTCCTTATAAAATTAGATCTCGAATTTAAATTCTCATGTTGCTTCCTCTCTAGTGATTCATCACCGCGCTGCCGAAGATCTACTTTGTTTCAAAGAACCTATTACATTTGATCGTGGTGAACCGGTCTTTCTTCATCGATCAAATCTTCTTTCCAATTCAACAGGTTGATCTCTTAACACATGTGAAGAATCACATCTTTAAAAACATAGAAATGTAAAATATGTCATGTTCTGAAGCCCAGTGGAGTAGCAATTTCGATGGCGCTACTATCCAGTGCCATAATTATAAGTCCATATAGAGAGGACTTAACTTCCCTTTCTTTCGAATATCAACACCCTTTTCGGGGTGATATCCTCATAAATACACGATCCCCACCTGAAATTCAAATCTCCTTGAGTTCTCAACGCAACCTAATAATCTGGGCTATCACAATCATCTGTAACTTTAACATTATCGTTGTAACTTTGATTGTTCTATAAACCTAAAAATTTTCTCTCAGCACCCTCAATATATAATGGGTCCTACACTTCAACATAAGAGACCTCTATAAAGTATGTTTAATGCTTTTGTGATAACTATTATTGTAGGAAAACTCCATTAATAATTTTATCATCTTTCCTATTCAGCTTTAAACTCTCTAACACACAAGCCTTGGGCATAACTTCAATGTCGTATGTCTGGATTGATCACATCTTGAAGTCGTGCAATCTCTTTTATATTACCTTTAATGACTTCCTCTAACTAAGTCACTCTTTTTTTCCATAGGTAGGAAATTGATGATTTAGATAATCTATCACAATCACCTATATCAAAATGTATAGTGCTTTCTGGCAAAAGTGACCAAATCCATCATCTCCCTTTGCTTGGGAGTTGGGAGAATTCATAAGTCTAAATCTGGGTGGCATCAACATACTTTTGACAATGGGTTTAGAAATAGAAGTGCAACATCTTTCTTTATACCCCTCCACCTTTAGGTATTTAGTAAGATATATGATACAGCATTTAGTCATTTGATCATCATTCTCTATCTCAAAAAGAATGACTTTCTCGCAAATTTATTTCTTTAATCTTCCAACATCTAGTACACATAACTTTGTGACCTATCATCACTATACCATATGTCTTAAGTCTTTTAGCATGGACTTCGAAACTTCCTTTTCAATTTAATCATGATCGTATCTTGAGTCTATAGCTCCTTTACCTTGTCTACAAGACAGACTAATATCTCTCAATTATTCCTACTTCAAGACCTAAAAGACCTCAATTCCATAAATCTAGAGGTACACAACCTTTAGGTGAGATATGGAACCCGTAGGCTTCCTACTAAGAGCATCGCTTACTACATTAACATTTCCTGATATACTTCAATAGTGCACTCATAATCCTTAATGAAATTTCAACTCCATCTCCTCTGCCTCATATTTAACTTTTTCTATGTGAATAAATATTACATGTTCTTGTGGATCTCAGAAAATTCTTACATGCAACTCCATATCAAGAATGCCTCCATATACGTAGAGCAAAGACTACAACAACCAACTCTAGGTTATGTCTCGTATAATTCCCGCCTCATGCTTTTTCAATCGCCTTCTTAAATCATATGCTATCACATTTTCATGTTGCATTAACTCACCCCCTAAGCTCTGCCTAGAAGCATCACAATATACTGTATATCCTTCTTGCCCTGACGGAATTGTAAGAACTAGGGCTAAGGTCAAATTCCTTTTTAGTTCATCGAATCTTTTCTGACATGTCTCTTACCATACAAACTTCATCTTTCCTCACACTTAGTCAAAGGATCCGCGCACCTTTGAAAATCCCTTAACAACCTTCCTGATAATAATCCCGCTTAACCTAGAAAACTTTGTATCTCGTCACATTCGTAGGGTTTTCGCCTCACAATTTTCTAATCTGAGGATCAAATGTAAAACCCCTTCACTCGAAATCACATGCCTTAGAAAGGGCAACACTGTTTAACCGTAACTAGAATTTACTAAGCCTGCATACTAAGTAACAGACTGATTTAGATGCTCCTCAAGATCTTCACACGCTTAAATAGATTAAAATGTCATCAATGAATACTATATAACAAACCGATTCAAATAAGGCCGAAAGATCCTATCCATAAGATCCATGTGCCGGTCGAATATAAGCTAGTCCAACTAGTATGACTAAAACTCATAATGCCTATACCAGAGCTAAAGTCAGCTATAGAACATCCTCCGACCTAATCTTTAATTGATGGTAACCTCGAGCTTAGATCCATTTTCAAAAATACCCCTCGCTCCCTCGTAATTGGATCAAAAAGATCATCAATCCGTAAATGGGTGTTGATTAAGGGTATTTTCACTTTATTCAACCTCTATGTAATCAATATACAATCTTAAACTTTCATCATCATTTTTTTTTTTTTTTTTTTTATAAACAGAATCCCAAGACTTCTTAAGGCGAAGTACTGCCTAACAAACCCTTACTCACAAGCTCATCCATTTATACTTTCAATTCTTTCAATTCTTTCAACTTTTAAGGAGCCATCATATAAGGTGCCTTAGCAATTGGTTCATTCCTAGGGTCATTTCACCTAAAATTAATATATATATATATATATATATATATATATATATATATATATATTTTATATATACCTAGAAGATCCTCCGAAATACATCCGAAATTATTTGACTATCGTAATATCTTCCATTCGACTACCATTATCCCTCACCTCAATAGCATAAGCTAGGTACCTTTGATATAACTTTCAAGTATTTTACTAAATTTCACATAACTCAAGCCATATTATCGGGTAGGTAGTATTTTCCGTAACCCACATAAAACAACCTCTGTCTTCCTTGGCGTATAGAACCTAACCTCTTTCCTATAACAATCCTTTGTAGCATGATGTCTAGATAGTAACCATGCCTAATATAACATCAAAGTCATGGATATCTAATAATATCAAATCTCGCAAAACCCTAGCCTCCAATAATCAATTACAAATAATCAACTTTTTCCATACTTTTCCTGTGGTAAAATAATCTCACTCTATTACACATTCATCATTATGTCTTCAATTCTTCCATTTTCTTTCAACAATTACAATTAACAATTCACTTAACGTCATTGATTCACTTTAAGCTAAATTAAACCCATGCATTTTCAATTAACTATCTCATTACCCTAGCCACAACCATGCCTTTTCAGATCTCCTATACCATCATAATTTCTTACTCTAATTTTTATCCTCTCTCAATGGACACCGTCGGTCTTCACTTGGCCGATTAAATGTTGTGGCTAACATCCGAGCCATCCGTCTAGCGTATCCGTCCTCCTACGAATTCCTCAGAGGCGGTGGCGGCCCTAGTCAGACACTGGCATGGAGGAACATACGCAGACTCATCAACATGTTCCCGTGGTGTACTACCGCCCGCCACAGAGCTCTCCCGGGTGGGGCGGCCTACCGACGACGCGATTTTTCTCATGGAATTCAAAATTTTAATATGTCATGTAATGCATATAAGATTTAAATCACAATTTTTTTTTGTTGCTTGAAATCTTAAAGAAAAACATTAAACAATCATATAAAATAAAAATTTTCAAATCTTTATAACATTTTCAAAACTGTGGCTCTGATACCATGTTGAAGGATCCCGAACCCTGTGGATGAATCCTCATGAACCCGAGGGGACCTCCAAGACTCCAACAGATATAGAAACTTTCTTTTCCTTAAACTACAAATTAAAACTGTGGAGCGAACCCCTTTTACAATTCTTCACATATCTTTAAAATAATGCGGGGTTAAGTACAAAAAATTTTTCTTTCTTTTTCCAACACTTAGATTTTTTTCTAGGATCAATGAAGCTCTCTGCTTTTTCTGACTTTCCCAATTCTACAAACCTCGATGAAAACATTTAAAACATCAAACTTTTAATCTATCAACTTCCATATTAGACTCCTCGTCCACAACCCAATCAAACATAATATACATATATATACATTTATTTCTTCAAATCATCAAAAACATTTAAACCTTCTTCAATTCCATGCATACTTTATCAAAACATGACAACATTCACATATAAAATATGCAATTATTTTCAATGCATCATTACGTCGTCTCCTCGATAGCTCGACCACTCCGCACGTAGAGGCACTTCACCGACGCACCCGTCTCAGTCCCGAAAATATTTGTTGAAACATATGGAAAGAGTGAGCTAAACTAGCCTAGTTGAGTGTACATTTTCATTTAAATAACATTTTCTAAGATATTATCAAAGTAATACATAGATTACAATTAAAATCAATTTTTTTGTTCTTAAACATTTATGCCTTAAACTCTTCTTTCTTTCTTTCTTTCTTTTCCGATGGAATCCGTGGGAATAACACACCGAATAGCTCCGGTACTCTGATCATGAGGACAACTCATTCTTGGGCCATAACTACTACTGTGTCAGCGAGAAACTCACGCTTTGCATAGGGTTCCGCCATAGCACCTCATCACGTGTAAGGATATTACTCTGTATACTTAATTCCCTCCCCGGCTTAGTAACCTATAATTTTACCCCTCTAAATCCTTACACGCTTAAAATTCTACCGATATCATCATAATGGGCTTAGGGGGTTTAGGCAACTATCAAGAAACATTTCCTCAAAATACATTTATAAATACATTTAAATCCTTTACTTTATCATTTAAACATTTATGCATTCTTTACACATTTTTTTTTTTAAACTTTCATAATGCCTTAACATATGCATACATATATAATTTAATATGAATATATATATTGATGTAAGTTAAAATATTTATATGCTCTTAAAATAAAATGCCATATGCCTTAACATTTATAAAAACATTTCCATTAAACTTTTCGGGCCTTAACATTAAAACCATTCACTTTAAAACTCAATTGTCAAAATGTCATTTTTACACTCACCGTTCACCGCTCAATCCCGCTTGTTTCCCGTCGAGTTCCCGTTCTATTCCGATAGTCCTTGTTCACCTTTTTTAAGAAAACCATAACTTCCATTTAATCCATCATACACATTATTTTCACCCAACCACATCACATTCACTTAAATCCCATTTAACCATACTTAAAAACAAAACTAAGAAAGACCAAATACCTTTTCTTTTACAAATGACCTTAATGTCATCCTTATTCCAAATCCTTTTCTTGTTCCTTTATGAATTTATTTTTACTTAGAAATTGGAATCATTCCAATTGACTCTTCCAAATTCAAGTGATGGCATTTTTCTATGCCAAACTAGTCATTTTACCAATTTTACACTTTAATTATTTGACATATCCATTTTTTTTCCAGGGTCTTAACTTCATATTTAATATTGGTTCTTATACTCGCTTGAATCTAAGGTGCTAAGGGCTCTTCCTATTTGGAATCATCCACCCGTGAGCACCTAAACTCAAGTTACGTCCAAACAACCTAATCTATGTTCAAAAACTGAAACCATAATTTGGCTTACACATGGTCCTGCTTTGAGGAATTTTTTTTATTACATAGAATCAGAATTTGACAATAATACTTACTTCTTAAGTTTGTTCCTCCTTGAAGTCTATTTTACTCAGCAATCTTGAATCACTCAAATCGGATCAGAATCTGAGCAAGTTATGGCCAAAATACCAAAACTGGTCAAAACAGAAAACAGGATATTTCCTGTACTGAGACTGCCCAAAATTGACCAAAATGTGTTTCTCTTCCATTTTATTTCACTCTCTAAACACTTAAATCTGATGCATTATACCCATTTCAACATATCACACAATTCATCAAACCCTAACCCTTTTACTCACTTGATTTTGTCAAAACCCTAACCTAAACTAAGGCTTTCTCAATTGATATTAAATTCAGCACCATTAACCTTAAATACCATCAATTTAACATCCATACTCAGAATTTAAGACATTAAACATGGAAACAATCAAACCTCTAACTTTCCCACCATGAAAACTTACTTGTTTCTTGAGTTCCTTTGGCTCCTCTCCTTGATTACCACTGAAGATCATTTGTTTTGAAAACAAAGAAAACTCACCTCCCAACTTGATTTCCCTCCTTCTCTTCCTTTCCTTTCTTCCCTCTTTCTCTTTTCTCCTTTCTTTCCTCCTCTACGTGATCCCCTTTGAGCACTTAAATCCCCAAATTTAGACTTTAAAATATTATTCCAAAAGTGCCCTTAAGTAAAAAAATATCACTGGGTTGGTTTAAAGTGAATTACTTTTATCTGCTTCTCTATTGGTCCATTCCTACGACCAAGTCATTTACCCATTATTTAAATCATAATCTGAAATTTATTACATAGCATTGATTTGGCTAAGACAATTAAATATCTCCATTATAGCATTTTATCTCGCGCTTTTATCGTTTTTATATCAATTCATGTCAAAACATTCTATGGTCGCCTATATTTAAATTTGAACATAAAATATTCTTAACTAAATCCTTCACAAAGGAATTTCAAAGCTCAAATCACCCCGAAATCGATTTAAAAATCATTAAAATTCCAGAATCCGGACAATAAGCCAGATATTACCCGACCATGCCTAATCACCGAAACTATCCAAACGGACTGCTTTTACTTTATTTGCTTCGTTAGTCTTATGATTTATTCCCACCTTTCGTATTCGCTCAATTTCCGAAAAATTTCAAATATAAGCTCCAAATTTCATCCGGAATCACTATTCACTTAAATCTCCCATCTTTCTAAATACTGGCTCAAAGTCATAGGAACTAAATTTTCTTAAAAATCCTTGTAACTTCTCCATCCCATGAAATAAGAAAAATCACTATTCACAGTAAGACCTGGGCCATAATTTTCAAAATTTCACTTCATGCCCAAATGATGTCCAGCGCTCTAAATTTAATCCACCCGTCTACTTCGTTAGACCTCAACCCACCCAATAACCACTATTATGAAGATCTCATCAAGGTCAAAGTATTAATTAAATTAGGTTTGGAAATGTGAGATGCTTCCATCGACTAGCACTTAGGTCCCGGCCCAACTGTGAGCGGTAGCGAACCTGGGAATGGTGATATCCGATGAGCGTAGCTTCCACCCGGGCGGCACCATGAGTGGTGGTCACTAAGGGTGGGGGTCTCACAATAAAAGGCGCTTATTGGGGGAGACTCACTGGGTGGGATCAATTGAGCAATTGTGTGGAAGTTTCACTCATAGGATGCTGCCTCGGGATCAGACCTAGGGGTTTTCAGTCCGTCGGGAAGTATCTTCGGGTACCAACCGAGCTACTAGCTCGCTCTGGTACCAGAGATGCTTCCCATCGACTAAAGACCCTAGGTCCCTGGTTCGAATCTCCGTGAGCTAAAGGAACTCACTGAATGAGGATATCCTACGGAAAGGAGCTTCCACCTCGGCGGGCACCCACGAGGTGGTCACGGCGGTGGGGTCCACATGTTGTGCGCCACGTGACACCCCGGCCAAGTGAAGAAATAAGCACGACGGTGAGCCCGAGGTACGCTGCCTTTCTTTATATCATTCTCATGCTTAGTCGCTTTTTAACTAAAAATATAAGGTGTCTATCATGTCGGGCGCATTCAGCTTTGCTAACCATTAAGATAGAGTATCCATATGGATTTATTTCTTCGAATTAAAGTTTTTTCATTTTGTGTTTCTCGACGTAAAAGTTTCATCTATAAATGCGCTTGTAGATGTCACTTGACAAATCTCTTAAGGTCATTCGTATGTCGATCCTTCAGCTGGCCGGTCATTCTATTTTGCTTAATCAGGATTTGATAAACTAAATAATGACTCATGAGTAAAGATGTATGTGTCTTTTTGTTCTAGTTGGTGATTTATAAATATCCCTGCTATGCATAATTATCAAGTAACCGTATTATAAATAGGATAATTCCCTTCGTATGGCTTTAGATTATTTTCTCGTTGTGGAGTTGGCAAGTGAAATATATAGTAAGACATCTTTAGGCTCATATATTAATATGCATGATGAATGGTTTGAGTTTGTTCCTCCTTTAAACTATGCTTCTTCCCTAAATACAATGTGTTGTCTTAGATGGACCCGAAAATGTTGTGCACCTCAAGAAGTTTCAAACAAAGGGTTTCACGAAATGGAAGGTCGAGTTCGGATTCTACCGCCCATGGTGTATCACAATGAATCGATCGTAAACTGTGCCATGTGCTCATTGAACAGGAAATCAAATGGTGGAGTCGGAGTTTGAACCAGACTTGACCTACCTGAAACTACATGAAAAAAGGAGCGTAACTCCGTGCACTCGAAAGACCGTGTTAAACGCCTAAATGAATTCTTTATTTCGACTTCTCAGTAATATTTCCTTACTCCAAATAATGCCTTAAGTTAACGGGTTTTCTATTCATTTTTTTCCTTTAATTTCACTTGCTACCATATGATGAACCTTTAAAGGATGATGAAATGGCTTAATGTCAATTGGATTAATCACGGTTTCTAAGACGCCACATTGTTTCATACAGATGATGAAGTCAATCACCGGAACAACAAGAAATCCCATCAATGGAAATTCGGCTTACGTACACCGAAACGACCCAAAAGATCACCGTTGGGATGAAAAGGGCCCTGATTCCTGCCGCCTAGTTACTATGTAAAACGACACTTATTCCTTGTGTAATTGAACGGAAAATCATATAATGATGTCAAATAAAGTAAACTACGCGGGTCATACAGAAATCCCGCAGAGCCTTCAGATATTATGCTTCTCTACCTCTCTTTCAATAGTATCGACATTTTCATTCTCTCGTTATTACCTATCAAAAAAGCATTTTCATCCTCTTTTGCTTGCATTCAAGATGTCATCCTTTGAATATTAATATCATAGGGACATGGGATATTCAAAGTTAGCCCTTGAACTTGAAAACTTGGTCTAGGATGTCAAGGCCATGAACTTCCCCAACCCTATGTACATCGCTTACTACCTTCGAAACACAATAATTTATTAGTATTTATTTATTTATTTATGGTCTTTATTTTTTTGGCCTAGTGTCGTGAGCTGAACTCTCCTTTAACAGTGATTCCCGATTGACTTTAGCTATCTTGCTTGCATCTCTGCCTCGATGGCCAAGCTCATTTTTGGCGCTTAAAGGGTCCTCAAACTCGGTTGACTTTTCGTGTCCTTTTCGGGGGTGAGAATATGGCTCATGTCCTTTCAATAGAAATTACTAGTTCAGATTGAGCACCTGTGGCAGGTTTAGGTTCATGGGATAGTTTCTAAATGAGTAAAACTAAAAGCTAAAAAAAGAATCATTACTTTACGACAGACATGGTGATCGTTGCTTGCCTGCAAAGATGTAAAAACTCAAAAAGATATTTGGTGGAGCCATGGTGATGGGGCGTTGTGGGACTGCACTTTTGTTTTTACCCACCGAAACTCATTTCCATGTTTGCCACTTAAAAAAGAAAATTAAATAATGTCTCATGGTTATGTTTTAAATTGTTATCGGTAATAATTTTAAAAATATGTTACTTGAAGTTTAATTTTACTATAAATCTAAGGAGAGAGAGAGGGATCTCCTCTTGTGTTTTCTTTGTATTTTTGTATTAAAAACTAGAATAAATGTTTTTTTATGTTTATTATTCTTGTTTTAAAAAAATAGTTTTTAAAAAATCATAAAAACAAATAGGCTTAATATAGTTAAATAGTTTTGCTTTGATGATTTGATTAAAATATTCTTGAAAATCTAATTTTGGAAATTTGACTTTATTAATTTTGAATGAGCATTAAAATATATATATTTTATTTTTTTATAAATATAACATTTTCTAAGAGGTAATATAAATATAAAATGGAAAAAAATTACTTTTATCCAAAATAAATTACTTTAAAGAAACACACTAGGAAAGTTAGATTCACAAATTAGATTTAAGGTTATTTGACTATTTTTCTTTGGTTTAGCTATATCTTTGGTTGTGGACATTTCTTTAGTGTATCCGCAAAGAATAACCATAGAGCAAATCAATATATGACCTCGAGGTGAACTTAAAGTCAGCCACCCATCAAAAATAAAGCATCATAAAAAATTTTAGGGAGGGGGAAGGAGAAGTTGGACGGCTCACCACTTTGATGTTACCGCTTGATATATAACCAAAAACCAAGGGGTTCGATTTTGATATGGGAAAATAAAAAAATCTGTACTTCCAGACTGGTCCCGCTCCGACCCTCCCTACAACTTACAACTTACACCGTAGTAGTAGAGTAGTGCATATAATAAACCAAAAATCCACAGCTTGATTCACCCCATCCAGCATAAAAACAAATAAATGACCCGAGTACGTAGGACAATAAAATATATGGAAACAAAAACGAGGTGATCTCGAATATCTTCTCTCTCTCTTCCTCAATCTCTCCTACCAAGGCAAGGAAGGGGAGTTTCCGTTAGAGGGCAGGGAGCCTTCTTCTCCAAAGGTTACGTGTATCGTCAAGTACGAGTCGCTGGCCCACCGTGGCAGCTGGTGCTATCATATATTCTAAAAGGCCGAGGATGGTGCGTACTTTGATCGGAATGCTCTATGTTGCAACCATTTTGCCAGAGGCTGAAGCCTAAGTCATTTCCTGACCGGCTCATGGAACGGTCTCTGCTCAGTCGGGTTTCAGAAACTAAATTAGGAGGATTCACGTAGAATTGAACTGAACCGGGAGATGGAGGCGAAGAATCGAGCAGCCGGAGAAGGCGGAACGAAGAAGTAGAAGCAAGGGTTTTGTATCCATCTGCTCACCGCCCCAAAAACGCTTTATCGCTTAACCCGATGTGTGATTCGTCCAGACAGTCATCATCCTCGCTATTCGGCTTCGGGTTCGGGCCTGCCTGTGAGGGAAGAGTTAAAAACATGGAAATGTAGACCACTCAACACTACAACCCCGCATCTCAGAACGAACCCTAAGAAGAGATTCGGGTCGCAGAATCGAGAATCGCATCCGTGAACCTGGAAGAGACTCCGACATTCAACCATCCGGCGATCTGCCAAGGGTTAAGAAGCACAAAACTCCCGAACCCAACAAAACAGGGAAGACCCCGCCTACCAGACTCACCGTAACCGAACCGGCGAGAACCGTGCCAAACTCAACCCGTATTCTCTGACCACTCATTTTCAATATATTGTCTGGGCTTTTACGTACAAAAAAAAAAAGATTAAGTTTCATTAAGGAAGCACATGGATAATTTGAAACTCACTGTCATTTTTCGTTTCATCTCGTTGTTTTTTAAATACTTTTGAGGGCTAAATGAAGATTCGTATGTTTGTAAATTTAAACATGTCTTTAGTAGTTTCAAGTTTTTATCAAGTGGGCGATTATAGAAAGTCGTTGCCGCCTTTATGCTATCATTCCCTTCAACATAAGGAAAATTAAGCTTTGTTCTTATATGAATAAATTCCATAGGAAGAAATTTGGGGCTACAGATTTTGTGGTTGGTAAAATGCAAGCATTCTTTTTAGCCAATGGAACATGTAAGATCCTTTCTATATGAATGCCATGACATAACATTTATCAACACATTGAGCAAAACATATACATTTCTATATGAATGTTCTCACGCCATGCTACGTCCCGAGCCTTCATCGACTCTTTCACACATGCTCACACATGTATGAAAAACTTTCATTTCCAAAACAAAAGATTTTGTTTTATACTTCAAGTCCTTTGACGCCTCCAAAACCGGCTTATCTAAAAGCCATGTGTCTTTTGGGTAATGAACTTTCCAGGGTCTCATCGCAGGTGTTGTACGCTTTCCGACACTTTTATGGAGTTTCAATCACTGATACATATGTCTCGGCAGAATACATTTTCACCCGAGGGGGTGCTCCATCCTCTTGCTACTTCACCCACACATAATTTCCAACCTGTGACTCTAGGACGTCATTCCTTTTTCGTAGACCACCATTTAAACACTAAACACAAGATTCTTCATGTCATGCACACACACCCTGGCTCACGCGATGTCCCTATGCATATGCAATGCACGTCATTGCTTGTTCTTTTCATGTTGCTAGCATGCATGATGAGCCATGCGATTTATGATTTGATAATCATATATACACATACAATTTACATCCATAATACAACTCATGTAAATACACTCACATTAGCAAGCAAGCATTCTACACTCACATTTTTTTCCTTTTATGATGAATACAAGTTTTCTAGGAGTGAATTAAAACTAACAATTTGTTTTCCACACTATACTTCTCATAAATAGTGCTTTTGAGTTTACATTGTCAATTTATTCATTTATTTTTCCAAGAAATAATCAGCTTAGTTTGAATCTTTTGGAGTTGTATCAATTTCTATGGTTGTACACCTTTAACATTTTTTTTAAATGGCAAGTAATAATAACATGTAGGAAAAGGTTCAAATTCACATGGAGTATACAAAAGGCACTATAACCCAAGTCAAATGATAGATTTGAACTCTCATTAATGAACTTTATGGCCTACTCTGACAAATAATAATAATAATAATAACCTTATAGCCTAATGTAAAAATGCACAAAAGATCGAGATTTTGAGTATGCTTGAATTTTCCAGATTTTCAAATAACTTGAAATTCCTCTCCTTAGTGGTCCAAAAATAAGCACAAGAGAGCATCCTTATGCATATGTGTGTATTTATACATATCATAAAAGTCTAATGCCGATTCAATGGAGTTTCTCCTTTATAGATGAGGATCTACTAGATGCTAACAAATGCCACAATATCCTTGTTTATTGCTATGTAGAAAGATGATAAACTCCATGATTTTTCACCCTAGCAAAGATAGTTACAATTATCCAAAGTTTATCTCCTTTAAATGATCCAAAGTTGGTCACTCCTATAAGTTTCTTCTCAAATAAAAGAACTCTACTTTCTTCTGCACAAATTTTTTCCTCACATAAGTGTATATGTGTGTGTTTGTGTATATCCTCTTCTCTTCTTTTGCTCATTAGTTCCTATGTCAACTCATTAACACATCCTCGAAAAATAGAATAATTCATGAGCTGCAAAAAAAAAGGTGTCATAACTCAGTACTTTAGAACGGATGAGAAGGACATCCTGCTATATCTTTTGCATTTTTACACACTGACTAACTCCGTCAAACTAACCCTCTCATCATAACTAGCCATAATTCTGCATTTTGATTTACCAATTAATCGAAATCAATTCCCACATGTTTTGAGGCTATATGATTATCAAAAGCACATCAAGGGTTCAAGGTAATGTTTTAAGAGTCACAATTTCAAAGATTATAAAAAAATCATTCTATTGTGATTGTTTAAACAACATCAAATGTGGTAAACTTTTTTTTTTCACTGTTTTCATCATTTTGTTTTTGAGCTTTCTAATTAGCATATTTTGGTGGATCGCTTAAAATTGATCCTTTAAAAATGTAAAGACCATTTGCATTTTGGTACCTACTGAGAACCAAGATATAATATTTAATGTCTATTGTCTACTTGTTCCTTGAGAATAACACCGATCCCACATAAGGTTCTACATTTTTGTATGAATGTGGTATATGTAAAATCTGTCTACATTCTATATTCTGGAACTAAACTGAAGTTCCAAGGTTGCAAGCCCTTGTTTTTCCTGGCTTGAGTCTCTTGGGAAGTTCTGTTTCTTCTAGATTAACCCTTGCTATTCATTGCTGTAATGTCTGGTTCAATTGGTATGAGGTGCTTTGAAACCTAATACTATGATAAAACACCATCATTTATACTTTGTAAAGGGAGATTTTTGCTCGGGAGGCACCTGAAGAAATTTGAGGCTGACCACCCTAGATCCAGCCTGAATCATCGTCTCTCCAAAGGTGTTTTGTTGTTTGGAAAGCTCGTGGACAGTGGGGTAGAGTCTTGACCTTGGATCAGCCTGCGAGGAAGGGCTTCTCCTTGCAAATAGGTGTTCCTCTATGTGGAAAGGAAGAAGATAACATTTGAGCACGAATTTTTTGTCGATACACTATCCCATGGTTCGGGGTATCTCGGGTCTTATTTGTCAAGCAAATTGAATTGCTTCTCAAGTGCCTCTTGATTGTCAAAGATCGATTATTACTGGAACAAAGATCCCTTGTCGAAAAGTTGAAAGAAAAGGCTTGAAGGGTCGCTTCCTTAGTATGTTCTGAGCAATTTGAAGGAGCAGGAATAGAAGAATGAGGAGTTTTTGTAAAAAAACCCGAAAATCTCAATTTCTCCGAAAAGGATAAAACAAGACCCGATTGAAAACCTGAATTTTTCTAGATTTCTGATGACGAAACGTACTTCACCGTTGGAATCGCCTCACAAATCTAATTACCTACCAATTCTCGTCTGGACTCGAGATAATCGGAATTTACGCTGAGCAAGACCGGAAACAGAACCGACACATGGCACTTCGCATTAATGACCTATTTAGAGCCATGCACAAACGCAGTAGAGCAAGTCAAACAAAGGTCTACAGGGACCAACTGGTGCCATGTGTCAAGCCCCCAGAGAAGAAAATCAAAGTCTGATAAAGAGATAAGATGAGAAAGAAAGCTAATGAGAAAGCACATGTGGCAAGGGAAGGTGGGAGGGAGATTTCACCTGAACTCAAGTTGGAACAATTTGGTGGAAAGAGAAAGAAAAGAAAAGAAAAGAAAGAAAATAAAAGAAAAGAAAGAATAGAAAAGAAAAGAAAGAATAAGAAGAGAGCGGCTTCCAACCTCTCTCTGTGATTTACTGAGATCGGGCCATCGGTTCGTTGAGCAAGAGACAAAGTTCATCTACGCGACGAGAGCTTCGTGTAGGTACAAGAATCCGGGGTTTTCTCCAAACTCCGAGAGGTAGGGGTTTTTCTCCTACTTTGGTTATCTTGGTTTAAGAGCCATTTAAATGTCATGGAGTGTTTTGGGGCCGTGGAGTGGTTACACCCGCTTAGTCCCAAAATGACTAAACATCGGAATTTACTTCGACCGTTTTGAGTAGTCCGATCGATTTTCTCCGACTGTGTGTCGTTTCATGTGTTATTGCTAAAAAGTGAATAATATGTTGGTTGTGTGAAAATCAAGTTGATATAAAGTTATTTATATAATAAATATGGAATTTATGATGGATGTAAATTATACAAAAATATAATTATCCATGATTCATTAATGTTGCATGTAGCACTCATAATGCATGTAACATGAATTGACATGAAATGACATTCCACAATATTTCATATGTACAGAGACATCGCGTGAAACGGGTGTGAGTGCATGACATGGGTTTTGAATGAAATTGATATCGGAGGGTTGTCCAACAAATAAATTATATCGGAGTATGTCCATTAAAGTTTGTCGGAGTATGTTTAATAAATTATATCGGAGTGTTGTCCACACAAATTTTATCGGAGTATGTCCAATAAATTATATCGAGGGTCGGGTCTAATAAATTATATCGAGATCGGATTCAATGAGTTTTCAAAAACAAAATCTGCTTTGAAAAATATTTTTCATACATGACAAAATGTAATGCGGTGAGGAAGGCGAGAACTCTAAACATGTGGCATGACATGTGTGACATTCGTGTAGGAATGTGTGCATATTTCTACTTGAATGTGTGTGTGTTTGCCATTACATGTGCACTTAGCTGGAGAGTAGCTCTCGTAGGAGAATTCATCTTTACTAGGTATTGCTCACACCTGGCCGCGGAAAATATTTTCGTGTACCGAGGTACACTGGGTGATGAAACACATCAAAGAGCTTAGTTGTGAAAAAGGCCAGAATTTGGCTTTATTAATTGTGTTTTGTAAAATTCTGGGTAGTAAATGAGAAGTGTTGTAATAAAAACTTATTTTGACTTGTTCAATATTGTGTTGGGAAGTTTTCCCATATTTTATACTGTGTGTATAAAATGGCAGAGGCGTAAGTATTGAATTTACCCATGTGCTTTGGAGTGAGAGCCGAGGTGCATAAATGGCCCGTAGAGGCTAACGCCCATTTTCGCTCGGTCAGGACGTGAGCCTCTCGCTCTATGTCACGACATGTTCCTGTGTCGCAGGCAAAGCACCGGGTCGCGACATGAGTTTTCTGCTGCTTGCATGCGGGTCCTCCCCGTGTCACGACGTTGTTTTATCTCCTGGCCGCGGACAATGTCACGATAGAGGGTCCTTGTCACTTCGCCGAGGCAAGAGGTCCGGGGTGCAATAAGTTTGGGTCTTGGTGGGGATTTCTAGGTGTGACAGGAACTTTTCTTGTTGCGATAGAATCGTAAGGCGAAGGTTTTTACGTCAGCGACCGAGGTATTTTATGTCGCGATAGAGTTGGCCCGACCAAAGAAAAATTATCGTGACAAAGCAAATTTTATGTTGCGATAAGAGTTGGCAAGGAGTAAGGAGAAATTGTTCTCGACGGAGAGTTTTGGGTCGCGTGGAAGGTGCTCACGACACAGGTGCTCTATTGCCCACGATAAATGGGCGCCTGCAACAAGCATGCGGCGTGGCGGGATGCGTGCCGCAGTAGCGGAGTTATGTGTGCGCGGGGGAACCACGTCATTCTGAGAAAAATTCTTCCATCGCCGACAGGACCTTAGATAGGGCTTGAGGTGCAAGACCCTCGGGATTTGGGCGTCACGGTTTTTCCCTGGCTTGAGGCTTAAAAAGAGCTTTTGTTTTTTCTTTTTGTTCTTGTCAAGGTTGGTTGTAAATTCTGAGTCTTTTGTAGTTAATCAACTGATCTTATTGGCTAGGCTATAGTTTTGGAGGCTGGTGGGTCTTCTCTTGTTTTTTTAAGTTTTTTTGTAAAGGATGGGTGTTGTATACTCCATAGTTGTGAAAGACGTGCCTAGGCCTAGTCGAAGTGCAGTCGTGGCACCTCGCCTGAGTCGGGCCGATGCCCTTTCACGAAGGCGCAATGAAGGCGGCAAAGACATGCGCCTTTCATGAGGCACAAAAGCTCTCACGAGAGCACGCCATCGACCAAGTATGTATTCTTCACCTTGGCACCTTTTCTTGCTTTCGCTTTTTCTTTTTTTCTTCGTCACAGTTTTTTAGCGCGTCGTCACATCTGCAGGGACGGGTTCTTGTTTGATCGAACTCAGGCCAAAACGATGTCGTTTGGTCTCTCTGGGACATAAAACGACGTCGTTTTGGCCCCCTATTTTTAAAGGCCCCTCCCAAAGCATCATTTGGGATGTGAAATTAAAAAAAATTACTGCTACCTTCCAAAACAATGTTGTTTTGTATCATAAACGTCCAAAACGACGTCGTTTGGGCTGTAGAACCCTAGAAATTACATTTTTGGTGTTTCAACCCTCATTTTGCCCCTCTTTCAAGCCAAACAAACCTTAACACTCGACAAAGGTATAAGAGAAGAAAATGGAAAAATAAAACCAAAATAGCCAAGAAAATTGTGGAAACAAGGAAAAATCTCTTATTTCCATTGGTATTTGCTTCCTTTCTCTACTTTTAATTTTTTTTCTTCTTCCATTGGTATTCATTTATTTTATTTTTGTAGTAAAATGACTCAAGTATGAAGTCATGTGACCATGAGTCCATGACATGTAGGTCATATGACTCATTTGAATTTTTTAATATTTTATAATAAATGTCTCAATTTGTATTTTCAATTATTATTGTGTTGTAGTTGACTTGTTTCAAAGTTGGAAGAAGGAAGAATGGATTCCAATGGCAATGAAAATAAGACTCAAGCTCTAGACCCATGTCTTCTCTTTCATTAATAGATGAAGATGAAGAAATGGATTATTGGGGAAATGAGGAGGATGAGGAAGGCTACAATGATGATGATGATCATTATGTAGATGTGGAGGATGAATGAGGATCGGTTGTTGTGGACAAATTAGTTATTTTAATTTGTTTTATCACGGATGATTTATGAATTTGGACAAGGAATATGTGTTTTGCATGTTGACATGTTCTATTGACAATTTCTATGGTTTTAGAAACTTTGGAGATGGGATTTGTTAGATTTGTTGACATGTTTTATGAATTTTTATGCTTAGAGGTATTGTTTATGTGTTTTTATTGATTGGATTGATATTTTTGATGATATTTGATGATAAATGATTGTTATATTTGATTATATTTTTAAAAAATATATATGCAAAATAGGGTGCGCCTTACATAAAAAAACCCGCGTCTTAAGGGCGCCTTGCACCTTAAGGCTCTAGGAGGCTTTTGCGCCTTGGTGTGCTTTAAGGCTCTAGGAGGCCTTTGCGCCTTGGTGTGCCTTGTGCCTTTCACAACTATGATATCTCCTGTGTAGCACTTTGGACTGGATTTGTTCATTGCACTAATGATATTTTTTTTTTGTTTAGCGTATCAACAAAAACAAAGAAAAAAAAGAAGAAAGAAACGAGGGTGGCTGGCTGATAGCTAGTAGGTGTTTTCTGCTATAATCAGAGTTGGGAGGGTCAGCTGATCTGATTTTGATTATTATAGTCTTTTGTTTGTGTGATCATAGATGTTTTTTAATTTGCTTGGTCAAGGAGCTTTTGTTAAGTTAAGACAGGCACTTTGGTAGGTTGGAAGTTTGCCGTGGAGGGATGGTGCCTCTTTCCCTTTGTGAGTCTCTATTTGGGAAAGTGTAATGTATAAAATGTTCTGGGGATTTTAGGGTGTAGTCTTTTTCCAGTTGCATTTTTTCAACTCCTTTGCTCGATTTCATTGGCTGTTTAGGCTGGGGTTGGGAGCAGAGTATACATGTGTGCCTTAGGCTGGATTTACCTCTTTCTCATTCATTTGGGCCTCTTTGTTTATTCACCAATATTTATGAGTTTGCACCTTTCATTTGATACTTCTTAAGGCAACTTTATTCTTGCCATCTGAAAAAGAAAAGGAATGGTGGCTTTCATTATGTAACTGTTCTTGACATTTTATTTTTGTACAAGTTTACATTACACTTTATGTGGTTCCAGATTATTATGAGGTCAGTGTCTTTTTTGGTGCATGGTTTTCTCTTCATCTTTGAGAAACACAATCCGTTTAAACGACTTTACTATTCTTTTGTAGTCAATGTGAGGTGGGAACTGTGACAAGGTCCTGTACTGATTATGCTGTCATTCCTTAACTTGTGGTTGTTAGATGGGTATTGCTGTGCTAGTGTCAGTAATGGGCATCTCATTTTATTTCGTTTGAATGAGCTTCCTAGAATTTTATAACATAAATACTGTAATTTCTTGATTTACTTCTGGCTCATTGGAAGCTAAAAATGGACGGCTCGATGTAGATGTTTCTCTGAAAACAGTAGAAGGTAGGATGAAGGAAATTAGAATTGCTTTAGGGGTATTTTCTACATTCATATAATGCAAATCGCCTTGTTGATTTAAAGGGAAATTCCATAAGATGGGCCCAGTCATGCTTTATTTATTTATTTTTTGATAGATAAGCAAAATGAGCTACAAAGTAAATAGGGATTATGCAGGCAGCCAAAGAGACAAAAGCAAAACAAAAACCTCACAAACCCCTCAATTTAGAGCCACCCACTCAAAGAAACATACAAGTAGAAGAGCTCTTCACTATATACAAACTATTCCTACTCCACAAATTAGATACAAAAGAATGCTTTAACATGGCCTGGCTGAAGTCCCATCCCTAGCAGCTATGCGGTTTCTTTCCCTTCAAATCATCCAAAAATGCTAAGGGAGCAGTTTCGGATCTTTAGCCTCTTTTTCCCCCACGAAAAAGAACCCTTCCAACTAAGTAAAAGCCTCCTTGAATGTCTCGGAAGACACAGGAAATGCCAACAATAGAAGATAATCTCCCAGGGGCTGACCAGGAGCAATGAACTTTGGGCGATCATGCTTCATGGTAGTGAGCTTTGGGCGTGAGCCAAAAAAAAAGAAGTGCATGAAATGTCATAGCATCGTTGGAACAGAGATCACGGAGATGGATTTTGGGGAAAACAAAACCAATGAAAATGATAAGTGAATATGGCACAAAGTTGGAATTTAAACGATTAAGGCAGGGATATAGGAAGATTTATTGTGTGTTTACGGTCAATACGCCCGAAAAGAGTAGATGTAAGGTGAATTCTGAGGACAAGATAGAGTCAATACTTTGAAGGAAAAAAAAGAAAGAAAAGAGCGATAGTATAAATATAGAGGCTGATAGTTTTAAATGTCGTAAGCCTGTGAAATAAAGTTAAAAGTTAGCGACAACGAGCCTTGGCGATGCACTTGTAAATGTTGCTCACACCCATTCATCTGCGACATGCATATCTTGTGAGACATGCTCAAAATAAATGCACTTATTGATTCATTTGAAACTCTTTTTATTACCAATAGTGCTCTAATTCTAATTTTCCTACTTTCCTTGCTTCTTTTCGGGTAAGATGATCCAGATTTATGACCCCGAGATTTTTGTGCGGGTATCTATAAAGAAGACACCGTGCACTAAGTGATTCTTCTTTATTGTTTGAATCTTTTCCTTGGTAAAAAGCATTGGGAAGCCATTTGGAGAAGAAAGTAGCTTATATTACTTGTATTGTGAACATATTTAATAAGATACTTAGATGATTTGTAGATTTAAAAACGGTTGCCCCAGTATAGTATAGATTCTAATGTCGGAACATGGTCTTTAATTGGGGCGGGAACCATGATTATGATCTCTTGAAAGCGGGGTGATATGAACTTACAATCACTATTTTTTTTTGGAGGATCTACAATGACTTATTTTTAAAGAAAGCTGCGTTCTAAATCAAAGGCATCA
Organism: Tetrastigma voinierianum; assembly: GCA_016808115.1. Lineage (NCBI taxonomy): Eukaryota > Viridiplantae > Streptophyta > Magnoliopsida > Vitales > Vitaceae > Tetrastigma > Tetrastigma voinierianum. Next base: position 34,910 of record JAEQBH010002137.1, on the reverse strand, counting down.
TTTGCATCTTTCCTTTTTGAAACAAATTCTTTAATTCCACCCGGGGATAAAATTAGAGGCTCCTTTGCTAGCCTGCGATTCCATTCTAATGAGGAGAAAATGGGTAGGGAAGGATCCATGTCAATTCTTAAGTATGGGTGTAATCGAGTTATATACATAGCCGAGTACGAGCTCAACTAGGCTAAAAAACTCGAACTCGACTCAATTTCGATCTGAGTTTTTTTACTTTAGATGTTCGAAACTTGATTCGAAAAATAGTTGAGTTATTCGAATTTGAAGCAACAAGCTCGAATGAATTAAAAATAATAAATAATTATACTTTCGAATTTGATTTGATTAACAAAATGGTAAAGCTCGATCAAACTTACGGAGGTAACTGGTCGGGTATTATGATACTTAAACTTGATTAAATTAACCCGAGTTGAATCAAACATTCTCAATTAGCTCATGGTAGAAAATTATATTAAAAACCAATTCTAGGAGAATTTAAACAAAAATAAAATATTTGTGATTCTCTTTACTATTTTGTTAGGGTTACCTTTTAAAATGTATTCTTAAAAAAATAGTGTTAAAATTTAGTAATTAAAAAATAAAATAGAAAATATATTAATTCTTCTTATTTCATTAAATTGAGTTTGTCTTTTTTAAAAATATGAGTTTACTCTTATATCAAAATTGTTTTCTATTTAAAATTTAAAACAAGAAATAAAATATTCGACATATTCTCTTTACTATTTTGTTAGGGTTACCTTTAAAATGTATTCTTAAAAAAATAGTGTTAAAATTTATTAATTAAATAAAAATGAAAATATTGTAATTCTTCTTATTTCCTTAAATTGAGTTGGTCTTTTTAAAATATGAGTTTACTCTTTATATCAAAATTGTTTTCTATTTAAATTTAAACAATAAATGAAATATTCGACGAGATTCTCTTTCTTATTTTGTTAGGATTACCATTTTAAAATGTATTTTAAAAAAATAGTGTTAAGAATTTAGTAATTAAAAAAAAAATAGAAAATATCGTAATTCTTCTTATTTCACTTAGAATTCATTTTGGTCTTTTAAAATATGAGTTTACTCTTATATCAAAATTGTTTTTTCTATTTAAAATTTAAACAAGAAATAAAATATTCGACAGATTCTCTTTACTATTTTGTTAGGGTTACCTTTTAAAATGTATTATTAAAAAAATAGTGTTAAAATTTAGTAATTAAAAAAATAAAAATGAAAATATCTTAATTCTTCTTATTTCCTTAAATTGAGTTGGTCTTTTTAAAATATGAGTTTACTCTTATATCAATTTTTTTTTCTATTTAAAATTTAAACAATAAATAAAATATTTGTGATTCTCTTTCTTATTTTGTTAGGGTTCATTTTAAAATGTATTCTTAAAAAAATGATGTTAAAATTTAGTAATTAAAAATAAAAATGAAAATATCATAATTCTTCTTATTTCCTTAAATTGAGTTGGTGTTTTTTAAAAATATGAGTTTACTCTTATATCAAAATTGTTTTTTTCTATCTAAATTTAAACAATAAATAAAATATTCGGCAATTCTTTTTACTATTTTGTTAGGTTACCTTTTAAAATGTATTCTTAAAAAATAGTGTTAAAATTTAATGTTAAAAAAATAAAATGAAAATATTGTAATTCTTCTTATTTTCCTTAAATTGAGTTAATTCTTTTTTAAAATATGAGTTTCTTATTATATCAAAATTGTTTTTTCTATTTAAAATTTAAACAATAAATGAAATATTCGACAGATTCTCTTTACTATTTTGTTAGGATTACCTTTTAAAATGTATTTTTAAAAAAATAGTGTTAAAAATTTAGTAATTAAAAAAATAAAAATAAAAATATAAGTAATTCTTCTTATTCCTTAAATTCATTTGGTCTTTTTTAAAATATGAGTTTACTCTTATATCAAAATTGTTTTTTTCTATTTAAAAATTTAAACAAGAAATAAAATATTATTAGTCTCTTTTCTTATTTTGTTAGGGTTACCTTTTTAAAATGTATTATTAAAAAATAGTGTTAAAATTTAAGTAATTAAAAAATAAAAATAGAAAATATCTTAATTCTTCTTATTTCCTTAAGTAGGTTGGTCTTTTAAAATGTGAGTTTACTCTTATATCAATTTTTTTCTATTTAAAAATTTAAACAATAAATAAAATGATTAAACTGAGATTCTCTTTACTATTTTGTTAGGGTTACCTTTTAAAATGTATTCTTAAAAAATAGTGTTAAAATTTAGTAATTAAAAAAATAAAAATGAGAAATATCATAATTCTTCTTATTTCCTTAAATTAGGTTGGTGTTTTAAAATATGAGTTTACTCTTATATCAAATTGTTTTTCTATCTAAAATTTAAACAATAAATAAAATATTAAATGATTCTTTTTACTATTTTGTTAGGGTTACCTTTTTAAAATGTATTCTTAAAAAATAGTTAATTTAAAATTTGTAATTAAAAAATAAAAATGAAAATATTGTAATTCTTCTTATTTCCTTAAATTGAGTTGGTCTTTTTTTAAAATATGAGTTTACTCTTATATCCAAAATTGTTTTTCTATCTAAATTTAAACAAGAAATAAAATATTCGACATAATCTGCTTTCTTATTTTATTTAGGGTTACTTTAAAATGTATTCCCTTAAAAAATAGTGTTAAAATTTAGCTAATTAAAAATAAAAATGAAAATATCTTAATTCTTCTTATTTCCTTAGAATTGAGTTGGTCTTTTAAAATATGAGTTTACTCTTATATCAATTTTTTTCTATTTAAAATTTAAACAATAAATAAAATATTCGATGATTCTCTTTACTATTTTGTTGGGGTTCTTATTTTTAAAATCGATTATTACAAAAAATAGTGTAAAAAATTTAGTAATTTAAAAAATAAAAATGAAAATATAATAATTCTTCTTATTTCCTTAAATTGAGTTGGTGTTTTTAAAATATGAGTTTACTCTTATATCAAAATTGTTTTTTCTATCTAAAATTTAAACAATAAATAAAATATTAAACCAGTTTCTCTTTACTATTTTGTTAGGGTTACCTTTAAATGTATTCTTAAAAAATGGTGTTAAATTTAGTAATTAAAAAAATAAAAATGAAAATATCGTAATTCTTCTTATTTCCTTAAATTGAGTTGGTCTTTTTAAAATATGAGTTTACTCTTATATAAAAATGGTTTTTCTATTTAAAATTTAAACAAGAAATAAAATAATCATTGAGATTCTCTCTACTATTTTGTTAGGGTTACTTTTTAAAATGTATTCTTAAAAAATAGTGTTAAATTAAAATTAAAAATATAAAAATGAAAATAATAAGTAATTCTTCTTATTTCCTTAAATTGAGTTGGTGTTTTTTAAAATATGAGTTTACTCTTATATCAAAATTGTTTTTCTATTTAAAATTTAAACAAGAAATAAAATATTCTTGATTCTCTTTACTATTTTGTTAGGGTTACCTTTAAAATGTTCTTACAAAAATAGTGTTAAAATTTAGCCAATTAAAAAATAAAAATGAAAATATCGTAATTCTTCTTATTTCCTTAAATTGAGTTGATCTTTTTAAAATATGAGTTTACTCTTATATCAAAATTGTTTTTTCTATTTAAAATTTAAACAAGAAATAAAATATTCGACAGATTCTCTTTACTATTTTATTCTGATTTACCTTTTAAAATGTATTCTTACAAAAATAGTGTTAAAATTTAGTAATTAAAAAAATAAAAATAGAAAATATCGTAATTCTTCTTATTTCCTTAAGTGGAGTTGGTCATTTTAAAATATGAGTTTACTCTTATATCAGAAATTGTTTTTCTATTTAAAGAATTTAGAAGTAAATGGTAATATAATTTGTCAATAAAACTAACTCAAATGGTTAAGGAGTTCGATCGGACATGAGAATAGAAGGGGTTAGGGATTATAGTTTCGATGAGAATAAATTTATAGGGAATATATTACTATGATCATAAAGCGGAATGAATAAATATAAAAAAATAAAAAAAGTACCAACATAATTTAAAATTTTATTTATATTCTGATTATTTAAGAACATAATTAGTTACGTTAACGTTTTGGTCTTGACACTTAAGTGTGTATATTTATTATTTAAAGGCGGTGAATAAGCGTGACATATAATAAATTATTTTGAAAGAAAATATTGCTTGCAATAATGATGTTATTTATTAATGTCACGAAAATATTTTACCATTTATTACTTCCAATAAAACCCCAGCAATTATTATATTTATGGGAGGAAGCGAGTCCACTAAGAGGGGAGGGATGAAGAATATGAAAGAAACGAATGGGAAGAGGAGGCAAAAGAACCTTAAAAGTTGAATGCAAAAGATTGAAAGCGGGAAAGACGTGACTTGAGAGATCAAACAAACCACTCAGACTACGTACCCATATTAAAAGATCAAAGGCCATATTCGACTCACTCTTCTTCCCCTCATGATTCACAAAAATGGCAAGTTCTCTTAGCATTTCTTTGTCGCGGGAGCAGAGGGATCGTGCTAAAAACCTCTTTTTCAACAAAAATCGCGATCCCACCGCTTCACCTCCACCGCCACAGGCAGAACAAAAAACACATGATAAATGCGATCAGAATCGCCATCAACCATTTTCTTCTCGTTCTGTCTCTAATGGTGTTAGTCAATCAAATCGGTGGAGATGTTGGGAGGTAGAAGGAATTTTAGGTTTTCCGGTTACGGCATTTCAAAACGTAGGAACAACCTTGTGGATTCAAGAAGAAGGTTAAAGTTGAGAGATTCTCTCGTTGTTTCAAGAAGAAGAGGACCAGCAAAGCTGCTTTTGTAAAGTCATCTACTGGTTAGTTTCTTTGATTCCTTTTTTACGCTGTTCTCTCTCTCTGTTCGATTTTCCACAAAATGCGGGCAGGAAATCAAACTAAAACGTCGGATTAATCATCTATAACATTTGGTTGTAAAGCTTGAAACAATCTTTTGGTTTTGTTTTTGTTTTTGTCTTCAATTTTTATTTTGATACAAAATCGACTTTATATTCTTGCCAGATGTTTATTGATCTCCAAGTAGATGCATCTAGCTACTTGAATTATTTAACTGCTGTCCTCAAAATTGAATTTAGCATTTTTAAGTGTTCTATCGGTACCCTTTATTTAATATTTTCTCGCTGATTTTAGGAAATGGCTTTGATTAATTAGACAATAAATTAGTTGCTGACATATCTTCTATGTTTTCTCGTGTGTTTGCTTTGATCATCATTCCCTATTAGTGGGTCAATTAGGTCACCAACATTGCCGAAGCTCAGGACCCACACCCACATATCATGGCTTTCTCTTAAATATAAAACAGAAAGCAAAATTGGGATTTTTAAGACAATGTTAAGACTTCGATTAAAAAAAAGAGAGACAATGTTAAGACTATGTCCCGCTGTTTCAAAAAGTTTGAGGGAGAGGGAAAGAAAATAGAACTGGAAAGAAAAAGTGAAGGAAAATAACAACTAGATTTTAGGATAGATAAATGACTTTTATATACAATTTTAAACTAATTTAATTGATTTTATCTCTTTTATATACAAATTAAATAATTTAGAAATGTATACATTGTTTACTATTTATAATTAACTATTTTTAAATATTTTTTCACAAAGAAAAGCAAAATAAAAATTGACAAGTGATTGTTCCTAGAAAGAGTAACAACATTTTAGTGATTTACAAGTAAAATGAATTATTAACTTTTTATAAAGGAATAGTTACTTAGGTTTTCACTTAGCATGTTTTGAATTGAGGAAATAGACTGATATTTTTAGTGATAAGAAGGTGTGTGAATTAGGAATTTATAAAGAAGAAGAATGATGTAAGAATGTATATAAATGATTTGATGTTATTATCAATGATTCATATATTAAATGAGAGTTCTATTGAACCTCGAAAATAAAGAGAGAAGAAAAAAGAAAAAGTCGCCTTTTGATTTACTTGAGAGTGCATAAGGTGATCGCCATCAATCGCACCCGTGCTTGTCGAATGATGAGAGCTGCAAACAATGCTTTTGTAAGTTTCTCTACCGGGTAGACTTAGAAAATTAATAACTAATTGCTTCCAAAATTTTTTGTTCTCACGTAAAGATTTTTTGTCTATGCTTTTCGGTTTTGCACTCTAAACCGGGGTTTTATCACTTTGCATCTTATCAATGTGTAATCGTGCTTGATTCTCGTGTTTATGTTTGATTTATCTATGTATTTAGCTAAACTACAGTTCCGTAAATTTTCATTCAAAACCATGTTATAAGTACCGCATGGCTCAAGTTTTGTTCTCGGGTCAAGATTGAAATCATGTACATGATGTCACCGAAATAAATCGCGAAGTCAAAGCAAGCATGGATGAGATCGCAAAGTGGTTCGTGAATTAAAGACTGAACTTTCCAAAAGAAAATCATCCTCGTAATCTGCAAGTTTCCAAAGGAAGGTACACTAGTCCAAAGAAAATTAGAGGCAAGCATACTCAACAAGTCGCTGCTGTCAAGTACAAGAAACCAAGATCCTAATGATACAAATATTTATTCTCTTCCTTTAATTGAGGATGGTGAGCGCAAGCAGTGTTCTTACCGAAGAGCCACCGCCAGAGTGTCCTTGAATTGACTTTAACTGAAGCATGCTTGAGTTTGAACTTACAAAAACTTGCTTGCTTCGCGCCTACGATGCTCCCCGGGCTAAGGAAGAAAATAAGACCGCATTCTCGGTGAGCCCGAGGTATGCCTTTTCTTATATTCCCATATGCTTAGTTTGTTTTAAACTAAAAATATAAGGTAGTTCATCATGTTGGCGAAGATCACTTTCACAACCATTAAAGATAGAAAGATCCGTACTGGATTATTTCTTTCTGGATTACAATGCTTTTTAATTTTAGTTTCTTAACATAAAGTTTCATCTATAAATGTGCAAATAGATGTCACTGACAAATTCTAAGGTCATTCGATGTTGGATCCTTCATGGGCTGGTCATTCTATTTTTAAGTAGAATTGAGACTTGATAAACTAAAATAATGACTCATGAGTAAAGGTTTTTGATGTGTCTTTGTCTTAGTCAGTAAATTATAACATCCCCTGCTGCACACTATCAAGTAAATCGTATGAGAAATAGATACCCCTCTGGGACAGGCTTTGATTATTTTCATGTGGAGTTGGCAAGGATTGTCATATAGTAAAGACATTCCGTAGGCTCATATATTAATATGTATGATGAATGGTCGAGTTTAGTTCCTCCTCAAACTATGCTTCTTCCTAAATACAATGTGTTGTCTTGGGGATGGACTGGAAATGTTGTGTACGTCAAGAAGTTTCAGCCCAAAGGGTTTATGAAATGGAAGGTCGTGGAGTTCGGATTCTTACTGTTCCATGGTGTATTGCCATTGAACTCGATCAGAAATCAGGCCATGTGCTCATTGAACAAAGAGAAAATCTCAATGGTGTGGAGCCGAGTTTGAACTGCATCGCCTACCCAAACTACATGAAAAGGAGCAGAACTCCGTGCAATCAAAGACCGTGAGCAACGATAAATGAATTCTTTATGTCGACTTCCCCTGTGCAATATTTCAATAAATAATGCCCTTAAGTTACTGGTTTCTATTCATTTTTTTCCTTTAATTCTTCACTTGCTGGCAAGTATTGAACCTTTTAAGGATGATGAAATGGCCTAATGTCAATTGACACCACGGTTTCTAAGACGCTTGACATTGTTTCACAGATGATGATGCTGAATCACCAGTGGAACAACAAAGCCCCATCAATGGAAATTCCAGCCACACACCCAAACCACTTAAAAAGATCACCATTGATGAAAAGGGCCCTTCGATTCAAGCGTCTAGTTACTATAAACGACAATTCTATTCCCTGTGCAATGAGTTTATGAATATTATAGTTATTGATTATGATTTTAATTTTAAAAAATTTCTAATACTATAACCAATAATCCTATATTAATTTAAAATTTTTTTAATGGTGTAGATATTTGACTCATAAATACTAATAATGTGTATGACAATATGATCGAAATAGCATTGCTTTGAATGTTATTTTGCCTTTAATTTATATTTATATATCTATTTTAAAATAATTTATTTTTATCCAAAACTCTAATGTAATCAAAGTCTTTGTTATGCAGAGACCGAGCACAAGCAGTGAAGGTGTCCGGTGTGGTAAGAGTAGTAGTACTGCAACATCTCCTAACCCACTCTCTGCTTCTTCTAGCCACTTTATCTAAATACAAAACATTCTCTCCAACCCACTCTATTCCGCCTCTATTTCTAGTTATTCCAAATGTGGCTCACCAAATGTGGTGAGCCATCTGAGCTCTAAATTCTCCTCTACCTTTTTTTTTTCTCTATCTCTCTCTATATATATAAGCTCAATTTTTAAATTATCGAAGCGTAGTGAAAATTTAGTGTAAAATGTAGAATGTGGTTGTAATGAATTTTTAAAGTTACTAGCTAAAATAGTGAATTTAATATTTAAATATATTTTTGAGTAGCTAATTTGTTGGAGTGTGGCCGAGATGCTAACTACTAAGTACTAACTAAAGCCTTAATTTAAAAAGAGATAAATCCATCTACCATCGGCCATCGGGCCATACAATGATGATGGATGGATTGAAGGAAATGAGCGGGACAACCTGAACCCACCCGCCTCCTCCTTATCTATCTTCCAACGCCCATCATCACATCACAATCATCTTTGATCCAACGGTCATACGCGCGAACTGCCCACCGCAGATGCAGCGCCATGCCATAAGAATGCGCACACACATGGCATATCCCACCAAACTTCCTTGTTATACAAGAAAGTTCTCGGGGCTATGAAAGAAATAAGACGTAGATTTTAAAGAGCTCCGAGGTATGCCTTTTCTTATTCCTATATGCTTAGTCGCTTTAACTAAAAATATAAGGTGTCTATCATGTTGGCGCATTCAGCTTTACTAATCCATTAAGATAGAGTATCGTATGGATTATTTCTGGGACTATGTTTTTTTCTTATATTTTCGAAGCCTCGATTTAAAGTTTCTATCTATAAATGCAAAGCTTGTAGATGTCACTTGACAATCTCTCAAGGTCATTCAGATAAGGGATCCTTTCATGGGCTGGTCATTCATTCTAAGGTGACCGAGACTTGGATAAACTAAATAATGAATTGTTTTATGTTACATGTGTCTTTTGTCTCTGCTGGTGATTTATAACATCCCCTGTCAGCAGACACTATCAAGTAAACTCGTATGGAGAAATGTGATACCCCTTCGATTTATTTCTAGATTATTTTCCTCGTTGTGGAGCTTGGCAAGTGAATGTCATATAGTAAGACATTCCTTAGGCTCATATATTAATATGTATGATGAATGGTCGAGTTTGTTCCTCCCTTAAACTATGCTTCTTCCCTAAATACAATGTGTTGTCTTAGATGGACCTGGAAAATGTTGGGTGACGTCAAGAAGCTTCAAAATCTAAAGGGTTTCATGAAATGGAAGGTCGAGTTCGATTCTTATCATTCCATGGTGTATTGCCGCTGAACTGATCGTAACCGTGCCATGTGCCTTACCGGAATACAGAAAATCAAATGGTGGAGCTGGAGTTTGAACTGTACTTGGCCCAGTCCAAACTACATGAAAAAGGAGCAGAACTCCAGGCACTGAAAGACCGTGTTAAACGCCTAAATGAATTCTTTATGTCGACTTCCTTAGGCAATATTTCCTTACTCTAAATAATGCCCTTAAGTTAATGCTTCCTATTCTTCCTTTAATTCTTCACTTGCTACTACTGGGTATTGGAACTCTTGCATGATGATGAAATGGCCTAATGTCAATTGACACCACGGGTTTCTAAGACGCTTGACATTGTTTCGCAGATGATGAAGCTGAATCATCAAAGTGAACAACAACAGCCCCATCAATGGAAATCTACCACGATAATCGAAACGACTCAAAAGATCAGCCAAGCCGATGAAAAGGGCTCCTTGATTCTGAAGCCGCCTAGTTACTATGTAAAACGACACTTATTCCCGTAATCGAATAAAAATCATATAATGATGTCAACAGCAAACTATGGGTGGGCCATACAAATAAACTCAAGAGGGAGCTCTTTGGTAAGGATTATGCTTTCTACCTCTCTTCAATAGTATCGACATTTTCTATTCTCTTTATTACCTATCAAAAAGCATTTTCATCCTCTCTTTTGCTTGCATTCAAGATGTCATCCTTTGAATATTAATATCATAGGACATGGGATATTCCGAGTTAGCCCCCTTGAACTTGAAAACTTTGCCGCTAGGATGTCGGGCCGCCATGAACTTCCCCCCAACCATGTGCTATCAAGTACTACCTTCGAAACACAATAATTTATTAGTATTTATTTATTTATTTATGGTCTTTATTTTTTTTGGCCTGTCGTGAGCTAAACTCTCCTTTAACGTTGATTCCCGACGACTTTTTAGCTATCTTGCCTCAGATCTCCGCCGATAATAAGCTCATTTTGAGTGCCGTAAAGGGTTCAAAATTGGGTTGACTTTTTTTGTGGTCCTTTTGGGTGTGAGAGAATACGGCTCACATGTCCTTTCAATAGGAAATTACTAGTTCAGATTGAGCACTCCAGAAGTAGGTGGTTTGGGTTCATGATAGTTTCTAAATGAGTAAAAAACTAAAAGTTAAAAAAAGAATCATTACTTTATGACGACATGGTGACCGTTGCTTGCCCGTGAAGATGTAAAAACTAAAATATGGGTGGAGCCAGGTGACGGGTCGTTTGTGGGGATCAAGTACCTCTTTGTTTTTACCCACTGAAACCATTTAATGTTTGCCACTTGAAAAAAGAAAAAATCAAACAATGGCCTCGTTTGGTTATGTTTTTTAAAATTGTTATTGAGAATAATTTTTAAAAATATAAAGATGGTAGTGTTTTCTCGACTCTTAAATTTGTGGATTGTTTGCGGCTTTTTTGTGATTTTTAGATTAAAAAACTAGGAACTAAATGTGTTTTTATGTTTTTATTATTCTTGTTTTTCCGTAAAAAATAGTTTTTAAAAATCATAAAACAAACAGTTTACTGATAGTTATTCAGTTTCATTTTTGATTATTTGGATTAAAATACCTTTTGAAAATCTAATTTTGGAAATTTCCACCTTTATTAATTTTGGTCTGAGTTAGATAAAATATATATTTTATTTTTTTATAAATATAACATTTTCTTCTAAGAGGTAATATAAAATATAAATGAAAAAATTTATTTTTATCCAAAATAAATTACTTTTAAAGAAACACACGGGAAAAAGTTAGATTCACAAATTAGATTTAAGGTTATTTGACTATTTCTTTTTCTTTTGGTTTAGCTATATCTTTGGTTGTAGGGGCATTTCTTTAGTGTATCCACAGCAATAACCATAGAGCAAATCAACATATGACCTCAGAGCTGAACGAACATACATACATACTAAGAAGCTGGCCAGCCATAAAAAAAATAAAGTATCAATTACTATAAAAAAATTTAGGGACTTGGAGCAAATACTCTTATATGACCAAAAACCAAGGGTTCCTGACTACTTATATATGGGAAAATAAAAAAAAACTGTGTACTTCCAGACCGGTGGTTTGAGTTTCAACTTTCAGCCTTCAACAACTGCCTGCCATAGCAATGAATGCTAGTTGTGGCTTTCAACGCCTGTGATTGAAAGAAGAGCAAATTAGGTATAGAAAAATGAGTCTTCTACCAAACCTATTCAAATAAAAAAATCAAAATAGATTAAAAAGCAAATTAATGTTAAAAGTAGTGTTCATGATAAATTTTTTTTAATCAATATTATAGTTATTGATTATGATTTTAATTTAAAAAAATTTCTAATACTATAACCAATAACTTCGATATTAATTTTAAGTTTTTTTTAATGCTGTAGATAATGATCGTAGCGTTAATAATGAAGGATCCCGACCCGGATGTAACTTTGATGAACCTCGAGGGGACCTCCCCAAGACTCCAAATGTGATATAGAAACTTTTCCTTAAAAACCATAAATTAAAACTGCGGAGCGAACCCCTTTACAATTCTTCTGCTGGAGATCTTTTAAAAATAATGCGGAAGCCGAAGTGCTAAAAAAAAAAATTTCTTTTTCTTTCTTTTCCAACACTTAGATTTTTTCAAGGCAAAATCGGTCGTAGTCCTCTCGCTTTTCTGACTTTCCAAATTTACAAAACCCGATGAAAACATTTAAAACACTTTTAAACTTCAATTCATCAACTTCCATATTAGGACTCCCTGGCCCACAACCCAATCAAACACAATATGTTATTATATACATTTATTTTTCAAATCATCAAAACATTTAAACCTTTCTTCAATTCCATGCATAAATTATCAAAACATGACAAAATATTCACATATACAATATGCAAATTATTTTCAATGCAAATACATGCGTCGTCTCTCGATAGCCTGACCACTCATCAGACAGAGGGTACTCTACCGACGACTGCCTCAGTCCCGAAAAATACTAAGGAAACATATGGAAAAGAGTGAGTTAAACGAGCTCGTTGAGTGTACATTTTCATTTATATAACATTTTCAAGACATATCAAAATAATACATACTTATACAATTAAAATCCATACATTAAACATTTATGCCTTAAACTTTCTTTCCATAAATACTATACCATTAAACTCAGTTTATGCTTTAAACATTTATACCTTAAACTTTCTTTCAATAAATACTTATGCATTTAAAACCATTTATGCTTTAAGAACTTATGCCTTAAACTTTCTTCCATAAATACTTATGCATTTAAAATCCATTTATGCTTTCTTTTAAGAATTTATGCCTTTAAACTTTATTTCAATAAATACTTATGCATTTAAAATCCATTTATGCTTTAAGCATTTATGCCTGAAACATCCGTACCGTAAACTTTCTTTCTTTATTTCTTTCTTTCATTCTTTCTGATGGAACCTAGGGGAATAAACACACCGACCGCTTCCGGCATCGACTGCGGAGGGACAGCCACATGCCTGGGGCCATAACTACTACGCTGCTGAGAACTCAGCTACAGATAGTGTTCCGGGGCCATAGCATTCCTTTATCACATGTGCGATATTACTCTGACACCTATTTCCCTCCCCCGCTTAGTAACTCATAATCCTTTACCCTCTCTTAACTTCTTACACGCTTAAAGTACGCCGATATCAATGCGATAATGTAGCCATAGGGGGTTTAGTGGTAATCCATCGCAGCATTTCTTCAAAATACATTTATAAATACATTTAAATCCTTTACTTTATCATTAAAACACATATGCATACTTTAAACATTTTTAAACTTTCATAATACCTTAACATATGCATACATATTTAATACACATATAAATATATGCATTGATGCAAGATAAAAACAATGCAATATAAAACATTTCCATATGCCTTAACATTTACATAAAATTTACATTAAACTTTCAGTTTAACATTAAAACCATTCACTTTTAAAAACTAAATTCTCAAAATATCATTTTCACTACGCCACCGCTCAACCCGCTGCTTCCCCGTCGACCCCTAAGCTTCCAGTCCGTATAGTCCCTTCACCTTTTTTCAAGAAAACCACAACTATACATTAATCATAACTTACTTCAATCCACCATACAATATTCATTTAAATCCAAATGAACAAATTAATTCTTGCCACTAAAAACCTACTCATTTTGGCCAACCTTTTTTTCCAACCACATACCCTATAGACTTATGACTCAAAAATTATTCAAACGGTCTTCAAAATTTATGAAACTCTCCAGATCAGTTCTTGATATATCAAATAATATTCCTCTTAAATTTTCAATTTAAAATTCCGTCTCTAAAGCCCTCAACCATATAACACAATCTGCACAACAATAACCCAGTTTGGGCAGAACAGAATCTGCACATAGCTCCACTTTGAACCATTTTATGGGTACCTTTAAGTTTACAATTTGCATGAACTTACTCAGATAAATTTTCTCCCCTAGGAAGTTCCTGATCTCACCCAGCACTTGAATCACCTAATTCAGATCTGAAATGAAAGCAAGCTATGGCCAAACACAAAACTGGTCAAACCAGAAAACAGACATTCCTGTACTTGAGACTGCTGCCCAAAATCTCTACTAAATTGTGTTTCTCTTCCATTTTTCTTTCACTCTAAACACTTAAATTCAGATGCATTATACCCATTTCAACATATCACACAAAAGTCTACATCAAACCCTAACCCATTCATTCACTCTACTTTGTCAAAACCCTAATCTAATCCATGGCTTTCTCTAATTTATCCTCTAAAAATCATCATCATTCAACCCTAAATGCCACTAATTTAACATCTGCTGCATAAGAAAATCAAATCATTAGGCATGAAAAACATAAAATCCAACTTCTTCCCACCGTGAAAACTTACTTGTTTCTTGGGTTTCCTTGTCTTCTCTTCCTGATTCACTTGAGCCTCACTTGAAAGCTTGAAAGAGAATAAAAATCTCACTCCCACCACTTTGCCCTACCCTTTTCTCCCTCCCTCTTTCTCCTTCTTCCCTTTCTTTTCTATCTTTCCTTTCTCTCCTTCTTCATGGATGACCTCCTTTGGAGCACTTAAACTCCTAATTTTAGACTTTAAAATATCTCTTCCAAAAGTACCTTTAAATTAAATAATTCCATTACAGTTTTAAAGTGGTTTACACTTTTATCCAAGCTTCATTGGTCCATTCTCATGAGACCAAGTCATTTACCCATGATTTAAATCATAACTTGTTTTCATTAAGAAAGGTTTTAATTGGCTCTCATAATACTAATATATCTCCCTTATAGCAAATTTTTATCTCATTTCACCTTATACCCGCTTTTATAATCACTAATGTCGTGGGCTCTCAATGCCTAAACTTCCAAATTAACCATGAATTATTCAATTAAATCCTTTCATGCTGAATCCGTGCTCAAATCAATCGAAATCGATTTAAATCATTAAAATCTAAATTCGGACAATAGCGCATTATTCGACCACGCTCGATCGCCCTCGAAACTATCCAAACGGACCCCCGCTTCACCCGTTTCAGTTTCAAGACCCATGATTGATTCTGGACATTTTCGTGATTCCGCCCACTTCCGAAAAATTTCAGCACGTACTCCAATTTTCATCCGAAATCACTATTCACTTAAATCTCCCATTATCTTCTAAATATCGGGCCTGAAAGTCATAAGAACTGGAAATTTTCTTAAAAATCCTCTGCAACCCCTCCATCCGATAAAATAAGAAAAAATCACTTTATTCATTAGGCACCCGTTACAATTTTCGAAAATTTTCACTTCATGCCCAAATGATGTCCAAAGCGCTCTAAATTTAACTAGCTCCTCGCTTCTATCATTAGGACCTCAAATCGGGCCTCAATAATCCTGCCATTATAACATTCAATAAGGCTGGGTTTTACAATCAATTCTCCTTTATAAAAATCTCGCCCGAAATTTAAATTCCTATGTTGCTTCCTCTCACCGTGGATTCATCCAAAATGACCTTTATTAAAGGAATCACTTTGTTTCAAAGAACCTAATCATTTCGATCAACAATTTTAACCGGTCTTTCTTCACGCCAAATCTTCTTTCTTCAATTCAAACCGCTTATTCCTTAACACATGTAGAAGAATCACTATATACTTTCAAGCATAGAAACAAACAGGTCATGGCTCTCGGGGCCAATTCAGGTGGCAACCTCAACCAAGACGCGCTACTCTCTCCAATTATTTTCTATAATTTATAAAGTCCTATATAGGGAGAGGACTTAACTTCCCTTTCTTTCCGAATATCAACACCCTTCCCTGTGGTGAGATCCCTGCGAACACCGATCCCCCACCTAAAATTCCAAATCTCCTCGGGTTATCAACATAACTTTTCTATCAATCTTGAGCTATCTTTAATCTATCACTGATAACTTTAACATTATCCGTTGTAGCTCCGAACAATTTAGCGAACCTAAAATTTTCTCCCTTTCCTCATCCCAACATAATGGAGTCCTTACACTTTTCCATATGCCCTTATAAGGCGCCATTTCAATGCTTGCATGATAACTATTATTGTAGGAAAACTCCATTAATGGTAAATGTCTTTCCTAACTTCCTTTAAACTCTAACACACAAGCCTTGAGTATAACTTCCAATGTCTGTATGGCTCTTTCAGATTGGTCATCCGTGAAGTCGTACAATCTCTTTTATATACAACTCAGCCAACTTCTCAATCTCAAGTCACTATTTTTCCATAGGTAGGAAATTGACCGATTGGCCAATCTATCCACAATCACCTATATCACATCATAACCACTCTGGCAAAGTGGAAAAAAAAAAAAAAATCCATCATGATTCTCTCCCATTTCCACTGAGGGATCGGAAGAGACTATAAGAACCCTGCAAATCTTTGATGCTCAACCTAACTTTTTTGACAGTGAGACATTTAGAAATAAATTCAAGTAAATATCTTCTTTATACCCCCTCCACCTTTAGTATTCCCTTGGGGCATGATATACTCTTAGTGTTTCCCGATGCATCGCATGCAAGAGTGAGCCTCTCCCATAATTTATTTCTTGTCTTCCCACATCTAGTACATAACCCGTGACCTATCATCACTATACCATATGCCCGTACTAAAATCCTCTTAACCGCCCGCACTCAGCCTTCCCATTTCAATTAATCATGATTGTATCTGAGTCTATAGCTCCCTTTATCTTGTCTATTAGTACAGACTAACATAAATGTAGCTAGTAAGGCTCCAATATCCGTCAACTTTAGTTTCTCGCACCTAAAGACTCCTAATTCCATAAATCTAGGGAGGTACACAACCTTTAGTGAGATGGAACCCTGTAGGCTTCCTACTAAGAGCATCACAACATTAACATTTCCCGATGGTACTCAATAGTGCACTGATAACTTTAAATGAGTTCAACTCCATCTCCTCTGGTCTCATATTTAACTTTTTCTATGTGAATAAATATTACATGTTCTTGTGATCTGTAAAAATTTTACATGCAACTCCATATCAGTAATGCCTCCATATAGCAAAGACTACAACAACCAACTCTAGTTATGTCTCGTATAATTTCGTCTATGCTTTTTCAATTGCCTTAAATCATATGCTATCACATTTTCATGTTGCATTAACTCACCCCCTAAGCTCTGCCAAGAAGCATCACAATATACTGTATATCCTTCTTGCCCTGACGGAATTGTAAGAACTAGGGCTAAGGTCAAATTCCTTTTTAGTTCATCGAATTCTTTTCTCGATATGTCTCTACCATATACAAACTTTTCATCTTTCCTTGTCAATTTAGTCAAAGGATCCGCTAACTTTGAAAACTCCTTAACAACCTTCCGATAATACCCTACTTAACCTTAGAAAACTTTATCTTCACATATTCGTAGGTGGTTTTCTTAGTTCACCATTTTCTCAATCTTTTCGAGGATCAACATCGTAAAACCCCTTCATCAAATCACATGCCTTAGAAAGGCAACACTGCTCTTAACCGTAACTAGAATTTACTGTTTAAGTATACTAAGTAAATAGAATTTACTAGATGCTCCTCAGTGATCTTCTTCATTGACGCTTAAATAGATTAAAATGTCATCAATGAATACTATAACAAACGATCTAAATAAGGCTGAAAGATCCTGGCTCATAAGATCCATAAAAGCTTATCAATATAAGTTAGTCCAACTAGCATGATCAAAAACTCATAATGCCTATACTGCGGTTTCTTTCAAAGTTGTCATAGGAACATCCTCTGACCTAATCTTTAATTGATAAAATCCCTAGAGCTTAGATCCATTTCTCAAAAATACCTCGTTCCCTCGTAATTGATCAAAAAAGATCATCAACTGTAAATGGGGTGTTGATTGCGTATTTTCACTTTTATTCAACTCTCTCGTAATCAATATACACCTTAAACTTTCATCATCATTTTTTTATAAACAGAACTCGCACTCTAAGGCGAAGTACTCGCCTAACAAAACCCTTACTCACAAGCTCATCCATTTATACTTTCAATTCTTTCCAATTTTTTCAACTTTTAAGGAGCCATATCATATAAGTGGTGCCTTAGCAATTGGTTCTCTGGCCCTAGGGGTCATTTCAATCTAAAAATTAATATATATATATATATATATATATATATATATATATATATATATATTTTTTTTTTTTTTTATATATATATACTCTAGAAGCATCCTTCCGGAAATACATCCCAAATTATTTGACTATCAGAATATCTTCCATTCGACTACCATTATCCCACACCTCAATAGCATAAGCTAGGTACCTTTTATATAAATTTCGAAGTATTTTACTAGCCCACATAATCAGCTATATTATCGTAGGTAGTATTTTCCGTAACCCACATAAACAACCTCTCGTCTTCCTCGCTTATAGAACCTAACCTCTTTCCTATAACAACCTTTTGTAAAGATGATGTCTAGGATAGTAAATCCATGCCTAATATAACATCAAAGTCATGGATATCTACTTCAATATCAACCGCCAAAACTCCTAGCCTCCAATAATCACTCGCTGTAACAATCAACTTTCCATATTTCTTCCTTAGGCGGCAAAAATCCTACCTCATACATCTACATCATTATGTCTTCAATTTCTTCAATTTTCTTTCAACAATTACACACACCACTTAATGTCATTGATTCACTTAAGCTAAATTAAACCCATGCATTTTCAATTAACCACTTTATTACCCCTAGCGCCGACTATGCCTTTCGTGATCTCCTATACCATCATAATTTCTGCCTCTAATTTCCTTATCCTCTCAATGGACACTCCGTCTACCACTGGCTGATTAAATGTTGTGGCTAACATCTCGAGCTTCATCCGCTCTAAAGGTATCACCGCCCTCCTACATCCTCAGAGGGCGGTGGGCGCCTCTTAGTCGCATGCGGGTGGAGGAACATACGCGCACTCATCAACATGTTCCCCGTGGCGGGTGGTACTACCCGCCCCGTGGAGCTCTCCGTGGGTGGTCGGCCTCGAACACGACATTTTTCCTCGTGAATTCAAAATTTTAATATGTCATGTAATGCATATATGATTTTAAATCACATAAATTTTGTTTTTTGTTTTTGAAATCTTAAAGAAAACATTAAAACAATCATATAAAATAAAATTTCAAATCTTTATAACATTTTCAAACTTCGCTCCGATACTCATGTTGAAGGATACCACCCATTAACCTCATGAACCCGAGGGGGGACCCTCCCTTAAGACTCCAACAGATATAGAAACCTTTTCCTTAAACCATAAATTAAAATCCGTGGAGCGAACCCCTTTTTATAATTTCTTCACATATCTTTTAAAAATAACGCAAGCTGAAGTGCCAAAAAATTTTTCTTTCTTTTCCAACACTTAGATTTTTTTTCGTGAAAATCGGCCGTAGTTTCCTCTCGCTTTTCTGACTTTCCCAAATTTACAAAACCTGATGAAAACATTTAAAAACACTCTAAACTTCAATTCACTCAACTTCCATATTAGGAATTCCATTCACAACCCAATCAAACACAATATACATATATATACATTTATTTCTTTCAAATCATCAAAACATTTAAACCTTCTTCAATTCCATGCATAATTTTATCAAAACATGACAAAATATTCAAGCATATACACATGCAATTATTTTCAATGCAAATACGCGTCAGTTCCTCGATAGCTCGACTCACCCACAGGAGGGTACTCTACCGATGCACCCGTCTTCGTGTCCCGAAATATTTGTTGAAACATATGTAAGAGGAGCTAAACGAGCTCGTTGAGTGTACATTTTCATTTATATAACATTTTCAGTACATATCAAAATAATACATACTTATACAATTAAAAATCCATTTATACATTAAACATTTATGCCTTAAACTTTCCATAAATACTTATACCATTAAAATCTCGCTTTATGCTTTAAACATTTATACTCTTAAATCCTCTCTTTTCAATAAATACTTCTTATGCATTTAAAATCCATTTATGCTTTAAGAAATTTATGCCTTAACTTTCTTTCCATAAATACTTATGCATTTAAAATCCATTTATGCTTTAAGAATTTATGCCTTAAACTTTCTTTCTTCCTGCTAAATACTATGCATTTAAAATCCATTTATGCTTTAAGCATTTATGCCTTTAAACTTTCTTTCTTTATTTCTTTCTTTCATTCTTCTGATGGAACCCGTGGGGAATAAACACACCGAACAGCCTTCCGGTACCGACGTGCTATGACAAATACATTCCGCTCATAACCACTACGTCATGGAGAAACCTCACGCCTTTGCATAGGTTCCACATCAGTACTTTATCACGTGTAAGATATTACTCTGCATGACCTATTTCCTCTCCTCGCTTAGTAACCTATAACTTTACTCTTAATCCTTACACGCTTAAAGTACGCCGATATCATCATGTAAACAGTCATAGGGGGTTTAGGTAACCATCAGTAAAACATTTCTTCAAAATACATTTATAAATACATTTAAATCCTTTACTTTATCATTAAAACACATATGCATACTTTAAACATTTTTAAACTTTCATAATACCCTTAATACATATGCATACATATTTAATAATACACATATAAATATATGCATTGATGCAAGATAAAACAATGCAATATAAAACATTTCCATATGCCTAACATTTACATAAAATTTACATTAAACTTTCTTGAATAACATTAAAACCATTCACTTTTAAAAACTAAATTCTCAAAATATCATTTTCACTCACAGTTCACCGCTCAATCCCGCTTGCTTCCCGTCGAATTCCCGTTTCCCGTCCGATAGTCCTTTTTACCTTTTTCAAGAAAACCACAACTATACATTAATCATAACTTCCATTTTAATCCACCATACACATTCATTTAAAGCCAAATGAACAAATTACCTTAAGACTAAAAACTCATTCATTTTCGGCCAACCTCTTTTTCCAACTGATACCCTATGGGACTTTATGACTCAAAATTATTCAAACGGTCTTCAAAATTTATGAAACTCTCCAGATCGTGTTCTGATATATCAAATAACATCTCTTTAAATTTTCAATTTAAAATTCCGTCTCTAAAGTTTTCCCTTAAATCCATATAACAAGGAATTCACAACAAATAACTCAGTTTGGCAGAACAGAATTCGCACATAGCTCACTTTTGAACCATTTTTCTGGGCACTTTAAGTTTACACTTGCACATGAACTTACTGATAAATTTTTTCCCTAGAAGTCTATTTTACCCAGACTCCTGAAATCACTCAATTCCGATCTGAAATGAGCAAGTTATGGGCTAAATACCAAAACTGGTCAAACAGAAAACAGGACATTTCCTGTACTGAGACTGCTGCCCAAAAATCTCTACTAAATTGTGTTTTCTTCTCTTTCCATTTTTTCTTTCACTCTAAACACTTAAATCTGGATGCATTATAACGATTTCAACATATCACACACAAAAGCCTGCACTCAAACCCTGAACCATTCATTCACTTGATTTGTCAAAACCCTAATCTAATCCATGGCTTTCAATTTATCTCAAAAATCATCATCATTCAACCCTAAATGCCACTAATTTAACATCCATACAAGAAAAATCAAATCATTAGCATGAAAAACATAAAATCCAACTCTTCCCACCATGGAAAAACTTACTTGTTTCTTGGTTTCCTTGTCTTCTCTTCCTTGATTCACTTGAGCTCACTTCTTGGCTTAAGAGAATAAAAAATTCACCTCACCACTTTGCCCTACCCTTTCTCCTCCTCTTTCTCCTTTCTTCCCTTTCGTCTATCTTCTCCTCCTTTCTCTCCCTTCCTCATGGACGTGACTTCCTCTTCTTGGAGCACTTAAATCCCTAATTTTGTTTAAAATATCTCTTCCAAAAGTACTCCTTAAATTAAATAATTCCATTGGTTAGTTTAAAGTGGTTTACACTTTTATCCAAGCTTCTCATTGGTCCATTCTCATTTACCAAGTCATTTACCTCCATGATTTAAATCATAACTTAGCTATTAAAGAAAGGTTTGGATTTGGCTCATAATAAATATCTCCCTTATAGCAAAATCTTTTATCTCGCTTCACCTTATAACGTTTTTTATACCGATTAAATGTCAAAAAATATTCTATGGTCGCTCTAAACTTAAATTAACCATGAATTATTCAAATTAAATCCTTCACAGTGGATTCCATGCTCTGAAATCACCGAAATCAGATTTAAAATCATTAAAATCGGTAATCCGGACAATAGCGATTATTATTCTACCATGCTCTGACGCTCGAAACTATCCAAACGACTCGCTTTCACTCCGCTTCAGTTTCTCGTTAGGATTCCTATGATTGATTCCGGACATTTTCGTATTTCCGGCCCAATTTCCGAAAAATTTCAACACAGACTCCAATTTTCAGTCCGGAAATCACTATTCACTTAAATCTCCCATTATCTTCTAAATATCAGTTCAAAGTCATAAGAACTGAAATTTTCTTAAAAATCCCTTTGCAACCCCTCCATCCGGATAAAATAAGAAAAAATCACTATTCATTAGGGCAATCTTGCCAATTTTCGAAATTTTTCACTTCATGCCCAAATGATGTCCAGAGCGCTCTAAATTTGTCCACTCGCTCTATCATTGCACTTCTCAAATCAGTTCAATAACTACTATTATAACATTCAATAAGGTTGGGGTTTTACAAATAATGTGTATGACAATATGATCGAAACACATTATTTTGAATGTTATTTTTGTTTTTAATTTATATTTATATATCTATTTTTAACATAATTTATTTTTATCCAAAACTCTAACGTAAATCAAAAAGTCTTTAAGGAGCAAGGTATAATTCAAGCAACAAGCAAAGAAGGTGTCCGGGTGTGGTAGTAGTAAGTAGTAGTAGTGGAGCACTTCCAACCCATTCCTATTTTTTTTCTTTTAGTCACATTAGCTATCCAAATACAAAAATCGATTCCAACTCATTCTCTATTCCACTCTATTTCCTAGCTAACCCAAATGACTCACTAAATGTGTGAGCCATCGTGGAGCTCTAAATTCTCTCTCTACATTTTTTTCTCTCTATCTCTCTATATATATGTTTTACATTTTTTAAATTATTGGAAGTTAGTGAAAATTGGGTGTAAAATAGAGAGTGTGGTTGAAGTGAATCTTAAAAGTTGCTAATTAAAATAGTGAATTTAATATTTAAACAGATTTATTTTTACTGCTGATTGTGATTGAAGATGCTCAACTAATAAGTACTAACTAAAGCTCCTTTAATTTAAAAAGAGAAAAATCCATCGCCATCGGCCACGCCATGCCAATGATGATGGATGGATTGGAGTGAGCGAGTGGACAACTTGAACCCACCCGCCTCTCCTTATCTATCTTCCAACGCCAATCATCACATCACAATTCATTCGATCCAATCCGGCCGATATTGCAAGAATGTTCACCGCAGATGCAGATGTGTCGAAGTGCCATGTATGTACAAGAATAATACAGATATTTTTTTGCTTAATCTAAACTTTGTCAAGGCCGCGCATGCTCCCGGGCTATGAAGAAATAGGGACCAGATTTTGGTGAGCCCGAGGTATGCCTTTTCTTATATTCCCATATGTTTCAGCTGTTTTAACTAAAAATATAAGGTGTCTATCATGTTGACGCATTCAGCTTGCCAACCATTAAGATAGAGCATCCGTATGGATTATTTCTGACTACAGCTTTTCATATTCGAGTTTCTCGACGTGAAGTTTCTATCTATAAATGCAAATTTTTGTAGATGTCACTTGACAAATCTCTTAAGGTCATCTCAGATGTTGATCCTTCATGGGCTAGCTTCATTCTATTTTAAGCAGAATTGAGACTTGATACACTAAATAATGACTCACGAGTAAAGATGCATGTCTTTGTTCTAGTTGGTGCATTTGTAACATCCCTCAAGTGTCAAAAGTATTGTTCTAAATGGGTTGAACTTTTCGCTTTTAAGATTCAGAGTAGCCACCATATCTAAATTGTTGTGTATAAATTGGTTGTAAAACCAAAACCTTGCAACCTCTGATCTTATGGTTAACCCACATTTTCATTTCTTATTTTTGAACTATTCTTTAAGATTTTCTAAATCAGTTATTACTTCTTTCAGTGGACTTATTAATTTTGTGGATTTTGAAAAACCTTCAATAAGAAACCTATGCTTAATATGTATGATTAATATGAATATGAATGGTCGAGCCTGCTCCTCCCTTAAACTATGCTTCTTCCTAAATACAATGTGTCGCCTTTAGATGACCTCGAAAATGTTGTGCACGCCAAGAAGTTTCAGCCAAAGGGTTTCGTGAAATGGAAGGTCGTAGTTCGGATTCTTACGTCTACTGTGTATCGCCACCGAATCGATCAGAACCGGCTACGTGCTCATCAACAGAAAATCAAATGGTGGAGCTAGAGTTTGCACTGTACTTGGCCCACTCCAAACTACTTGCAAATGAAGCAGAACTCTAGGCACTGAAACACTGTGTTAAACGCCTAAATGAATTCTCTATGTCGACTTCCTCAGGCAATATTTCCCTTACTTCCCCAAATAATGCCTTGCCATCGGTTTATTCATTTTTTCCTTTAATTCTTCACTTGCTACAAGTATTGGAACCCTTGCATGATGATGAAACGGCCTAATGTCAATTGACAGTTCACGGCTTCTAAAGACACCCTGACATTGTTTCAAGCAGATGATGAAGTCAATCACGTGGAACAATAGAGCCCCATCACTGAAATTCCGGGGCTACGACACTGAAACGACCAAAAGATCACCGTTGGGATGAAAAGGGCCCTGGATTCTGGCCGTCGGCTACTATGTAAAACGACACTTATTCCCGTGTAATTGAACGGAAAATCATATACGATGTCAAATAAAGTAAACTATGGGTGGGCTTACAAATAAACTCGTGAGGGAGCTCCCTTTGTACATTATGCTTCTTACCTCTCTTCAATAGTATCGATATTTTCATTCTCTCTTTTATTACTTCCATCGAAAAGCATTTTCATCCTCTTTTGCTTGCATTCAGCATGTCATCCTTTGAATATTAATATCATAGGGACATGGATATCTCTCAGTTAGCCCCTTGAACTTGAAAAAATCCTCGGGCGTTAGGACGCCGGGCCGCACGAACTTCCCCAACCATGTGCTATCACTACCACCTTCGAAACACAATAATTTATTAGTATTTATTTATTTATTTATGGTCTTTATTTTTTTGGCCTAGTGTCGTAGAGGCTGAACTCTCCTTAACAAGATTCTCGATTGACTTTAGCCTATCTTGTCACATCTCTCCGCCGATGGCTAAGCTCATTTTTTGGAAGTGCCAAAGGGCCCCGAAACCTCGGTCGACTTTTGCTTCCTTTTGGGTGAGAATATGGCCTACATGTCCTTTCAATAGGAAATTACTAGTCTCGCATTGAGCACCCAAGTAGGCCTGGGTTCTAACAAGGACAAAAATCGTTTTTTTTTTTTGCCGATTTTCTCGCAAAAATCGGTTCCTACATGGAAATGATTTGAGAAGGAAAATCTAGAAGTAAAAAATCTGGGAGAAAAATCATTGATTTTCCGATAAATACCTGATTTTCTCAATACCAGACATTTCCTGATAAAATACCGATATTTCGAAAAACCGATTTTCCCGAAAAATTCGATTTTTTCCATGTTTTTTCCGCTCCAAAATACAGAAAAATTGCTTCCTCGATTCCGCTTAACCCACCCAAAATGCCCGGAAGTGGAACCCTCCAACCACCAAGTCATCGATTGCTCTTATTATATATAATGCAAACTTTTTTATATTCTCTTATTATTTATTTGTTCATAAACCCTTTTATAATATTTTATTTTATTTTATTTTTATTTTACATTATAATCTTATAATATTTTTAAATCTAAATATTAATTTTGAAACGAAAAAGAAATAAAATAATATCATTTAAAATTTTAAAATTATATATATAAGATTTTTAATCTCCTCATTATCTACATAATATTATATAATAACAAAATAAATAAATACATTCTTTAACATAATAATATCTGAATAATATATTAAATATAACATACGTAATTTAATAATTACTAATCCATTTGATTTTAATCTACCTTAATTAAGATAAGAATCATATCTCATAATCTATATACCTAAAATATGAAAATTTTAATAACCAATATTTTAAAACATTCACCGATATTTGACCGATATTTTATATTTTCGTAAACTAATTACCGCTATATCCGTGTTTACCGATATTTTTATCCCAAGGTTCCACATGCTCGAAATGAAAGAAAAACCAAAAGCCAAAAAAAAAAGAATCATTACTTTATGACGACATGGTGACTGTTGCTTGGCCTGAAAGATGTGTAAAAACTAAAAAGACGCCGGGTGGAGCTATGGTGACGTCGCCAAAGGGATCAAGTACTTTGTTTTCACCCACCTAAAACCCATTTAATGTTTGCCACTTAAAAAAGAAAAATTGGAAACAATGGCTTATTTGGTTATCGAGCATGGTTCAAAAAATAAGGCATATAGGCCCAACTATCGTGCCCAAGAAAGAGGCCAAATTTCAACGAAACACGGTGCCATCCGCTAAACCCCAAAGGAGAGACATGCGTCCATTGGAGCATTCAGGCCTTTCTCTGCGGCCAACATTCGCCTCCGTGCCACCAGAATGAAGCGCCCAACCCGACGCCCAAAGACCGACATGTAAAGCCTGCAGGTATATAAAATAGAATAATCCCTAATAATATATTATTCCACAAATCTAACCAAACTTCACCAATAAGGAAAGAAAGACAATAATAAATCAGCATCAAATCGGATCCCCCCAATAAGGAAGGAAGATTATCCCATATAAACTGCTCTTTCTATATCCATCACCAAATCCGATATCGATAATAATAAGAAATATCCCATCCAATGGGAACAAATCCTAATCACCATCCAACTGGTTGAACATTTACTATAAATATAAGGTCACCCCATCGGTGAAAGGTACGCACACTCATACGTAGACATACGCAACATATTCGCTCTCTAAGCAGTCTCTCTTTTCTCTCATAAAGAACCGACTTGAGACGGGAGGCGGCCACGAGCGGCCCCGCCGACCCCCCCTTCTTCTTGTTTTGGCGCAGGAAGGATATCTTCAAACTGCCAAACCAAAGACTCCAAACGATCCTACTTTAGTCCCCGACGATCCAGCCTCCTACGTACCCCGTGCCCCCACCTCGTGAGCCTTGGTCCGACCCAACGATTTCACATCGCCTCCAGCCTCCTGCCCGGCTGAAAAGCAACACCGGGCCAGACCACCGTGGGAACGACGCCTCTTTACAAATATAACTAATTTCTCGCCATCGATGGTAACGACTTAACACAAGCCAGAGTGCGCCAATCCTCTAAGGATGCAAGATCAACCGGGCAACGCAAACAGCCGACCTCCCGACATGTTAGAAACAATGCAAGCCAACACGGACGAGGTGGAGGCACTCCGCCACCTTCAATCACCGCCTGGACAGAAGAGCCAGGAACAACTCACTGCATAAACCGGCGACCACGAGGCGCGACAAACTCAGTAGCGGGCCATGATATTCCCTCATGAAGGATAACACAATATCTAAGATTCCCCCGGGCGGGTCAAACTCGAAGCGGCATCTGCTCAGCCTGGGGTGGCACATACCACATCTAGCCCCTGGAGGGGAAGGCAACGAAGCAACACTTGGAGAGCACGTCGGGGACGGAGAATTGCGCCATCCTCAGCAAGGAGCAGGGGAACAATCATGGGAACAGAGGTTCAAGAGCCTCCAGCAAGAGCTCGGCCGTGTGAAGGAGGTGGTGAAAGGACGTGCTCCTGACACTATGGACACCTTGGTACAACAAACTGAGTCACCCTACACAGCCGAGGTACTCCACTCCCTTCCAAACGGTCAGAATGCCACTGTGTAGAAGCTGCCTCGACTGCATGGGAGATCCCGTCGATCATCTCAATTAATCTCATATAAAACCAAATGGAGCTGTATGGGGTGGTCAAGATCCAGCGATGCAGAGCCGCTGGGCTATCACTCCTAAAAAGGCCCGGTACCAAGGTATTCATCAGACTTCCACCGCCATCAACTTCCCTCATTCAGTGAGAGTTATCCATTGCATCTGCCTTCCCCCATCGTGGCCAGACGCACGTAGTGCCGCTATCATATGTCAACGCCATCGCTGTGGCTCGCAAGAAGCCCGAGGTCTTATGTCCAACGACATTCAATGTCGAAGTCTCTAAAGGTGATATACCCGACGATAGGAAATTCGCGATCACCGCGCTCATTGATGGCTTAGGATTCAAATAAAGACTTAATGTTTCCATCTCCAAAAATCCCCCAAACAAGAATGGCAGGTGCCTCACTGGGTGCGTAGAAATATATTAACGAGTGAAGAGGCCCTCATATCCAAGAAAGAGAGCTCTTCCACTCACAAAGAAAAGAGCGGGGCAAACAAACGACGAGGACGAAGCCCCAAGAGACAAAGCGACCAGGAAGGATCTCTAAAGAAAAATGGAGAACGATCTCCAAAAAGGCGTGGAAACCTCAGAGATTGTCTAGGTCCATCGGGACCAAAGACGACGACGTTTATTCGCCACAGCTTTACCCCCTTAACAATTTCGTTGTCACGTTCACAAGTACGAAACGAGCGCCTCGAGGTGGTGCCAACCCAAATGAAGCTCGACCTACAACAAGAGATAACTCCAAGTATCGGCGAGTTCCACAGGACTACTGACACGCATCTGACGGCCGCATACAGATCAAGAGAGAAATAGAGTACTTGATACTACTACGATACTCCGACGCTTTATATCCCCTCGAAATCAAAGTCCAGACCAAGCTCGAACCAGCCCGCCCCCAAGAACCACCGCCGACGTACGACCGACCAGCACCAACAATCCCTAGGTGAACCAAGTAATCCCAGAGATTCAAGTAGGAGGAGGGAATCCGCACCACTGAAAGGCCCATCTACGCAGCATTAGGGTCGACAGAGATAGCGGAAATTCAAGCAATGTCTAAACTACCGAGGCTCGACACATCCATCACGTCTCTGACTCGGATTTGGAGGGATGCCAACACCTCATGACGAATTCCACCGGTAGTTCGCGGCAGCCATGGGCCAACAAAACAATTCACCGGTGCTAATAGACAACGGAGTTCAATGATATCATCTTCGCCACAAACTTTGATAAATGTGGCATCTAAGGGAAAGTGAACTAGGAACCCGTCAATACTCCTCTACTAGGGGTTCTCCGGAAAAGGCATACCACTCAGGGCTCAATATATCGGGTACTCGCCATCGGGAGATTCCCAGCTGTCACAACCACGATAAGATTCCTCGTCAGACGCCTGCTCGCTATAACATGTTGTCAAGTGCATCTTCTCTCACAATGCAATAAAAGCCATCCCTTCCGCATATCACATGATGATCAAATTCCCTACCGTAAACGGGGTAGGAATGGTTCGAGGAGACCAGCGAGTGGCTAGGGAATGCTACTTAGCATCCATGAAACAAAAAACGGTCGACAACATATACGCGGGATTCTAGCTCACATGCGTGACGAGTACTCACTCGACCTAAGCCCCTCGTAAGAATCGGAACCGCATTGTTGGATGACGACCGAACATCTCGCCTATATCGGCCCAACCAAATAAAGACCTCAAAACCTCCCTTATCCATTTTATAAGACAAAACAGTAGACGCCTTCGCATGGAAGCAAAAAGTGCATGGAGGAATTGATCCTACGGTAATCACCCATAGGTTGAACGTCGTCCCGTCCTTTAAGCCAATCAAACAAAGAGGAGGAGCTTGCGCTTAAAGACAAAAGCCATCAACGGTTAGTCAACAAACTCCTACAGGCAGGAGCGATCAGGGAAGTAGAATACCCTGAATGGCTAGCCAATGTCGTAATCATCAAAAAGGCAAACGGCAAATGGCGACTCTGCATCGACTTCACTGACATCAACAAAGCGTGCCCAAAGGACGCTCTCCGCGCGAATCGACCTCATCGTAGATGCCACCGCGGCCATGAACTCCTCGCTTTACGGATGCCTTCTCCGCTAAGCAACCAGATCAGTATGGACCCGGTGTGACCAAGAAAAGACGCCGCTCGGGTCACAAAGACAAAGGAACCTATTGCTATCGCGGTGATGCCGTTCGGTGGGTCAAAAACGCAGGAGCGTTACATCGCAGGTTAAGAATTGGATGTTTCGTAATCCAGTTGTGTGCACAACTATGGAAGTACATACATAGATGACATGCCGGTAAAATCCACCTCACTCGCCCATAGCCAAACTCCGTCTCAAGCTGCCCGTGATCTCGAAACTACAACATGAACCCAACTAAGGTGCCTCGGGAGTATCAACAGTGGAAATTCCCGGGTTTCATAGTCAACCGTCGAGGAACAACCGGGGCGCAACCATACAAGATAAAGACTACCGACATGCCTTCGCCAAGTATAAAGGAAGTTCCGCCGCTGAAGGGAAGGACTGCTTCCTTGCCGATTCGCATCCGGGCAAGTGATAAATGCCACTCCCTTTCTTCCAAGTCCCAAGGCTTTCTAATGGACGCGAAGTGCGAGGGAAGCATTTTCAGCCTTGAAAACATATTTAAGCTCCCCACCCCCCATTATGTAAGTCTTATTGAAGGGAGCTCTCACCCTACTATACTCGGGTCAGATTATTCACCGCTATTGCCCCTCGCCGTAAACAAAGAGCGAAAGTACAACACCCGGCTTACTATTGCGTACCGAGCTTTAAGAGGGAGCTTAATAGAGATACCCAAGGATGGAGAAATCCACTCGCCTTGGTAATCAGTACTGAAACTCCGCTCTTACTCTGTGCTCACACCATAGAAGTCCCAACGGAATACCCGATGAAGCAAGTGTTACATAAACCAGAAGTCTCCGGAAGGTTGATGAAGTGGGCCATAGAGCTGAGTGAGTTCGACATCAGATACAAACCAAAAACTGCGATAAAAGGACAGGTCTTAGCCGACTTCATCATGGAGTTCACCTTGGCGGAACATGCTCAGAACGCTCAAGCAACGAATGACCTCCCCATCTGGAAACTCTCTGTAGATGGAGCCTCAAACGCACAAGGAAGCGGAGCAGGTATAATCTTGACCTCTCCGAAGGAAATAGGACATAGAGCACGCACTCGCATTCGATTCTAAGCCTCCAATAACGTGTCGGCATGAGGTCAGCCATAACAGCCTCAACCCTCGCTCATTCACGGAGTTTTGACCACTAGAGGTCTACAAATGACTCCTGTACCGTAGTAAGACAAATAGAAAATACCTACGAGGCTAAAAGTGGAAGTTGATGATCCCATATCTCCAAAAGGTACGAGATTTATTAAAAATTCAAGGCTGGGGTTCAAAGGTCGACATGTCCCCAGCGTAGAACTCCTGCCGATGCCTGGGCAAAGCTAGCTAATAACCCATGTGAAGACCTCAGCCTGGACGATACTGCCGAATACCCGACAGAGCCCTTTTATCGATCTCGCGATGTGAGGTTGCCTGTGCCTGGTCCGAGCCGAGCTGGATGGACCCCATTTGGGACCATATAATAGATTCGGGACGTCTACCCGACGAATCTCGAAGGAAGCAAATAAAATAAGGACGAGGGTCCTGCCAGTTCACTAATCATAAGGGAAGCCTGTATAAGCGAGGTTTCTTCACACCAATCCTCAAGTGTATCGCTGGAAAAACATTGAATACGTGCTAAGGGAAGTTCACGAGGGTATATGCGGAAATCACATCGGAGCTCGAGCCTTGGCAGGAAAGGTCTTGAGACAAGGATACCACTGGCCTACAATATTCAAAGATGCAACCGACCTTAGTCAAGAATGCAAGATTCGGCAGAGTGCACGCCTAAGATCTCACGCTCCCATCGAGCCCCCGACGTCAATCAAGGCCCCGGCCCTTCCAACAATGGGGTTTGGACATACTGGGACCTGTGCCCCTTGGGAAGGGCTAATGTAAGTTCATCATCGTCGCAGTAGATTACTTCACCAAATGGGCTGAGGCCGAGCCTTTAGCCACAATCACGTACAAGATAATGCGAATTTTGTGTGGCGAGCTATCATATGTGTTTGGTATCCCAAGATCCTCGTGTCTGACAACGGAAAACAATCGACAACGTCAAATTCGCAGATTTCGTGCCGAGCCTCGACCAAGAATTACTCACTGTCACCAAGACATCCGCAGCCTAACAATAAGGTCGAAGTCTCCATCGAACCCTTAAGGCCGCTTTGAAGACCAAATTCGGAAGATCTCAAAGGAAAGTGGGCAGAATACTCCCGAGGTGCTACGGGCTTCGTGGACAATACGTAAGTCGCCCACCCGAGAAACCCCGTCAGCCTTAGCCTTCATCTTAAGCGATAGCCCCTCGTCGAGATTCCGACTAAAATCCCTAAGGATCGAAGTTAGCAAAATAGTGGAGCACAATGATCAGGCTCTCCGTCTAAATTTGATCTCTTAGATGAAAAACGCGAGCAAAGTTCTAAAGACGCATTTAAGAATACCAAAGGAAGACAAAGAAGGTACTATAACCAAAAGTAAACCCAGAGCCATACTGCGTGATTTGGTCTAAAAAGCTACTCGCTTAAAGAAGGAATAATCCAACCCATGTGGAAAATCGCCCCAACCGTGCGGAGGGCCCCTACATCATATCCGTTCTAGTCGCGACTGTGCAAATTACGAGCCCAAATGCAGGAGGGAAAATTTACAAAGATGCCCCGAATGTGGAACATCTTAAACGTTTTATCAAGTAGAAATCTTGGTTTGTAATCTTAAATGGAGATTTATCAATTTTCGCTAACGATTCAACCACACGTTATTCGCTAAGACGTCACAAACAACTCGCATATAATGCTCGAAAAATTACATGCAATAGAATGAGAAAGCTCATAGATCGAAAAGGAAAATTCTCTTTATTCCATTCGTATTACATTTAGCTACAATCAGTAGTGTCATCGATTACATCTTGGAAGCACTCAGTACAAGCAGCTCCCTCAAAAAAAAAAAAAACTTCAGAAAGAAATAAGGAAAAAAACGAAAAAAGGCCAGAAAGGTGGAAAATAGGAGAAGAAGAAGAAAGGGATGGAAGGAGTTTGTGCAAAAGTGGGAGAAACAGATGTGGAAGAAGAGGAAAAACAAGAAAAAGGGGTGGAAGGAGTTTGTGCAGAAGAAAACAAAAAGGGAGAATGAGATGTGGGAAGAAAAGATGAAAAAGAAGGAGGAAGGAGAAAGGAGAAAAGAAGAGAAAGAAGAGTAAATGGGAGAAGGCGACTGAAATGCACCGTCTCTCCGGCGCACCCAAGACGGAGCTGGGGTGGAATAACATGACTTATAAAGGGAGACTAGGAAACACAACTCCCACAAGCATAAGTCCAATTAATCCGTCCGAACCAGACCCTGTGGATCCCCAGCAAAGACAACCAGACTTCGACGCTTCATCTCGCCCAGATTTCGGTTACGCACCAGAAGAAGCAGAATATTCAAAGTATAAACTCCATAGCAATGAGGCCGCCATTTATAAGAAAGCCAAAGCACTTAGTAAAGTCAAATCTCGAATCGCCCAAATTCTCCATAAATTAGCATTAAAGACGTTCGCACCTTTCCAAGAAAATTAGAAGTCGACGCACGCACGCAGCTGTTCTCACTTCGACGAAGTCAGTCTCGCTTCTCGCCTGTGTCACGCTTACCCGAGGAGTCGATCACGGCTACATCACACTGGCCACGCCCGAGCTCCAAAGAAATTCACTTTGACGAAGTTCGTTTCCACTTACTTGTGCCATGCGTACCTCTAGGAGTCATTTCAATTCAGTAAATCACTCCGACGGAGCCCGCAGCTTCGCATTGACGAGCTCAACGATTCTAATGTGCCATACCTTAGACTCATTTCTTCTAATCTCATGAAAATCAATGATTTGAGTCTGCCAGACCGTATTGATCGAGCTCAACGACTCGACACAGCCATGCAAATTTAGAGTCAGCTTCAATTTAGCAAATGAGCCGACGGAGTTCAAAGAAATTTCGCATTGACGAGCTCAACTACTCGACACAGCCAGTGCCTGGGGAGTCATTTCACTGTGCAAATCAGTCAAGGAGCCCAAGAACCGCATTGACGAGCTCAACGATTCTGCATAGGCCATGCAGCCTAGGAGTCATTTCAATTCAGACAAATTAGCCAACGGAGCACAAGAACAGATTGACGAACTCAACGACTTCCCCACACAGCCATGCAAATTCTTAGAGTCATTTCAACTCGACAACCCAGCCAGACGGAGCACGTTGTACCACATTGACGAGCCTAACGATTCTCCTACAGCCAAGCCATGCGTACTCCTTAGGAGTCATTTCTTCAATTCAGTAAATCAGCCGACGGAGGCTCAAGAAATTGCAGACACGAGCTCAACTATTCTACATAGCCATGTACCTAGGTCATTTCAAAATGCATAAATCACCCGGGACGAGCACGACAACTCACATTGACGAGCTCAACGATTCTACACAGGCCATGCAGCCTAGGAGTCATTTCAATTCAGCAAATTTAGCCGACGGAGCCCAACAGCAGCTCGCATTGACGAGCTCAACCATTCTACATAGGCCATGCAGCCTAGGAGTCATTTCAACTCAGGCGAATCAGCCGACCGAGCCCAGCAGCTCACATTGATGAGCTCAACTGCTCACCTAAGGCCATGTATCCCAAAGGTCAGTTCAGCTCAGGCTACTTAGGCCTTAGAGCCCGAAAGCCTCAGTGGACCAGTTTGAGCAGCTCAACACCTCAACTCAGGCGCCCAATTCAGACCATGCAAACAAGAAGTCGAT